>OZ022414.1:12337566-12966395 GCA_963989365.1 Rhimphoctona megacephalus | reverse complement strand
AAAACGATTCCCAGCAAAAAAAATAAAGCTTACGAGTGAATCGTGAGTCGAATTTCTCATCAAAAAGTGCTCCCATCGTCAATGTGTCACAGAGCTACTACATTTTCCTGGCAAGAGAGCGAAAAAAGAACAAAAAGCAGTGCCATCAATCATAAATAAAGATACGCATTCAAAAGTGAAGTACTTTGGAATACTTCCGAGGGTATTCTCACGTTCTCTCGTCACATTCACGCATACAGAAACGCACATACATAGATGCAGACAATAAGTACACGAGACGTTGCGATGAACGTACGTGCCAGAGTTCTCGGTAAGTTCGAGCGTGTAAGGTGCGCCGAGAGGTGTTCTCTACTCCAGTATAGCCTGCTGATCAGCTCCTGCCTCGCATATATGTATATACTGGGTGTCCTGAAAATCATTCCCGAAATTGACAGAATAAGCAAATCACACAAAATTTTCAGAATAAAAGTCAGACTTCTTTCTGTCGGGTACACCATTCATGAGGTGTTATTTAATCAGTGCTCATCAATTCGTTCTGTTTACAAGTACGATCCGCAAGCCAAGGAAGAACTTCCCAATTCTGATATTGATTTCTGTTTTTTTCATCAACTCACCAAATTGGCTGACACTTATTAATCAATACCTTGTTAACCGTGAATCGAATCTAGACAGTTTTATTGCGATCTGGCGACTTTGGCGATCTGGTTAACTCCCAAATTGTAAACATAACTTTTGGGACCCCTTGTGAATATATATTCGAGAGAGCCCCCGCGGCCCAATGAATTCTGGTGCACGCATACATACAATATTAGAACGATCGAAAGGTCGTAACTACCATCGTTTTGCATGTAAAATTGCACAATGCTGGGTCTTTTTTAGAAAATATGATTATATATACATATACTTATAAATGCATACGTGTAATGCGACTATCACACTCAAAAAACGATAGAGCGAATAAGAAAAGTCTGAGGAAGAGGAGTCTCCTTGAGTCTCCAGGGCACCGGAACGTGAGAGAGCTCTCCTCAACAGAGAAGACCGGGATTCATGCGATGCGTACGCCGCCCAGATGAAAGTGGGAGACCCCCGTGGGCTTGCACGATCACAAGAGAAGAGTTAACTCGAGGGTTGGCTGATGAAGTGGGAGGGAAGACTCGCGAGAGAAAACGTCTCTTCCCCGGACCGTCGCGAAACCCGCAGACCATCCGGCGAAGTCTCGCGCGATCATCGTGCCATCCGGTAAAACGAAAACGACGAGAAGGAATAAGAGATTATCAGAGAAGAAAGAGGGAAGACAGAGAAAGGAAGAGAGAGAGAGTTGGGACGGGTCGGAGCCAATGTTCGAGAATGACCAATTGACGAAGTTTTACGTGGAGATATATGGTCCACTCCGAAACGGTCGTTGTTTTTCTTTCTTATTTTTCTTGTTTCGTCTTTAAAACCCTCCGAGAGATGCATGAATCGTATGGTCCATTTTTTTCTTCTTATTTGCATCCCATATTTATGACCGTTCGCAAGTGGTTAAAATTCATTCATTCTTGTTGTTCTTTCTCTTTGCCCTGAGGATCTTGGTTTCAAAATGATGCGTTACATTGTTTGATTGAATGATAAAAATATCAATATTTTTTCAGGCTCAAATGAAAAACAAGGACTGGTAGGAGTTTGAGATCCGCGCGGTCAGTTTTTACTGCTCGCCTCTGTGAGAGTGCATTAAATGGATTCGAATTCTCATGCCGTATCGCCGAACGATTATACAATGATGTATCGTTTTCGTACAGATTAGCGAAAGCAAAATTTCACCTATAATTTTATCGCTTCACTAAAGCATCCGTTTAAATCCTTAGGTTTAATTTGCGTTAATGCAGTGTAAGCTCTTCGTGACCTATTCCGATTTTGTAGCCTCAACACTTCCTAGCAGAATGCAATTTCAAAACTAAAAAATTATAGGCCAACCTAGTATTTTATATTTAAAATCCTAGAACGACTAAATATTTGTATGCAATTTATTTTTCATGACACATTTTTACACGTCCCAAAAAATCCGCAGCTTGTGATATCCATAAATTCTATTTTTTTTTTCAATTCTCAACCACATCTAAACCAATAATTATCAATTACACCGGCACACAAAAAAAAAAGTGGTCTGTACATTTGACCAGACCCACCTACCTATATGTATTTCGACGCGCTGAATCCGAATTTGAGGTCCGTTTCGTTCGTACACCCTCAAAATTTTGAGTAAATTGCAAAAAATCGCTAAAAATGGCTAAAAATTGCGAAAAATTGCAGTTATTAAGATGAAAAAAATTTTATGGAACTGGATCGAGTATGATTTTTATGTAGTTGATCCGCTGAATCTGAATCTGAAGTTTATTTGGCCCATTAACCCTCCAAAATTGGAGCAAATTGCGAAAACCCGAAAAAAATTGCAAACAAGCGCGAAAAATTGCAGTTATGGAGATGAAAAAAATGTTGTGGACCTGGATCGAGTATGATTTTCATGTAGTTCGATCCGCTGAATCTGAATCTGAAGTTCATTTGGCCCGTTAACCCTCCAAAATTTGAGTAAATTGCGAAAAACCGAAAAAAATTGCAGTTATAAAAATTAAAAAAAATTATTAAACACGATTATATATGTTTCTTGTATATTTTGATGCATGGAATACAAGTTTAGAATCTGATAATTTCAAACATTCATAAATCTATAAAAAATCGTGAAAAATAGCATATAAAGAGAAGGTAGGAAACGATCTTCATGGATTTCAAACTGTTCTTCGTTTGTATCGAACTCTTTTGTCTTCAAATGACTCACGCAGCGGGTTCCTTTTTAGTTTCCTATTTTCTCTCGGTATTTCTCTTTTTAGCGTCCAGCAAAAATCTGCCATCATGTTGATATTCCAATTTCCTTGATACCTACTATATAGAGAGTATACTATTACAAGAAGTAACTCCCATCTATGTAATAAAAGCTCTGATTCGTTTTGTTACATTTGTGGGGAATATCAATTGGCTTTTGCCAATTGATATTCTCCACCGCAGACCGTTTTCTGATAAATTAAAAAAAATTTATGAAGAATGCTTTGGTATCCAAATTACTAATTGGGATACGGCTTGGATTCCACATACTGCTTGTGGTCAATGTAACATTATGTTAACCCGATGGGAAAAAAGCAAAAAGCAGGAAAACTTGAAATTCACAATACCAATGATATGGTCTTCACCAACAAGTCCACAAAACTGTTATTTTTGTATGACTGATATTACCGGTTTTTCCTCGAATATTAGGAACAAAATCCAATACGCCAATGTTTCATCAGCTGTTATGCCACAGAAAACAGTGGTCGTGGATAAAATTGTAACTGCTGAAGAGATAGATGTGGAAAAAGAAGAAATGCAAGTTGACGAGGTCTCCGAAGAAGAAAGTTCCGAGGATGAAGAATACTTGCCAGATGGGAAAACAAAAGATCCTGAAACATTTAGCCGAGAAGAACTCAATGATCTTGTGCGAGACTTACGATTACCTAAAGATGGAGCTGAATATCTAGCGGCAACACTGAAAAAAAAAAATTTGTTGGCTAAAGGAGTATCAGCTTACTTTTATCGAAATAGAGAAGAGGAGTTCCGGCAATTTTCACGAACGACGATGAGCAATCGGTGGTATACTATTCGAATGTTAAAGATTTGGTTGATGAATTAAAACCGAACACGTATAGAGACGATGAGTGGAGACTCTTTATTGATTCATCAACAAGAAGTCTCAAAGCTGTCTTGCTTCATGATGGAAATACATATGCGCCAATTCCAATAGTTCATTCGACTAAACTAAAAGAGACTTACGAAAATTTATAGATTATATTGGATAAAATAAAGTATTCGGAACATCAATGGAAAGTTTGTGGTGATCTAAAAATTACAACACTACTTTTAGGTTAACAATCGGGGTTTACAAAATATCCCTGCTTTTTATGTTTGTGGGATAGTAGGGACAGAAAAAATCACTATGTTAAGAAAGAATGGTCAACGAGAGCAAAATTTGATCCAGGTACTCACAATGTTATACGAACACCATTGATTGATCCTTCTAAATATTTGCTACCACCACTGCATATTAAGCTGGGTCTCATAAAACAGTATGTCAAAGCTCTGGACAAAGATGGCGATTGTTTCCAGTATTTAGGAGAAAAGTTTCCCGCGATAAGTGATGCGAAGTTAAAAGAGGGAATTTTCGATGGACCCCAAATTCGGACTTTATTTGAGGACGCAAATTTCGTTGAAAGAATGAACGACAATGAGAGAGCAGCTTGGGTAAGTTTTAAAAATGTGTCACAAAACTTTTTGGGAAATAATAAAAGTGAGAATTACAAGACTTTAGTTGAAGAGTTGCTGGAAAATTACAAAAATTTGGGTTGCTTGATGAATCTTAAATTGCACTTTCTACATTCTCACCTCGAATATTTTCCTGAAAATCTTGGAGACTACAGTGAAGAACAAGGAGAACGATTTCATCAAGACATAAGTGAAATGGAGAGTAGGTATCAAGGAAATTGGAATATCAACATGATGGCAGATTTTTGCTGGACGCTAAAAAGAGAAATACCGAGAGAAAATAGGAAACGAAAAAGGAACCCGCTGCGTGAGTCATTTGAAGACAAAAGAGTTCGATACAAACGAAGAACAGTTTGAAATCCATGAAGATCGTTTCCTACCTTCTCTTTATATGCTATTTTTCACGATTTTTTATAGATTTATGAATGTTTGAAATTATTGGATTCTAAACTTGTATTCCATCCCTAGAAAAAATTTACAATCGGCTCAACATAGGTCAAGTGTGGTCCAGTGTTGGCCAATGTTGAGCCGATTGTAAATTTTTTCTAGGGATGCATCAAAATATACAAGAAACACATATAATCGTGTTTAATAAAATTTTATTTATTTTTATAACTGCAATTTTTTTTGGTTTTTCGCAATTTACTCAAATTTTGGAGGGTTAATGGGCCAAATAAACTTCAGATTCAGATTCAGCGGATCGAACTACATGAAAATCATACTCTATCCAGGTCCACAAAATTTGTTTCATCTCCATAACTGCAGTTTTTCGCGATTTTTTGCAATTTTTTTCGGTTTTTCGCAATTTACTCCAATTTTAGAGGGTTAATGGGCCAAATAAACTTCAGATTCAGATTCAGCGGATCAACTACATAAAAATCATACTCGATCCAGTTCCATAAAATTTTTTTCATCTTAATAACTGCAATTTTTCGCAATTTTTAGCCATTTTTAGCAGTTTTTTGCAATTTACTCAAAATTTTGAGGGTGTACGAACCAAACGGACCTCAGATTCGGATTCAGCGCGTCGAAATACATATAGGTAGGTGGGTCTGGTCAAATGTACAGACCACTTTTTTTTTTTGTGTGCCGGTGTTATTAATCCTTATTCATGAATATCAGCTGCGGATTTTTTGGGCCATGTAAAAATATGTCGTGAAGAATAGTAAATTTTTTTCAAAAAAATCAAAATGGCCCAAGTTGTGGAAAAAAAAATTTTGGTTGAAAACTGAAAAAAAATACGGAAATCAGTTCCACAATTTTTGTATTTTTGTTTTCCATTCATAATTTCTTAAGAAATGGAATTATGAGTAGAAAAAATAATAAAAAATATAATTCAGGATTGACAACTAATAATTATTGGTTTACACGTGGTAAAAAACAAGAAAAAAATAGAAGGTATGGATATCACGAGTTGTAAAGTTTTTGAGATATGTAAAAATGTGTTCAGAAAAATGGTGATTTTTTCAAAAAAAATCAAAACAGTCCAAGTTTTGAAAAAAAAATATTTTTGAAACTGAAAAAAACATATGAAATTGACTTTTGATAATTTTTTTATATTTTTTTTATGTAACTACTATTCAAGACGAAAAAAATGACCTACTATTTTATTTTGATATCTCTGTTGTTGAAAATGCTATGAGTATTTAAAAAAACTTGGTGCAAAATTGGGAAAAATTCATTATTTCTAAACGAGTTGAGATAAAAATCTAAAAAAAATCTTAAAAACTCCTTTCAGTAGTTACTTGAAAATAAATAAATTTCGACAAAATCAAAAATGATTGGGGTCACGGACTGATCGGGTTGGCATAGAATGCCCCATATATTTCAAGATCAATCAATATGTAGAAGTTGTATCATTTTCCGGCAATTGCAAGCCCCAAACATCTTCGACGATTTGACAAAAGTGGTTAGATCAATTTTTTCCTTTTTCGCCGTCTCTTTTCCTTTTGCGCAATCTTAGGTTTATTCTCATCTGATAAAATAAAAAAGGATATTTACAGTGTTCACTTCTACTGGTAAACGTAAGAGCAGAAGAGAGGGAGAGAGAAAAAGAGAGATTAGATTAGATCGGTTTAACATGCCCTCCTGTGACTATCAGACGTATTGTTACAAAAATTATACAAAAAGCGTAATAATATCATACAATATAAGTGACAGTACATTTTCAAAAAATCGGAAATTGAGATACGCTCAAACATATAGTATTATGTATAGTATTGGAGAACTATGGTGATGCATGGACAATAATATGAAAATCAAAATGGGAATGAACATACAACTCAGGCTCACTTCTGCAATTCTTCTTATTTTATGTTTGATAAACACTCCTAGTTTAATAAATACAACTGTAAATGATAATTACTACTACTAATTACTAATAGATATAGAGAAAGAGGGAGGAAGGAAGAGAGGGATCGAGAGAGAGAGAGAGAGAGAGAGAGGGACGGAGGGAGCATATCCGGAGATTGTATTCGCTCCGTTGTGAGCCGGTCGATCCGGGCCACTTGAACTGCAAGAGTTGGGCTGGGTCGGGGCCAATGTTCGGGAATGACCATGTCTCTCACGCCAAGTCACAGAATATATCGTGCACTCGCTTTTTTCCTTGTTCTCTATTCCCCCCCCCCCCCTCTCTCTCTGTCTCTTTCCACGGTATTTTCAACTTCAACCGCTGAAACGTCATTTCTCATAACCTCTTTCTGGAACAATCTCCGACGCCCACACATGATTTCTTTTGAAGCCAGGGCTGGGGCGAATGAAAAATGAAATTGATAATTCATCCATTCGAATTTAAAATTCATCCCCGAGAACAAGGGTGCAAAAAAAATGTAGAGGTACTGCCTTAATTTCTTTTTCTTCGGTCTCTTGTTCGTCGACGGCGAACCGGAAGCGAAGGAATGTGCGTGCCCTCCTCCAGAGTCTCGCTTCCCACAGATTTGTGGTGCGTTTTCCTCTCCTCGAGGTAGAAGGAGAGATGGAGAGAGGATGATCGTCAACCCGGCGGCGTTCGCACAGTGATCACCATCCCAATCTTTCGGTAAATGTGGGGGGCCCTCCGTCTCTCCTTCTTTCTCCTCCCGTGCTCGCTGAAGATGCGGTCACCGCGACAACGACGTCGGTGGCTGTTTCGCGTATATATACATCAAATATAGACACACATGTACCCACACGCAGGCTCACAAATTTATACACATATACATATATATGCGTTATTCTATAGAGGGTGGTATAGTTTTCCATCTGAGAATCTTGTAGAAGCTGTTAACTTCGCTAAACATTGATGAAAAAATGATAATTGCCTTGAGAACGAGTTTTACAAAAGTTTCTCTCAATTTCTCTTACATAGAGCCAAGACAAGCGAATCAACTGACCCTCCTATAAAAATATTTAACCAAAAATCGCCTCACTTTGCGTAGAGTATCCCATATCCATATATAATATACTCATGAACACGTTTATATGTATACACATGTGTATTCCCTGGTAGCTCGTATAGTGAGCACCGGTGTCGTTGCCCTCTTCTTCGATCTGGTCCCCCGATGGTGCACACTCCGCCAATACTCGTACACGTCGCGTGTATATATATGTATTTATGGGTGTGTATGTGCATATATACGTGTATTCTTATATGCCACCACGTCTTGTTCTGTTCTGCCCTACACCGTTTTCGACTCCATCTTCTTCGTCATTGTCAACTTCTCCATACATACATCGTCTCTTCTTCTTCACCTCTTTCCTCTTCAACATCACTTTGACTCTCCACCTCCACCCTCTTCTATTAAAACATCGAGTGGCATGTATATATATGTACGTCACTTATGTATATAATAGAACAAAATATGTACATAAATTTTGGTGTTACATAATTCCATTAGAAATGTAAATACTTGGAAGAGTATGTTGATATGTTACGACAGGATGCTGCCACGTCTTTAGACGTATCTGACGACATCTATGAACGATAGGGAAGTGATTTGGATTTGCACAATTCTCACCTCACGTGTAATATATTGCTTAAAAAAAATGTCAAATGAATGGTAACAAGTAATGGAGAAACTAGCAGATAGTTCCATGCATCTATATAGCGAATATCAAACGTCTGTAACGAATTTATAAAATGTACTTATTAATTAGTCGTGACACCATTATATATAAATTGTGTGCAAAATTCGTCGACTAACAATTTTTAGAACTTATATGAGATGGCCTTACTCGACCCTTACTGCAGTAATGAACTATCGGTTTGAAACTTTTATGACATTGAGTAAGATTTGATTACAGTCAAAACACAGAAACAGGGGTTGCAATGTACTCACTCTGGACGGTTCATTACTGTCATCGTACGTCAAACACAGTTTACAACAGTCAGCGCCGATGAATTTCTCTCTATATTCCATACTGTACTTGAACATGAATTCATACTCCGAAATTTGATTTATTACACATTGAGGTCATTATAACATATTCATCAAGCTTAGCCCTAAGACATAAATGAAATTACTAAAATACTCCCTAAACCGAACTTCAGTCCTAAACGCTGTATGCCAAAATCATCACCTAAAGGTTCTTATACTGGATACTAGACACATAAAACTCTCGGTACTGAAATATGAAATTCATCCCCAAAATTTCGTATTCAGTAAGCACATATCATTATGATTGTTATTAGGATCCTTGATGTAAAACATGTTAACACTGCGAAGCTACATATTAGACGTTGAACGTTTTCACGATCAAAGTATTATCTGGAGAACATTCAAAAAGTAAAATCCTCTGTGCAAGGAATCGGCTCATTCGTATTTCCTGCATTTGCGTATCTCGAGTTCACCGAGAGTCTTTTAAAAACTTCAAAGTGTTTTAACACCTCTTAAAAGCTCTGAATATATATACATATATATATATATATATGTTTATATATAAATATATACGCTGAATGTACACATCAATGTTGTGTGTACCAACGAGTGGTGAGGTTGAGCAGCAATTCCGCGCGAGCCGAACAGGCACCGCTCGTTCTCTTCTTCTCCTCCTTCACATCCTCATCCGCCTCCTTCTCCACCTTTTCTTCCTTCTCCTCCTCCTCCTCCTCCTCTTCCTCCTCTCCTTCTCTCATTCCCTCTCTCCTTCATAGCGGGCACCTGTCGTACAGCAGCAGCAACGTCCAAGCAGCAGGAGCGTTCTGGGAGTAAGCGTTATAGGGGGCTCGCCAAGAAGGTAAGTAGACGGGTTATCAGTCGGCACGACATCTTCGTCGCGTACGGGACTACAAGAGAGAACCCGGCATCCCCGTGTCTCCATTATTTTTCGTTTGAGCTCCACATATACGTGCACGTGTATAAACTTACGTACATATAGTCTGCTTATATACATGCATAACTTATGTGCTTGTATGTATATATGATTACACATTTGAGTGCACATGTGTGCGAACATATATGTATATAAATAAACACGACACGTGAGCAGCGAGCTCGCGGAACCACGGATAAAAAAAAAGAAAATACGATAAAGAGAGAGAGAGAGAGAGAGAGAGAGAAAGAAAAAGAGAGGGGCGAAGAAGAGACAATATGTGGGGGCGTGAAAAAAGAAATTTTCTCCACCGACAAAGATTAAACGGTCGTTTTGGCGGGAAATGAATAAATTTTTTATCACCACCCTTCGGAGATTGATGTGTATATCGCTATAAGAAGAAATAATTAATAAATAAAAAAGAAGAAAACAGAAACCAACGTTATCATTGAAATTAAACGTCATCGATATATAAATCCTCGTGTATTCCGAAGAATATAAATCAAAAGTCATCAAAGTTTCACCCGATTACGTACGTCTTTGATTTTTCCTGTTTATTTTTCTCGCGGGTGCCGTATGTGATTAAATGCAGCATTGAGCTTTTCATTGGCCAGAGACGAAAGGGTGATGTGAAGTGCGCAGAGACGAATGAGAAATACAATTTCAACAAAGTACTAAAATTGAGGAAACAATAATTATTACATGAAGAAATTATTAAACATACGCGTACGTGTATAGATCATCGAGGAAAACACAAAACGACGAAAAGTGCAATACGTATTATTTGGCGAAAAATCATTCAAATATTGGCAATAATATTAATTGTTGTTATTATAATTGAATAAGAAATCGGAACACGGTTTTTCTATTTTTCTAAGACACGAAAAATACGGTGGGTCGACGTTACGGATCCGGTAGTCGGGATGCGGCACGAGGAGGTCCTGAGCTCCGGATAACACGTGGCGATTCCACACACTCCTCACTCACGAGGTAAGATCCCTCTCTCTCTCTCTCTCTCTCTCTCTCTCTTTCTCTCTCTCTCTCTTTCTGATTGCATTTCGTAGTGTTTCATCTATTTTTATATTTTGATATATTTCATTTTTATTACTCGATTTTGTTTCATTTTTTCTCGATAAGTTTTTTTTTCATTGATTTTTTCACTAAATCACCGTACCGGGGTGAGCATTTGCTACGATCAGCTGTTTGCCCAGTCAGGATTATGAACCTGGCCTCACATCGTGCCGTCCAGTCTACCATGTTCCCTCTTAATTAACGGATTAACAACCGGAACGATATAACCAGAGCAACTAAAATGTTGATCGCATATCGACCTCGTAAAACTCCCAAGGAGAAATACATAATAATTTTATTACCACGTTAAACCGTCACATTTTGTTTATGTAAAAATAATTGATTGAGCAAATTGAAATATAGGAAATTTTCCCATATTAAAAATACATTTTTTTCATATTGAAATTTTAATTAAATTTAGTTTGAAATTGATATTAATAATTCTTTTTCTTTTCTCAAAAATAATACTTTTGGCACAGTTCAGTTTTTCATCTCAATAATTTCTATTGCAAAACGGCTAGATCATCGATAGAAATACAAAATTTTAAGTGACCAAAATATGACTGAGATTTGGTACATTACTTATTTAGCCTTGAATGATTTTTCATATAAATTTTCAACTCAGTAAAAATTATTTCGTTGTACGGTTCGGTGGTAAAAAAAATGTGGCACGAGGCAAAACTGCATGAGCGGGGTTTGCATTAAAATCACGTTAACCTCTTGCTACGGTTATTTAACAAGAAGAGAAAGAAGAAGGAAGAGAAGCACAAAAAAACGGGATCTCGTTGCCAATAAATCTCGAGCATTTCATTAAAAATTCATTTTCATCGATGAGCGCAATTTGCAATGCGAACTTTTTATGATCGAGATCCATAGATCCCGAAGAGATATATCTTATAGCTGTAAAAAAGACTAAAAATTTGCAACCATATGCAAAAAAAGACCAGGATGCTTAAAAAAAAGAATGAAAAAAAAACCAGCTCTAAAATGTTACTTTGTACCGTTTTGTCCTAATGGGACAGTCTCGCGCATAAAAATTAACCGAAACCGTTCGAGGGAGATATTTTATTACTACATCATCAAGGGACGTAGGAAAACGACGAGAGATGTTAATTGTTGCTGTTATATACCGATTACCGAACGAGAACGGACGGAATACCTGAATGCCCGTGTCGCGTATCCCAGATTCCCTTAACCGATTTACGGGAACGCAAGACTGAATAGTCTGATACCAAGAGAGAAAGAGAAAGAGAGATGATAAACGTGTAGTAAAACCGAAAAAGATGCTCCAAGAAGATGATCAGACCCGAAGAGAGACAGACGGAGAGAGATAGAGAAAGAGAGAGAGAGAGAGAGAAAGAGCGAAGGAGAGAAAGAATGAGAGGACAGATAAAATTCGTCTCGTGGAAATTGAACGATAGTGGGGAGGGAATGCGGTCGGTTCACAAGAGGAAGAGGAGGCGAGAGTTGCACCAAAGGCATCGAGAGAGGGCCCCTTGAGCGAAGAAGCTCTCTGAAAATTTCGTCCCATACGTGTGTCTTTGGATCACCCCCCCCCCCCCCTCTCTCTCACTCTCTCGTTCTCTGTCTTTCTCTCTCACTGTGTGAACGTGAGTATTCTCAAACCCATGAGAAGAGCTTTGACTCTAGCACGCGTGACGCGGTAGAACGCCACGTGCTTCTCGTGCTGTCTTAATTCTATGTTCATGGTCTTCTTCTTACCTATCTATTTGTATGCCAATCGAGCACATCTATTTAACGATCTACTCACTTTTTTAACTATAAAAGTATTGACTATATAATTAATTTTGAATGCTCCACTATGGAGGGATTTTATAGTATGCTTTGATAGATTTGAAAACTCATAAGACTGCTCATTTTTATGATTATGTTTTAATCTATTATGGAAAATACATTTAAAGGTTCATCTTAAGCGAATCATCTTAATTAATACGTAGATGTTTTATTTACTACTTTTGGATTGTATGCTAAGAACGTAGATTAACTATGTTTGTTGATGTAGTATTTCAATGAAAAAACCCTCGTTAAATCAAGAATTGTTTGTAGTCAATTTATAAATTATATTTATTAATCTTTAACACTATCTTGCATCAATTTGTCGTCTGAGTATTGAGAGTTTATTGAGTTTTCATCCTCCCATAGATATATTACATTATGAATCTTCAAAATTACTCCACGTGCTAATTACTTAATAATAAGCAATGCTCAATAATTAGGGCACGATATACAAAAATTATATAGCTAATTTGTATAAAGTATTCCAATAAAATGCTGAAATTCGAATTTTCGCGCACTGTATAATTCGAGTCGGACGCTTTTTGGAAATCCACATATGAGAAATATCATTACATTTGCGTCTTACGTACAAATTATTTTTGAAACAGACTAACAATTTTATTTAGAAAGTTCTCGAATTGTATACCTTAAAAAGGCTTGAAGAAGTATCAACTCCAGATATTTTTCCAATATTTTTATGCAATTATTATTTTTAAGACAATTTTTTATGAATGCAATGTCGACTTAAAACTGAAAAGTTTTGTCGATAAAAAGATACAAGTCGAAAATGTTTCTCCACTGCGAAGTGTTGATTGTGGCAAGAAATTATTCTATCGAAAGAATCATAAACTCAGACATTATTAAATCGCATATTAATTGGGTGACGCGATTCTCTTGATTCACAAAGATAATGTCGAAATTCCTCTTGTTTGTTCGGCTACATTATTGCACGCTAACGAATCTTCGGGTTACATTCACCTGTGGGACCGAATCCGGACCTCTTTCCGACACGACATCTCTGCGACCTCGTTTTCTGTAGTCGCCTCTTTTCGTTTCACCTTCTTCATCTTCTTCTTCTTCTTCCTCTTCTTAATTTTTTTCTTCTTTCTGTTCATCGTTTTCCTGATCCTCATGTGCGTGCCTCTCGTCAGACCCTCGGGCACGCGATTTAAAAGTTAGCGGTATGCGTAAGAGTATCGCAAGAAAATTTCGTCACTCATATTCCTATGCAGCAAATTTACGATTTTTTTTTACGTCCCGAGGCATGAAAAGTGGAACATTTTTTTAGCACCTTAAGGTAATATGGCTGCTTCACACTAGTCAAATGTATGCTAAATTTTCAAAATACATTTAAGCAAAGTTCAATACACTAATTAAATTAATTGAAGGTTGATGTATATTACAACATGTCTTATTAACTTAAAAAAAAAAATAACGATGGATTTGTGAAATCATCAATTTATAACTGCATAATTCCATGATGTAATATTTTCATCGAGATTTTTTAAAGAATAATCCATATTTTTTAACTGATTTTAATGCACCAAGTCTTATTTTGTTCCTCAAGAGATCCTCTACGAATTCACCACATAGATTTTTTTCTAAACTTGTTAATATGAAAATTACAGCAATTGGTTTATTAACATTTTTTTAGCCAATTAAATAATTGGCTGCAACAGTAAAACGATGAAACTCAAAAAAAAATCCATACGGTGAATTCGTATAAAATCTCTTGAGGAACAAAATAAGACGTGGTGCATTAAAATCGGTTGAAAAATACGGATTATTCTTTGAAAAATCTCGATAAAAATATGACATTGTGGAATTTTGCATTTGTCGGTTGAAAGTTTTGCAAATCTATTGTTATTAATATTTTCTAGGTTCATAAGATATGTTGTAATATAAATCAACCGTCAATCCATTTAATTAGTGCATTAAACTTTGCATGAACATATTTTGAAAATTTAGCACTCATATGACTAGTCTGCATGAGCTATTTTACCTTAAAGGAAAAATTTTAAAAACTTTTCAGCATCATTCTGTGACGTTAAATTGATCATTTTTTTGTTTCGAAATAAATCAAATCCTTTCGATTTGTTTTCTCAGAGAATATTTTAAATATAAAATTTCTTCATTTGTTTGTAAACAATTAATACAAACTTATTCGATTGATCAAATTCGATGAATCAAATAATAAATATATAATTTTTTTAGCTTAAAACGAATTGATATATCTCAGATTTTATAGGAGCAATCTAATCGTGAGGTATCGTTTAACGAATAACGTAAGCCGGCTGAGGATGATCGAGCGTAAATTTATTACACCGGTTACTTACCTCGCAAGGCCAAGAAGTCCAGCTGGACTCCTATATAGCGTATTTAATCATTATAATAATAGTCGTACCAAATAATGGTAATAACAATAATAATGATAACGCTACATTTTAGATCTTGGTTTTAAGAGGTACAGACATGTTTTAAAAAAACTGTTCTTGATAGGCACGTTCAGAATCGTTCGAAACGATGGATCTTTACGTTATATCAAATTTTCTATTCGAATTTTTTCTCGTTACATGTCACTTTGATTTTACGTGCAGCCTCTTTCGACATTTGTTCAAAAGTTTTAAAAAGGAGAAAAAAAATGTTATCATGACTAACGATCAGTTTTCGAGAAATTTTCGAAACAAATAATCTTAGGTCCCAGTCAGAGTCTAATTCTAATACGCAGTTTGAAAAAATGTTTTTTTTCCTATTCATATTCTTATATCCGAATATTCATGTATATAAAGAGAGAAAGGGTGACAGAGAGATAAAAAATAATATTGCTATCTCACGATCATGAAATAGTATATGTAACCGATTTTTCGCTTCGCTAGACATCTTGCTAGTTCAGCTTTGAATAATTTGTCGCTCGTGTAAAATACCGCCCTGCCCAGCCGTGGTTAAATGAAGTGAAGAACGGAGAGAGATGAGATAACGGTTAATGAGCCGTCGACGTCATTCCTACCGCGTGTGGACCAATAGCACACACTCCTAGATGTAAGAAAAAAAAATCATCCGGCGCGTTAACCCCTAAAGATTATTATTATTGCCAGCTCATATTATTTATATGCGAAACTTGGAATAATCGTTCGTATATGTTACCGATCGTTCTACGTTACCTTCGTATAACACCGAATATATACGTATATATATAAAGTACACATACATATATCTATGTATGTTTAATTTGCATCGAGAGAATTTGCCGAGAGGCCGTGGTGGCCGCTCAAATGCCGCTGGCGACTTTACAAACTCGTATAATTATTAGATTTTAGTAGCCATATAATATGGATATAAATGAGACATTCCAAGCCAGCTCGATCCAGCTTTGATTTTTATCTGTTCCATTCATTCTTTAAAACAATTGTAAAATTCTTAAATACAGTGTTTTTTTTATTTTTTATTTTTTTACTTCTTTCAGCTTCAATCAAAAATTGTTTTGGCACATTTTCAATGTGAGGATAAGATATTTCGAATACTCGAAAATATTCTCAAAAATCTACGCACCCAAAACAGAAAAGTTCCCTGTTAAGACTGAAAGTGTCCAGGGCCTTATAAATATTTCAAAACTTGTCACCGTTGAATCGATAAAATACGCCAATGAATTGAGAAAAAAAAATATTTTTGAAAAAAGTTTTTGTTTCGCCAATAGGCAGACTAACGAGTCTAATCGAACTTTCAGCGGATTTGTACCTTATTTTCCACATATCTAGACATTTCCTTTGAGTCATACAAAGATTGAATACTGTTGCTTTTCTTAAAAGCGATGATAATAATGGATTGTTTAAATATTTACAGTCTACAACGGCGGAGACTGTTTGCTCAGACTATGTTTAAGGAGCGTTAAGCGAAATACGTATAAATAAAAAAGAAGACGAAGTCTTTTAGAGACGAAATGATAATTTAAAAAGATCGTGAAGCAAATCTCAAAGAGTCAGATGTGAGTCAAGTTGTCATGGAATTCCTCGTATCTATTTTGCACAAATAAATATATATGTATAGTATACATATATGTTCAAAATTCGTACTGTCAACTCTCAAGTATCAAAGATATGTTATGTATATATAATATATGTATATATTAAAAATTTGAATATACATATAGATATATACGTATAACGGATATACGGTTGTCCTTGCCTTTCGCAAACAGGTGTCGTCTCTTGTTTCCCTGATATTCATTAAATATTCACAAGGCATACCATTATCAGGCTCCAGTATGAGACGCAGTATACGTGTACAGTTTTTGCTACACGCGCTCTCGCTAATCCCGAACTCCTGGTGGTAAATGCCGGGTGTTCGACCTCGTCTCAGAAAAGCCGAACGACAGACACATCCACGATTCTCATGGTTAGCTTAGTGAGAGCAAGAAGAAAGAGAAAAAGAGATAGCGAGAGAGAGAGAGAGAGAGAGAGAGAGAACGAGATGAAGAAAGCATTCGAGGAGGCACGCCCCGATTCAGTAGAGCGTGCATGACTGTCGTCAGACGGTCGAGCGTTAAGTAGTCAAATAGTATGCGCGCCGACGGTCGTATATATCCAGCCAGAAAGACAGACGTAGAGGAAAATGATGGAAAAGTAGTAACGGTCGTGACGCGAGCTTCTTCGTCCTACGAACTATTATTAATTACTTATTACTATGTAATGACTAATATTAGGTTACTGGATACATCGTCCCATTATCTTTTGTTACAAATATTATTGTAAATTGTAAAGGTATTATTAAGTCCTACACGAATTATATTGTTTCCATATTTTTTGCGAGATATTTCATGTAGTTATTTTTGTCATTTCATGAACAAACTATTTAATCGACACCAAAAATTGAAATACTCTGAAAATTGTTATGTATTCACCTAAACGTTATTTATTTTTTTTTTTAACGACACCGTAAATAAGCATACATTTCAACGAAAAATATGCTCTTCTGTAGAGTAGGTCACCGAAACCTCGGAAGGATGTCTTGAGTATTATAATATAATCATATTTAGTGTTAATAAAAATCAATTAACTTAAATCACGCGAAAGCTCATCTTGAAATAATTATGGAGAGAAAAAAATATGGAAATTAATGGAAACAGTATGGGAATGAATGGCGGAGAAAAATGTTTGATTCAAATGCATCCATATTTGCTCACATTCATGAATTGCTTTTTGTTCGCATCTTCCATTCTACTATTAAACTTGCAATAAGTTATTATTCAGCACGAGGTAATAATACGATATTGCATATGAATTAAATAACGTTTATTACGAGTATATAGATACACAGTATAGTAACATACTGTAAAACACGGTTTACCCGTGTAACGTAATATGATAATGATATTGAATATAAAGGATAGGATAAATGGAGGCGGTGAAACGCGAATGTGCGGCGTGTAACATGAGCGTGCGTGCGTGCGTGCTTTTGCGGGCGCACGTGCGTGGTCAGACCTTCCGGATGTTTGCCTAAACGTCTCTCGTTGCGGCGAATGAAGTGCAATTGCATATATGTATAGTATTGAATAACAAAAGGCCGTAATTTACATTCACCTGTGCGTTAAACTGTGTCAGTTGCGCCCTTTTCTTCATCGTTGGTTTTAGCCATAAACATATGGGATATTCCAATTCACACCGGCGCTTGTCAGTGAAAAGAGAAACATAGGACTTCGATTCTCAGTGAAAGTGACAGCTTACTTCAAATGCATCGTCAAGATTTCAAGTCAATTTAACCCAAACCGGAACTGTGTGAAATTTTGATTTTTTTTTAACACTAGATTTACCAGACCAGTCATTTTGACTGGTCGTGCAATTTCAATTCAAAATTCCTACTGCATGTAACATTTGCTTTCCGAAATGATGTTATCACTTTTGTAGCTATAAGTAGAGAATACATTTTATGAACTTAATGTTACTTTATATATATTCGTAACAAATATATTTTTTGTTATTGACACTTATACCAGTACCAGTAAAAATAATTTAAATAGCTGGTATATCTAGTGTTAAATTACGATTGTCATATTCTTCATTCGATTTTTTGACGAATCTTTGATTAATCCACACTATGTAGTATTCTTATTTATTTTTATTGTGATTTTGTTCAAAATAACCGGTGGTAGCTACGACATCAACAATTTAACTGCCGTTATTTCCACTGATCACGATGAATTATTTTTGGAATAAAAAATAAAGACTAAATGAGCAAAAATTTCAGTTCAGAACGTTTCAATTCATACCAGTATTATAAAAATAATCCATTTTGACAATTCCACAAAAATGAAAAAGAAATAGAAGTAAAAAATGGGAACGTATTTTTTAAAACATTGTCCACAATTTCGGATGTGCAGCAACATAAATGTCACTAAAATAAATAAGGTTTACGAACCTAATGATGGGAGCTTGAATTACCCATATGTCTAGAGTCAAACGCCGATTAACTAAGACCAAGAGCCAGACGAACGTAGGCCACTTACTCAATTTACTTCTATAAATGGCACTTGTGAATAGATACGCACAGATGCATACGCGTCTGGACGCACAAGACTGTACGTGTAGAGTTTATCAGACATTGAGGATCGGACGTCCTTCTCAGTGGTGTTTGCGCAGGATTTATGACCGATTCATAGTTCACCATGAACGTCAGCGTCAAGTCAACACTTCTCTGAGAGATATTATATATCTATCTCTTGAGTAACCATACATATCTACAACCTTTACATAAAGCCTCATGGGGGACTCAATTTTCATTCATAAAAATTGCTACTAAACCCATAACTCATATGAAAATTTTATTCTCAAAATCTGCTCATATTTTCTTCCTCTTGGTGGAAAAGACTTATTTTTTAAATTCTTCAGGGAATAATTCCTGAACAATATTCTTTCGACTTCATGCTCTTACAAGAAATAATCTGGAATATTGTGATTCGATAGAATACTGACTCCTTTAAGAGTTCCATACATATTCAAGAAAGATTAGACAATATCAAAGTTCAAAAACCCCCCATTGATAATCTTCTTCAATCATAAAAATCCATGCGTTGTTTCGTACAAAAAGATCAAACGAAGGTAGTATGTATTTTAAGCCAGGTTCCCATGAAATCCCCATGGGAGCTCAATTATGAATAACTAATGTTAATGCAGCAAGGTATGCATACTAGCGAAAGGGGTATAAAAATCGGTCGAATGAAGTTCACAGATGGTTAATGAACGCATCGAAGTAATATATATGTCTACACATACAAACGCAGTAGCTTTGAGCAACTGATACTTCTCCAAAGCCGGTACCTATCATAGAGTACGCGGTGTCTGTCATTATCCATTATATTCACACGAAGCTATTATACGCGTTCATTCGACACGCCATACAAACATCTATACTACTAAAATCTAATAAAATATCGCGGACAGGAGTCCGCTTGATTCTGGGCCAGTCGGTTGACGAGAAAAGAAGAAGAAAGATCGGAAAGAGACGATAAAAAGAGAAATACATTTACGTATGCATGTATATTTATACGTGTATATATAGCTGTATGGAAAAAAAGAATTACAGAAATAAAAAATAAAAATAAACGACTTTGAAAAATGCATACCAAGATGACCATTAATTCTTAACGAACGGTTAATAACGAATGCAAAAAACTTTGGAGTAATTAAGCATAGTAGAGAATACGTACTCTCACGAAAGCCCAGTAGCTTCCGTAGACATTTTATATTATTACGTACAAACGACATATATATATATATATATATATATATATATATCTGTATAAATATGAAACGCAGAATAAAAGTCTTTTGCGGTGGTTAGCAATAACGTTAAAGCGTTATATACATCATAATATAGATGCGCAATAGGCTCACTGGCACATAACCGCTCAGCGTTACGATTTAATTTCAACCCACTTTTTCCACTGTTTTTCGTTCATCCTCCACGGATGTCAGGAATCTACAGAAACAGTCCGCTAGTATAAAACTTCACGGAAATTCTTGTTTCGATCGTTGCTTTAACTCACCGAGGAAGAAACAAGAATTATCATCATTATTATGTAATA
The DNA here is from genome assembly GCA_963989365.1 of Rhimphoctona megacephalus. Taxonomy (NCBI): domain Eukaryota; kingdom Metazoa; phylum Arthropoda; class Insecta; order Hymenoptera; family Ichneumonidae; genus Rhimphoctona; species Rhimphoctona megacephalus. Next base: position 12,945,835 of record OZ022414.1, on the reverse strand, counting down.
TCGCCGCTATGGCATTCGTTGAATGTAAATTTCTCCGACTCGCTCGAGTACTAATAGCCCGACTTTGTAAGACATTCATTAAACTTGATAATGTGAGCAAAAGTCATTTCGAATTGTTTGAATACCGAAAAATTGCCAGATAATTATAATAACATACAGAGAAACTTAATGCTAGAAAATTGTAGATTGGAAGCTTGAAAAAAATTTCAGTGATATCGACGCGGTGATAATTACTAACATTGACGTTAAATTAATTGAATTCAATTTCGAGTGATTATTTAAGCAATGTTGTGTTCTATGTATTTCTGAGTTTATATATTGTGTTCTTGAAATATTAAACTTTTGATTTGTTGAAAGTTTGGAAACTCAACTATACAACAAGAATGTTATTGTTTAAAAGAAAACAATAATAAATTAAAAAAAAATATTGTTTTCAAATTCATTGGACAACTTTTTTTATAACCTATAAATTGTAGTACAAAATGTTCTGGGTCACTGATCTCAAAGATTCATAAATGCAGCTTCTAAAAAAAATCTCAAAATCGGAAATTTCGAATACAGACGCAGAAAATTTAGGCTGCCTGATATATTTATATATTTCCATCAATTAACGAATCCATTTCGTCTGATGAAAAGACTCGTCAAAAATTTGGTAAATTTTTGAATCGTCAATTTAATGTTAAATTTCGATGTTATTTATATCTATTAGTATTCGGAATAAATAAATTAGAATATTTGAAAGAGTCGATTATGTTCTGGGCTGCCATGTTCTCATTGAGAATTCAAAATTCTGTGTGAACATCATTAGAAGCAAAGTGCATGATTAATTGTGCTCCAGTCTCTAAAACATAAAAACATAGTTCAAGACACTTTTATTTCAATATGATGATTCAGTAATTGAAAGAAAATGGTAAACACTCCGACAGAAATATTAGAAAAAAGTTGTATTTTATTCCAACAAAGCAAAAAATTAAGGTTATGGCGCTCATAAAATCCTCTAACATCAAAATTTCGGTCAAATTTTGGGTCACAATCGTGACCGAAAAAATAGTAATGTCGATAGGGAATGAATGTACGATAATAAAATAAGCTAAAAATTAATGAAAAATAAATACGAAGTACCGGAAGTAGTAAGAGAGTGATACAGGAGTTTAAAAAGATAGACGATCGAGCATGCGTGAGAAAGACGATAGATGAAGAGAGGCCCGCGATAGATCTGGTGAATCGAAGTGGAAAGGCTTGGCCTTTAACGGGTGTCCACTGCCGTGGCTCGAGCTTGGTAATTACCTTCAGCCATTCGTAGACCGTGACTCGTTAGCTAGCAGTTGAGGCGCGATCTATTCTCTATAGGTATTTATGTTTCTATATATGAGTGTGTAAGACTTGGGACCCGTGCCGAGCAGCGAAACGTCGACGAACCGCTGGCCGGCTGACTGCGGCAGCAAGACCCCGCAGACGAGAGATGGTCTCTCCCTCTCTCTCGAGCTCTCTTATGCTGAGGCTTCGCACGTGCGAGCAAGAGAAACGAGCTTTCCCATTCATGATGATGGGCCCGCCGGCGCAGTCGACACTCCACTCTACTCCTCGTCGGGGCGTTCGCGTTCACACACCTCGCCGAGCATTGTACCAACACCGGCGTGTATACGCGGGACGCACGAACCTTTTCATCTCCTCTATCTTCTCGTCTTCTTCTCTATTTTGCTCGTTCTGTCAGTCTTTTTCTCTTTCTCCATATCTCCTCTTTCTTTTTCTCTCTTTCGCCTATTCTCGTCCCTATACTTGAACTCTCTCTCTCTCTCTCTCTCTCTCTCTCTCTCTCTCTCTCTCTCTCTCTCTCTCTCTCTCTCTCTCTCTCTCTCTCTAACTGTGCTTTTTTTGATACGTTTTCCACTCCATCCTTCCTGGATTCACCGGAAACTTTGCTTATGTTATATAAATTGTAGCACACATCACTCTCACCATAAATGATGCATTTGTTTCAGTAGTGGAATTTCGGAAAGTCCCATTTTTTTAAATGAATTGCCATCCAATGGATTTCGACAAAATTATGTGAAGCGATGAATGTCGATTGAAAAAAATATTATCCGTTCGTTTTTACGAGTTTGCAACCGAAAACGGGAATAATTTTCTGAAAAAGTTAGGAAGAATTCTTAGAGAAATCGAACTGGAACCACACGTAATAAATGAAAAGCCCTAATTAAATTGATGGGAGAATAAAATATCTTTAATGAAGTAGTACTTGCGGGAGAAATAATTGGCAATCATTCCTAGTGACTTGGGAAAGAATTACGGTTCCGTAATTGGATTAAAGTACCAGAATGAACGTCTAAAATCAGAAAGGTATAATAATTACCATGTATTCAGAGAATCATAATTGATATTGGTACAGGTACAAGGTGCGGTTCGGTTAAAAATGATATAAAAGTCGACAATTATATTTTCTGAATTTAAGGGATTTATAGGCTTCATTGAATATAAAAAAATTCATTGGGCGTAACGCTGCAAAGAATACTAAATACAATGGGAAAATATCTGCACTCTGATGTAATGATAATCATTCAACATGACCGGAATCATAGAGATAAAATTACTGCAATTTCTTTAAAAATATCATCCCTCATTTCAAACATTTTCTCAGACTTTACAATAGAAATACTTAGACTCGCTTTTATGAAGCTCAACCCGAATTTATAAAAAATTTGGAACTACAAATTACTGTCAGTTGTTGTTTTCTCACTGAAAAATATTGATCCAAATTGAAATTGTAAATAATCACTCCTGAAATTTGCGAAAATGGTTTTAAAAGAATTCCGAGCGTAGTAATTATGGATGAAATGTATGATAAATCGAACAACTAATTTCATCGAAGGTAAAAATTTTCTTATAGTTGTTTCGCTATACATCAGATATATTCCCTATCACGCCTTGATCATAAAATGGCCTTCTCAAACCAGGAAAACATATCATGTGTACGCAATCCCACTGATACGTATATTACCCATGAGATATATATCTTTGCCATAAAAATTCGGGGTCGAGTTCATCGGTTTCGTAGAACCTGGCAAAAAGGGACAAAATAGCAGCGATCTACCGTTCGCCGCGATTCCATATCACAAAACTATAGAATGGACGGTTGGATACGTGCCCCGTACGACGGAAGTCGCCAGCAAGAAGCCAAGAGCAGCAATAGCAAAGCTGCTCGATGTCTCTCTCTCTCTCTCTCTCTCTCTCTCTCTCTCTCTCTCTCTCTCTCTCTCTCTCTCTTTTTCTCTTTCTCTCTCTTTCTCCCTTTCTGTGTAGCGGCATCGCGATGCTTGAGAAAACGATACGGGTGTCACATTAAAACGTCGCAGAGAAAAACGGTGTCAGAGGTGGAGAATTATATATTAGCGTGGGATCTTTCGTGCCACACACGTGTACGATGCTGTCCCACGTACCGAAGCACATACTGAATAGGCAGCCAAGAAAATCATACCTGTTTTTTTTCTTTTCTTTTGGTTCACGATAGCGCAGATAAATAATTCTTCAAGCTCGAATAAATATTGTAATTGGATCGATAGAGTACCGAGAATCCAAACAGTGTTTGTTACTTGAAAAAAAAAAGTATGTTACGTACGGTAAACGTCAATTAAAGAACTTCTCTTTCTTGCTGTGTTGATCGTCTTTTGTGCATTATTGTAATGTATTTTTTTTATCCCAAGTTTGTTTTTTTTGTTGCATATGCTATTTTTAGGAACAAATTAAAATAACTCGTTAATATTTAACATCCAATTAATGTAGAACCATGAAAAACTATTCGTCATCTAATCAAGTCGAAACACTCATAAAACTTGAGCTCAAAAACAAACGACTAAAAAAAAATGTGTCATGAATTGATGCCATAAAATTTATTCATTATCCATGAATCAATCGCTCCTTCTTTCATTTAGACCATCTTTAAATTGGTTTTTGTCTAAGCTTGTCTCCATTTACATCACATTTCTCTAGAATAGATGTGCAAACAATTTCTGACGATGTAGTCCACGATTGACTCGACTATGAAGCTTGTAGTTACTTAAATTTAATGTATGAAAATATATGCGTAGAATGAGCGCAAAAATTGATATACATATATACATAAGCATAGAAAAAGATGTTAAAAGGAAGAAGAGAAAGAGAAGGAGAGGCAGGAAGAAAGAGAGTGTGTGTAGTAAAGCACATACATTATATTCTTATGGTGAGGTATGATACTTGATCGGTATAAGCTCATCATTCTGTCTATTCCTCTCTGTTTCTTTCCTCCTTTCTTTCTCTTTTTCACTGTACCTATAGTAGAACTCTCTGAGAGCCTTACTCGCCCGGCCCGAGTGGGAAAATCACCGTTAACCCGGCTCGCGAGTTCTTCTTCAACGCATGGAGTTCCCCTCTTCTCAGCTCAAGAGGGACCTCTCCGTTTGAAACATTCCTGGAATGTATTTATTGTGCGCTTGGGAAACGTTACTCCGAGAAACGTAGCGTACTTTACTGCTGCGACGCTTCTATTCGTCTAGAAACGTACTATGCTTCATTCCCAGACGCGACGGAAAGAGAAAGAGAGAGAGAGGGGGGGAGAGGGAGAGAGGAGGAGAGGGGGGGAGAGAGAGAGAGAGAGGGAGAGAGAGAGGGTGAGAGGGAGGGAGAGAAAGAGAGAAAAAGAAAAAGAGAGATAGCAAGTGAGGTCCGCGACACGAGTCGCATATCTTTTCGATATTCCGAGATGGTGTCTCTTGTATCCTGTACGACGGTCACAACCGCGACTTCAAGACGTGTGCATTATGAGAAATACTATATGTTTATCTCATATCTATATATATGTGTGTGCGTTGTATGTGATTGAAGAAGTGGAACCACTTCGTCGAGACAGCAAAGTGACACTCATGAATAGATGTTTACTTATGCATAGCATAAGATTAGAAACCGCAATTCAGTTGTTTAACGTACTGAGAAAAAAGATAATACATAATGCATTCGAGATGCGACATTTGATTAAACCTTTTTGTAAAAAATTCATTCCAAACGTTTATTTTCTCGAACAACGGTTTGAGAAAAAATTTCACGATTTTTGACAAACTACAGAATTTGGAAATAGTTAATTTACCTAATTTGAGACATGGGGAGATGTTTTTTAATTGCTACTACACTATATTTATTTGATAATTATTACATTTATGGTGCTGTGATCATTTATGATACTTTACTTTAGGAGAATCAGTGCCAATGAAATAAATATCTGTTATGATATAAACCGTATGGGATGACAAATATAGTCAGAAAAATTGACCATATTTGAACAAATATTTCGTGTTCAGCAAAATCCTACATCGTAGTGAGATCTCTGAAGTAGATACGGTCCGCCATAAGCAGACAAGCTTTGGGCTCCGTTGTATATTCAAAGTTGAAGGAGCCTTACAGTTCACAAATCAGTAAGTCTAGAAAAAAGTTGAATTTTCTTTTGTGTAGTGAATTGAAAATTATTATTTTCTCGATCTAACTAAGTTATCATTAAAAGAAGAAAACAAATATAAATGTATTCGATTATTACTGAAAAAAACTGTCTTAGAAGTAAACTGTTTGTTTATTTCAATTAAAAAACATCTTTATTGAGAATTATTCTTTTTTAGATGAAAAATATATATTTACCCATAACTCATACTAATAATTATGTACCAACAAAAGTTCTTTCATTAAGGGAAGGTTCTCATCAAGCGACCGAAAAATAAGATGAATTTCATGATTTTTTTTCCATATACCAAAGTAAATGAACAACTCAATTTTTTGACAATTATTTATTATTAAGTCTTGAGGTACAGAAAAAAATTTTTTTTCGTAAAAAATAGAGTCGTATACATTGTTTATACGTGCTGTAACATGACCGTCTGAAAAAAGGTGGCTAATCGGTCTCCATCGTAGCACTTTAAAAAATTCTCTGAAATCAAAAAACCAATTTTTTTTATTAATTATATAATATTTGCTGGAGCCTGAACCTATAATATCAATAAAAAGTCTAAAATTTAAAAAATGACGGACATTTGAATTATCGGTAGAGCTTTTTCAAGTTTTTGTCGCACTTAGAATTACTATTAAAAAAAAAAGCAACAACAAATATCACTTGCATTTAGGTTCAGGCTCCAATAAATTTAATCTCCTTTAAAATAAAAAAATAAAAAAGTCGATCCATAAAGTAGTTTTTGAGTTATTGTGGAGACTGATTTCAAAAACATGATTTTTCAGGAAACGTGTTTAAAGATTAGAGTATATAGAGACACACCTCCCAATATTTCACAGTCATAGCATATCTTTCGATATCTGGTAGCTATACTTACCATAGTATGGTTATATAGGTGCGAATTTTAAAGAATTTAAAAGACGCACTACCGCGCGAACTCAATTTTCGCGTAAAAAGGTGGGCTCCCTTCTGATGCTATATCTTTTTTATAAAATTGTTTTCGGCCAAACCGTTTTGGGAACATATTCTACATATAGGGGAAAGTCGGGCAAAGTGGAACGCCCGGGCAAAGCGAAACACCCCCCCGAAAAAAGTGAAATTTCTATTTTCAGTGGAAAACTGAAAAATTCGATCATTCGATAATAAAAAGTGGTGTTCACTGAAACGACTGATATTTCTAACATAAAAATTAAGATATATTTATTAATAAAAAAATGAATATTCAACGAAAATTTGTATAATCAAAAATGTATTTTCCTGCAAAACGGAGATGTGAATATTTGACTAGTATAAGAACATTACTAACGGTGCTGTAAACATGTTTGAAAATTATCAATTGTTCATTAGACTGATGCAAAATGTTTTATTTTTTTATTTTCTTGCTCGTACTCGTGTTTTCTTTGGATATTAAAGGGAAAAAAATCTGTTTAAACATGAGCTCAATACGGCTCAATATTTAGAGGTGACTCTCTTGACTTTTATTGATGTTTTAATTTTTTTTATGTTTTTTTTTTAACTTCCTTGCTCCCTCTCGTGCATGTTCTTTTAGATATTGATGAAAAACAAGTTCTGTTAAAAAATAAGCTCAAATGCTCTATTTTCAGAGGTGTCTCACCCAACTTTTATTTTTATTTTTTCAATCGCACGATTTTTAGATTTTTTATTTTCGGGCACCTATTAGGTTTTCCTTTAGAGATTGATCGTGTAAAAATTCTGACGAATAAAATTATCTTAATTCGTCAATTTTCACAGGTGTCTGTATCGACTGTAATATGATTATTTGATGCCATTTTTGAGATTATTTTATGGGCATCCTCCCATAAAATCTGTTGAAAAACACAACATTTTTTTGAATTTTTGTGATAAAAAAAATACACGACATATTCCGTCATCTTTACAACGCCAAAAAAACACGTAACTCGAGAGACGACGACTCGACGAATCTGACGTAAAAATACCATGAAAAAAACTGAACCATTTGAGGATGGTTATCGCAAAAAGAAGCATAAGCAAAAAAAAATTTCCACAATTTTTAACAATGGTTTAAAAATAGAGTTGCGAAAATCCCGGACTTTTTACGTGCGTTTGATTATAAAAAAAATTGATGAACAAAAATTAATTATCTGGGGCAGAGCTATAGCGAGACTAATGACAGGAAGAATATCGAAGAAAAAAATCGATTACTTCCAAAAATTTAATGGGAGGGAACCCTCAAATGAAATTATTATGAGTAAATAAATAAATTTAAAAAAGTCATAATAGGCATCTCCAAAATCTTAAGAATTAAGCTCATTTGTTAACAGGACTGTTATTTCAGCAATACTGATAGAAAACAGGTTAGGTCGCACGAAAATGATTTATAATTATTTTTCAACAGAATTTTTCTTTCATCGATCGATATCGAAAGAAAACACGAGAGGAAGCAAAGAAGTTAAAAAATGGTGTTTTTAAATAAAAAACATTTCTAAACAATTAAAACATCAATAAAAGTCGAAAGAGTCGCCTCTAAATATTGAGCAATTGAGCTCATTTTTTAGCAGAGATTTTTTTCATCAATATCTGAAGAAGACACGTAGGAGCAAGAAGATAAAAAAAAAACATTTTGCATCAGTCTAATGAACAATTAATATTATTCAAACATGTTTGCAGCATTGTTGGTAGTTTTCTTATGCTCGCCAGCTATTCACATCTCCATTTTGCAGCAAAAGAAATTTTTGTTCATACAAATTTGCGTTCAATATTCATTTTTTTATCAATAAATATATTTTAATATTTATGTTAGAAATATCAGTCGTTTCAGTGAATATTACTTTTTCAACGCATGTCCTAAGTCAAATGATCGAATTCTTCAGGTTTCCACTGAAAAAAGAAATTTCACTTTTTTCGGGAGGGTGTTCCGGTTTGCCCGGGTGTTCCACTTTATCCGGCCCTCCCCTAACAAACTATCAAAAAATGCAAAAAAATCGATTTTTTGATCGATCTTGATGAGAACCTTCCCTTAAGCACAGAAAAAATAATTAAAATGCTCTCACAAATGAAAGATGGTGAGAGCAATAGGTCAAGGAAAATACATAACCTTTGAGCATGTATGGTTACAGGGAGTAAATCCTTAATCCATTGAATCGCGTCTTGTTGTCTCATTGATTGATAGTTACTCGTGAATCTTGGGATTCCCGTAAATCCGTGCGTCATCTGTCAGGATTGTTTAGGTCCCTCGGGAAGGTGCTGCGGTGGAAACCGCAGGGATCTCTTCCGCGATCGCGAGAAGCTGTAAACGTCATCAGGGTCTCATGACGCACCTTCTCATCATCTATCTCATGTTCTCCCATTCTATTTCAATCTCCCTCTTCACCTCTATCGATCTCACTCTCTCTCACTGTATCCAAACACCCCATCGCTCTAAGGCTTAGCTTCCGATAACTAATGGCTATTAACCAATTAGCGGTAATTGTTAGGTATCAACTAATACTCAGTCTGCAGATCGAATCCATCGAACTGTATATGTATTTATAATATATATGTATTTATACATATATATATAGTTGCAGATTTGCGAAGAAGATGCGGGGGAGGATGTATATCGTTTCTATACGTTAATTAGTCACATCCCGTAGTCGTACCGGCCGCAACAGTAATGCGGTTGATAGGAATCTAAATATATACTAACTATTATGCAACAACTATTGTTGTTGTGTATATACGTACTATATAACGATAAACATCAGTTAGACTCATGGAAGCTGCCGTCCAGTAACAGGAGGAGGAAAGGCATTAGCGTTGCTCTGTGTAATCAACGTAATCCATTTGCAGACCTTGATAAACATGAATCCTAGCTCCAAAATTGTTATCTCTCAGATTTCAACACATCTATCGAGTTACAAGTCTTCTGAGATAAAAAAAAAAACAAATTTGAACGCGATTCTACATTAGACAATTAATAACGTAGGATTTTTTGAGACTGAGAAACAATGTAATTAATAGAAATTAAACTTTTCAATTAAGAACATAAATATGATTAAACCAATGTGCTGTGAATTGTGCGATTTCTAAACAATTTTTTTTCGAAATATTGAAATCGCCTATAAATCGTCTTTTGCATATGGTTTTTATCAAGGAAATCGTTCGTATATAAAAAGAAATCTGAAAAGAAATCTCGTCTGTAATTTTTATTTTTACTTTTTTACGATTACTTTAATTGAACACTCACGCATTCTTACACTATTGCCGTTTTTCTTCTCGTTTCTTTACATTATGTAATAACACAAACATTAATATGCTACGATTCAGATTTGAATCGTCTTAAGGAAATGGGAGATACCAACCCTGCCGCCATGAGTGCGAGAGAGACAACTGAAATTTTCGCCATAAAGTATATTTGGGGCAAAAAAATTATGAAGGGTCCAATACTCTATTTTTCCCAAAAATCTTAACAAGAGAAAGACTTATCCATAAATTCGCGAGATTAATTTGACTCATCAGATTGCCTGAAACGATTAAACGAGTACACGATTCTAAGCCGATACATCATTGTATCGGTCAAATAGATTTTGTGTTCTCACATAAAGGAATTGGCGTATAACCTTATTTTAATGAGATTCTTTCATATTTCTAAACGTCTGATATTCTCGACCAAATGGGACAATGTTTCGTCCTTTATTTTCGGAATTCTATAATTATTAACACTAGATTTACGGAAATGGATCAATTTAACAGATTTCCAATGGAGAATACTACTGGAATTTTGTAGAAAGTACCGTAAAACTAGTGTTGAATTTAATAAATGAATATTTTCCCGCTTTTTTGATAAATGAAAATTTTTTACGTTTTTCAAAATTCGAAATGTTTGCGCGGATTAAAAAATGTTTAAAGTGCCACAAAATAAAGTATTAGAAGACAACAATTTTAAGAACACCTTGAAAATTTATTTGGTCATGTCAATTTTTTATTTTTGAGTTCAAAATATTTTGAATGTCTATAAGTTGTCTAATACAACACATCGTATGCATATATATTTTCCTTTGAGATATCGATCGGAGCACATCGCGATCTCACCGCTTTGATCAAAGTTCTCTCTTTCTTTCTCTATCTTATTTTCTGACAGTGCTCGTACATTCAACGACCACGAACGGGCTTGAAATCGGGATTGAGCGGCACCGTTGCGCTTGGCTTCGCGACTCGATAATAATCGCTTTGATATACCACCCAACACAGTTTGACCACGTATATTACATGCACGCATCATTCGTAACTGGAACTTACATACAACTTTCCGATGGGAATAAGACGTCGCAGGGCCCGCAAAAAAATCATTACAGTTAAATATTACGAGTTTATAATGATAACATTGAAATAACGCAATTATGGAATTCAGAAAACACGCAATTGAATAGAAATTCAAATAAACGAAACACGAATGCGCGTGAATACAAATACGTTGCATTTGTGAATGTACAGTCAAACCTAGAATTGATTTAATTAAATCAAAATATTATGTATAACATTTAAGAATAGCTCAGAATTAGTTTTCGATTTGTTAACTCTCTTTAGAAAAACTTTTGGTAGATAAATAATTTTTTAACTCCCTTTAGAAAAATCTTTTGTAGATAAATAATTTGAAACTATAAACGAATGAACTTTTTTGCAGATGTATAACATCCAAAATCACGACTATAAAAAAATGAACGGGAATTGAATTATCTCCTTTGCTGTCTCATGCTTTATATGCATAACAAAATTCCCCTTAAGTAATTTAAATTATAGAAGGCAACAAACTACTGCGAAAATCAAATTGAAACAAGACAGTTCGTAAATGAGTAATTTGCTCGTAAAATTATTTCGGTAACCATTTTTTGAATTTCATACTTTTTGAACATGACTGTACTTTTGCAGTTTAATTATAAAATCTTTTTTTCATTCAAGAAATCGTAGTAATTTGTACGTGATGATAAAATTGTAATAATACCCGAATTAAATATCTCATGAGAATCACGCATGAACTTAATGTCTTCCGTGCAAACGTTTCAATCACTGTATATGATACAGCAACCCTCGACGAGTCCACGTAATGCAAATATATATAACTTCACAAAAGTCGTGACAGGCATATCATTCACGATCCGTCTTGTTCATTCTTCTTGTTCATCCTACGTTTTCTTTTCTCTCGTGTTTTCTCCCTCTCGTACTTTAAGGCATTAAAATTACTATTGACTGAGCCGAATAAACCCTTCATGACGAAACACATCCATCATTTTTTTTTTCATTTTATTATACTCTGCATTTGTTTATTATTATTTTTCAGGTCTTTTTTCTCATATTTTCTTTCTCAACTTTATTGATTTGCTTCCTTCCCAAGCTTTCTATTTTAATTAATATTTTCTTTATATTTTTTAAAATCTTTTTCTCATACAGTCCTCTTGCTGGATCGTATTCTTTTTGCTATTTTTGCATCCGCCTGCTGTTTGTATATTATCCTTTTCTCCACCTTCTGCCTTTTCTTTTTTATTCAGCGTTATCGAGGCTACACTATTTCTCCCAGGACAAGGAAATTTTACTGCACTCAAGACCTCCTTGGTTCCTCGAGCGCAACACGTACTTCTAGTCGAGTACTTTGAGGCTCAATTAATTAACCCGCTAGACCGTGCTCGCACTTACACACAAAATACCCTGCAATATGAATTAATATATATATATATATATATGTATCCGGTATCGTTCCGATAAAAAGGAAATATATAGATGTACGTTTTTGATTGCAAACTGAATATGAGCTAAGATTGTTCTATCTTAGCTCACCACGGTCTCTATTCTGAGACTATATGCGATTTAATGAATGATAAGTAATCGTTCGATTTCATCGTTATATTAATTTTCATTAACTCTCAGATAAATTCAAGTTTATAAAAAATAGATATAAAAAAAAAGATTTAAAGATAGTTAATTAATTATTATATTTATTATTTGATGATTTTTTATTTAGCTATAAAATCGTTATTCTCACGTTGTTCCAGGCAAGTGCGCGAGTTTCAGCGTGAGAGGCTGGAACCTCCAGGATGCCAGGGGTGTGGAAGTTGCTACGTATGCTAATCTACATGGTACGTACTAAAAGTTATAAATCAACTGCTAATTGAAGGTCTGCACTCCAATATTTGTTTATTAATATCAGGAGCTCAAGAAAATACGGCAGACTGGTATCGCAATCGGAATTAATTATTAATATTACAGGTATAGATTTTGAGAGCTTCAATTTTTTGATAATTGCAAAATTCATTGATGAATTTAAATGAAATAATCGTTAAAGACGAACTTGATAACCACTATCAATAGATATATTATCGATTATTTTTTCGACATAATAAATCCATTCAACCTGACGAGACGAACTACCATAAAACCGGAAATAAGCATAGCATTATCATTCCAGCGCCCTATTCTCTCATTCTTTTTCTACCTCTGCGTATGTAACACACCGAGGTACTTACCTGTATTCTATATACACTTAGACTATACCGTTATAGCTCAAGAAAGAGAGAAAGAGAGACCGAGATCTATACGCCAAGAATAAACGAAGCTCGTCGTATTTCTTCGTAGATATGCGAGAATTAAGGACAAGGAGAAAAAAGGGGAAAGAAACAATGTGCTATAATGACAAATGGTTGATACATTAAGAAAATAATATGACGCTCAGTGCTCATTTAGTTTCATTTCTCGTAATTCTATGGCAGATTTTATCGTGGAGTGTATTTTATATAAAGATATAATGAAGTTTTAACATGGATAAATTATTTCGAAGACCCCACTATTACCTGAAATTTAACAAGTTATTTAAGCTTCTTTTTAACCATAGCAGTAGTAATATTTATGTGTTCTAAAAAACTAGTCAAAGTTAACAATATGGAAAACTCGCAACCGCTTTTTATAGTTTTCAGTATTATTATACGTACTCTAGAATAATCATTGCAATCGCCATTATCGATAAATACAGAGTATGAATTCAACAACTAAGCTGGTAATTAAATTTCAAAAATTCCAATCTCTTTTCATTGCTACACTTCGTAGCAATGATCATTTGTGTAACAATGACAATTTCATTTTCGATCTTTCTTTTTTCTGTAAATCTCCATAATTCAAACGAAATAAACATTCCCAAGTCCCTCTTTATGTAATACTCTAATCCTCTATAACCTGAAGTTTTACTAGAGTGTTTTGACGAGCAACAGAGAAATATTTTTTGACGATACAGATGAATAGTAGGCGCATTAGTCTTGTATACTGGATTATTGAATAATCTATACGTGCAGATACACATAAATCATAAATCTTACACCAATCCGTACCTAAATTTCAAATTACTGGATTGTTCATATGTATATACATAACCTTACCTAAGGATAATTAAAGTTATTGGATTAACGAGAAATCGGTGATACCGCAACAATAGTACGGATTGGTAAAACCATAGATGGTAAAATGACAAAGGAGAAACAGAGAGAGAGCGATGAAAAAGGGGGGTGGAGGGCAGTGAAGGGGGTACAATATTGCCGACGGGACGTCGTTTCGCGACAGCTTGCAAGCGGATATTCGTGCCTACTCTAGGTACCGTTAGCCCCTCTTGTTCTCCTCCTCCTCCTCCTCCTCATTCTCCTCATCCTCCGAGACCGTGAGTAGCGAGTGTATCTCAAGAGAACCCGGCGCGCCGCGCGGTGCATTATTCAAGTGTCCTCCGCCACGTTTTCCTCCCTTCCCCTCTCGACCTACCTACCTACCGGCATCGGTGCAGAGACTCGACTCTCCGATTCGTCTTCCTGTTGCTATTCGCAAGAGCAATCCAGACACGCCGTCACATATATATACACATACATATGTGTAGGAGTGTAGTGCATATACGTGCATGGAAATGTTACCGTGTCACGGGACCTCTTGGTCGATCGAAACATATATCCACACACACACACACGCGCACACACACACACGGACACATGCACGCGCGTGATTATCCTCGACGGCGGGAAATCTCCACACACGAACTCCCTCTGGAAGCATATATGTATATTTCTCTTCTTTCCTTCTTTCTTTCGCTCTTTTTCACTGCTCTTTGAAAGATGCGTGCGGCCAAGGCTACGGGCTTTCGCGCGCACACGCGAAATACTAATTTGTCCGATATACTACGTACGTATGCACCTGAGTATACGTGTGCCTAAGAGTGTATATGTGTGGGTGCTGTGTACATGTAATGATGGTGAAAGACCGTGTCAGGAGACGAGAAGAGATTCCCCGACGTGAACACCGCGAGCCACAAGAAGAATCGAGAACGAGCCTCTTCTCCTCGTATACGTCCCGGAAATTTGTCTGCCGCTACTATGTGGAAATTCCAATGAACCCAAACGTGCTTACACATATTCACCGATCGTTTCAGGATACTCGGTACATTTTAATGAACATTTTGTTTTTCGTAACTCGCATTGTTACACTGATTAATGTTCAGAGTAAGGGATTGTATTTCAATCGAATAGAATTTAATCAATGCAAATTGGCTCCACTTTAACTGTGATCTGAACCTGGGGTTCTTGTATGTGTTCTGAATTTCAAATTCTTAACAGACGTTTACAATTGTTGTGCTGTTTCATTAAAACACCAATTGCATTTTTTCTTGTCTTTCGTCTTGTTGATTCTTAGATTCTGTGCTTAGCAATGTCAAGCCCCAAGGACATTACTGTTCGGCCATTTTTTTATTCTACTTTAGCAGCAGGATTTTAATGAGGCACATTACAACCACCTAATGATGCAATCAATGTTCGAACACCTAACCCTCTCGCGCCTAAGTAACACAGCATGGATTTCTGATGGATATCGAAATGTGAGAACGTTGTTGAATATAAAAAGTAAAGAAAAGGTCGCAGTTGCAGGAAGAAAGACATCATTAAAGGTACTATCTTTTGGATGAATCCTATCGTAGATGCTACGATAAAATCTCGTTGAAAAGACTCATAAATATTCATGAGGGGAATTATGTGAATGACTCCGATAGAAAATACTGCGAATTAAATGTCCATAGAAATTGACAGAGGTATATTCAAAAAGAATTTCAAAATGTAAGCCTACGTGAAAATTCGTACCGTAAGTGTCACCACCATTCATAAACCAATACATTAGCATTTACAAAAAAAGTGTATCAGTTATCCTCTGTTTATTTCTCTCTCCAAATGAGACCAAATTTCTGTTCTATTATATTCTTTGCATAAATTGATGCGATCTAGTCGAAGAAACAAATTTGATGCGATATATACGATTAAAATTATGACTTGTTCTTAATTATCCTCCAAGTGCCGTATATGTATTAATCTTTATGAGTACCTTTATGACCGAGAACTTGTGTGTCACCAAGCATAAATGCCAGACAGTCATTGCGGTCATTAAGTTTTCGACGTGTCTTTTATATTTCGTATAAATATATATATTATATTGGGTTTCAAATTAAATTCCCGCTGTTTTGCAATAAAAATTTTTTTTTTTTATGATTTACGGTATATTTTATTCGAAATATTGTTCTTCAGAAGCTACGACCTTTTCCCATCTTTCATGCAACAACTGGATTCCACGCCAATAGAAATCGTTGCTTTTTGAGGCGATTCATTCATCGATCCATTTTTTGATATCTTCAAAAGACTCGAAATGTTGTGATGACAAATTATTCTAAATCGCTCGAAACAAATGATAATCAGATGGTGTTATGTCCGGTGAATACGATGGGTGAGGTAAAACTTCCCAGTTCATACCCTTTATATACTTTTTTACGGTTTCTGCTACATGTGGTTGAGCGTTGTCATGGAGCAAAATTAGTTTGTTATGACATTTGGCGTACTCTGGCCGCTTTTTTTGAATTCCTGGTTTAGTTTCATTAATTGTTGTTTATAGCGAAAAGTTGTGATCGTTTCACCCGGTTTTAGCAACTCGTGGTACATCATACCTTCTTGATCCCACCAAATACACAGCATCTCCTTTTGAGCATGAATATTACGTTTTGGCGTTGATGAACCGAGCGTTGTCATGGAGCAAAATTAGTTTGTTATGACGTTTGGCGTACTCAGGCTGCTTTTTTTTCAATTCCTGGTTTAGTTTCATTAATTGTTATTTATAGCGAAAAGTTGTGAACGTTTCACCCGGTTTCAGCAACTCGTGATACACCATACCTTCTTGATCCCACCAAATACACAGCATCACCTTTTGATCATGAATATTGCGTTTTGGCGTTGATGAACCTGGTTCACCTGGCAGTACCCATGCTTTTTTCATTTGGGATTTTCATAATAAACCCATTTCTGATCGCCAATCACGATTCAATGTAAAAATGACTTCCTTTCGCATCGTTCAAACAGCAATTCACAAAACGGTTTTCGAGTTGTCTGTCATTTAATTGATGTGGTAATCAATTTCCCGCTTTTTGAACCAGTCCAAGATTATGTAAACGTTTGCTAACAACCGTTTCAGTAACGTTTAATATATCAAACAATTCTTTAAGGGTCTGACATCGATCTTCATTGAGTAAGGCCTCCAATTCTCCATCTTCAAATTTTTTCGGCTGTCCTGGACGTTCTTTGTCTTTAAGGTCAAAATCGCCACTTTTGAATCGTCTAAACCAATCTCTGCACGTTATTTCAGATAGAGTATGTTCACGATAAACTTTTTGAAGCAAGTGATGACTTTCAGCAGTACTGTCTCTTAAAGTAAAGCAAAAAAGCAAAGCCCCCGCATATGCTGTTTCGTTGGTTCAAAACCTGACATTTTCGATATTATAAAAAAATAGTGTGTACAAGTGAATTCACTTTCGAATACTAAATATTGCAGATTATGTCCAATACTTCAACACCGTATAGTTTTAGTGTTACTTCTATGAAAATAATACTAGTCCCATATAAAACAGCGAGAATTAAGGTAGTTCCCCCACAGAATCGTTGAATTAAGAAATGGTTGAAATTTGGCATACGTATTATTTAATACGTCATTCAAAAATCTGTGCAATTTTAACAAGTTTTACCATCCCGAACCCGAGATATTTATACTTGAAGTTGGCTCGATTAACACGTAACATATGGGCCATGCATGGGTAAACAGTACGTTATTAATTCTACCGTCAATACTAAAATCAAGGACTTGTTGAAGAACGAGGCGGAGCAAGAGCAGGATGTCACGAATATTGTAAAAAAACATCAAGATGATTTACCATCTAGTTTAAAAGATATAACCTGGAGAAGTACTACGGTTTTGGCCTTATACGACATATTCTACAAACAAACGAGCGCGAGCGCGAGAGATGTAACCTTTTTTGTGTATTGGGGCATAGCCCGGACAGTTCTGGCAAAAAGTTTACTCGCAATGTCAGATCAAAAACACTTATAGAATAAATTTTACGATAGTAGATGATATCTGTCATATTATCTATTGGTACCGAGTCAATATTGTGTGCTTTTTAAATTTATTTACTACGAATTATCAACCCTTTACACACACATGTAACGCACACACGGTATGTAACTTTTGCTTGAGGTTGTCGCAGGGGAACTACCTTAAGTTTAAAACCCAATTATTTCACAGGTACTATTCACTGGACACATCCACTAATAGTAAATACAGTATCGTTTTAAAATTCTTTATGCCCAGAGTTCTGTGTGACTGAAGAATTTATATTACGACTGTATGTAATAGCCGTATCAAGTGTACTTTATGCGTTATGCGGTAAAATGCACTTTTACTGACTTTTTTCTTTCTTCCTTCTTCCAAACATTTAAACGACTCACCTGAGTTTAAATGCCACGTTTTGTAAGGTAAACGTTCTTATTGCTGTCGAAGTCTTTCTCACAATTTCGATTTTTTTCGCTTCTACAATTGAATGAAATACGTAGCTTATTTACACCAACACTTTTAATATTTTGAATGATTTAATCGATCAATAGGCTTTCGATTGTTCTCATTACATTGTCCCATTGTATGTTTAATCATATTTTTTTATTTTTCTTCGAATAACTAATCGAATATTATTATTATACTTCGAAGACTCAAATATTTTATAGAATTTTACACCATTGCAAAAACAGCCGACAACAGACACTTTGTTTATTATACAATAATTTATAATATTTATTTTATTACGGTAAATTTAACGGGAAGAAATCGTATTGATGACTTGCCAAATTCACGTATGCGGGAAATATTACCTTCAAATCACTCTTGCATTGATTTCGTATCAATTTATTTTTTTAAGTTCTTACATTTCAATCATATGACGCATAGAACAAAATCTTCCCTACTTATTCAAACGAGAGTCGAAAGATTTAGTCGCTTAGCATTCATCTGGTGTTTCGAGGTCTCTCGAAGTTGACTGCTCCAGGAAATCGCTGCACTTACAATCCTTCTGTTGCACAAATACCGTCCTTATACAGCAAGTATATGTATACATGCACATATATATTCAATAATATTCCACATTTACCTTCGACTCCGCTATATAGCTAGTTCTCCAGAACGCGATTTTTTTTTTTTTCGTTAAAAGTCTTGCGCTCTCGCTACCAGAATATTTGTTTCTCTCTCTGAGGGACAAAACAGTAGGAGGTTTGTCCCATACAAGCAAAGAAGCTCTACAACAGTTGGATATCTTTTATATATCTATACGTAATCATTTCTAATGAAACTTTGTCATTTAACAGTGCGATTGTAAGAGAACGGCATGGAAACTTGTTTTCACTTGTGTGAAAAACGTCGACCGTTAATGCAGCGGTAAAGACGCCTCTCCCGTTACAGAATTGAGCGCGAGCTTGGACTACACGAGGAACACCTTTTCTTCCGAGACGCTACCGAGATTCCGCGAAAGAGACAGTCACATAGACGAATAGACGACGAATTTTCCCCAGACACATTTCCACGATCATTAAAGATATGAGTGAAAAAAAAAGAAACGACGAATTAACTTTTCGTCGGCGTTACGATCGTTTCCAATGAACTTACTGCATCTTTCATTGTTACTGAAACTTTCAGCACTGAAAGGACAAGATCTTTAAAAATAAACTTCAAAAAAGTGTACTTGCGCAATAACAAATTTGGGAGTAGATTCAAAAAATATTGTTTGGAGAGAAAAAAAAGTTTCTTAACACGTTCAACATCACGCTAGTCCGTAATGCTTCAGTTTCTGATACACCACATCGGCCCCTGACGCTAGACGAGTACGTGTTAACCATGCCGGTCAAATTCTATTATCATCGATCGGAAAGTTTTCGCGATGTTCGTAATCGAATTTGTTTCAACAGACCCGATTCACCTTTTTTGTGGAAATGTAATTTTTCACTCCAGGCCGAAATGTTGAAATTCTTTTTATTTTCGTTATTTTTTCACCAGCTTATTTTGGCGTATTTTGATTCACCTTGGGGAACAACCTTGAATGTTTGGTATTTTGACAGTGCAAAGTGTAAATTTTCATGAAAAGAAAATAAAATTTCCTGTATCATAGAAGAGATTTTCTTTTATTTTCATGAAAGTTATACTTTGCACTGTAAAAATTCCAAACATTCAAGGTTGTCCCCCGTTTCTATTGCTGCAACTGTATTTTTTCACTTTTAATTCTCTCCGTGCGATATTGTACAGTTATCAATCAAAATTTATCATTGTCTTCATCAAAGAACAAACCGCGAATGGCCAGAGTCTTATCCCGATATTACAGTTTTTGAAAAAACGACAGCATTTTGAAAGTTGAAGAAAAATGGTCGAAAGTGATGAAAGAAAACCCGAAAACTTCAAATCGTCATAATTGAGTGGCGAATAGACAAGCAGACGTTGATATCGGAGTTTCGAAGAGAATTTTGGTAGACTTTAAGAATAGTGTTGAGTAAGCCCCGATATTTAAATTGAGATAAACCAAGTTTTCATGCAATTGCAGTTTATATTGCCATTGTTTATGTAATGAAACTCGGGCGAAGCCACGAATGCACAGGTAGTCCCATATAAATATTATGAATCTCCCTATCATTATAGTCAAGATGAGGCGCAAGTAAGAGGTATGTAAATGTAAGTGCACAAAACGAATAATACAGGCGATAAATCTATGCAGCGAGTCGTTGCACGCCTACCGAGCAACTACACGGTTGAGTAGCTTATACCCACATGCTATTACTGATATATCGTTGCTTAATTGATCCAGACAGGCGTGCGATCTTACCCCGATATCTCCTGGGCATATCTGAATCGAGAATTGTATCTAAACCATCTTGCATTGTATATTTACTTAGTGTACTCTGTTCCTAGATATAACAACGCTATGAATTCTTTTAACATATTTCCACGATGTTAGCAAATTTTCTAAGTCATTCTTTTTATTAATCCTGACGAATTTGTTAATAAAAAAAAATATTTTAAATCGGCGATGCAAAAATTCAACTGCCGCATCGATCTCCCAAAAAATTATTTCTTGTGCAAGACAAGAACAAAAGTTTACCCAAAATCCTTTCAACAAAATGATGTTTTCTCCAATCAGAACGTCTTCCGTATCTTATTACTTCATACACATCAGGACATCTCAACCTACATGCACGGAGCTGCAGAGACCGCGTGCGGGCTCGCTGTTACTTATATAGAAACACGCTGGTTAGATTGCAATCATATGAGGAATAGTAAGACAAGTCTACACGCATATATATATATATATATAAACGTGTGATTGTAACATGGTAATGAAGCATCGCAGCCGCAGCTTCTCTAATTTGCCTCTCCGCATTAGCAAAATGAGCTACTGGCTGATCCTTAGCGAGCCTGGATCACTTACACGTGTCCATAAGCAAAAGAGGAGAGGGAAACAGAAAGAAAAAAGAGAGAGTTGAGAAAGAGGGAGAGAGAGATATCCTTCCACGATACGCAAAACGTGATGGATCTTTCTCTCTTAATCTTTATCTTTTTTTTCTTCTCGTATAAATGTATGTGTCCCGCATGTTTTTGTAACACGAATACTATACACATGTACTATTTACCACTGACATTACATACGGTCATACGAGCGAATTGTGCAACGTTAAATGCGAATCCACTGACAGTCTACTCCCTCAAAACTACACAAGAGATCTATCTTCTTTAGTATCGAGTCATTACCAGAGACACGTATATTCTTATTTTCATATTATACACAAACAGCCATCTGATATCTCATGTGGAATCTTCGAAGGCTTAGTAATTTGAAAATTATCGAGAAAAAATTAATCGAATCCAATTTCATACCATTTATATGATTAATGTACTTTTCTGTCCTGGTAATACAAAGATTTCATGTTGCTCTTATTACAGCATTTTGTATCATATCTATTCAATTATGCTATTCAATTAGTTCATTTTTTTTCTTTTTTTTTCTTTTTTAATGACACGATAATTTTCCAATGTTTTAAAATTTATCTAATTCAGAAATGATTGAAAAATCAATTCATGTATCAAAATGTTCACCTTAATGTTTATCAATTTAGTTATCAGATGCAATTCTGATACTTTTAAAATTTAATCATTTACTGATAATCCAAGTCATTTATGAGATTTTATAATGTAGCAAAAAAATGAATGTTCATTTCGAAATGTTTTTTCATTTAATTCAAAACTTCTTTTCCATGGATTTTGTATTTATAAATGTTGACAATAATCATATTCGTAAGATAGTTGATGATTGTTTTGATAAAAATTTAAATATTCGTGGTCTAGATGGCTGGCCTGAGGAACGTCAGTAGCAACGGCGATATCTGGCCATTGGAAAGGCCCGAGGGTATGCCAGCAATTCAATCTTTAGAAGTAATGTGCGGTAAGGACCACATGGACGTACATTTATCGTTCTCCCAACCTTTCGAGGGCATCGTATCCTCGAAGGGTCAGCACGCTGATCCCCGTTGTGTTTATGTTCCTCCATCTACGGGCCAAACATTCTTTTCATTCCGGATAGCATACGCGAGGTGAGATTTAAAAAAAATTTATATCGCTTAATGTAATTTGAATATACCAATGAATGAAATGATTTCATGGCCTTTCTATCTTCCAAAATACAAACTCTAAACATTTATTCATGTGATCAATTTTATTATTAGCCATTGTGAAATAATTTTTTTACTAATAAAAATACAAATTAAGGGATAATTATTTGGAATGATAAAGTTTTATTATTTTTTTTTGTTTAATACACGTATAAAATTACTATGATGGCAATGAAATTTGTTACCATTATTCGTTTTATATTTTTTGTCTATTACTGTTATTATATTCTTGTATTTTTGTATATGATAATATATGTAGTTTTATACTTTTATTTTTTAGCTTTATTATTAATATTTCAATTATCGATCGAAACGTGTGATTCTTTGACAATGCACTGGCATCACTGGCATCATATACAATTGCTCTTTTTTTCTGTTAATCCTGACCTCGAAACTCTAATCGTAGAATCTCACATGGTCTGTAACGATATTAAAGCATCACACTAATATGATCTATTATTATTCCTCACCGTACGTAGACCTCAATTTCGAGCTCTCATTCACAGGTGCGGCACGAAGCCGGACATGCACGGTCAATTCTACGAGAACACAGTCGTTGTACAATACGACAAGGATCTTCTCGAAGTGTGGGACGAGGCAAAGCGTCTGAGATGCGAGTGGTTCAACGATTACGAGAAAACGGCGTCCAAACCACCGATGGTTATTGCCGATCTCGACGTTATACAATTGGACTTTAGAGGTACAAAAAAATTCATTCCCTTAATCCATCTTCAACTTTAATCTCTCTTATTGTATATCGTAATAAACTGATTGATATCGTTTAAATATTCCGTTAAGAAGAATTATTGTTATTGGCAAAGATCTTTGAAAACATTGAGAAAAGAAAAAGGTGAAAAAAAAAATTAAACTCAATATTACCGAAATTGACAATTATCATTAAGACCAATCAAATAACGATTTAGTGTATGATTCCCGCCGCAATAAGGGCAGATTTTTTCTCTTCGTGAATCACCGAATAGCATATATGTATCTCAGCAAAATAAAGTCATCAATCATTCCATTCTTTTTTACCTCGTTGTCTTCAACGCAAATATTTTTTTCGCGATGGATAATGGAACTGTGTTACCACATCAAAACTGTAAATCGATGTATGAGGTTTGTGGGCTATTAGGTGGAACGTAGTACCACGCACACGAGGTTACTCAGACCTAAACGACAAGTTTTTGATGCACGAAGTGACGTTTACTTTTCTTTATCAAATATACTGTATTTTAACATCAAAATAATCATGTTTTCGTAACCATGTTTTTTTCTTTCCGTAAATTGAATTGAATTTCCGTAAATCGAAGCGAAATTTCTTTATGAAACATCTGCAAACAAACTCAATTTCAAATCGTTACAATCTCTCTTTTATCACTCAAATAATTCATCAGTAAGACAATACAAATTTTATACCAATTTCGGAATGAAATATAATTTAACGGTGCATGAGCTTTTCAATATTGTCTGGAATCTCCTGTACATATAAAGATATCTATAATATTTCCATACGACCGGAGGGAAGTGTGAATTGATGGAGTAATACTGAAACGCGTGCGGCCAAAGTGGTCAACCGCAAGAGCCAACCGCGAGTCACGTACATATACAAACTCGACTGTTGCACGTATTTCATCATTTTCGCACTTTCAGTCTCCCTCCCATATATATTTGTTCCTCGAATATGTGTATACATACGTATATATAGAATGAGTACATTTATTATCTATCATCTTCATATCTACATGTCTGCAGATACGCCAATAAGTATCGAGGCAATATATCGTATAGTGTTGCAACGTTATGGTGATACTGAAAGCTGTTTTCTGTACGAGAAATATCGTTGAAACTATGAAATCAATTTTGTACAGGCGACAACGTCGACTGCTGGATGGAAATACAACATGGCAAGGGACCTTGGGCACCACCAGTTTCCGGTATCGTTCCTTTAGGCTCGACGCTCACCCTTGTCGTCGCCATCAATGATTACAGAGGTAATTCTTATTAGAAATCTCCTTGGTGATTTTTATGTTGAATCATGGATTTTAAAGCAGTGATCAAGGTTTATTATGCTTTTGGTAAACAATATTTATTCATAATCATCATTTATTTTTTTTTATTTTTGAATGATTGATCAAATAAAAACCAGAAAAATGTCCAGTATGAGTTACTCATACCCGGTATGGTGTTTACTGATGAAAAATGAAAATAATATTCATAAATATGGTTTTTTTCAAGGAGAATTCGACATGCGTGTGAAATCTTGTGTCGCATCGGACGGCGGTGGTCACACGATACAACTGAGCGATGAATTGGGATGCGTACTTAGGCCGAAGATGATCAGTCGTTTTCTTAAAGCTCGCGGTTCGGACGATCGTGCTACCGTTATAACATACGCGTTCTTTCACGCGTTCAAGTTTCCTGATGCACTCAGCGTTCACATCAAGTGTAAAGTCGAAATATGTCGACACGGTTGTCTCGATCATTGTCAACTCAGTGAGAATGCCGGACATTTCATTCAAGATCGTAAGGATCAGCAGCAAGAACATCAGGAACATCAGGTACGACCTTTGTACCCACCAACGACGTTACCTTCGACCACTCAAGAAGACGACACGTCGCTCTACGATGATATTATTCAAAATGGCGACGAGATGGCGTCGATAGGGGGACAATTTCTTGGTGTTGAGAAATCGGCACCTAAGGCCCAAGCGCAAATGAGCAATCGTCTTTCTTCTACTTCCGGTGACAATCAACAACACGAGGACAATTTTCATCCTGAGGACCCGGAATTGTCTCATCCGTTCTTGGTGAGTTTCGGACTCAACAGTCTATTATCTTATGTTTCATAAATTTTTCAATCTCATTCTTTTATATTTAATAAAATATCTTTTTCATTTTTAAATATAAAGAAAGTCTTAACGATTATTCACTTAACGATAGAAATTTCGATACTGATCTCCTGAATCAATAAGCAACATTTCAATTTTTGATACTTTGGAGATGAAATCCGAAAGCACGTGTGGTGATGTACTAAAAAAAAAAAAACAAGTTAATAAATTTTGAGTTTTTTTCGGGGTTTCATCGATTGGAAGTAAATCCTCAAAGACAAGAGTTAACAACTGAGATACCGACTCTTGGTTCAACAGGGCAGTGTACGACATATAAAAAATTAGCCTTACAACGTGTGCTCCTCTTTTTAAACATATACATACTCGCAATCGATGATTAAAAGTCGGAAATTTAAAATCTTTAGCAGGAACCACCGAGAGTGACGAGATACGAGAGCGAAGAGCAATTTCCCCATGGACCTCGTAATCTCGAGGAGGACGTAACTGGAACGCCCTCGTTATCGGGTTCGAGGCGAAGGAAACGTTCGATGATAATATCCGACCGTAAAGTGCGTAGCGCGGATGTTGGGGTTAGTGGAATATACGAGGTCATATCGGAGGCCGATTTGGCTTTTAGTCCGGACAGTCACGCGGAGGCGGTTACAGTTTTCCAAGGTCGAATACGGGAGGAGGTTGTTTATGGTATTTGCTTGCCGATGCCGGGTTTCAGTGCTTTGTTCATAGTCGTTGCACTTTCGGCGGTTGTTTCGGCCCTCGTTGCGGGCGCGATGCTGCATCGGTTACAAACGCAGCGAGAGGTCGCGACGACCAATAGAAAAAATGGTACGGTACCGGTAGCCGGTGTCAATGTTAACGGTTGGTTGGCTTACGGCTTGTTGCGCGTACGTTGTCCCGATAGACCACAACAACGGGTCCAAAAGCAGGAACAGGAAGTCGTTGATGCGAGTCCGGTTGAGCGAGGCTGAGATGCCGATCACCCGTAAGATAACGCGTAAAGAATGTGTATATGAACAACCCTAGCGGCGATTTATCATAATGGAAATACAGTAACTTCTAGTTATCCTCTTTGTTTATTATTTTTCTTTATTCGCGATTCCAATTATCCGCGCAACATTGTAAAAACTTTACCCCAGAGGATAACGAGAATTTACTGTATTCGTCATGCGCAATCAACATTGCGCGATCATGTATCGCAACTAAAGTGCAATGGAAAGTAGGTCAACAAACATGTGTCAAATAACCTTCGTCGACGATTCATGGGCGAATTACTTGACCAAATAATATTTCAAAGTCAAAAGAAAATAATTCGAAATGTCGATTTTCGGTTGCATTATTATTCTGTTTGTATATCTGAAAAATAATGTAACAATTATTGACAGAATGACGAACTTTACTAAACCAGTATGGTTATTTATCTAATAGCGAGACTGTACAAGCGGTTACTCAAACGCGAAAAGTTATACGAAGGTTATTGGACACACGCAGACGAATGAGTACTTAACCTAGTGGTCATTGAACCCGGAGCGATAGTACGAGGAGTTATTCAACCAGCAAAAATGACATGACGGGTCACTTGACACAAGATAGTCTAATAACCGGTTATTTAACGGATATCCATCACCGTATCATTGCCATCGCGATATTGACTGCCAAACCCATGAAATAATAGTGACCGTAATTTCCCAATGGGATTACTGCTTGCGTTTATAACAGAATTAACCATTTTTACAAACTTCTTTTTAAAAAGCGAACTTTGACAAAAAAATAACGATTATTTGACCATTAAAAAAAAACAATACTGACGAGAATTTTTACTAAAAAATTGACAGATTGTTGTTCATACATTCTACGCTTTATCTTGCAACAGTGGCGACATCTCAACGTGCGAAACTTCGCATGAGATAATGCACCATCGGACTAAAAATTAAAAGACGAAAATTCTTGCAACGCGCCAAATACCGTGAGAGAGAGACACATAGTGCAATACCCTGTACAAAGTACCGTAAGTGCGTTTGTAGAAGCAAAATACCATGGAGTTTCGATTATTTTTCATTGCTTCTGTTTTTTGTTTATTTTTTTCTTATATACAGCCTTTACCGCGCTTGTACCTTATCTTCGATAGATAAAATTTCTCAAAAATTAAAAGATACCGATACAAAGAGAGTGGGTGCGAAAAAAAAGAAAGAGAGAAATGAAAAGAAAGATTTGAACCTCGAGCCACTCCCAGGAGCAGTACAGGTACTTTGTATTATTAATAATATTATTAACATTATCAATATTATTATTGTTATTATTATTTAATGTCAACGACACGTGTCAAAGTGCTGAACCAGGGTTCAGCACTTATTATTATTATTATTATTATTATTATTATTATTATTATTATTATTATTATTATTATATTTTATTATCATTAATTATCATACCAATATTATAATGATTATTGTTATAATTATAATTTTTATTATTTCATTCGGGCAGACGTGGTGTAGAACATTTAATATTAGGCCACCTTTAATCCCTGATTAGTCAGTATTTGACACGGAGGAAAAAACGACAGTCTCGTTTATCTGCCTCTCCTACCCGAAGTACGTATATAAATCTCTGTTAGGGCTATTATTAATATTATTAATTAATAGTGTTACGTAATTTCGTAAGTGGAACGGTGGTGTTCGGTCCATTAATTCAATGGATCGTCCCTCATGATTATTTAAATACCAACAATTGAACAAAATGGAAACAATCGTTGTAATATCAGTTTTCAACGACTTACCTTTGTGGTAAAAATAAACGATATTCGGTTAAATTTCAAGATATTATGTAATGTACTAGTATTAAAAATTCTTCAACGATCGCGAACAACGATAAAATTTTCTTTCCTTCCCGTATCGACCCAACGCCTTTGAATTTACTTTATTGCGATTGATTATTTGAAAAATGAAATCGAAGTGTTCATTACTTTAATCTATCGCCAGGTGCATCGGTAATAAATGAATAAAATAAGGATGGTTTTATTTCTTCTATTCCTAAGATAAAATATTTATCGTTTAATTTCGTGAACTCTTTTTTTTCGTTTTTATTCTCACTCAATTCATAGATTTTGTTATATTACGCTGATCAATAATCATTGTAATAATATATTTTACACAATACCGATCAATCAATTTCACGTCGTACAAGTTTATTCGCTGGCACTTAACACATTTTGATATGCTAATCGTCGTGCCAATAATGAAAGGCAATCTTTTCATTGTTTTCAATTCAATATCGTTTGTTGTATTTTTCATGTATATTTTTGAAAATTTATAATAAAATTTCGATTCAAGCGATCCTGAAAGAGCCACGATTACGAATTTCATTGCGAAGGTACGTTGTTCTGCGATTATCTTTTAATAATCATTTATAAATTGAAAACTTTCGAACTAATACACTTTTAATCAGAATTTTTTTTCTTATTTCGCGGACTATATATCGTCCGAATTCATAATACCACTTAATTATGAGTGGTAATTTGAAGAAAAAAATAAAATACCCTTTTTCAAGATTTCTCCAGTTAATGTTTTATTAAAATTAATTGCGATTCATACAAAAATTTATCGATAATATCATTATGCTACTATTTATGTTTTGGGAAAAAAGTAGTACAATTTATACAAAAATGAGTATTTATTCACAAAATAAACGATTTATAACAAAATTTGCCAAAATATCATTTTACAAATATTTTTTTTTTGTTCACTTACAATTTTTTAATATAATTAATATGTTGTTGATTCTTACAATTAATTTGTCGTAGATTAACGTCCTGTGGTAAAACTTTTCAATCGATATTATTGGATAATTGCAATTTTTGTTTTCCAAGACCACTGTAGTTGGTGCAACTCTGGTTGGTCGTTTGATGACCTGAGGTTTTATGATTTTCATATGAAAACTAAATTCTATGCTATATTACGCGTCAGTAAACGACGGCCTGCGAACTTTCTACGTTGTACGTTCATGAACAACGTAAATGAGCAATTATAATTGGTATACGCCAGGGGTAAATGGTTTACTGATCAAATTAACGAGTTTACTCACTGTACCTCTCGTAAGCATTGTTGAATTTGCTCGAGAATGTCGACAACAATGTGACAACAAAATGAATAAAATGCACAATCTCCCGGTGCATAAAACTCATTAAAATCATAAAGAAAATTCATCAATAATTTTCCTAATTATTTTTTCAATCATTTATTTATTTTTTATTCTAAAAAATAATTATGTATATGAATATAAATAGTACAATATTAACTAAAATAAATAAATCGTATATCTATTTAAATATTAATATTAGTCATAATGGACGCGTGTCTCAAATCGCTCATCGAATCATTATCCTATTCGAAAATGGCCTCACGCACTATTTATACAATAGTAATGAAATATGATCATAAAAAACAGATATAATTCTGAAAATATGTAGAAAATATCCACAATATGTTTTCGAGTTTTTCACGATTGTTTCGGTCTGTTTTATTATTGTCAAAAGAAAATTTCGTTTTCGAGTATTTCACGATTGTTTCGGTCTGTTTTATTATTGTCAAAAGAAAATTTCGTTACCCCTTAGCACTACAAGAATCACCAACCGAAAACCCAAACGATTATTCTTTTGATTATTTTTTTCACCCGAATTCCGACCAATAGGAGCTTGGTATTTAACATCACGTGGTACCAGCAGAACGAAATTATATCGGTAATTTTTCGAAAATTTCCCTGCTCTTGCTACGTAACAAACAAAAAATTCTCAATAGCTTGTAACCTACGTGAGTGTCAGAAACATCAAAGTTATCGAGATTATTATTTCGTCCTGCTGCTACCCCGTGATGTTAAATACCAAACACCTATTAGTTGAAATTCATATGAAAAAAATAATCCGCCGAATACCCCTCAAGCTTGGAAATTAATCAGGTATTTCCCTTAAGCTTTTCTACCTACTTACTACACGTACATCTTGTACGTGTAGTTTGGTACAAAATCCCGAGCGCTGCGCGCTCGGGATTTTGATTTGCCAACCTTCACGCGCCTGTTGCTAGGTAACAAAGCTATCGGGAAATACCTGATAATTTTCAAGCTCTCGGGGTATTATAACTGACAATACATTTTCTTGAAATAATGATTTCTTTGTTCCCATGACTCGTAAATACGTTGAGTTGCATTTCCGAAAAATCATGAGATGAAAAGAAAAAAAATTATTGAAAAACAATATTGGAAGAATAATTAGGCAATGATTTGAAGAAATAATTTAGCGAGCCCATTTCTGATCCATTAATGTTTATATGCTATATTTGTATTAAATATAATTTGTGTAAAAAAATACAATCGCACGTATTTATATGTTTACTGCATAATATATATCGAGAATTTTCTTTGACTAAATAATCCGTCGCCTCGACGCTATACGTGCCTGAATTGAAATATTTTATTGGTTACTCGCGCACGACACGGATCAGGAAAAAAAATCTCTACGACTATCAAGCACGAATCCATCCATAATGGATCTCATCATCATGGTCTTTAAACTGTACATCACGACCTCGCAGAGTCCAATAAACGGAATACAGAGCTGGGTTTCGTTCACACACGTCACAATATATATATATATATATATATATATATATATATATATATATATATATATATATATATAAATGGAATCGTGCTTACGGTAATAATCGATATAGCCTCTTCTCTTCACCAAGGAGGTCACATACGCGATCGTCAAAGTGAATAATGCTATGAGGAGGAAAGCTTGAATCCTGCATTCCCGAGCTCGTCGGTTTTTCTGTAACACCCTCTATAATTCGAATTTCCGGACGACTCGCAAAATCGTGATTTTATACCAGGGTAACAAACTCACAATGGAAAAAAATTATGTTTCAAAAATATAATTTCGGACGTAAGATGAGTAAATTTTTAGCATGTTTGTGACT
This sequence comes from Rhimphoctona megacephalus, assembly GCA_963989365.1. NCBI lineage: Eukaryota > Metazoa > Arthropoda > Insecta > Hymenoptera > Ichneumonidae > Rhimphoctona > Rhimphoctona megacephalus. The sequence continues at coordinate 12,914,514 of OZ022414.1, read as the reverse complement.
AAATGAATGAACTGTCAGTCGAAAAGAATTGAACATCAAGTATAAGTGATTGTGACTGTTACAGTTTGAAAAAAAAAAAATTATCCAATCATATCTCGTTCAAAGAACAATACAGCATGAATTGATTTTATTAAATTCAAAATATCTGCGTAAGGCATTTCTTTTTACTTACGAAAGAATTTTAATCGAGCCTTAATTTGTGTAGGTGAATCTCAAATATATTTCGGACTCACATTGGCACGATGAAAAAATGTCTACATTCTCGAACATACTTTATTTCCATGGGAAGACAATCCTTAAATTGGTTACACCGAAACGATCAGCTTTTTTAGGAGAATGACTCTCGCCCAAATGAATTTATTTATTGTCAATAAAAAAACTAAAATAATTTACGAATAGAAGCAAGTCTTCGCGGCTTTTTTCGATCCACCTTGATTACTGCTGTAAGTAACGCCTACATTGCATTTTTTCGATTTCCCAAATGGTCTGAGTCTTATGCAAAGATATGTGGATAGTATGCAGGAGGCTAAAAGTACAGCTAAAAGAATAATAAGCGTGACCGCAAATCCAGGTGTCGTCATGCATATGAGACTCGAATTCGCAGTGGAATCTTTGATGGGAAATACCATAGTGGAGCTTGGTGTCTCGTTGTTCGATTCGTCAATGGCGAACGTAAGATCACCGGTGGAAACGACTCGTATTATTCTATTAACACCAACATTTTTGAGTGGCGTTGGATTGGCGATTTCTCGAGATTTTCGTCGTCTTTCATCGCGTGGTCGTCCAGCAGCAGCTTGAAGATAAGCCTCGAGTGGCAATGGCGGTGGAAGACCATAACCAACATCGGCAGGATGAATATTTGATTGATGATGTTCCAAAAGGCCAGATTGTTGATCCAGCAGTAGACCAGATTCGGAGCATTGCTCGGGACAATGATACCTGCATATTTGTATGGTACACTGAAAGTGAACTTCCATTGAATCGGGAAACTTGAATGCTTGAAAATGCGCGTAAGACAATACGGAAGCGCTTGCGCCGAAGTTTTTGATTTTGGTGAAACGCGACATTAGCTTAGGCCTTGTGATGCAGCCTTTCTGATCGACCAATTGGATAGGTGCTCTTTTGCCATCGTGAGCCATACAATTTCGGACTAGCATGTCAAACTTAGAGTCGTCATCTTTGATAGCGAGTACCATTGTCATGGTTTGTCCGATTTTCACTAAGCCTGAAACTTCCGAAGCCCAAGGACCTTTGCCAACTTGAATCTGCATCCAGCAGCCGACGTTATCACCGGCAAAATCAGCTCGTACAACGTCCAACATGTCAACGGGGAATGGGCGGAAGGTCACCGATTTTTCATAAAGATCGTGCCATGTACAACGTAACTTACGTGCCTGATCCCAGACTTCTTGGACCTGTGGATCATACTGTACTACTATGATGTTCTCGAAGTAAGTTCCCGAACCGGATTCAGCACCATAACCGTAAAGACCATTCTCCGTATTGCCAGCTGTTCCGCAAGCGTGAATGCTTATCTCGAAATTGACCGATGTGCGTCCAAGACCAGCTGGCAAATGAACGCAGTTAATGTTGCTATAATGACCTTTCGAGAAGACAATACCGTAGAATGGCTTGTCGAAACCGAGATATACTTTCATCAAACTCTTCTCGCACTTAACATCGAGTGATATGATTTTTGGCATGTCCGGTGTGGTTGCAGGCCATGTGTCACCGGAACTACTTATTCCACCACCGGTGCTGAATACTTTGTCCATTGCCTCGGTCTGAGGTTTTTGAGGCAAAGGAGGTGGTGGACCGTGATAAGCCACATTGTGATGCGGTCGTGCATGAGCTAGCCCGAGATTTCCTCGTCCCGGTGGCAACGAATGTGAATGACCCCGAAGACCACCCTTGTACTGCCCATTTCCTCCTTGCACACTGCCAACTACTCCACCATTTCCGCCTCCTCCACCACCGCCTCCTCCTCCTCCTCCTCCTCCTCCGCCCCCGCTACCACCAGCAGATGTTCCAACACTGTTTTCCTTCTCGTTGAGGGACTCCAACGCCAACTGATCCGAACTACCGATCTCACCATCCTGACGATTCAACCCAGTATTGTCGTTTCGATTCTCGTCACCTGGTATCGCCTCTATTATTTCTACGTCTTCTGCTCGAGCCAGCTGCAACATTTAGAAATGGAGTTCAAAAATTAATAATGATTACAGGTAAGTGGTTTCTGTCTAGATAGTGCTCAAAGATTGTGAATGCAGTTGATAATCGTTCATCGAATTTTACGGAATTCTTTTGATTCTTATTTTCCAATTTGAGAACTAGACTCAGTATATTGAAACTTGAAATAGCGAAGTAAATAGCGTGGTTCCCAAATCAAGAAAAAATTCAACACGTACAACAACAATCGGTAGTGAGCAGTGATTGCAAGGTCTGTTGATTTCAGCCGCAAAGACGCGAAAGAAAATTCGGGAATGACATCTTGACTCAAGCTAAATATCAGTCAAACCAGGAATTTGATTCTAATCACTGGTGGAAGCATAATGACCCCCAATTTTCGAGTTCCGTGAAAGTTAAATTATTCTCCTAATACGAACGGTCCTTTGGATATAAAATTTCATCGCGATACGTAACTTGAAGATGACATAGCTAAAAGTTTATACAAAGTTGCAGAAAACTCGGATCAACCGATATGACGAGATAATCGAAATGATACCGCAAATTTCTCGTTCATGTTTGCGCGTGTTCATCCGCGATATTGCGAAAGTGGCGGAGGGAGAGCGAGTGAAGGGGGTTTTGCACTCTAGACCAAGGGAGAAACCTGTCTCGGTGATACGCTATTCCGCGAATAATGGGACGAGACGACAAGACGACGACGACGACGGAGACGGAATACGATCATTGACGATGTCTGGTTGACTTGCAAGGAAGGGGTTTGTGACAAGAGAGGGAGGGGGAAGGAGGGAGCATATAAAAAAACTGGGAGAATCGAGCCGGCTCCCAGAAGAGCCGCCGACAATTGCGTCACGCGTGACCCTCGGGCATAACGGGCCACCCGGTGTCTTTAGCCCCGGGTCAATCGGTCAGCGTTTCTCACAGATCTTGAGCTCGCGCTCACCTCGATCTATATGCCTATATGTATATACACATAGCATTATATATGAGTACACAAACTGAAGCCTCTCCAACCGACATTGACTCCCTCCTCTCCCCCTTTCATTGGCGTTTGTACAAACGCGTGCATACATCCCGGACACGTTCTTCGGTAGTCAGGAGGTCGTAACGTCGCATCTTCCATAATTCGACGAAAGCTCTCCTGTTTGCCAACACACCGCGTGTAATCTTCCGTCTCTCTTCTTCTGTCTCGAATGTACACTCTTAGTATTCTCCTCTTTTGTTGCCTCTTCTTTTTTCGATTATTATACCATTATAGAGACCGACTGACGAGAGGAAATACCACCGCAGTCCAGAAGGTTAGATAGGTCATGTGCGTTTTCGTCTTTTTTCACTAGGTGCACTCCGGCTCACTCAATTTTAGTTGCGTTATTTGAATTCAAATCCCTAATATATTCGAAATTTCAAGCAAATAATAAAAATTATCGTTGCTCGCACGAATCATCGCATGGAGTTTGATCTGTCAATATTGATGAGAAGCGAGTAACTATAAATAAAATGGCTCAAATAGAAGTTGGAATATCTTGCAGAAAGTATCCTTTTAAATATTTTATGGGTCATTCTCTTCGATGCGCCCGATGTCAACGTTTCATCGTAATTTTCTCAATGAGTAGCGAAAATTGCACCATTCCCATAGGCAGCCCTATAATATCGATGGTCATTAACACCGCCGAGGTCAGATGTCCATTTACAATGAAAATTCCCCTCTGGCTCATATTCCCCCGCCCAACGGGATCAAGTGTGTATACTCTTACACACCGATCAACGAATCTGTACACACAGTAGTAGTACGGATTCGCGTTGTAATGTGGACTCGTGTTGCGGGGCCGGTTCCTTCGACCTCGAGCCAAATAAGCCAGTTTAATACACCGCTCTCGCTATATCCTCTCGCGCAAAATAAATGATTCCTCACGATCGGCCGTCTCTTATGTATGAGTCCACATGTGCTCTCAGTTATATGAACCCCCAGATCCTCCACTCGATCGGCAACTTACGAAAGAGAGGGCTGCACCACTTTTTATTCCACATTGGGGGATATATCCATGTAGATATATGGACAGAACTAGCGGGTTATTGGGCGATCTCGATCAATACCTGTTTCATCAGGATGTGACCTCGTAACCCGCGAACGAAAATCGGTTTAAACTAAATCGACAACGATATCCAGTCTCTCTATATATCGACTACTAGCAAATGTAAAACATAACGCATATAAATTGGAAAATTTCGTATTTATTAGGGATTAAATTTTCTTTGCGTACTGATAATTCCCAGTTTTTCTATTCATACATCGACCCAAGAGATTAAAAGAGCAAGCATAGAAATGAAAGGAAATAAGCCATCGAACGCTTGCGGAAAGTATATTATGAAAACAAGGCTATCAAATAATCATTGCCAGCTGAAACCACATCCTAGATTACATTTATAATTAGAAAAATATCAAAAACCATTGAGGCCACCAGAGAGATTTAAAGTTTGCTGAGCCAATAGCAAAAATCAGGCACAATTTGTTCGATCGCTTAAACACTGTTAGCATCCAATTCTGACACTCACAATTCCTTAGCAGAGATAATTAAAAATCGATAAATATTATCGACTCACATGCAATGATAATAAATTAAGATCTGACGTTAAGCTACAGCGATTAATCACGCAAATCACATTTAGAGCGTTGAACAAACCACTTAAAAGATATATACGAGAACATATAACTTCGACTAAACCTAACTTAGCAAGACAGCGATTTGTCATAGTGTCCATAGTCCCGTAAACACCATATTTAGGATGTATATGCATATATATATCGTAACTTCACCGTAAAGTCAGGAAATCCAAGACCCGGTATATATATCGGCAAAAGGTGCGGCTTCGTAACCTCTGTGACACCTGAGAAGAAGACGAGGTCGAGGACGGTACGAGGAGAGAAATGAGGATATATCCCGTACCTACTTTTCGTTTTTATCTTACCGACAGTGAATTTTCGACTGCGAGGTTCCCATTCAACCAAACGAAAGAGGAAAAAAGAGAAAGAGAGAAAAAAGAAGACGGAGAGTATACTCGTATACTGAATGAAAATGTAGGATGCAAAATAGTTGGAGAGAAAGGGGCAAACCGGTCAGGACTTCCTGCTGATACGAACGTTAACTTAATTGTTTGAGTTCATGTGATGTATATTACTCGGATATTTGAGCCAGAATATGAGAATTTTTCACACGTTTAACGCACTTGCTGCACGTTTATTAACCGTGAATCATTTTGCAACGTTTAAAGCCGTATTAACTATTTTGTAGCACGTTCCGATTCACGATCGAAAAATGTTGAACAATTATATTACTTTGTAGAAAAGAAATTTAAATTAATGGCTAAATACCGAAAACAAAAAAAATGGTATTTGTATCAAACGAAAATTACCATTTCATTAACATTTTCAGAAACTGAATCCATGTATTTGAAAAAATATTTCCTTTTTCTCAAGTATCCCCAATCACATTTGCTATTTCCTGTGCCAAAAAAAAAACTGAAAATAAATTATTTCAAAATAGTTGATACGATTTGAATTCTTTTAATCCTTTAATCGTATTCAAATACCTGTAACCTGTAACCTTCGCATGTTCAATGTGCTCGCTTAACCTTCGACAAACGATATGATACACATCCAAACATGTGATGTATAAATAAATATGAGGAACAGGTCGCGAGATCGAATACCACGAAGATTGTGCGCGCACGCGCTCGCATCTGAAACGTGGCTGAACGCACGAACGCACCATTTCGAGGCATCTCGATGGTGCTCGCGTCCGTCGCCCTTAGCTCTGGGTCAGGGCACTGGGTAACGGCATTACACGCGCCGTGCGGGCGAAAGAGCATTTGCCCATTTCCCGGTGTACCCGTCGCGTTTCTTGAGCTTCGATAATCTGGGTTATAATGTTGTAATTACCGGTCGAGTTTGCTCGTCGGTTTGTACGAGCGAGGGCGATCAATCTATACGCGCATTCGGTCGTCATCCTCTTCATCGAATTTAAACCGTAAAAAGGGAGAGACAGAGAGAGAGAGGGGGGGGGGGGGAGAAAGAGAGAACAAAAACGAAGAGATAGAAAATAAGGGAGGGATCGACAGAGATCGATCGAAAGGAAAGATCGATGAATTATTCGCGGTCTCTCTTGACTCCGAGTCAATCGCTTCTGGGCGGTCTCTTATAACTCGATGGAGAAGAGCAACCAACGAGAGAACAAGCAGTGAGAAATCAATCTGGTTTTCGGAGCACGATCCACCCGGGCCCTTTGAGCTTTTACATGCATTTTATTATTCCCATGATTCGATTTCCGATGAAACCTTCTTTAATGCCGCTGCACGTATACTCTGTATGATTATAGCGGTACATCGTGTTAAATCGTTAAAGGGTTACCCTTCCCCTTCCCAATATTATTATCAAAGTATGCCTTGTTCATTTTCTTTTTAGGTCAATTATAATCGATACAATTTTTTTCGGAATTTCGATTTTACGTATGGAGTCCTCAACACCGTTTCCCTGACATTTCAGTCAAATTCAAATTTGATGCCAATTTTTCACGTTCATTGAAAACTACAATGTGAACACTAAGTTTTTCAAATTTACCATTTTATTGCCATTTTAAATTATCTTCAATTCATTACAAAGGAAAATCAATCGTATCATTCCTCTAAGATATTTGCCTTTAATACGAATATTATCTTGCATAAAGTAATTGAATGACGAGCGTATAAATCACAATAATTAATTATAATTCATCACTTGGATACTCACCCCCTGAAGTAGGAGACAGGCTAAGATGATAGTACGTAACCGCATTCCGCGTTCCCGTCCACGGTGAGGCGATCAAGTCACTGACACTCTGAAATATATTCAATTAAACATTTATCAGATCCTATATTCTGCATTCCATATCCGTATATTATTTGCTGGTCACGTGAAATATATCTCAGCTTCTATTTTCATTCATTTATCATTATCTTGATGATTCAAACATTAGGGAAAGAAACATTTTTTAATTCCTATAAAATGTGGTGTTGTATTATTTACAAATGAAAAAACTTGTTACGACCTCATAAAAAATATTTATAATTTTTTATCGAGCCAAAAAGAGCAAAAAAATTATTCGAAATTTCGATTTATATTGCATTAAAACGATGATTTTTCGAAAATTTCAAATGGCATAAGCGCGTTTGAATTTTTTTCTATCTTCACCAAATTTATTCTTCTATATGATAGAAGAGTAAAAAATTTTTTTTGAATTTTTGTCTTTGAGTTTTTTACATTATTATTTGTTGGATTTTAGTGTCACTTATCGTTGTATTTATGGTTTTTGAAAAATAAAAATGTTTAATCACTGTAGTGAAATTGTTTTCAAGTTCCTATTTATCAAATTAAGCACTTGAAACTAGACATGTGAGAAAATCTCTCATTGCGCGATCAATGTTTAAAGTGTACATAGTGCGACCGCTGACGAGATATATACGTTTTTGGAGCCGATGGCAAATTCATTGAAATTTCATTTATTGTTTGACTAACGATTTTTTGTTCTATGCTCGGTAATCAATTCTTTATTCACCCGATTAACCGCTGATTTTCGCCATTAAAAAAACGACCATGATTCAGTTACCACACTTTCGATTAGTTGTAATTAATAATTAATAAACGGTCTGATTAAAAAAAAATATTTTTTTTTATCATCAAAGAATTTTAAAATACACTCGTACATCACATTATTGCTTTACGACAATAATTTATTTTAAAAAATGGTCTCATTCTTCGATAAGTATATGCACGAGCGATTCTCAAAGCCTACAAGAACTCTGATACGATCAAGAAAACGAGAATCAAAGATGAGCTGGGCGAAATGGGGAGAGAGTAAGAGAGAGAGAAGAGAGAGAGAGAGAGAGAGAGAGAGAGAGAGAGAGAGAGAGAGAGAGAGAGAGAGAGCGTGCGCAAGAAAGAGAGAGCGAGAGAGAAAACCACTCTCGTCGCATTTTCTGCTTACACTCTAATTACGTATCCCGCGAGCTCGAGTACTTCGAGAGAGTGCGGCTCAGCCTTGCCATCGAGAATTTTGCCGCGCGCACGTGGTCATTATTATGTATACCTCAAGATCGCCATCACTACCGCTCTTACTCGCCTTATTTGCCATAATTCGTCTCTCTTCTCATCCGAGGATCGAATCCTATTATAACAAGTTTTCATTGAGGAATTTTCATTCGTGGAATACGAAATGAAAATTGTTTGAGGAAAAACAAAATACTAATAATAATCTATATCCATATTATTTCAGTATCTTTTCATCTTCTAATCACAAATTCTCGATTTTTCATTCATTGCAATATTATTATTTCGGAATCTCCAAAAACGTTTCATTTTTCCAATCTTTATAATAGTTTTGAATCTAATTAACGATACTTAAAAGAGCTGCTTTTAATTACATTTTATTATTAGCTTATTATTTTCGGCGAATGCAGAAAATTTTTTATTTCCTATATTAATATTTTAATCCTATTATTATAAATAATTTGTAATCACAAAATTTTATAGTTCGTTGGAGCTGCAGGATTCTACAAAAATTCTGAATTAAATATCGAAGAGTAGGTCAAGTCGACTTTGTATCTCGGATACACATCTACGATGTAGCTATATGAATTTAAAAAAATGCATGTAAATGTAATATTAATACATTTACGCGTCGGAAATTTACATATCATTTTAGCTTCCATATACATTTATTTAAATATCATATGGTTAAATAGTTAGAATACTGGGATAGCACGATTAGCGGTCGATTAGCGATAAAGTGATAAAATATACGACGCCCGGTTAAACTTGAATCTACGTGAAGAAGCTTGTTTGATCGCTAGTTATCGGTGAATCCTTCCATCGTTGAAATCGTGTACGTTTTCTCATCTCGTCCTAAATTCCGCGCGAGTTTGTCCCCGGGGCCACCGGGTCCCCGTTATATTTTTCGATACCACAGTCCCTCGTCCGTGGACCCCGCGAAAATCATGATAAAATATAGCTTTTGATATTGAGAAATAACAAAATATGAATGAATTTATTTTCTTCTTACGATCCATCCAGAAACGTATCACTTTTTGGTAATATTATATTAAAGATTTGAAGAAGCTGCTAAAAATGACAGATGATTCGGATGTTGATAGAGATTTGTTTTTTTTTTACGTATATACATTAAGCTCCAATATGTGGTTTTTCCGATTATTTTTAATATTCATCTGCTCTCGAATAAAATGGTTTGAGTAACCAATAAATCTCAGGGCAAAATATCAATAAAATGTTATTTCTTCTTTCCCCAATTTTTTTTTCGATGTCGATCGGCGCACGCAATTCGAGGTATACCGTAATATTAGCGATGGAAATGCGACACTTTGAAAACTTTCAGTAAATTGTTCATTTCTTAGAGACAGGAAGGCGTAGCGTAAGTTTGTTTACGTTAGCTATACCTTTTTTGCGAGAAACATATTGCGTATTCTACAATTACAGACATCTGTTTTTTTAACTGTTTTCGCATATTAAACTCCGGTTATTAGGTAGCGAAGAAAAAATTTCGATAAAATAGTATTTTATGTAAAAAAGTGGAGAAAATGACTAACTACATTGCGCGTGAAATAGCTACATGAGCCGAAGGTTTATGATATGCATATTCACCTGAGTACGAGTGTGATTTGCAGCACAAGCCGAAAGCGAGTGCTATAAACACATGAGTACGAGTAATGAGAGTACGCGATTGAATTCGTTGCTTTCCGCACTTGTTACATACAATATTTTCTGTGATACCTGCTTCGAAAGTTTGATTTGAGAATCAAAAATCAGTTTCAGTTATGTTCAATTGACGTTTTGTCTCTCGTACAATTTTTTACGAACAAAAACTATTTAGTCGTGTGGAAGAAGGCTTTTTCGTCAATCAGTACGGTGAAGTAAGACAAAAGATGAATCGTTCAGAAATAAACCACTTTCCTGAATCGAAAATCAAACTTTCGAGACAGATGTGACAAAAAAAAATAATGTTTGTATTACTTCAATACCGGAAAAAATGTACACATAGGAGTATCAGTTAGTAGAGGCAAAAGAATTTCATTGTGAATGAAAAATATGACAGAAGCAAGAAATCGTATAAAAAATTAAACACTGACGAATAAATAAATCATAAATAATTCAGGCAATGTCGGAAGACAGAAAGAGCGAGAAGGGGGGGGGGGGAGAGAGAGAAAACAATTTTGTGCACGGTGAGTTTGTGATCGCTTCTTGATTATCGAGCTCTTTGGGTCTCGCTCATCCTCGTCCCCTCAGCTGTCCCAAATTCCACAGTCGAGTGTGTGTCCGGTCGTGAGAGCGCGTCTTTCGCTCTCTCACTTTTTCCCATTGCCGTTATTTTTGAACATCAGGATTTCGCGTATTTTCAAGAACCCACTGCAAAACTTTGCGACGGAGATAATAAATGCATAATAAAAGAAAAAACAAAAGAATAAAGTTCAAGTATGATGTGAATTAGAAGGAAGCAGGTAGATCAAAGAAACAGGGGAAAAAACAATAAGAGACCAAAAAACAGAGAAAGTAGAAGAAGTGAAGAAAACACGATGGTAAACATGAAAAGTGGGAAAAACTTGAAACAGAAAAGAGTCGATAACGAAGAGAAAAATAGAGGAGAGGAAATACTGACTAGCCAAATACAAAGGTGTAAATAAAAATGCAAATGATAGAAATGAGGCAAAGGAAAAACAGAAAAAAGTCGATAAAACAAACGACAATGAAAAAAAAAAACCTAAGAACACTAAATCGTAAAACAGCTGAGTCGATGAAGAAAGAAAGAATCAGAAGAAATCGAGATAAAAGAAAATTAAGTAGAAACAGAGTAGATAATATACACGTCGTTCTGTCCCGTTGTGTTTGATCAATTGTAAAAGAGATATACACGGAAATAGGGACGCGAAGTAAACTCTTGGGTAGAATGAGCAGGTGCTCACGTTTCTCCCGATAGTAATATGGCCAATAATGCTAAGTGTTTATCCGTTGGTATTTAGACAATGCAAAATTCAGGCAAGTAGGCCTTAGAGCCCTCCGGCCAACTCGTATATTTGCTCACACACGAACGAACGTTAGGACAAGCCACGTTCACGTGACGACTCTTCTCATCGAGGATGCGCCACTGAAAATGTGTCCTACTAACTAGCATACCCATCCACGCTCTACTCACCAGCCACATATTGTATCACTTTGCCAATCGAGTTCTGTATATGTATGCGAGTTTTTAATACTCATGAGTTTTCTCTTCACAGCCTCGCTTCTCATATTACACCGCAAATTTTAATGCCTCGAGTATTCCGGAACTTATCATCACTTTGGTTTACTTTTGTCCTTTCATACCCGGCACGTTTCTCTACAATACATTTCAAACACTGTTTTTATGCATGCCGATTTCATGGATCGTAAAAATTCATTTATCTAATTTATGGATTTTTTTTTCATTTACACAAAGTTTCATGACTAACGTTTTTAAAAAGACATTCTTATTTTTTCTAACAGGCCATTCTAATGTTTCGCTGAATAGAATTCATCTTCCTTAGAATTTCATTACTAGGTGAATTGAGCTCGACATCGGACTATCATGAATTAATTTCAAATATTGATTTGATTCGTTCAAGATCGATTTAAGCCGGTAATAACTGATTACTAATTGCATGAACAATTTTTCACTTTCAGAAAATGTTTATTTAAATCAATTAATACAGGTTGATTGTTTGTACTATTCTATTAATACGAATCTAATAATACTCAACAGACACACAACTATGGAATTTTCTATAATTTATCACGTGGTTTAAAGTAAATTTCCCTCCCGTTCATATTTGCTATTAATTATTAATCATTTGAATTTTTTTAAGTAAGACAAAAACCATAAACCAAAGCGTTCTCTCTACATAATCTCTCGTTTATTTTGACGTTTAACTTATCATTATTGATTGAAACAGCAATTTTAACGATTAACTGAGAATTGCCCTGTGGGCTTCGTATTCTCATCGCGTTTTCTCTCTCCCTCTCTCGCACTCTCTCTTCTCCATGGTCTTCGGTTACTTAAGTTACGGGATCTCGTCTGAGTCGCGTCCTCTTCTCGTTCCTATATAAATCTTGGCTTATTTTCCTCTGCGTTCTCGTATACCCATAAGAGCGTTAAAGTTCGCCGTTCTCGTGAAGTAAGAAAGAAGAGAGAAAGAGAAACCGGGTATTTTAACCCGTTCGTCTGGACGAGCCAACGGGTCATTCCGATAGTAATCCTCCTGTCTCGATTGTAGTGCGAACAAGCGAGAAAATAAGATATAAAAAAATAAACATTATTTTCGCCAACCTTTCTCTTACACTAATTCTTTTTCTCTTCGGCTCATTTTCTATTTTTTTCTGACTTAAGAAAATCCTATATATATATATAAATACACATATAATTTGGACGCGAAATCCCTGTGAAGGAAAACGCTTGAGGCTATCTTATTCTCATCCCATATCATCAGCAATTCTTTTGCCGGCGAACCATCAACCAGGGAGAAAAACAGAAGCTCAACACAGAGAGCGCAATAAAAGGGGCATCAACGAGAATCGGGTACAACCACGCGAGGGAATGGCTCTTTGCCAAATACATATAACGGTTTTATCAGCTCTGGTCTCAATGGGCACTATATATATATATATTGGGAGAGCGAAAAAGAAAAAAATGGACATGAAAAAAAAAAATTAAACACGTGGAATTCCCATATAATGAAGGCATATACGTATGCGCCACACACGTGCTGTGATGCTGTTGCTCGTACTTATTGGTGACCTGTATGGAAATCAGGGCCAATCCTTGTTCTCCCCACTATTTTACTTTTCTTTTTTTTTTTTATACTTGTAAATACCTCTGTCCACACACATCGTTGACATTACTTGGTGGTCTCGTGCCAATGTTTCGACTTCGTGTATTACAAAAAATGCAACTCGAGGCCATTTTCAACGATTTTTTTCGCACGAAGGGTGTAATCGTGGTAACTATTATTCGGGTACGATCAATTATTAACGTTGTTGCTTCCATTGTTTGCTTTGTTTTATCGCGTATGCACTTTATTTACTATGCCAACGTTTTCAGAATTCCGCTATTTAATCAACGTTTTTTTCATTTTTTTTCTAATAAAACAGAGTTTTGATAATAATACTGAATTAAAATTATTGATCGGAATAGACGCTTAATATTAGATCATCCAATTTAGATTTATAAGTAATCCGGCATGATCATCAAATTAGTAAAGTCATGGAAAGATTCTTAGACGAATATTTCATTAAAGGAACTTCCGGCTCATCAAATAAAACATTACAGTGGCAGCCTTTATTTATATAAGCTGCAAATTCAAGAAAAAAAAACAAATTTTATTGTAACTAAATTATAAAAAGTATGTATAGAAAGACTCAATATTTTTCTTCGCCCCCATAAAACTGAAATAAGTCCCCTAAGGCTTGAATTGATTAAGTATAATATATTATCAAATATGACGATGAAATAATCTCCAGTATTCGTCAACACTTCACTTAACCATTATGTGTATCATTTAACAGCATTCTAATAAAAAGCTATGCTAGTGCCAATGATTGATAAAGGCGATCATCGGAATTGGACGAGATAGTGATAATGTAACGATAACAAGAAAATATTAACCGGTCGAGAAAACGTTAAACCGGCCGCTAAGCACATGGTGCGTATATCCTGAACGATTTTTCTCAGCCGATCTCGTGTTCATCTCGATCAAATGTATGATATCTTCATAGGAATTACTGTATATCATAACGCCTTAATGCTCAACTTAACACATGTCTCCACAAATTCTTAGTGATGTTATTTTTATCAAAGTCAATGAATCAATTAATCTTATAAGTTTTACGATATACATGTTTATTACTTTAGTTAATAAAAAACTGTTATTTTTACGTTTGTATATCTTTCTAGGATTAGATAATAAAAAAAATGAACTACTCCAAATCCTCGAATTTTCATGTAAAATCAAAATTGCACGAACGAAAAATTATTTCACTTTTTCTAACAATCAATTCTATAAATTGAAAATAATTTTCAATTCAAAATTTGTTTCCCCTTCATTTAAGTTACCGAGTTCAATTTTGAATTTCTTGTTATTCAATAAATTCGAAAATTAAAAAAAAAATGGTCGACTACGAAAATACTATAAAAATGTATGAAGTATACGAATTTTCATGTAAAATCAAAATTACACGAATGAAAAATTATTTCGCTTTTTCTAACAATTAATTCTATAAATTGAAAATAATTTTCAATTAAAAATTTATTTCTCCTTCATTTAAGTTACCAAGTTCAATTTTGAATTTCTTCTTATTCAATAAATTCGAAAATCAAAAAAAAATGGTCAACTACGAAAATACTATAACAATGTATGAAGTATACAAAATTATTTCATTTTTTCTAACAATCAATTCTATAAATTGAAAATAATTTTCAATTAAAAATTTGTTTCTCCTTCATTTAAGTTACCGAGTTCAATTTTGAATTTCTTGTTATTCAATAAATTCGAAAATTAAAAAAAAAAAATGGTCAACTACGAAAATACTATAAAAATATATGAAGTATAGGAATTTTCATGTAAAATCAAAATTACACGAACGAAAAATTATTTCGCTTTTTCTAACAATTAATTCTATAAATTGAAAATAATTTTCAATTAAAAATTTATTTCTCCTTCATTTAAGTTACCAAGTTCAATTTTGAATTTTTTGTTATTCAATAAATTCGAAAATCAAAAAAAAAAATGGTCAACTACGAAAATACTATAAAAATGTATGAAGTATACGAATTTTCATGTAAAATCAAAATTACACGAATGAAAAATTATTTCGCTTTTTCTAACAATTAATTCTATAAATTGAAAATAATTTTCAATTAAAAATTTATTTCTCCTTCATTTAAGTTACCAAGTTCAATTTTGAATTTCTTGTTATTCAATAAATTCGAAAATCAAAAAAAAAATGGTCAACTACGAAAATACTATAAAAATGTATGAAGTATACGAATTTTCATGTAAAATCAAAATTACACGAATGAAAAATTATTTCGCTTTTTCTAACAATTAATTCTATAAATTGAAAATAATTTTCAATTAAAAATTTATTTCTCCTTCATTTAAGTTACCAAGTTCAATTTTGAATTTCTTGTTATTCAATAAATTCGAAAATCAAAAAAAAAATGGTCAACTACGAAAATACTATAAAAATGTATGAAGTATACGAATTTTCATGTAAAATCAAAATTACACGAACGAAAAATTATTTCGCTTTTTCTGACAATCAATTCTATAAATTGAAAATAATTTTCAATTAACAATTTATTTCTCCTTCATTTAAGTTACCAAGTTCAATTTTGAATTTCTTGTTATTCAATAAATTCGAAAATTAAAAATAAAATGGTCGATTACGAAAATACTATAAAAATGTATGAAGTATACGAAAGACTGTCTGGAAAAATAATTTTATATTCGATGCTATTCTTTCTATCTATAAGAATAATCAAATATAGTTGAAACGATGGTATTTACTAATGCCTGCAACGTCAGACAAAACATCTCGTAAACAAGTTATTTTAACGAGAAGTTCACCAGACTGCCTGGTTTATTTACTATATACGTGCATACTGGCATAGTAAATGGGGAGAACTATACTCTTGCGTTTCGTATTCCTTCGCTCTCGGGCTCTTTCAGTCTCGCGTATATTTCTTAGTCGGTGAATAACTTGATCGTAGTACACCAAGGCGTTAATTAAAGCGGATTGCACGTGTATAGTACGATGCGAGGTAGGCGTGCGAGAATACTCGTCGTTATTACTCACAGAATGGAGAAACCATGCAGGTAGAGAGACACGATTCGCAGGAATCGCAACGATTAGAAACGATTATACAGGATAATTTATACACGACGCATTATCACTTATAATAATCAATACAATTTCACGCTTTATACGACTATCCCGATACGAGAACTTTGGATCGTTTTGTTCTATGCACCAATAACTAAAAAATCGTCTCAAAATTTTTCTACACATTTTAGATCCACAGAAAATATTTCATGATAATCCGATCATTATTCTAAACGGACGTTAAAATTTCGTTCAGTCTCCGTATCCAAAAAATTGTTGATTAAATCCGCCGATTTTTCGCCTTTCTCAGCGAGTAAATAATATTAAATAAATGATGCTTAATGAAAATTACCTCGTGCGTATCCAAAGACAATCCCTTAGGGGTAATTCGAAGTTGGTAGTTAGTGTCGCGTGGTTTCAGTCTGAGTCGGTGCACAATCACTGAATAGGCACAAGTCACGAGTAGTAAAGACCAAGTAGAAACGTTCTGTTACCGGTCAGACAGTTCTGACAGTAGTAGCAAAGCAGTAGTTATATTTGGACAGTCGTTTCGAGTGTGATGATGATAGATGGTCAGTAACTTGAGTGTTACAAGAAAAAATGACCCAAGAAAAAAAAAGAAAAATTACAGGGCCTGGACCGAAAATCTCTAGTCACGTATAAAAATCGCACTGGCACAGAGTCTCGAACTTTTCGAAAGGTCCCAACAAAACACTCGAGCTTTCGTTACACGTCGTAAGAACGGCTGACGTGTAATCAAATAGTAAGCTCAAACTTAAGCAATCGCTAGATCAATAAAAAAATTACTGCAAAAAATATCAGTTTTTTTTTCTTCCAATCTACAAAAAACTATAAAAATCGTTGTGGCTTTTCGGAGACGTTGTCCTCGTCGTCGTCGTCGTCTCCGAGCGTCTGTCGATTTTCTGATACAGAAATGAGGATCTCAACGTTATAGTGCAGCCATTGAGAGAGAAGAGCAGAGAGAGAAAGAGAAAGAGAGAGAGAAAGAGAGAGAGAGAGAGAGAGAGAGAGAGAGAGAGAAAAGAGGAGGAGAAAGAAGAAGAAAGAGAGAGAGAAATTTTGTACGCGATGATGACGAAGCAAAAGTGGCGATCACGAGAGAAATATACGTCGACGATGATGCGTGTACGCGCGAAACTCGTGCCGGAGACGGAATGGTATACACCTGTACGATATACAGAGTGTATACTATAACGTGGCGGACCGCCCCCTGACCCAGACACGCGGTACAGTTATATAGGTCCCCTGTGAGCCTCCGAGAAAGGAGAATCCATATGTATATATATGGTCCATCGGATGTCCCATCCTAAATCGTCGAGCCACCCCTTCCCCCTTCCATCCCACACTTGGTTCGGTTCATCATTTTTTTATCGACCACCCTGTCTCACGAACTGCATGGATTATTTTTTGATCTTTCATTTTTCACTCTACGAATCGCTGTTCTTTTGTGATTTTTTGGGCTATTAAATTTGAATAATTAATGCCTCGTAAATTTAAAACCGGATCGAAAAAGAATTATGAGGTCAAGTTCGTCATCTAGAAGTATAACTTCATCTGAAGATGCTTATAAAAAAATTGCGACCTAATAAAACATTTTTCGTTCCAGTGTTACTGTTAAAATGAATTCAATTAAATGTAAAAACGAGTCGGATACTAATGACAAAAACAGACCCTTTAAAATTTGCCAGACGGTTGTCATCTTAAAGATTTTCATTGATGAGAGCTTCGAACCGCAGCATTAGAAAGTATCAATTTTTTTTTAAATCGTTCTGTACCCACGTGAACAAATTTGACGTGAAAATTCTTTTTAGTTAATCTTATAGTTCAAAATAGAATCTGTACTCGTTATCGAAGGAGACACTTAACAAATTGATAACTTTTGAAATGTAACAAAATAAATAATTAAATTATCAATGGCTTAAATTTGATGAACGCTCTTAATCGAACGAGAAACTTTGAAAATTCATAACTTTTAAAATGTAACAAAATAAATGATTAAATAATCAATTGCTTAAATTTGATAAAGGAAGAATATAGTCGAATTTTGTTTATGTGGTCCATACAGCAGGATAAATGTGTATTCTTTTCGTTCATGCTACATATTGGTGAATCTTCTCATATGAACGACTTATCTTTATACTTTTTCCTCATATTCTCCTCGCGCCTCTGTCACCTACTCCTTCCCCTCAACCCCCGTCAACGAAGCGACACCGCGTCTCATGCAAGGTATACTTACCTCTTCCTTCTTTTTCTTCTCATTCTCATTCTTATTCTTCTCTCACACACTCTTCACCTCCTCTCACGTTTTGTGTTAAGTGAGATCCTCCCCCCCCCCCTCTCTCTCTCTCTCTCTCTTTCTTCCTTACCCCACTGCTCTTGTTTGTCGTTTGGCACGAATGTCCCATTCTTAAAGCTGCTGCACAACCATCACCTAATCTCCAAATCCCCTCCTCTTGGACGCCAGTCACGCCGAACTTGACACAATTTCGTCGTAGACCGTGTATACATATACCCATTCGTATATATGTTTTTTAAGCTATTTAGATCCTCAAAGATCTAATTTTATTTAAAAATGCATTGATTTTATGAATAGAACATAATCTCAGGAATATTTTTTTAGAATAATGTCTACGTTCATACATTTGGAAAAAAGTCGGAATTTTGTGGCCTATTTTTTGTAGATATTACGAAACGAAAGTAAACAATTGTCGATGGTAATTGAATAATTTTCTTTCGCTAGTACACATTTATTCGTCCTCGAATCATATCAAAATGTGTAGCTAATAGTTCCACTTTTTTCAGTAATTGCGACAATATTGATTTTTGAATGAGAAACATAAAACTTCAAAAACCATTGAATAATCCCTTAAATTTAATGTTTTTTTAGCATGCAAGCCTGAATCATGAGCTAAAACAAAGGTTACATGTCAAAATAACTCGAAGACAAAATAACCCGACAAAATAGCCTGCGATAAAATAACTCCCGTCAAAATAACATGACGTCAAAATAACACACGACTAAATAACATCTATTGGGTATTTATTTACATGTACATATATGCATATGTATATAAGAATCTCTAAAGGTAGCTTCTAGAACTGTCTTAAAAATTTTTAGAGAAAACTGTCTCAAAGTATAAAATTCAGGTGCAAATAGTTGAATCTGATGGTTTGGGCAACGGGGCGCTTCGCGCTCCTTTGCCGTTTTTTAGGTCATAACCACCAACCACCTTAGGTTTGAATAGTATAAGAAACATAAACCATTTACTATTTTGTTTTTTTATTTATTAGAATTGTACAGAAATTTGAATTATATAATTCAAACATTTAAATGTAATCAATCTATAAGGTGAAACAATTAAACGAACACATTGAATATTTAAAAAACGTAGCTCACAATATTCAAATTTAATATGTCACTGTAATGCACACAACTTTATACGTTGTTTTGTACTTTGCAAATACACATCATATTAAGGCGAGTAACCACTTTAGGAGACCGAAAATTAGATGATTTTTTTGAATTTTTTTTATTGTGAAAAAAAACGGAAATTTCCGCAACTCTGACAATAATTTATTCATATTTTCATACATCTCTGGTAATTTTTTCAAGTTATTTCATGCATTAATTAAGGTGTAATCCGCTGTGTCCCTTGGCATATCCTCATCGTCGTTGTCGATTTGCGGGAATTGTGCAGCTCGCAATTCACATCTGAAATAGTCCAACAAATTTTTATACATTTTTCAGGTGTTTTTTAAGAACATGAACCTAAATTTTGAAAAAAAAATCGAGAATTGAATGTTGGAATGTGTTTGAAAAAAAATAATCAATTTTTAACATTTTTTCCCCGGCATTTTGCAATAATAAATATGTTTTAAACAATATAATCTTTCGGTAAGCTTTAAGTTCATGTTTTAATAAATTATATTATGTAAACGTGTTCCAAATTTGAAGATGATCCATCAATTAGTTTTTGGGTTATAATTCCCGCAAATTAAAAAAATGCGTTTCGAGAAAAACACGTTTAAAATTTGCGCGCGCTTGGGAGTCGAGCGGAGAGTCTTTATCATTTATATACACACCGTTAGAAGGATTCCGAATATCGTTTTGAATTTTTCAGGGTGTTTTCTTAAGATATTTTGCTAAGGATTTACGAAACAAAAAAAAATTGATTTTTTGAAGCATCTAAAGCGGTTGCTCGCCTTAATATCATTCGATTCCCATATTTTTCATATTATTTTGTCGTGATGTTATTTTCTCGAGTGTTATTTTGTCGTGTTATTTTGTCATGTGTTATTTTGTCTTGATGTTATTTTGACGTGACACCAAAATGCAAACATCGGATAACTTTTGAAAAAAAAAATGTTGATGTTCCTTTCAATGCCTCTTGTAATAATTTTTTTATCGAACAATAATTTAATTTGTAGCCTAATGGTATATATACAGAGTGCCCCTTAAATAGTGAATCAAACTTTGAGAGATGATAGGTTGGGGTTATGACCTGCTCAGAATATCAAAGCATGACCTTAGTGAAAGTCTTACCGTTTTCGAGTTATTTGGACTTTTTTGAAATTTCTGAAAATCACTATACTGTGCGGTAGTTTTTTTGCTGCCGTTTAAACAGATGACCTTTGTTTGTATGTTTTTTTTAATACGCTCGATTAGTTGCTTCATTCGACGCACAACATTCAAAAATAAATAGGGTTTTGAAAAAAAAAAAAAAACAACTCTTGTACCCTTCCAAAATTTCATGACTCAACTTAAACCTTCCGTCGTAAAATTGAAAATTACTGGGCTTGCAGTGGCACGATACCTTAGAAAAGTTACGCATTCAATGGAGATTTCACGACGTGGCAACACTTCTGAATATTTTCGACAAAAAATAAGTTGCTGCCATTTTTATTCTAAAAAGGTTGATTCTCATGAAATTACGAAGTCTAAATTGAAAAGCAAAACGAAGTTCTGGTCCAAAGCATATGACGAAAACAAAAGCAAGTAGATTTAACTTTAAATTATGTAATTTGTAATTTCCTGAGAATAAGCCTCTTTTGAATAAAAATAGCAATAACTCCTTTTCTATCGAAAAAAATCGGAAATGTTACACCGTCTTGAAACCTCTATTGAATGGGTAACTTTTTAGAGTGCCGTGCAACTGCAAGTCCAGTACAATTTGATTTCATGGCAGAAGGTTTAAGTTGAGTCATGAAATTTTGGAAGGGAATTTGGAAGTTGATTTTTTTTTTTGGAAATGCCTATTTATTTTTTAATAATTATGTTGTGTGTCGAGTGAGGCAACTAATCAAGCGTATTAAAAAATATATATAAAAAAAGGTCATCTGTATAAACGGCATTCAAAAAAACTGACACTAGGTGATGATTTTCGAAAATTTCAAAAAAGTCCAAATAACTCGAAAATGGTGAAACTCACTGGAGTCATGTTTTGATATTTTGATAGGTCATGACCCAAGCTATCATCCCTCAAGGTTCGATTCACTATTTATGGGACACCCTGTATTTTTAAGAATAAAAAATCGTTCAATATCCGATTTGAAATAGTGAAAGAAAAGTTTGTAAGAAACAAAGTGCAAAATTACTTTTGCAATTACGGTGACGTTTTAATATTTTTTAAATGAGTTCCAGCCTATTAAAAGGTATCAACGGCTATTAATGTTCCTTACTGTGTCATATAAGCCGTTTTATGCATTATTAATAGCTCTTAAAATAATTTAAAAAAAAAACATTATTATGGTCAATACAGGGATACAATAAATGCGGTTGTATTGAAAATGGGAATAACTGATTTTTATGCAAACTGCTATAAGTTAAGATGTGTGTAAAATGAGTACTCGATCCCCGATGTAATACACTCATATATGACCGCACTCAAGATACACGATGACTGGCGAGACAACTCGTCGATATCTTTATCCTCGGCATAATTGCAATTCCAGTTACGTGTGTACACGCATCTCTCTGAATGAATGAAACGACTCGTTTGCCAATCTTATGAAATATATACATGTATTCGTCTGCTTAAATTTACGCATATATTTATGAATGTACAAACGCAAATGTAGTATCCACACGTAAAAATATCCGAAGTATAAAAGGGACGTCGTATATTGGGAAAGTTATTTGGAGGTCAATAGCCCAGAGATATTTCGGATGCTGCGACCTCGGAAGAGCTAGGAATTTATCACAGTTCGCTACGTCTTTAAATCCCATGGCCTAGGATGATTTGTTGTATGAAAGTAATTCGACGATATCAACTAGAGCCACGTCTGACCCTCAATACTTACTTGACTCTGACCTTTCATTGCTTCTTAATTGAATAGCTGCAAAAACTCGAGAAGTTGAAAATTACAACGCTACCATGTCCTTTCTACGCATTCACATATCAAACACATGGCAGCAGCACGATGTCAAATACGTATTCAAAAAAAACGCCAGCTCGAGCGCTGCCGCACGCTTATGTGGGTTATGTGCGTATGGGTGGAGCCAAACATTTTTCGACTGTAACGCTCGCAGTGGCGAAATGAGAAAACAGCTGCAGTCTTGTCTCGTGTAAACACGGTTCCTGTCCCCGTTTTTGTAAATATCACGTGTAATCGTGGTAAAAGTATTGGAATCAACGAAGTTCACCAATTTTTAATACTTATATACGAGTATTTTATTTATGGAAAAATTCTGGCATGCAGGCGAGCGATCGCAGTCGTAGCGCAACAGTACATGTCATAACCAAAAGCGCGTCAAATCGGAGGTTCAGCAATGTCGAAAAAGTCGGTTGGAAACAAGGTGTTGCGTAAACAAAATTTGACGTACGAGGAAAAAGGAAGGTTAATCTGTCACATCATTTTATAATTTAAATTTGCGATAATCTAGATTAAGTAACGCCTGATTAAAATTGTCATTACAAAATAATGGAAACTTACCTTGCATGTATAAAAAGGGTTCAATCATTTACCAATAGTTCACTGGGTTATCAAATAATATATTATTTACACCGTGAGGCACCGTACAAAGAAGTTTTCAAACATGGCCATCTGGCGGCGCCACGGGGACAGTTGCACGTAGCCCATAAACGAATATGAGATTTTTCCGATTATTTTAGATTTTCAAACCGCTTTCACAGAGAAACGAGTTAGGAAACAAAAATCTGGTGACAGGTCACCAACGAATGTGTTTTTTTCCTTTCTATTGGTCTTTGTAAACCGGTCCACGCAATCCAAAGATATCGTAACATCAAGCATCAAAATCGAAGCTTTGGAAATAAAATATACCAGTAGGTAGAAAGCACCCATTACCCTTTTCATTTGAATCCCCTGGATCGACTTTTTATTAAAAATGTACGGAAATCACTTTTCTATTTGGAGCAAAAAGAAACTCTGCATTTATAGTAATCTTCAAAAATTCTCGTTGTCCAAAAACTGACCCACGAGCATTAAAATTATTTGTCAAATGTCTAAAGCTGAAGCAGCTTTTACGGTTTAAATTTAACTAAAAATCTTCAGCAACATTAACTTAATAATTCCCGTTTGACAAGAACCAGAACATTCCAAAAATTTCAAAAAAATGTGCACTGAGAAAAAAAATTGTTTATCGAACTAAAACCATTTTGTTCAATGAAAAATAGTAGATATATTTTTTTTCGTTGAAAAGTAAATGACGTGGTTTATTCCACCGGTGCGATTTATTTGCTTACGCATCCTTTTTAGATGCTTCAACGAGAAATATTCATTCAAATCTAAATTACCATATTCACTAAACGGTATCGTTGATATTAGTTTATTCGAACCTTATTTTGTTGCATTAACATTAATTTGTTTAGCTGTGCCACAGTTTTGTTTGTTCGAGCAATAACTTGTACCAGCACTCGCCAATTATTTGTCTCATCTCGAAAACATTTGGTTGCACATACCGAACTAAACATTTTGGTTGAGAGAAACGATCCAGTCAACAAAACTTTTTTCTCAGTGTGCTCTACGATTCTTTTATTCCTATGTGCTTGCCAATTTTTTTCAATTCCAAGTTAACATTTTATTAGAAACGCCCCATGCACTCGTATATCATATTCGAACGGGTTAAAAGTCGTAGAGAAGGGGTTACGGTGTGTGTTTGTCAAAACGCGTAGGTTGAGAAGGAGGCCTCGAAAGAACGAATGAATCGACCGACTGACCGCAACCGTCTTCGTGTCGTCTCGCACGCGACTGACCTATAGATGGTGTGTACCGCAAATATCCAGCGTTTCACGCCAAATCGACGTGACAGTGTCTACCGGTAATTAACATTTTTTTCCGTCAGAATTTTTAGAAGCGTCAGACAAAAAAATTCTCACGATTTTCTTCAAAGAGCGTAACTTTTATAGGAAAATTTTTGAGTTTATATACTGCTTGTGCTACTTATTTAATTTATTCAAAGGTACATACCGAAACTCGTTAAAAATCAAAAATACTTTTCGTTATTTTGTCAATTTTCGTTCGGTATATTATAAAAGTAATCTGTCACTTAATTTTTGCCGAGTAACCCCAGCTTGTCGACTATATGAATTGCTCCCTCCCCAACATCCTTCGAAAATTAAACAGTTTCAACTTTTACAATACCGAAATTGTATACGATTGAAAATTAATTTTCATAAAATTTCTTGGTTGAATTTTTTAAGACTTTTATCACATCGTTAAGTATCGAAATTCTGATTCCATTAAAGTGTTGGCTGGAAAAAAATGTATAAAAAAATACTTGAAAATCAGAAAATCGACGTGAAGAATTTTTCATTACATTTTACGAGACTCTAAAAGAAAGGGTATATCAAAAAATGTGAACAGAAAATGGTCATTTCCGCGCAACACGCCTCGTACACCAACGTATCTCCTCCCTTCTCTCTTTCTCTGTCGTTCTCTGCGAAGTTGTACGTCGAGAAAAGAAATGAAGAGAGACGGTCGAATATCCGTTCACGTGTGCCCGACGAGTAACAATGTCAAGGAGTTTACTGCGGTAGCTGCTGTACGAAGCTCTCCTTGGAATACGAGACAGCCACAAGAAATCAAACGTTAGTCGTTATACTTTTTTTCATATGTCCTTTATACATACGTGTGTACACATATATATATGTGCATATACATATATATATATATATGTATATGCTTGTAACCTATATAAAACAAATAAAACATAAAACACATATGAATCATATCACTGCATTATCGAAATACACTTTCGTATCATACACGCGACTAAAGAGATCGAAAAACAATAATTATTTTCTTTCTCCAGTATTTTCTTCGTTTTTTTTTTGTGCACGCCGCTCGCTGAATGGCAATTTCATATTACGATACATTTATAGCTAAAGCTTTTTCTGCGCTATGCCATTAAAAATATTTACAATTGCATTTACACGATGTATCTATATAAACGAGGGCTCGCACTCTCGTGTTGCTCTTTGCAATTATTTACACATTTGTTCTGTTATTCTTTCCATTTTTTCTTTTTTGTTCGTTCGAATTTTTTTGAATTTTTGCTTATTTCTAACTCCTCATTTTTTTGTAATGAAAAAAAAAGCGGAGCTCCATCAACATGATTCGTATTTTTGTTTACTCTTTTTTTTCTTTTTGTTCAACCCCTGTCTAGCAATTTACAAAAGTTCTTCGGTTTATTTTTCGTTGCGTTTTTTGTTTGTTTTCAAATCTATTACTCTTAATTCTCTCACCAAAGCGATCAAATAGGATCTTTTTTTTACTTTTTTTTTGCATATTTAATTGACAGAGTGTGGATTAATTATTTTTCGCTATATCCCAAACTGGGAATTAAAAAAAAAAAGAAGAGAGACGGTAATGAAGGAACTTTCAATGCTCCAGCATCTTTCAGATTGTTTGTTCATTTTTTTTGTTTGTTTTTTTCTCTATTAGTATAAATCGATTGTTATTGTCGAACGTTGACAACGACGAACTCGAACAACAACGTCGTCGTCGAACTCGTGCAACGTTCCAGAATATCTTGATAACCAATGTTTCGTCGCAAAAATCTCTGTTTTTTTTTCGTTTTAGTCATGATTACATAATTGTCACTTCCTGGTCGAAACATTTTTAACTTCTTTCTAATTATTTTCATATTTTCGCTTAAAATAAAAATACTATATTTTCATCGGAGTTTTTTAAATGTTAGATACACGCTCAAATACACGAAGAGAAAACAACATTTTACGTTGACAATGATCGAAGTATTCGAATCCGGGAAAGTCAATGCCACGAAAAAAAAACATCGAATATTTTCGAATATTTTTATCGAACGAAATGATGAATTAACAAACACTCGAATCTACGGTATTTATAAATGAATCGAAGGTAAAAATACATCTATTTGAGCAGTAAGATGAAATGATAATTCGCTTGTATTTTTCATCAAGAAATTCAGTATTAGCATATTAAAATTTTGTTTCGCTTCGAGTGTTTGTAATTGCCAAATTCGTTCTACTCGTTTTTTTTTTGTCCGCTGATTAACCGATCGTAATTGAACATCATCCTACAATCCAGTGCACTTTTTGGTATACAATATTCATGATAAAATTTAAATACATGTAGGCATTTCCTCCCGTAAGCCCAGTGGAAAAAATTCACGATAATCAAGCGAGCTTTCTTCAGTTATTCTGTGAATGCACGTGCAACGGCCAAGTGGAAGCTGCTTCTTTTAAGATGCAAGCGAATAATTTTATCTATCTCTCAAACACACATACGTACGCAAAACATTTATAGAGTGCTCGTCAGTGATTGCGTGAATTTCACTAAGGGCTTGTCCCACGAAGAGCAGCAAATAAAAATTGTGACGCAATCGCACGCGCATAATTTTGAAACTTTGGATTTAAGAAAAAAATGGTTCCTAACGTGTTTTTTTTGCAGAAACATTTTTTTGAAAGAAATAATAATTACATGAAAATATTATTTGATAATTGAAATTAAAAAAATGTTGTTTGAATTTCGGTATATTATGAAAATTATTCGCGATTTTATTATTCATTGAAAACTATAAATTTTTTTTGCAGATTCAAAAAAAAAGACATTGTCACACGTAAAAAAAAAATGTTCCCCTAATTAAAATGTTCCGTTGCTTTGACTTTCACCGAGTTATACTTTCTACAGAGTTCCAAAATTTTCAACGTGCGATCGCATCACAATTTTATTCGCAGGAACAATGACGAAAACGAATCGGGTCGTCACAAAATATTTCTTTCGTACATTTTTTTCTTTGACGAAGAACAGTTGAGAATGAAAGTGAAAAAAATTAAGAATGTACTAGAGGTAAAGTCGTGTCCAAAAAACGGCATCAAAAATCACGAACAAGCTTCGTCGTAAGTACCTGCTTTAGTAAATATTAAAGTAATTACGAAAATAACGTGGAATTTCGGTACTTTCCAATTGGAGACGAATCTTTAGAAATTAGAAAGCAATTAAGAAAATAACGTGGAATTTTAGTACTTTCCAATTGGAAACAAATCTTTAGAAATTCAGCCATCTCCGGGCGATTGTGATCGTGATAAAAATACCGAAAAATTATTTACAAATCATCCAAGCAAAAAATTGTTTAATAAAAATATTCAGTTGTTTTTGTCATTTGAAATTATCACGCCGACTTTCGTGGACTCTGGATTCATTTTTTTCAAAATTGTGACTTTTTGAAAGTCCTGAAAGCTGATTCAGAAATCATGAATTGCACGTATTTTCAAAGTTCGACGCTATTTTATTTACTTTTCATCAAACTGAAGCAGGTTTTTTTTTAATCATGTAGACAGTACGAAAAAGTTAATTCTATTTGAACACGACGAAACATCCAGTGAATCTTAAAAAAAAAACTATGAGAAGAAGAATCGTTTCTCCTTTTGAAAGAACGTGTTTTTACGAGATTTTTGTTTATGCTAGTGCCGAAGCAGGTAAAGAGCTATGCTTTGGTTTAGTCTTGTTGAGAAAGACTTTGATACATCCATTAAAATCAGCACTAACGAGAACATGACCGCCGCAACCTTTGGTGCGTTGTTCAACAACGGGATCAACGGGCGGTGAAATATTGCTCGTTCCTGCTCCATTTTTCGGCTCGTCTTTCGCCTCCCACTGTTCTCTCGCCTCGATTTGTCGTATAATAATATCGGGATTCGGTGCAAAAACGGCGCAAGTGACAACGGCGTTATGAGCTTTGATACCTTCCCAAAAGTCGTTACGATCTCTTCGTACGCTCGAGAATTTCGAATAATCATGATGAGTTTTCCAAATGTAAATGCATTGATTTTCAGAGCCGCTAACGATGTATTGGCCATCGGGACTGAAGCTCGCTTTTATTTGACTGCTTACGTTTACGTAGCCCTTGTATTTGCACGACAAATTGAGATCACGAAGATCGTAGAGTCTTATACGACTGTCGTTCGAGGTAACGAGTATTTTATCTTCGCCAGGCATAGGTTCGATTCCGCTTATTTTTCGTCCACGTGAATTTTTACCCCGAGTCGATCTTACATCGATCTGCGTATGATACTTCAACTGTTCCGTAGTATAAAAAATGCAGCGTCCATCGTAAGAACCAACAACGGCGAATTTGCCGTTTTGACAAAAATTCGCAGCGGTTATGAGCTTCGTTTGCCCATTCACTTCGTTCCAAACAGCGACTTTCTTGTCAGGTATGTTCCAAAGCCGTAATTTACCATCGAGGGAACCAGAGAGAAAGTAGCGATCGTCTCGTGGATGAAATACAATCGCGGTTACGAAATCAATGTGCTGGAAACAGCACAGACACTCTTTTCGCGAAATGTGCCAGAGTCTCACGGTTTTGTCCATCGAGGACGAGAGAACAAAGTAATTTTTCGACCATGAAACATCGAGCAAATCCGAGGTATGCCCGGTGTACGTGCAAAATGGTTTTGGCATGAAAGGACTTTTCGTCCCTTCGATCTCGCTAAAAGCGTTCGCTACGACGCTCGGATCTTCCAGAGACTGTTGAGACACTAAAGACTCTTGAGACGGTGTTGGACTTACGTTTTCTGCATTGTACTTTGTTCTTCTGTCCTGAAAATACGTGAACGCATCCCTCAATACCCAAATTCTTAAAACACGATCTTGTCCAGCTGTGGCTAATAAACGACCGCAGACGGAGAACTTCATGCACCAAACTGGACCAACGTGCTCCCCGCTAAGATCTTGAACATGTTGAAGACACGAAAACTCATAGGGACCCTTATGACTGTTGGACGCTTTGAGTTTTATGCACTGCGGTTCACCAGGATAAACATCGTCCACGATATCCATCACGTCTTCCTTGTGACGTGCGTGCGAAACTTCTTGAGCTATCGATTTCGCTTTCGACATTGTTTTCTTCACCGTTGAACCGAAAAATTTCTTCAATTTTTGCGTTTTTCTACGCACCCGACCCACCGTCACCTCATCATCCGGTGGTATCGACGACATTTTACTGTCCACGCTCTCCTCGTCACTTTCTTTCTCCTTCTCTAGACTCGAATTGCTTATGTATTCCGATGTTAACCTCATTATATGCAACGACAACGGATTTATACACTGCGGCAATTTATCTTCTGCTATACTCAATGGTACTCTCTCACCCGTATCCAAATTTAGAACAGTCACTTGTTCCAGTATTTCCTGAATAAGTACAAAATTACGTTTATTTCCCGATTTAAGAGATGATTCATTTTAACTTTTCAATAAGAATATCAATTTAGTTTAAATGTAGACTTAGAAGCTTATGAAATTGAACAATTAAAAAAATAACTGTAAATGAATTTTATATTTTGAATTTTTACCATGTCAGTCAGCCTTTTTCCCGAGTCCGTTCTGGTACGTACAAACATATTAAGCTGTTGAACCGTATCCTGATCACCAGCAGATTTCCGTCTCTCTCGTGAGCCTTGAGGACTAAATCCTGATATTTTATGAGGACCGAGTGAATAACGTCCGATACTATTGCTAGAAATGGATCCCATTGGACTGCTAGATTTATCGCTGGAGCGTATGCTCAAAAGTTCAGCTTTCATTCTCTCGAGTCGTTCGAGTTCATCGCACGAAGGTCCTTCCGCTTTGGATTTGTCCTCGTCCTATTATTGCAAAATGTTCGTAAGATAATCGTAGCGACGAAACTCCAACCGGGCGAATTAATTTATTACTGGGCGCAAATAATTGCGGGCATAAATACTCTGGGGGTGGGTTTGAAAGATGGAAGCTAAAAAAACTGGTGATGCTCCAAACAAAACACATTAGTGCACTGTTTTGGGGGGGGGGGGGGGGGGCGAGGTTCTCAAATACTGGGAATGTAAAGTACGAAAGTAAAATTGTCAAATAACAATGGACAGAGAAAAAAAACCAAGCACAGGTTTGAGCAAGGGTATAAAAAGAAGAAAAAATTAAATAAAAAGATAGAAAATCGGGAATAATTAC
Source organism: Rhimphoctona megacephalus (assembly GCA_963989365.1). Lineage (NCBI taxonomy): Eukaryota > Metazoa > Arthropoda > Insecta > Hymenoptera > Ichneumonidae > Rhimphoctona > Rhimphoctona megacephalus. Next base: position 12,883,949 of record OZ022414.1, on the reverse strand, counting down.
TGCTCGACAGCGATACACGTATTTATATAAAACTGACCCGGATGTTTCGGCGGGCCATAAAAAATCCTTTGGAGGGCGATTCTTGCGCTGCAATTTGGCCATCTCTGAGGTAAAGGATGAAATTACTTCTAGAGAAACTTGCCTGGGGCTTTACGACGTATTGTCCCTTAGTTGCTGAGCGTATGTCGAGCGAATGCTCGAATTCACGTGTTATCGATTCTATCGTGCTCGCTGGACTTGGTAGTGCTGATGCTGTCACCGATGAATCGGTCGAGGTCGGCTGAAAAATAGCACAGTTTTATTAAATTCCCACTTTCCAACTCAATACTAAATCCTCCGATCGAAATATATCAAGTTCTATAAATACCGATTCAAGTTAGTAACGTACATTTCTCTTCAATAACAATATATCAGCAAACTGCATGTGTATATATTTTCTTTTTTCAATACATGAAGTTGTGACGTTGTGTATCGAAAAAAAAAAAAATAGACGCGAACCATGTGTTATCGAAGCTTAGAGTGAGCCTAAGAAGGAATTAGATCATAAAAATTGGTTAAACTCTTTTTTTTTCAGTGTACTCCTAAAAATCCGTGATAAAATTGAAATATATATTAAAATTTTCATTAAAAATACGATATTTATCAAAATTCAGACAGAATATTAGAATTCTCCTTATACCACGCGATGTTTGAATTTATGTTCGAAATATTTAACCGGGCATAAAAACAGTAGTCATTTCGGAAAAGTGTCTTATACTAAACGAGAAATTCCTTCGTTGTTTCAGTGTTTATCGTAATTTTTCGAATGTAATTCTGTTTAGTGTGAAATTTACCAACTTGGACTTATTAAAAGGGGCAATGAAAAAAATCTCACAGCAAGGTCAGTCGGCGTCTGTGGTTTTGATTTTTTTTTGCGTCTCGGTGGTGCGACAGGTGCACCGGAAACGCCACTGGAAACTTCCGTAATTTCAATAGTTTTTCCATTATTTTTAGTACTCGCAATAACATCGGGTTCTTGTAAAACGACGCTTTGAGCGACGATTCCTCGAGTATCGGTATAATCGTTTCTACCGTTAACGGGACTTTCTTGAAGAACGTCACCAGAGAGTGTGAGAACGCTCGAAGATTGTGAAACTTTGCCGGAGGCAGGTTCATCGTCTCTACTTGGTATACTCGCGATCGACGACATTTGACTGCTACGAGTTAAATTCGCTGTCGTCGATGACGATTGTCCGGTCTGCACGATTCCCGAAACGCTGTCTAAACCACCTGCTAATATTCTTCCTACTCGACCCAATGACGTCATACTCTGCATACTCAACGTATCGTGCTCAATTATTCTGAATGGATGTGAGGTCTTCGATGGCGTTGGATAAACTCCCTCGATCGATGAAGTTTGACTATCCGGTGGTGAACTGTTTATCGGTATATCGTCATCTTCCGTTTGCATGCGTTGCCTCAACTCACGAAATCTTCGTCTATCAATAATCGTGTCATTATTCGTCACTCTCGTATCATCCTCCTGTAATTAAATACGATTTAAATTTATTGGTATCCCTAATTTAGTAGGATTGAAATTTTCATTGTTGGAATACGACGAAAAATAATTGCTTCTAATTTTTCAATTTTGTGATTTTTTTCCATTCCAAACTTAATCTCAACTACAATTTAATGATATTAAAATGGATGCTGCTTCTGATACTACGAAAATTTTCATTCTCTAATTTATTCATTTAGAAACTCCCGATCATTAATTTCTCTAGTTTTCCGGTATTCAGGTTTTCACTGTTTTAATTTAACTAAACATTTTTTAGGTTTTGAAATTTAGTAAACTCCTTTTTTATTTCATTATGAGGCCTTGAGACCAAAAATTAATTAACTGTATTTTTCTATCCTGAATGACAACACTGAGCAAATACTAAAAATAAAAGATTTTTCGATCTTTCAACCATTTAAAAAAACTGCTGAATAATTATTGCAACGGGTCATGTGATAGTGTGATATAATATCATTTTTGCTCGATATGCAATTTATTTCTTCTCAAGTCCGTTATTAACATGAGCACATTTGTAAATGGATAATTGCCACAAACTTCGAGTATGACATTTATTTTTTTCCAAACGAATATTTATTCACACTTTGATAAGAGTACTAAGAGTACTTTGGTAAGAATACTATTATAGTTTACAAAAGGAACATTTTTATTTTATGCTTACGCAAAGAGTGTTTTTGTAGCCCAAAAAAGTAAAAAGAAAATTCTTCCTAAATACTCAATTGATGAATAGTAAAGTCCGATTTCAATTGTATCCTATTGTATAAATAAAAAAAGCTCAAAAACTGTCATATTCAAGTATATAAGAGTACGGCAGGGCTCGTGCTGGCTTCTTTTTAATACTTGGTGTTGAATCGCTACCGCGGCACTTGATCAAACAATATAAAATGTTACACTCACAGCTTTGTCAGAATTAGGTTTTCTCTCCGACTCTACACGGTTTTTAGCAGTTTCTGCCAGTGGTTTTGGTTCGGCTGGCTTCACAAAAACTTCATCATCCTGCGATGTCTTTGCAGTTGCCATCTTCTCCTCGCTTGTCTCGGTCGAGAGAGACTCACGAGCTCTGCTTCTTCTTCAGTGAATAGACGATAAAATAGACCAGATGGGACTCAATTAAATTAATCAATGAAAGAGAGAAAGTGTGAAAAACTAAATATCAATATTAATTGAAACGAAATTTATTGGAGATGAACTAAAATAAACTGTTAGCCCCTGGCCATTGAAAAATTTCAATTATAACTATAAATAAAATTCAATATTTACAATTTCCTAAGGATAAATACTCAAATCTAAGATATAAATTCAACGAGAAAGATATTATGCAATCTAAATTTAGTATCAACAAATTATAAAATAACAGATAATTGCAATATCAAAGTTAATAATTTATAATAATGTAACAATAAAAGTTAATTATAACATAAACGTGTAGTAATTAAAAAATGAATAGTTATGAATGTTAGGAATTATACTAATTCTTAAAACTGATTGAAATTTGTTTATTCAATGCTTCGATATGTTTACATTAAAAATAATGGTTTTTAATGAGATAATCAATGAGGTAATCAATGATATTGAATCATCGCTGCAAATATTTTTTGTCTCAAATTCTTATTGCTCAATGTTTGAAACCAATTTTTTCTTCGATCTTAAATTTAATAGGCAAGTTACTATTAAATACTAACAAATAAGTTTAATTAATGTGTATGACTTAAATCTGAAAGAGGAATTGAGGCAAACTAAAAACAAAAAATATTATTACATTCAATCGATGCAAACTTTCATACCATAATAATATTTATACTAGAAATGTGATGTATTCTCAGATGTATTTTTGAAAGTTTGATAACTCTAAAAAAAATCTGTCTAATAATTGAAGACAGTATTGAATAAAGTTTAATCTGATCTAAAACAGAGGTAGAGATAAATTGAATTCGTTTACTTTATTTGAAAATTCAGTAGTCAAATTTGTGTTTTGTTTGTGATTATTATCACCAAATTTTTTTTAAATCATTCCAAACACGAATGGTACACCAACAGATTTTGAATAGTCATTTTTTTATTTTCAAGGCTCATCATTAATCATGTAAATATCGAATTAAATTACCGTTTGAATAATGTTTTAATAAAATATATTTTAATGCTTTTATGAAGAATGGGAAATCGAAAGAATGATTTGATAAATGAATTTAATTTAAAGAGAAATAATAAAATACCTTGAGGTGCGATTGAAACTGTCATCTTCGGCATCGAAGAATTCTTCAGAATCGCTGCTGCCAGACATTTTTGTCCGTTTTTATTGGTCGGGTATGTCAATCTCGTCAGCATCGGAAATACAGGGTGTCTTGTCAAGCGATGACTTTTGTGTCACACACGCAGGCACACAGCAGCGAATAATAAATTCTGCGACAATTGGGAGATATATAACGAGGGAATTCGGGCAGGAGGGGTGGGGAAAAAAAAACGACTACGAACGAAAGAACCGAAGCAAAATGAGTGACGGATATGTAAAACAACGCAGTGAAATCGCAAAAGAATATCGTTGTTATAAAATGTAAAACGAATAATATAGTATATGGGATGTTTTTTTTTCTTCTATTTTTGTATTATTCATCGATAATTAAGGTACATTAAGCACCGACGACGTAGAACAATCGTAATAGGAGCTCTGGACACGGAAATACATGCAAAACTGCCGAATAAGCCTTTTTTCTGCTCTATTCGACTAACGCACTTGGACTACTGGACCAAGCCAGATTCTCCATCCGTCCATCCCGTGTTGGTAATAATAAAACGACTAGTGAGGGTATCCTCCCGACACACGCAACGCACACATACACGCACACAAAAACTCAAGTTCTACCGATGACGTTTTTGTGGGCGAGAGAAACGATGCGACTTTCCACGATAATTTTCGTCTCAAAGTGACAGTTCAATTCGTCGCCACGCCGTCATGATGTGGCAGCAGTTGCCAGTAATAGTGGCAGCAGTATAGTTACGCCAGAGTCGCCATATTACCAGTCATTTTTAGCGCCCATTGGTCACTTTTATTTGTTAAGTAATTATAGGTGAGATGATTTCACATTTGTTGTCAAGATTTTTTTTTGTGAAAAATAAAAGGCGCATTCGAGGCGTCGCGATTTGCCCTACGAACGGTAACGCTACCATTAAATAGTATTACTATAGGTTGCATTTTTAGCGCAAATATAGTGACTCCCCTAACGCAGCCGAAGTATGCGATAAAAAAGTTTGTTTGTTTATTTTTATTTTCTTGAAGTTGGACATATGCTGGCTAATTTTTTGTTCGAAAAATAATATACTAATTGCTGAAAAAACAAAACAATTTTCTCTTTTGCACTCATGGTGGCGTTCGGTCATTGTTTTATTTGGTACTGAAACAAATTATCCATCCACATTAGCAAGACTGTAAATTCAGAACTACCGATAAAAAATGACTACAATAATAACTGATAAATTCCAGTAGCAGTTTTCGCACATGACCCAAAGGACTCTACTTTTTTTGAGATTTTTGAACAAATACGACGGTGACATCGGGGTTTTTTTTTCTTTAAATAGTAAACAAAATAAAGTTTCTAATAATATTTTTTTTAATCTGTACGCGTATATATCACGGGCTTTATTTTCTTATTTTCTTTCAAATTAGGCTACTTCCACTACGATTAACATGCGTTTTAATGGGACTGAAAAAATTAATTTACGTAATAACTATACGGTGAAGTCTAATTATTTGTTTTCTAATCGACGCAGCATCAGTTACTCTACAACATATTTTAAATTTGAAGGTCAAACTTAAATTGTATATTTTGGGCATACATCGGCATACCGACTGAGCCGCCATGAGTGCGAGAGAGATGGCTGCAAATTTCGAAAGTGAAATTCTTCGACACGGTTTGACCGATTACAAAAAGGCCCTGTCAGACCATTTTTGCCATCGTCCTGCGTGGGCTGACAGAGCTTTTTTGTAATCGGTCAAACCGTATCGAAGAATTTCAACTTCGAAAATTCGAGGTGAGGTTAGGTGACTGACCCATTCCCTTAAGGTGATCTATCAGTTGCATGAGTGGGGAGTCGATAACTGAAAAGTAGATACACGTTTTTCTCGGACACGCTTGATATTTCGAGAAATCGAGGAGTTACACGTTGTTCTCTGATAAAAAGAACGTGTAACTCTTCGATTTCTCGAAATATCAAGCGTGTCCGAGAAAAACGTGTATCTACTTTTCAGTTATCGACCCCCCACTCACGCAACTGATAGATCACCTTAAGTACGGTGTGTTCACTCCTCTCTAGTCTTAGCGGGATTCTGTACACGACTTTCGTTTACGATACAGTGCGACACAGCCAGATACAGCGGCGAGTAGCAGAGTTTTAGCGTGTTGCTTCACGCATGGCTACCAATTTCTCGGGGAAATTTCATTTTCTCAAGTTGGCTCATCTTTCTACACACTTCTCTTCTGTAACCTCTGGGAGCTTTCCAACAAGTCGACACGTGGGAGCTTTCCAGCTACGACACAGAGCGACACAGTGTGGCACAGTGTTCGACACAGTGCATTCCTACTACGACACAGTGCGACACAGCCAGACACAGCGAGTAGCAGAGTTTTAGCGTGTTGCTTCACGCATGGCTACCAATTTCTCGGGGAAATTTCATTTTCTCAAGTTGGCTCATCTTTCTACAAACTTCTCTTCTGTAACCTCTGTCTATTTCGGTCTATTCATTCCTCATATTTGACACACGTAGAGGAACTACTGCTACTCAAGATTGGTGTCTCCATAAGTAGAACGATGCTTATATCTAAGTCGTCCTACAAAATATTTATGTCAAGTTTACAACAAACCTTTTTATAAATTATAACACGGCTTATCCAATAAAAATAAAAATATGAAAAAATAATCATCTCACCATGATGAAAATGTTGTCGATTACATTAAGGTTAGGAACTCGTTGTTAGGAACCTAGTGAAATTGCGAGCTGCCTGACATCTGATGGTTGTGTCAGAAACTAAAAAAGCGTTCCAACAAGCACCTCTCGCAGTGTCGACACAGTGTCACACTGTGTCGACTTGTTGGAAAGCTCCCAAGAAGAACTTCGAGTGTTTCAATAAGCACCCACTCTCTGTGTTTCTCTGTGTTACACTGTGTAGCACTGTGTACGCTTGTTGGAAAGCTCCCACTGTGTCGCTTGTGTTGCTTGTTGGAAAGCTCCCATAGTAGTGAACAAATCTTGGTAGTTTTAGGCTTGGATAGTGTTTTTGGTAGGCACCCGTACAACTCACTCGAAAAAAAACTCCATCAGGAACATCTCTACCAGACCAATCCCAACCAAGGAAAATCTCCACCAATGACAATCTCCACCAGGAACATCTCAACCAACCCAATCTCCATCATTCCCAACTCCACCAGACAAAACTCACCCAGGAAAATCTCTATCGTGGTCACTCTCCACCAGAGGAAAATCTCCATCAGGGACATCTCCACCAGCCATGAAGATCAATCTTTACTGACGGTATGGAAAACTGCAAAAGCTATCTAGAAATCCCATATATGGTGCACCAGTAAGTGTAAAACAGTGGACGCATAACACATAACCAAATTTTGTTACACAACGAGAGAGAAAGGACCGTTTGGAGCTGAAGAGTTTTGTCGTCAAACTCATCGATCAATCAAACACTGCGATCCGCGAGCGACAAAACTCTTCAGCTCCAAACGGTCCTTTCTCTCTCGTTGTGTAACAAAATTTGGTTATATGTTATGCGTCCACTGTTTTACAGTTACTGGTGCACCATCTATGGGATTTCTAGGCAATTTTCCATACCGTCAGTAAAGATTGATCTTCATATGGTGGAGATGTTCCTCTGATGGAGATTGACCACGATAGAGATTTTCCTGGGTGAGTTTTGTCTGGTGGAGTTGGGAATGATGGCGATTGGGTTGGTTGAAATGTTCCCGGTGGAGATTGTCATTGGTGGAGATTTCCCTTGGTTGGGATTGGTCTGGTAGAGATGTTCCTGATGGAGTTTTTTTTCGAGTGAGTTGTACGGGTGCCTTTTGGTAGGGTATAAATTGAGTAAAAAACTAGACGAAAGTAACTAGGAACCAAACGCAGCCAAGACGCGAGCGTTTTCAGATCTTGAAGTCAGATGTCGCAACGAGTACTTTCGTCGATAATTCGACAATTACAGATTTGGCGATAGAGGTTCTCAACTAAATTGAGATGCTCGAATACGAGAATTGTTTGTAATAAAGTGAGGTCATTCCTTCAAAAATCATTTCGAAGTGAAGTAAATATAAGGTAAATGAAATAATAATAATAATAATAATAATAATAACAGTAATAATGCATCATAATTATTCAAAATCAGTGAAAATCAAGTAAGTGAGTATATTCCTTCAAAAATTATTTTGAAGAGAAGTAAATATACAAAATAAGATAAATGAGAAAATAATTAGTAATATTAAATTATAATTATTCAAAATCAATAATAATTGTATGTCGTGAATGTTTTTAAAATTATTATATGTATTATGTTATTATTGTTCCTGCATTGTACCCTTTATTCTCATATATAATTGCCTTTATCATGAGCATTTCATTATTTGTCACAGTGAAATATGTTTTTTGAATAAAATATGAGTAAATAATAAAAAATAAACACGACAAAGAAAATATGCGTAAAATTGTTATCGATTTTCTATTGACCAACATTAAGTATAAAGTTCTTTGTCAATAAAACTGTATCATTTAATTCGATTTTCCTCTTTTTTATAGAACTTCAATTTCCAGTAATCGAACTAACAAAGAGATAACATGTTTTTTCAAATATTTAAATAAACTGCATAATATATACTATATGCTGTAATGCTTATGTCGAATCAAAATGTTTACAAATATGGCAGCGTCTGTGTTGTCAGAGTGCTGTCCTCCTGCAAAGACAGTGCAGCCTCTTCAATGGTACTGCTTTGCGTATGTAATATGAATGTTTTTATTGTTATGAAAAAAATCGAAATTTTATTTCAAAATTAGAATTGCACTGAATGAAATTTATTTTGTATTAAATGTGGAGTTATAAATTTTTAGACTTGCTGTATCTTTCGTCTGCCTTTTCGTTGATGAAAAAAGCAGGTCGTTGCGAGAATAAAATGCGCACATGATTTTTCGATAACTGTATCAATTTGCCTTTGAATCTGACTAAGTCCCAAAATGTATCTGTTGAAAAAATCTCAATTACAAATAATTGTTACAAGAAAAACAATAATTTTATTGAAATCAAGAAAAACACTTGCTTGAGTATATCTTGGAGATCATTCTCCTCGAGATTCAATTCAGGATCGGTGAGTCGCGAGAGAATATCTGGCATGGAATTGTACAGCGCGTCTTTATCGTTTGACAAATCTTTGAAAAATTGTTTGATCTCAGCGCGGATTTACTCGTCGGAATAATCCACAAGAGTCAATGCCAATTTTGAAACTTGACCCTTGACTCGTATCATTTCTTGCGCTATAAGGTTCGACAACATTCTTACGCAGGTGCGTCAAACTTTTATACTGTCGTTGCAAAGTCTAAAAAGTATTCGTCACAATAATTAATAAGAAAAAAAATTAGACTTTACTTTTTAGAATTTTTAGTGTAAGAATCATTATTTTTGGCTAACCTGTGGTAAATGTGACCGGTCCAAGGTTCTACTTGAAATAATGAAATGCTCATGATAAAGGTAATTATGAGAATAAAGGGTATAATGCAGGAACAATAATAACATAATATGTATAATAATTTTTAAAAAACATTCACGACATACAATTATTATTGATTTTGAATAATTATAATTTAATATTACTAATTATTATCTCATTTACCTTATTTTGTACATTTACTTCTCTTCAAAATGATTTTTGAAGGAATAACCTCACTTACTTGATTTTCACTGATTTTGAATAATTTTGATTCATTATTATTGTTGTTGTATTTATTATTATTATTATTATTATTATTACTATTATTACTTCATTTACCTTATATTTACTTCACTTCGAAATGATTTTTGAAGGAATAACCTCACTTACTTTATTACAAACAATTGTCGATCGTATTCGAGCATCTAAATTTAGTTGAGAACCTCTGTCGCCAAGTCTGTAATTGTCGAATTATCGACGAAAGTACTCGTTGCGACATCTGACTTCAGCATCTATAAGCGTTCATTCGCTCAAGTCTTGACTACTTTTTTTTCCTAGTTTCTTTCGTCTAGTTTTTCGACCAATTTATACCCTACCGGCCATCTCTTTAAAGATAACTGCGTCCCTTGGCTTCGACCTGCCCTCTATCGAACCTGCACCATCCCTATAATATTCATAAAATTCCAAATGTCAATGTAATGTTCTCGTTGAATTAAATTACCGGTAAAATTACGCCAGCCATTTGCCTTGTGCGCAACAAAGAGGATCGAATTCTGATTGGTACATTCTCATGGCTGTAGCACGCAAACCAATAGACATTTTTCAAACACCTCGGAAACTACGATCGGCAATTTGATGGAACAAAAAAACGCGGGCAAGGTAGAGTTCAGTAGAGTTTCTCCGATCTGTATGTTCTATGTTTAACGAATAAAACACGCAGAGGGATCTCCCCTTGGCGTGTCGTGGAATCACGGTGATTCCTGACAATTCTTCGTAACGCGTGTTGTGTTCGTAGTTATGGAATAAACGAGAAATGTACCGATTGTGCTGCATTTCAATATTGAATTTACCCGTAAAACGTGGAAATTAATACAAAACGGAAAATCGGATATAAACACACACACATATATATGCATGTGTTAAGAAATGGATAGCGAGTCTGGACTTCCGTTGAAGAGGTTTCGTTCCTCTTTAGCTGGTAACGTGCAGCTTACAGAATGTGTAAGAGAATTCAAATTACCGAGGCAGTATCCAAGTATGGTACAAAAAAAATTAAAAATGGAAACCGATAATTTGAAACGTACGAATATTACGACGAGCCTTATTTCTTTGCCAAAAACGTCCAATACTCCAAAATCTATTCAAAACAAGGAACTTCTGATAAATAAAATTCGAACTATTAAACTCAAAGGTCAAGATGGGAGAGATTTGGGCGAAGTTAATGTGCAAGATTTGCCAGTAAACATACAAGGAAAAACAATAACTATTACGAAAAATGGTATTAAAAAATCACCTACCACCATTTGCGCAGATGACAAAAAAAAAACAATTCCAATTGGCAATCTTGCACCCTTAAAGATCAAAACCGAGGATGATGTTCAATCGGACAGAAAATTTGCCACTGACACAGCAAAGGAAAAAACTACAACTAACGACTTTGCTGTTCCTTCTGGCATGAAAAAATTATCCTGCAAAGTAGATGCCGGGCCTCAAGTGCTCCTGTTACGATCTAGCCACAACTGGCAGATGGTCAAACTTCCTGAAAAACCTAATTCAAGTACAAAAAATACTATTGTAACCAAATCACAGCCGTCTATAAAGTCTCTAGTTCCAGTACTCCGTACTACGAAGAATTCTTCGTCCCGAAACATCGTTTATGGTGTGAATTTACAAGTCGGAGGAGACGGGCTAAATTCCTTAGGGAAAAAAACACGTAACGAAGGCAATCGGAGGCACATGGTCGTGAGAAAACTAATTCAACCAAGACCAACGGATGGTACGACTGATAGACTAAAAATAATAAAAAGTGCCACAACTGTTGAAAACAGCGAACCAGCAAGGCCAAAAATAGAAATTTCAAGAATAATTGCTCCGACCGTCAATAAATCAGGAATGATTGTACAAACTTCTAGACTTTCTCCCGAAAGTATCATTTCAGTGAGAAAAACTCAAAATTTGATTCAACAAAAACCAAAACTCAAGCAGGATGTTATGGTTGCTTTGCCATCGGAGAAAGAACCTGGTAAAACCAATGGAGTTGGTACTTTCATCAAAGAATCAGAAGCCCAGACAAATGTGGATGTTCTAAAAAATACCCTTAATCTGCCGGCGGCTCAAAGTGGCCATTCTGGGCTTAACTCTTGGAGGAGAAAATTGTTGGCCAATCGTAGAAGTGACGCTGCAAAATATGGATCTGGTAGAGATCTCTCTTCGTCCATGCACCAGGAAAAGAAAACTGAAATGACCAACAACCTGATTATCCTTGAAAAAGCTCTCAGCTCTGTGGAGGATGAAGTTTTAAGAGAAAAAGCTTTGAAGGCTCTCGCGGAATGTGGTATTGGTATGGAAAGACTCGTGCCTGTATGTTCACCCTCTGAACAAAAACCAGTCAAAGATAGCGATACTCAAACATCTATTTTTGGTCTCTGGGACAACGAACAGTTCATTTACGTGCCGAAAGAACTTCCGACCATACAGAGAATACCAATAACTGAGAGAACACCCAACGATCATCGAAAAGAACCAACGGTCTTAAATCCAAATTTCCAGGATTTTCATATTGGTGGAATTACAGTTCCTAACGGATCAGCTAAGGAATCTATAGAACTGAACAACATAGTGGAAGGCTTTGTCAAAGGCAATGACTCCGCGAATCAAGTCGCTGCCATCTTTGCTGATCCTTGTCCTGTTCGAACCGAAGTTGTTGAACAACTGCAGAAAGATTTTGAAGATTGGAACAAATACGACGAGAATGGATATTTAAATATACACAACGCTGTTATTTCCAATTCGGTGCAAGGCGTAATAAGACATCTGATGGTACTTAGTGCCTGCGAAGGCAGTGCAGATATACCTACACGCAATGGAGAAGTATGTCATTACATTTAATATCTATAATAATATAGAAATTACTACTATTCAATTTTGGTCGGTTTATTCTTTTTATTTTCAGATAAATCCATTTATTTCACTAATTCTATTAAATTTCAATTTTTTTTTTTTAATTATTTATTGTTCCTGTGTATATTCTCGCGGGTTTTTACGAGCCCGCGAGAATATATCATTTTAACCCGATGTCACTAATTTCCAATTTCCTAATTTCCATGTTCCTGAGAAACCCACCAAGAGTGTTGCCCACAGCCATTCTGTCCTGATTTACTAACTGTATCGCATTTGCACGAGGGCCAAGGGAAACTGTGGAAAACCTCCTGAGTTTTAATTGATTAGCACCATCAGAAACTCAGAAAAACTGCCTCTCGCTCAGCGATTGATGCACGAGCCGGTGCATGGCTAAACGGTCACCCAACCAAGTATTGGCCTCGCCCGAGGCTGCTTAACTTTGGTGATCGTCGAAGCCATACATCAATCGCGCACCCATCGCTGTTGGTCTATTTCAAAAAAAATTATTTCAATTCAATTTTGTGATAAAAAAATTTGTGGTATTTCTGATTCTATAAATATATGTTTTTTATATGTTAGACAATTTATAAGAGAAGAGAAATATGTCTTAACATTTTTAGTTAGACTATATTTTCATTTTCACCACTATCCATTCTTCATGGTTATTTCTCATTTAATTTAACCATGCTTTCCTGCTTTTTTTTCTCATCATTGCACAAAGTAAATTGATTACATAAACGATATATTATTCGTTTCAGACGAGTTTGGAGTTAGCAATACGTCACGATGCGTCAGCGAAAATAATAAAGCTGTTACTGGACGCTGGAGCAGAACCAACAGCCGAGGAAAGTGGACACGACACCGCATTGTTGATTGCAAGCAAAAAATCAAATGCCTCATTGGTCGAACTTGTAGCCCGAGCAAAATCGTGCACGTCGTTAAACAGTTATGATTCCGAGGGTTTCGCTGCTTTGCATTATTGCGCACAGAACGGAAATGAGGAAGGTGTAAACGCGCTTATCCTTGCCTCGGCTGATATAAATTTGCCCGATCGTCGATCCGGTCGAACGGCTCTTTTCCACGCTATTGAGAATAATTATACCGATCTTGGACAGAGACTTTTGGAGAATGGCGCCGAAGCGAGTAAACCAAATTACGGTGGTCAAACGATTTTCCACATTATTGAAGAAAATAAACACTACAATTTGCTCGAAGTATTGAATAGACTTTCAAAATAATATTAAAAAAACACCTTTAACCTTCATAAAAAAAATCGATCATCGCCTACTGGTGGATTTTATTACGACAGTTGTATTTCTGCAAAAGAGACTGATGTTGAATCAGTTTATAACAAATTTCAACAAACTTAGCACGTTTATTGCGATCGTTCAATTTAAATGAAATTGAAAATTCTGAAACACACAATTATTATATTCCATTAAACTGTTACGAAATTGTGTATAAATCTTCGATGACTCGATCAGTCATCAAAATAAAGTACATGTAAAATCTACGAATCATTGCTGAATTATGATTTTTCATATATTGTATTCTGTATCTAATTTATTATGAATACTTTTACTATAATTATAAAGATGATAGATTTACAGTATTTCGTCATTTATTACCGATAATGAAGTACAGGATTAGAAATGGAGTAAAAGGGTATTCGAAAAAAACATTAAATAAAAATTAAAAAATGGCTTGGCTGTTGATCTTGTCGCATTTTTAGTATCCGTTTTTTGATGTTCATATTCATCAGTCATTCCGAAATTATTTCAAACTAGCGGTCACCCACGACTTCGCGTGCTAAAATAATTTGATTTGATTTTTTTATTTTTTTTGTTTCGATGTCCTACTCCGACACACAACAATTCGTCGATTGGCTCTAAAGTAAAAAATAACAAACTTTCGAATTTACAATATCAGAATTAGGATTTCTTGTTGAATCTTCGATCTTCAAAATTCGAACTGACGAAAAAAAGAATAATTTTTCATTTACGTTAGCCTGCCCAAATATTTAATCCGCAATTTTTTTCGTTTAATAAGAAAAACACTGGACTTTCGGAATTTCGGCATTACATTTTGTTATTTACTCAATTCTTCATTTGATATTTATAAAACCCGTTTCGAAGTTTCAATGTCCCGCCAAAACTTTAATCCCAGAAGTTTGGAAAAAAGTAGGCAAGGCAGGGCTTTCCCCAACCGGAAGTACAGCGTCATACATACATTTTATTATATGTATGTATAGAACCGCAGATGGCGCAAGTGTTTAGAACGTATCGTGCAGCGCGTCTACAGAAGCAAAACACGTAAAAGAAGAATGTGTTATTTTCACAAAGATTTATAAGATTATTGCGAGACAAATTTTGAATTGTGAACTAAAGTGACAGGTTACCCGTGCAGAACAATGTTGTCACGACGTCTTCATAAACTTTTAAAAGTTGTTCATTGCAAAAGAATTCCTCGCTTATACATCGCCAGCAACAGTGTACATTCTAACCTCTCAACAAATCGAATCAATGCAACGAGAAATTTGTATAATTCGTCAAGAAAACTGATTATTCCGACATTAAGGGGTGAAAGACGGAATACGGTGAAACAAGAAAAAATAATAACGAGGTCGCTGTACCCAAGAACCCATGACAATAAAGCAGACGATCAAGTGTCGGAAAATAACCTCGCTTACACATTGTTGAACAATTCCGAAAGAAAATTTAAAACTCTCGGAATTCCCCTCGAACCAACGAAGAGTTTGTCGGTTGATGAAATTGAGAGAATATTATCCGAAGATTGGACGAATTTCAGTGCCGACAAAGCTCTCGAAGCTTTCAAGCAGCTTTCCTATTCGGCCAAGCTCAAATCCGAAACTCTCAGCAAAGAAAAACACAGCCATATATTTAACGCTTTCAGCACGAAACTGTCGGAACTTAATGACGAACAGCTTCAACTTATATTTGGTTGTTTATCGCTTTGGAACAGAATAATGGTGATCCACTTTCCAGCTTACAAACAGTTCTGGTCGCAACTTGATATGGAGTGTTGTAAAAGATTGCCACTCTGGGATCAAGAAAAAACGCTTTTAATGTGTGATTGTTGGTATTCAATTAGACTGGCAAAAAAATCTTCTTTCACCCGGACCGCTATGCAAAAATTGGGTAAACATCCCAGGAAACTCAACCCTACCAATTTTCTTCATTACATGTTTATTATTAACACTTGCCGCAAACCTCCCATCAACATCTATGAATTGGAGTATTATTTTAGTCACATAATCGACCAATACAACGCCAATGAACTTGGTATTTTTGCTATGGCCTTTTTCAAGTGCCAAACTCCTATCAGAGATCAAAACCTTGTCACTACTATGCAACGTAAAGTAATCCAAGATATTGATAAAATTGAGGATTTTTGTATCAGCGCTGTTATGAAAATTACTAGGTGAGTATCTGCATAATTTCTATGTACCTATTTTTCTCCCTAGTCACACTGGGTCTAAATGGCTTCACTTTTTCTTTGAAAATTTTAGTGAAAACTTTTTCGAGTCTATATTTTTGAGATTTTTTTTTACCATTTTGATATTAAGTTTCCTATGTTGATACGGTAATTCTATGTTTTAAAATAGTGAATGCCTAATCTATATTTTTGGAGCTTGTTGAACTAGTGCTGCTAGTGCAACATCCAATTAAAATCGACTGGGGTCATGACCCTGTGTGATTGATCCAAAACTTTTATAAAGCATGATCATGGACATTTGGTTACAACTTATTTTTGTTTATGATTTCGCAATTTGCAACCTTGGAATTTAAGGAAATTATTGTTTTCTAGTGTTATCTAATATTTTGATGAATTTTACATCACGAGAAAGTAGTTAATTTTTTTTTTGTTGTTTCGAAAATTGTTTTTTTTCTGAGTTTTAGACTACAAAACTTCATCCACCTTGTTTGGATTTGCGTTTTTAAATAAAAAACTAAATAAAATTTTTTTAAATAAAAAAAAAATAAAACTATGAATTCCATTTCAATAATGCAAAAACAATAAATATTTTTTTACAGATTTGTGTTTTGAGTTTTCTTGGTCCTAAGAAACCTGCACACTCAATCTGCAAGAAAAAATTCTAATACGTTGTTAATTGAGAAATTGCAACATAAAAAATCGATTTTTTTTGTTGCAACAATGTAAATTTCGATTGCATCTTTATTTAGATAATTAACGAAATTTTTGTACCATTCCAAATAACATTTGGTGCTTTTGATTCGTGTTTTGATTTTCAAATTGATATAAATATTAGAATTGTAGAAAAATCAGTTATTCGTATATGGAATAAAAAACCGAGTCTCTTGATAAATGTTGAAATCAGATTTATTATTATTTTTTGTGCAACAGTAAAAAACCTCAGTTTCGATGACACATTTTTTCATATTTTTCAGATACAGCGCAGGTCTTCGAGATATTAACGTATTTCAGGAACTTCTTACTAAATTGGAACCGCTAGTTCCAAAATTATCAATTCCTTGTTTAACTAACACGCTTCATGCAGCTGCCTCTATTCAAGTCTATAATCCCACATTGATGAAAGCTGTAATAACAAAGTATGCAAATAATACAGAACAATTTTTTTTCCAACATCCAAATCAAGTCCAATCGTACGATAAATAAAAACGAATAATTCTCATAGATTTGAGGAGAACATCAGTAAAGCCAGAATCAAAGATCTTGAAAGATTGTCCTGGGTACTTGGAATTTTAGACTACGATCCTAATGCGCCAATATATCATAAAATTATTGAAAGTTTGAGAGATCCAAAACGTGAAACGGAATTCTCTCTGTAAGTTTTTCCTCAAACTTCAATCAAATACACTCTGCGGGATGATTAATTGTTTTTTTTTTTTCAGATACCCGAAAACCATTCCAACGACATTGTCTCACTTGTCCTTTGCAAATATCTTTCCGATGGATTTAATAAAAAAAGTATTCGACCCGGATTTTTTGAGCAGAGTATATGAAAATAACGCGTTCAAAATTGGCTGGGACTTTTTCTCGTTGCAGAATAACATTAAAATCGACCTGCCCGAATATGATGGACCGTTTTTGATGCCTAGTGTTCTAGAATTTCTTTCCAAGGTAATCATATATACAATCAAATAACACATACATCTATTTTCTTTCATTGCCATTTAATCAAAATGTAATTATTAAGTTTAAAGAAATAATATATTAACTGTTTCCATAGAGATTCGTAATGCGCAAGGCTGATCCTGTTTCGAAAACCAACAATGCTGACAAGTTTATAATAGAAGTTGCGCATATGTGCAAGGTGAGAAACGAAATGGCATTGAAATCTGTAATATCAAAATGTGATGAAAAATTTCTTTTTCATTTGCTAAACAAATCTGCCTAAATTTTCAACAGTAGTAGAAAAATTAATTTAGATGCATTGCAACGATGCAAGCTGAAATATTATAAAACAATATATTTAATATGTTTTATCAAAGATTTTCTTTTAAACCAGTTCGAAAAACAAGTTTTTAATCAATTTTTTAATAATATTTCATTACAAACAGATTGTTAAGACAAATCGTATTATGCTAATGTCCATCAATCGTTTTCTTGACGCTTTTATACTAATGTAAACTATGGAAAAATTCCAACAGTCTGCTGTGAAGACCGACACACCAATTGCCATTGACCAAGTTTTGCCGCATTACGTTAAACCTGATATTATCATGTGCTTCGACGAAACGATCAATCCGGTAGATCCGCAGCCAATTTTGTCGAAAACCGATGCAGGCTACATCAAATACGTACCCGACGAGGCAAAACATCTCAAATGGTTTGCGCTTCTTCTCGCAACGCAAAATCAAATAATCAAGGAAGAAGATAGATATGTTGGTCCGCTGAATTGCAAAACTAGACAACTTGAGAAAATCGGTTACACTCCAATCATAGTAAGTGAAAACACAACAAATTTGGCCATTCTCCTTGTGAACAAAGTATTGTTTTTAGATCTAAATATATTTGTTTCAGTACACAGAAATTTCATGTAATTTTTACCCCGAAATTCGTCACAAAATTTTGTCATTCTAGTCATAAATTTTTTACAGATATATAACGGTCGACAACCTGGTAAAATTTTACTTGTACTACGCAATTTTGAAACGAGTGTTTAGAATATTTCGTTTACTATTAAAATTGACTCAGGGAAAACAATCCTGTAATAAACAAAAAATGTAATGTTTTTTAGTTACAATTTGATTATCTTTTAACAATTAACTTTAGATTTTTCTATTTTTCTCTTGTTGCTGTGATTTGTATAAATGGTAATTATTAAATCATGATTCCTTTCGTGAAGAAATAAAACATGGGAGGATTTAGCTTTTGCAAAAATGTGAAATGTGTGAAAAAGAAGATCCTCTTATTCCAGACGAAAAGAAACGACAAAAAATCACCAATCATTATTTTTTTATTCACAGATAAACCTCCACGAATGGCGTGAACTGCCGGTGCTAGAAACGAAGTTAAAGTATTTGAGACGAAAACTGTATGCCACAATTAATCGTATAGGATCAAAGCAGCGGCAAACTAATTCGGTATCATAAGTTATGTATTATATTTTTAAATAATACAATTATTCTTTGCATATACTGTACAAAATGACGTACTAAGAAACAATGAGACGACGTCGCCAATGAGAGTTTATCACAAGGTCAGGTTTGTTCTAAAATACATTAAGTATTTTTCGTTTACGTCGATTGCCCCCTCTAACGTGTGATAAAGATCAAGTTCGAGGCAATGTAACGAGATTAACGCAAACTCAATTTTAAAGACCGTGCAGAAACTTTTTTGTATATTCGTAAGTAACGAAAAGTGCAGCTGTCGCTGGCATAGTCCTGATTATCGTAGGTTTTAGGCCATTGTACAATGCTCCTATTCCTTCCTTCTTCGCGATTTCTCTCATCATCACCATCGCTGGTATCCTCAAATTTTGTACCTGCATAAAAATTATTTTTCTCCTTAGAAATCTTGTATTTTCAAATTGCGGGTGTCTTTTCAAATCTCCTTATTGCCATGTTTATAATATTTATTCCGATACAGGACAAAACTTATAATGAAATGAGTCATTTTGGATGACGATTTTCTGGCTTTTGTAAATAAATGATAATACTATTTGACATGAAATACTTTGGCACTGGTGGAATTAAGCGTTTTTAAAGGATCGTTTGCACGTAATCTTAGCTAAAAAAAAATACTGCATCAGAATTTTGGTACTTGACCGTTTGGGAAAAATCTGAAATAATTTGGCAGGTTTTAAAATGTTACAAACACTGATTTTGCATAATAATAAAGCGAAAAAGTTTTAATAATTCTTAAGAAAATTGTAATCACGAAATAATCTACTGATTTTTTTTTTTTCATCACATGATATAAATTCGTCAATTTTTCTGAACATTTCACAATATTTACAGTTTTATCCGTATCGTATTTTATCTAAACAAAAAAATTCTGAAAAAATTGTACAGTAAAATCTACAAATTCATTTAATACGGTAGAAAATAATCGTGTGATTCTTGTCGAGCATTATTTCGTTAAAACAAGCCGTTGATCACTTTACGGTATTGTTAATATGAACAAATCAAAGTTAATAACAAATGGAGAATGGCTGATTTTTTTCAGATTTTTATCGAATCCCTAAGTACTGAAATTTTGATGAGATCGAATTTTTAGTTGAGATTATAGGTATGAAGCATGAAGCAAACTTAAAGCGTTGTTGGTAGAAAAATAACATTTCTACGAACTAAAATTAAGACAAATTGAAAAGACAACCCTAGTTTTTTAATTAAACAAATATTTTGGTTACGGTTGAACTCACTTGAATTCTACTCTTGACCACGTCTGCTGGAAATATTACCAGCCACAAAACAGAGCCTCCGACGGCTCCAGCGACCATCGTTTTTTGCCAACCAATGTCGTCTCTGTTCTGCCCCGGTTTCGAAAGCAGTTCTCTCGTCGCCTCGTAACTACCAAAGAAAAAGAAATAGCCAGGCATTTCTCTGGCTATCGTCGAGGAAAGACCTCGGAATAAACCACTAGCTCCATTTTGTCGTATTATGTCTTTCGTCAGTGCCCATGGTCCAATGTATTTCTAGAAAAAACACGATAAAACATAACATGAAGATTTAGATGTTTGCATCGTTGAAATGTAACCAATTTTTTTTTTATCATCGTTTAACATATTTCTTTACAGATGTAAGATTTAGGAAATGAAACTTGATTTGAATCCTTTCAACAATTCACAGATAAAATCTCCGGAAAAATCTGCTCAATTTGTTTCAGTTACAAAATTGACAACTAAATATGGGAATTCCCGATGCCTTTCAGAGATTCTAACTTCAATCCTAAAATTTCGTTGTTGTCAAGGCAAAAATAGAGCTAAATTTGCACAAAAATTCTATTTTCTCCATTTTAGTTCAATAAATTGAAAAAAAAAAAACTGTCCTAATAAATGATATTGAAATTTACATCGTGACAATGCATCAAATTTTGTCCGCATTGTTATAACGCAATGAACGAATTTTTCTTTAAATTTTTTAAATTTTTATAGAGATCTATCATACACAAAAGTTTCGACATTCTTTTAAGTGTCTTTTAGGATTGGACACAATCGGCAGAAAAAAACACTGATCATAAATTATAAAATTCCAAAATAATCGAAAAAATGCGTTTCAACATCGCGAATTGCAGTAGATTAAGGGGTTACATCTACCTAAAGGCCCGAAAAAAATGGCCAAATTTTGAATTTTTTTCCGGAAAATTATTGGTGACAAAGAAATGCATTTTTTTTAACACAAAGGTACATATATTGAGAACCTTTAAAAAAAATCACCAAAAAATACAGAAAAACAACACTTTAAACGCGTTTTTTTTTAAATACTATTTTCAAAGTCAGTGGACATATCTCGAGAACCACTTGATGGATTGTTTCCAAATTTACAGGAGATACGATGAGAAACATTTAAAGGTCGTTGACGATCTCACTTTTTTTAAATCGATCTTAATTTTTTAATAGTTACGTAAAAATGTACTTTTTTCATAGATTTTGTATGCTCGAGTTTCAATTCATCACCACATTGTTAAAAAAAATGATTTTAAAAATCGACGATCGTGAACGACTCGTATTTATTGTTAACTTGAATAACCCATTGGGTTTTTAGATTGCAGATAGACCGTTTAAGCTGGAGAGTATCTACCGCCAATCGTGACGAAAAAAATTTCATCATCTGCCGGCGGCTATGTTTTTGTTGTTTTTCTGTATTTTTTGGTGATTTTTTTTTAAGGCTCAATATATGTACCTTTCTGTTAAAAAAAATGTGTTTCTTTTTCCCCAACCGTTTCCCAGAAAAAAAATCGAAATTCGGCCATTCCTTTCGGGCCTCTAGGTAGATGTAGCGCCTTAACTGTTTCAGTGGCCTAATTTTGCGAAAAAGTATTAAGTAAAAAAACCGCTGCAAATTTCAACATTGTCTCAATGGAAAAAAATGGGATAGCTAATTTTTGCAAACCACGGGTCCACCGGTGACGGCATTTTGCGATTGAACTTCTCGCATCGCCTGCAAACGACATTTGACGAGTTCGGTTGGGCAGAGGGTGAGAGATGAGAAAAAAGCGGCGAAAAAACCGGCACACGCATTTCCCAGGCTACTCATGTCTTCCACTTTTTCCTTTCCTGAAGATTACGAGGTCAAAAACGTAACGAGATATTGAGATAGCCTCTCGCATGTGACCTTGGATAAGAGGAGTAATTTTTGTTTTTGCTTTTTGCCAATTTTTTCATAAATACTGTACTGTTTTAAGGATATGTACCAAGGACGCTCGCTATTGCTTTTTGACAGCCTCCGTAAGCCACGAAAAGAACCGAATTTTCGGCCACGTTGGCCACCACAGCTGGCACTGTCCCGGCGTATAATCCCCTTGCGATGCCGTCCGCTTTTAATGTCCGAACAAAACAGTCGATCATCCCTTTGTACAGAGAGGGAAATGTTTGCATCTTCACTTTAACAGTGTCCAGCGGTTGGCCGACATAAGTTACTGCTATTCCGCCTGTGAAAGAGATTTTTGGTACAATTTTTATTTCTTCGAAATTCATTCAGTTATTGTATTACCTTCATTCTTATTTGATTTTTTCCCTTACTTATCATTTCGTGTCACTCTATCACATTTTGTGATTTAATTCGGTTTTCTACCAGTTTATATTCTTTTTTTTAAGTGTTGTTTTTTTAATATTATTTTTTTCCTCATGAATTACACGCTCCATAAAATCTAAATCGTTCAGATAAAATTTGTTTACATGCTGCAGATAGTATTGTGTATGTAGTGCAATATCGTACCCTCGTTGCTAGTTTAATGATCATTTTATTATCATAGTATTTGATCTGAAGATAGCAAGGCTAAGCATTGATGAGTAATAATACAGATTAGGGAGATTGACGGTTTTTTAAATTCAAAAAATATTTAAGGTCGTCTTACGGGGATTATGATATGGAGAAATTTCTATTCTTCAAGTGTGATTTCGAGTAATGAAATATCTAAGTATTGAAAAGTTATAGGGAATATTTTTTCAATTTTTTTTTCCTTCTTTAGCCTTCTTCTCTTCCATCTTTTTCCCTTTTTCTAATTTCTTTACTCAATATTTAATATAATTTTTAAAGAGCATAAAAGAAGTTACTCCAGTTTTCGAATTTTTCACATTGAGTTATCTTAAAGAAAAACAAATTTGAGGGAATCCCTTTTTAATCGTATAGTTAAAAATGGAAAAATGTTTAAAAGGAAAACTTTAGTTTTTTTGTAAATCTTGGAAAATCACATTTCGTCGACATATTCGGCTCTGAAGTTGTCGAGAAAAATCATTTTTGAGCAAACTCTGCTTTAAACTTGTTAAAATTCGACAACAATACAAATTTTGATGTGATTTTGAGAACAGACTGAAGAGAAAAAATTCGGACGACAGCTACTCTGATTCTTCGGATTCATCTTGCACGCGTAATTCGTACTCCAAACCTTGTACTTCGCAATCCATTCCACGATCTTTCGTTCAAACATTCCGCTGCCAAGATTTTTTAATCATGGAGTAGGAAACTTATTTTTTCCATGTTCAATTTATCTCTAATACTGATAAAACGTCAACATTTGTACTCGAGCGACTCTACCAAAGCTTTAGATTATTCAAAACATCAATACGCTTGTCTGATAACAGAAAGATTCAAAGATCGAATAATCTGTTGAGAATAAGTCACGAGATTTTTCGTCTTATCTTAAATTATTGAAAAAAGATGTATTTCTTGAAAATATTACGAGACACACGCAAGAGAAACACAGATTTTGGGGGAAATTACAAGAAAAATGCAATTCTTATGGGACTATTTGATCAGCGAATAAAATCTATATAATAAACATTTACCGAGTGATCCTGCGATAAAATCAATGACGCCGGCCTTCAAGTGTTTTAAACTATCGTCCGAGCACTCTAAAGCTTCCATTGTCGCTTTTTCTTATTATCAACAAATTCTAACGCTTTTGTACGAATTTACAATGACTTTCAATTATTACTGCATATGTTGTTTTACACAGTTGGGGTCACCACCATTTACACGTGCATCAGTCTGTCAAGCTACAGAGAGACTGGGACTGGGAAACATGTGGAAAACTCGATTGCAAGCTCGGTTTGCCCAAAACCCACCACAAAACCATCTGAATCACTACGTTCGTCGATTCCCCTAACGATCCTGATAACGAAAATAACCATAGAAAAGTTTGTAATTGATAAAAGTATTGAAAAAAGAAAAAATGTAAAATTTTCAGGAAAATAAATATGTATTTGCAAAAAATCTATTTTTTGAATTTACATTTCAGAAATTTCGATGCTTTCAAAAAATCAATTGTCAGGTTGGCACCCGTACAACTCACTCGAAAAAAACTCCATCAGGAACATCTCTACTAGACCAAGCCCAACCAAGGAAAATCTCCACCAATGACAATCTCCACCGGGAATATCTCAACCAACCCAATCACCATCATTCCCAATTCCACCAGACAAAACTCACCCAGGAAAATCTCTATCGTGGTCAATCTCCACCAGAGGAACATCTCCATCAGGAACATCTCCACCAGTCATGAAGATCAATCTTTACTGTCGGTATAGAAAACTGCAAAAGCTATCTAGAAATCCCATAGATGGTGCACCAGTAAGTGTAAAACAGTGGACACATAACACATAACCAAATTTTGTTACACAACGAGAGAAAAAGGACCGTTTGGAGCTGAAGAGTTTTGTCGTCAAACTCATCGATCAATCAAATACTGTGATCCGCGAGCGACAAAACTCTTCAGCTCCAAACAGTCCTTTCTCTCTCGTTGTGTAACAAAATTTGGTTATGTGTTATGCGTCCACTGTTTTACACTTACTGGTGCACCATCTATGGGATTTTTAGATAGCTTTTGCAGTTTTCCATACCGACAGTAAAGATTGATCTTCATGACTGGTGGAGATGTTCCTCTGGTGGAGATTGACCACGATAGAGATTTTCCTGGGTGAGTTTTGTTTGGTGGAGTTGGGAATGATGGAGATTGGGTTGGTTGAGATGTTCCCGGTGGAGATTGTCATTGGTGGAGATTTTCCTTGGTTGGGATTGGTCTGGTAGAGATGTTCCTGATGGAGTTTTTTTTCGAGTGAGTTGTACGGGTGCCGTCAGGTTACAGTTTTCTTTTGACTCCCTTTTTTTTGAGCCAGCTTTCCCAATCACGAATACGAAAAATCCCTAGGCTCTCAAGTTGTTAACTGATTTTTTAATGATTTTCAATCCCAAAGATGTATTGTTTTGTAAATAATAACCCGCTATCTAATTATTATATAGATTTTATTGTAAGGTAATTATCGAATAGTAACTGTATCAAAAAGAAGAATGGGGTTTAACGTTTCGGGGGCATTGAAAAATGCACACCCGCTCAGTTCCTAACTAACCAAAGTCCATGGATTGGTAGCATTCCATAGTAAGGTCTTTTCAAAGGCGGCCATTTTTGGTCCATGGAAAAGTGTTTAGTGTATCGGTGTGAGCTATATAAAATTAGCCGCTCGATTTTGACTTTTGCATTTTTTTTAAATTTATAATGATTGTTTATCGATAGTTTGTGATTGTTTGATTAATTAAAACGTTTGTTTGATCATATTTTTTATCAAACAAACGAAACAAAAAAGGGCGTTAAGTTAGCCGCAAATTTTTGAAATTTTGTCTAATTTGATTTTTTCAAACGCCGATCGATTCGGAATCATTTGTTTGAAACAAATAATATTATTTGAAGGTTTGTTTGATTGTTATTTTTCCAAAAAATGAATAAATAAAATATTGGATCGTTGTAGCTTTTACACTAGATTCTAATATAACCTCGAGCATTGGCCGAAGCGGTTGAGTTTACTTTTCAGAGCAATCATGATCTCGATTGTGTATAAAAAATGTGTACATCTATTCGATTTAAAAACAATGAATTATTTATATTACCAGGCTGGCATTAAAATTAGGCTGTGTCTAGTCGTCCGGACACCCGGACAAATACGCGTCCGGTATTCGTCCGGATATTTGTCCAAAATGAGGTTATTTTTTTTTTCAATTAATTTTTTTATAGTATGATGGTATATTGAAACTCCCTCCGAAAATACACCTGGCAGCTATAAATGTCCGGACGAATAATCGCACGTAATTCGTCCGGATATACAATTTATAATGATTTTCGTATATCCGAACGAATAATCATACAGAATTCATCCTGGTATATAATGAATTACGTATCGACGAACGATTTCCAAGGGTTCTAATATGTATCCGGACGACAATCGTACGTATTTCATACGGATACATAAGAAATAAAGGTATTTGCATGTATCCGGACGAGTAATCGCACGTAATTCGTCCGGAAATACAATTTATAATGGTTTCCGTATAGTATATCCGGACGAATACTCACAGGTAATTCATCCGACTATACAATTTCTGATAGTTCTTATATGTATCCGGATAACTAATCGTACGTAATTCATCCGGATATATGATGAATAAAGGTATTTGCATGTATCCGAACGAATAATCGCACGTGATTCGTCCGGATATACAATTTATGATAATTGTTATAATAGTTGGACATGAGAAAATAGTAGGGTGGGTTGGGGTCATCTTGCGGTTGTTTTTTGAATAGTTGGGCATGTGGAAATAGTAGGGTGGGTTTGGGTCATCTTGCGGTTGTTTTTTGAATAGTTGGACATGTGGAAATAATAGGGTGAGTTTGGGTCATCTTGCGGTTGTTTTTTGAATAGTTGGACATGAGGAAATAGTAGGGTGGGTTTGGGTCATCTTGCGGTTATTTTTTGGATAGTTGGACGTGAGGAAATAGTAGGGTGGGTTTGAGTCATCTTGCGGTTGTTTCTTGAATAGTTGGACACGTGGAAATAGTAGGGTGAGCATGGGTCATCTTGCGGTTATTGTTTGAATAGTTGGACATGAGGAAATAGTAGGGTGGGTTTGGGTCATCTTGCGGTTGTTTTTTGAATAGTTGGACATGTATTTGAATAGTTGGATAAAAATACTATTTCCACATGCCCAACTATTCAAAAAACAACCGAAAGATGACCCAAACCCACCCTACTATTTCCACATGCCCAACTATTCAAAAAACAACCGTAAGATGACCCAAACCCACCCTACTATTTCCTCATGTCCAACTATTCAAAAAACATCCGCAAGATGACCCAAACCCACCCTACTATTTCCACATGCCCAACTATTCAAAAAACAACCGCAAGATGACCCAAATCCACCCTACTATTTCCTCATGTCCAACTATTCAAACAATAACCGCAAGATGACCCATGCTCACCCTACTATTTCCACGTGTCCAACTATTCAAGAAACAACCGCAAGATGACCCAAACCCACCCTACTATTTCCTCATGTCCAACTATCCAAAAAATAACCGCAAGATGACCCAAACCCACCCTACTATTTCCTCATGTCCAACTATTCAAAAAACAACCGCAAGATGACCCAAACTCACCCTATTATTTCCACATGTCCAACTATTCAAAAAACAACAGCAAGATGACCCAAACCCACCCTACTATTTCCACATGCCCAACTATTCAAAAAACAACCGCAAGATCACCCAAACTCACCCTACTATTTCCTCATGTCCAACTATTCAAAAAACAACTGCAAGATGACCCAAACCCACCCTACTATTTCCACATGTCCAACTATTCAAAAAACAACCGCAAGATGACTCAAACCCACGCTACTATTTCTACATATCCAACTATTCAAAAAACAACCGCAAGATGACTCAAACCGACCCTATTATTTCCACATGTCCAACTATTTAAAAAACAACCGCAAGATGACCCAAACCCACCCTACTATTTCCACATGTCCAACTATTCAAAAAATCGCAAGATGACCCAAACCCACCCTACTATTTCCTCATGTCCAACTATTCAAAAAACAACCGCAAGATGACCCAAACCCACCTTACTATTTTCTCATGTCCAACTATTCAAAAAACAACGGCAAGATGACCCAAACCCACCCTATTATTTCCACATGTCCAACTATTCAAAAAACAACCGCAAGATGACCCAAACCCACCCTACTATTTCTTCATGTCCAACTATTAAAAAAACAACCGCAAGATGACCCAAACCCACCCTACTATTTCCTCATGTCCAACTCTTATAACAACTGTCATAAATTGTATATCCGGACGACTTACGTGCGATTATTCGTTCGGATACATGCAAATACCTTTATTCATCATATATCCGGATGAATTACGTACGATTAGTCGTCCGGATACATATTAGAACCCTTGGAAATCGTTCGTCGATACGTAATTCATTATATACCCGGATGAATTCTGTACGATTATTCGTTCGGATATACGAAAATCATTATAAATTGTTTATCCGGACGAATTACGTGCGATTATTCGTCCGGATATTTATAGCTACGAGGTGTATATTCGGAGGGAGTTTCAATATACCATCATACTATAAAAAAATTAATTGAAAAAAAAATAACCTCATTTTGGACAAATATCCGGACGAACACCGGACGCGTATTTGTCCGGGTGTCCGGACGATTAGACACAGCCTAATTTCAATGCTAGCCTGGTAATAGAAATAATTCAATGTTTTTAAATCGAACAGATGTACACATTTTTTATAAACAATCGAGATCATGATTGCTCTGAAAAGTAAACTCAACCGTTTCGGCCAATGCTCGAGGTTATATTGGAATCCAGTGTAAAAGCTACAATGATCCAATATTTTATTTATTCATTTTTTGGAAAAACAACAATCAAACAAACGTTCAAATAATATTATTTGTTTCAAACAAACGATTCCGAATCGATTGGCGTTTGAAAAAATCAAATTAGACAAAATTTCAAAAATTTGCGGCTAACTTAACGCCCTTTTTTGTTTCGTTTGTTTGATAAAAAATATGATCAAACAAACGTTTTAATTAATCAAACAATCACAAACTATCGACAAACAATCATTATAAATTTAAAAAAAATGCAAAAGTCAAAATCGAGCGGCTAATTTTATATAGCTATCGGTGTGTGTTTATGTTCGTAACCGTCACTGAACTATAGGTATACTGGTTATGAGTATTCCGCCATTTTTGTTCCGCGTACAGAAGAAATGTATAAGAAGACCACCTTACTAATGCAATACTACCAACCATTCAATCCACGGACCTTGTTCCTAACTGCCATTGAAAAAAGGTAGGGTGGAGATTGTCAGAATAATCAACTTCAGACCGTACGAAAGTGACTAGGGCTCAAGAGCCCAGCCTAACGTGAGAGACTGCTTATAGATGCGGAGCACAGATGTCGCAACGGTTACTTTCGTAGATAATTCGCCGTTTACAGATTTGGTGACAGTGGTTTTCAACTAAATAGAGATATCCGAATACGAGACTTGTTTTTCATGTAAGCGACGTTATTCCTTCGCAAATGATCATTTTGGAGGGCTTGTTCTTAATTTTTATTATTAAAAGGGTTATACATAGCAATAATCTGGTGCGATTAGCGTACTTTAACAATAATTAATATATATTAATAAGTAAATGAACAGAATAAGAAAAAATGGAGCTATAATTAAGAATAATAATAATAATCATTTTTCTATTATTCAATATCAATAATTATAATAATTGTTGTTATAAATGTTTTATTTCTTTATTTATTATATTTGATACTATATTTTTGTTCATCCGTATGACGGAACAAATGAGGTGAGAGGGAAGGATGCACGGAATACTCAAGTATTATGTATATGTATATATTTGTGAGATTCTTAGATCAATTTTTCAATGAATAAATAATAACAAATTGTAATAACATCTGGATTTTACTATTTTGTTTCAACATACTTTATCAGAAAAATCACTGCTGGGTTTCAGCTCTCAATATCTAATAATAAAAAGATAATTATTTATTTAAAATAAAACTGGAAAGTTGAAAACATATATTAATATATAGATATACAAAGCTGCTTGCCCAAAGCGGAACATTATAGAAATTTCGTGGATGACTGTTTTAATTTTGATAGCAACGCGGCTATTGTTGTTAAATGTTAAGAAAAAATTTAAACTATAGTTTTCTACTCCATAAAACTTCAAATAAAATGTCAAGCGGCCCTGACAAGCATGTACCATTTTCCGCCATTAATTTTCAAATACATTCGTATCAGAATGAGTAAAAGCTAGACTCACATCCCGAAGGTGGGTGAGATCGATTCCGCCCTCGGGCAAATTTTTTTTACAATGTAACGAATTCAAATAAATAGTAATATGCGAATAATTATTTTTCATTAAATTATTAAAGAAATGAATTATTATTAACTGATTATTATTAATTATTGATTTTTTTATGCTCCTTTCATCTAGTTAGATATGCGAATAATTGATTCTGTATTCAATTTTTTGACAAATCTAATTATTCGTATAACCAATATGAAATACAATATAACGCAGAGCGAAAATGAATATGTGCCTATTTTACATTGTACTAATAAATGATTATATTGTTATTAAATATTCAGAAAAATTCCACTTCTAGACTACTAAATTAATTTTAGTTAGACTAATATACAGACGAGACTAGATCAACAAAAATTGAAAAACGTACTAAATTTACAAAAAGCGTACTAACGTACTAAATACTATAAAACCGTATTAGATTAAGTACAATCTAGTACGTGCTTAAATAAATACTTATATTGTTGTTGAATATTCAGAAAAATTTAACTAGTAGACTACTAGACTAATTCTAGACTAATAGAATAGTAGATTAGGCTAGACTCATGGATTTAGTACAATCAAGAACATTTTAAGATGTTTAATACGTCGGTACGCATTTTATAAATCTAATACGTTTTTTACTTTCTATTAATCAACTTTAGTCTATTAGTCTATTAGTTTAATAGTGAAATTTTTCTTAATATTTAACAACAATATAATCGTTTAATTCGAATAATTGAATAGAATCAATTATTCGTATATCTAACTATATAAAAGAAACACCAGAAAATAATAATTAGAAATAATAATTAAGTTATTTAATTATTAAAGAAAAATAATTATTCGCACATTACTATTTGTTCACATTCGTTACATTATAAAAAAAAAAGTTGCCCGAGGGTGGAATCGATCTCACCACCTTCGGGATATGAGTCTAGCTCTTACTCGTCCTGTTGCGGATGTATTTGAAAATTATTGGTGGAAAATGGTACATGCTTATCAGGGCCGCTTGACATTTTATTTGAAGTTTTGCGGAGTAAAAAACTGTGGTTTAAAATTTTTCTTAAAATTTAACAACAATAGCCTCGTTACTATCAAAATTAAAACAGTCATCCACGAAATTTATATAATGTCCCGCTTCGGGTAAGCAACTTTGTGTAGGGTAAAATACTCAGTCGCCTGCCATGTACCAGTAGTTGGTCTCTGTCCGTACTTTGTATGAGTGGGAAGAGTGCCGAAGACATCTTCCACGCTCTTCCCACTCATATAAGGCCGACTACTGGTACATGGCTGGCGACTGGGTGTTTTACCCTATCTATATATTAATATTTGTTTTTCAACTATCCAGCTTTATTTTAAATAAATAAAATTATCTTTTTATTATTAGATATTGAAAGCTGAAACCCAGCAGTCATTATTCTGATAAAGTATGTTGAAACAAAATAGTAAAATCCAGATGTCATTACAATTTGTTATTATTTATTCATTGAAAAATTGATCCAAGAATCTCACAAATATATACATATACATAATACTTGAGTATTCCATGCATCCTTCCCCCTCACCTCATTTGTTTCGTCATACGCACGAACAAAAATATAGTATCAAATATAATAAATAAAGAAATAAAACATTTATAACAACAATTATTATAATTATTGATATTGAATAATAGAAAAATGATTATTATTATTATTCTTAATTATAGCTCCATTTTTTCTTATTCTGTTCATTTACTTATTAATATATATTAATTATTGTTAAAGTAAGCTAATCGCACCAGATTATTGCTATGTATAACCCTTTTAATAATAAAAATTAAGAACAAACCCTCCAAAATGATCATTTGCGAAGGAATAACGTCGCTTACATGAAAAACAAGTCTCGTATTCGGATATCTCTATTTAGTTGAGAACCACTGTCACCAAATCTGTAAACGGCGAATTATTGACGAAAGTAACCGTTGCGACATCTGTGCTCCGCATCTATAAGCAGTCTCTCACGTTAGGCTGGGCTCTTCAGCCCTAGTCACTTTCGTACGGTCTGAAGTTGATTATTCTGACAATCTCCACCCTACCGAAAAAAAATTTCTTCTACTACGCAAAGCTGAAAGAAAAGCAGTCGTCAAAAACGAGAGAGCTCGGGATTCAGGTGTTTCAGTTCTCGAACAAAATATTATTGTATTTTTTTTAGTTTTTCGTACGCGATCACGCAATGTATTCTATCAGACAAATCTTTCGATGCTGAACTTTTTGTGAAATCTGTGTTATGCTGTAATTGTGAAAAAGTATTATTACTTTGCAATTCTATAAATTAATTACATCATCGATTGGTGAGTCAGAAAAAAATATATCATACTTTTAATATTTTGACGTATCATTTGACAGGAATATATGACGAGATCTTTCATCCAGTTTTTCAAGTCGATTATTTTGCCCTATTGAAAAAAGCGTTTGATCGAAGCCTACAAATTTTTTAACGTTATTTTGAAAAAAAACCTAACCTCTAAATTCTGACCGCGTCGTCTGCTTCAAAAGTAGTTTCGTAAATGATTTCTCTGAATCGGAAAATACACGTTTTTTTGCTAAAAATTAGCATTAAATGATTATGTAGAAATTTAGTTTTTCAGCCTTTGGAAATGTTTATTTAACAAAATAATAAATAAATAGGAATCATGGGACAAACACTTACCACAGCAACGGTCAATGCCGCAGATGTTATAATTCCGGTTCCTAATAAAGTATTAGAAAATTCAAAGGCTTATGTACATAAAACTTTTGAGGGAGAACCTCCGCCAGAATGTCCAATGCATAAGCCTGTGGAAAAACAACCAGTCAAATACTCCAGTGAATGTCCTATTGACAATATGGACATGAAAGATATCAATCCTTTAAACATGGTAAGTTTCATGTACTTTCAACACTTTTTTGCATACAAAGACAAACAAGTTTCCCATGTTAATAAATTTCTGTTAAGAAACTTTATAGAAAATATTCAAATACAATTTTGAATTATTAACCTTTACACTAGATTTACAACACTCTTTAAGTAGACTATTTGGCTTTGATTAAGTTTGCTTAAAATCACCTAATTTTGAATAAAACAAATTAAAAACTTGCAAATTCTTTACTTGGCCAGATGATGGAAAAATATTTTTTTGAAAATTAAGTAAAAATTTGAAGTTTACTAGAACAATTTTGTCAAAAAAATTTACTAACCATTTTTTGACAAGATTTTTTCAAAAGATGGTATTTAAAATTTTACATACAGTATATACAAATGTAACAAACTCTTATCATACGTTTTGTAACTTCAACAACTATATGATTCAAAACTTGAAAATTTTACAAACATTTTTCCCAAATCTCGAAGCATTATATTCTTTAACCTGTCAGCAATCGTGTTACGTACAATTTAAATATTGGTCGTGCGATGAGAGATTTTCTTACATGTATGGTTTCAAGTGCTTAATTTGATAAATAGAAATTTGAAAACAATTTTGTTACAGTGATTGTGGCGATTAAATATTTTTAATTTCAAAATTTGATAATTGATAATTGACACTAAAAACATAAAAATAATAATTTCAAAAATTCAAAAATTTTTTTTAACTCTTCTATCATACAGAAGAATAAATTTGGTGAAGATAGAAAAAATTTCAAATGCTTATGCCATTTGAAATTTTCGAGTGATCATCGTTTCAATATAAGTGTGAGAAAAAGTCTCAGCACGACCACTGACGAATTAAAGAAAAAATCGATTTTCTCTCATGAAAAAATTCAACTCCCACTTTTACTTTGTACTAATTTATGTAAATTAACGCGAGTATTAATGTTTGTTAGATGCCACCTGCGAATCAATCGCCCGCGCCGGATCAGCCCTTTCCTCTACCAATAGAAAGACAAATATCATCGATACCGAAAGCCACAGGTGAAGGAGAATTTTGGGTATATCCATCTCAGCAGATGTTTTGGAACGCGATGTTGAGAAAGGGTTGGCGCTGGAAAAAGGAAGATATAGCACCAAAGGACATGGAAGACATAATTAAAATTCACAATGCCAATAACGAACAGGCATGGCAGGAGGTTCTTAAGTGGGAGGCTCTTCATGCAAGAGAGTGTGGTAATCCAAAGCTGAAGAGCTTTGGTGGCAAGGCAAAGGACTTTTCACCTCGTGCTCGAATTCGTAATTGGATGGGGTAAGATTAATTCATTTTGAAAAATGATTCATGACTACAAACTTTAGAACAGTAATTTTTAAAAATGAACGTTACAATGCTTTTTCCTTCATCGGTAATTATCCCACTGAATTATAGATATAAAAAAAAATTCAACAAATAGAAAATCAAATAGGATTTTTTTTGACTCCTATTTTAATTGATTATTTGAAAAATAATTTTTTTTTCCTATTTTTTGACTCTTATTCTAGTTTTCGATGCAATTTTATGTTCTCAAATTATTTTTTTTGAAATCGAATAATGAACAAATGATCATATTAACGATAATCCGTTAAATCAGATACGAATTGCCGTTCGACCGACACGACTGGATTGTGGACAGATGCGGCAAAGACGTAAGATATGTGATCGATTATTACGACGGTGGTGCAATCGACGAAAAATACAAATTTGCACTTTTGGACGTCAGACCAGCAATGGATTCCTTCGACAATGTTTGGGATAGAATGAAGGTTACGTGGTGGCGTTGGAGATATAGTAACGAGGCGAATGCTAATTCTGAATCTGCTTCAGCTTCGTAAAACCTTTCCAAAACTTACGTCGATAATGAAAAACAC
Organism: Rhimphoctona megacephalus; assembly: GCA_963989365.1. Classification (NCBI taxonomy): domain Eukaryota; kingdom Metazoa; phylum Arthropoda; class Insecta; order Hymenoptera; family Ichneumonidae; genus Rhimphoctona; species Rhimphoctona megacephalus. The sequence continues at coordinate 12,848,948 of OZ022414.1, read as the reverse complement.
CAATCACTTGTTTTGATCTGTAGTGTCCAATTCCTCGATTGCATATACTCAAACTATAATTTATTTATTAATAAAAAATGTCTAGGAGACGTATTGAAAAAATTTGAATTGATTAACTTAAACTTTTGTTGGTAATTACCAACAGAAAATAAGAAAATATCGCAATTTTCGTATACAAACGTAATCGATAAAAACACTGCCATTTTCATTGCATTTATTTCTAACAAAATTAATTACCATTAAAAATGAATAATTGAAGATTCAATAATTAATTTAAAAATAAGTATCAAAATTTGGGATTAGGGATTTTTTTTCCTTCCTAATTAAATACATAATCATCCAAATTCCAGCCTGATTGATATACAATTCTAATAACGGTTCCTTTTCCCAATACTGTCAAATTAAGTGGCAATGATTTCATATTATTTGCATGCAACAATTTTTTAAATTTTCAATTTGAATAATTGAACATTTTTCAACTTTTTGCAGATTTTCTCCATAGGTTCGTTCAACAATGAATTTAAAAAAAAATTACTACGTTTTGTGGCCTCAGGGTGTCACATATCATAGGCCAATATCAAACAAAATTCGTTGCAGCCATGACATTTATCGAAATAATATCTAAATATGTTTCATTGGAAATAAATAATTTATGTAGTGTAACAAATTCAATAATTCGAGTGGTCGGTCATAAAAATAGCTTGCATATACTTTATTCGTCAAAAAAAAAAAAAAAAACATTTCGCCATAGTCGAAGTTTTCAAAACCATTTTACACGCGTATAACAAGCGAATTCGTATCCAACAATATACACTTTATGTTTAATCGACAATTAACAATTTCCATAGATTCCTGGTGTAACCAATTGTTTCGTAGAGTATCAATAATATCACGAATGGTTCGACGCTCGTGTAAAAAAACGACGATTGATAAAATGGTACGAACTAATTAAAAATCGCTGTTCCGTTTGTTTTTCTCTTCAACAATCCGAGAATTGGTACAAAGAAATTGTATAATATGTACATGTACGAAGATGATTCCATGATTTAACGAGATTTTCGAGCTCCGACGATTTAGCATAAATTCCTTATGAAGATTTCGTTAATTAAGAAGGAGCGTTTCTTGTTTCTATGTTCTCGATGTGTATCTAACTCGTTGTTTATTATGTGGCGCTGTTTATTCATACTAACATTGCCAGAGGGAGTCGATTAGGGAAAAAATACGGTAATAAAATAAAGTAAATAAAAGAAAATTTGTTTAGACTGCTAAATTGGAAAATTCGGCAAAAAACCAAGGCAACAATCAGCACCACAATAACAAGGTGTGTCACTCGTATTGTCTGAAGATTTGCCCAAACCACCAGAATAATCGAAAGTTATTTCTTCCTCGATATCAATGTCTCTCATAGCGAAGAGACAGAGTCTCGGAACGTTTGATTCTACTCTAACCGGCACGAGTGCAGCATTGGGTCGACAGCTGTGATTGCAGTAACGTCCAACATTGCCAAAATATTTGGGATCGATACAGGTGATTATTTTACGTTGACCAATGTGTTCCGTAACAACGAGAATATAATTTATGAGGCAATCCCGTTTGTTGTTTGTAGCTCGATTTCGGGCCTCTTCGATACCGATCACTTCACCAGCGTATTCGCAAATAAATCGATTCTTCGATATTCTTCTTCTGGTTCGTAAGCCAAGACCTTTGTTCGGGGTCAACATTATTTCTAGACAATCCAATGGACCATGCTGAACCAATCTATTGGAACAATTCTCATTGCAAGAACAACGTGGATTACATTCGATCAATAATTCCGACAATTTTTTCACGTTCAAACGTCCTTCTTGATAATTCGGTAGTCCACGTACGCACGAACAATTCAATAGACAATCATTTTCCCGACAATCACAACCGATGCTAAATTCCGACTCAAATTCCTCAAGATCGATACCCGGTCCTGGTATATTGTTAGCTACGTACATAACGTCAACCGTCGTATGTTCGTACTCATCCGGACGACACGTACCTTCTTGCATTTTTCTTATCGCGACGTGTCAAAGTTTTACGCCAAGGACGATTGCCGTTAGACACTTTTCAGCCCCAAGCAGCAGCAGTGTGACAAAAGAAAGAAATTCAGGGGAGAAGAATACGAAACGAGATTGAAGGAGTAAAAAAGATCTACGGAAATGAATTATTTTTCTTTTCTCTTACCGAAAATAAAAGAAGAAAAATGATCATTACTTTTCGGGACAATTTGTGAAAGCGATCCGAGCGTTTTCCCGTGGTGCTTCTCACGGTCTACCCTATCGGCTAACACTAACCTTCAAAAGTCCCTCAACCGATGACTTTATTGATTGTAGAGATAAACCGGACGGCAATGGAATGATTTTGTAGCCTACATATATCACAGCGCCTATCAATGACGCTTTTATCGTTATTCGCAGTATTTTACTCGACAATGATGGTGGTGGTATTCTGAAAGAAAAAAAAAAATCAACAACCAATTTGTTAATTTACAAAAGAATTTCTTAACTTCGAAAAAGATATTCACTATTTGCAAATGTTGTGAAAAATGAATGTACGTCTGATTTTTTTCCCATGTTCAAGAAAGTTAAGCAATATTTTGCACCAAAATATCGTGGATATGAATTGTATGTCTTCCTTTTCTAAAAAATTTCTTTTTTAAGGTGATCTATTAGTGGTACGGTCGGTAAAAATCCTACTGCACGTTTTTTTCGAAGAGGCTTGATATTTCAAGAAAGAAAGTTACACGTTGTTCTCCTTTCGTCAGAGAATAAGGTGAAACTTTTCTTTTTCTCGAAATATCAAGCGTGTACGAAAAAAACGTGTATCTGCTTCCTTTATTTTTGGACAAGGAATAACAATAAAAACATAAAAAAATCAAGATTTTGTCAATTAAATATTGAGAAAAATAAAAAAATAACGTTGCTTCTTGCAATTACAAATTCAAAAAATATATAAAATCTATTTTTCGACAATACTGATTTGTTTTTAAATAAGGAACGACGCCATTCATCTCCAATGTTATTATCGACGAGATTTGGGAAAAAATATAAATTCTCGTTCCTGTTAATTAATCTTCGATCCTTTTCAATAAGAATAGATGAAAATATGAAAACGAACCTCATAATAGGCAAAATTTCAGACGGTTGTACTTTGCCCCAATTTTCGATGATGCCTCGCATGTGACCAATACCAACGACACCAACTACTCTCGATGGTTTCCAGCTGTTGTTTCCTATTCGTTGCGGCAGGCATGCAAGCTGCAACGAATGAGTGAGATAAAGATCGCGTTCTTTGACAAAAACTTCACCGAGCGCCGGAAATTCGCCAGCCATTTCGGCCAGCATTTCTTCGAGCATATCCCGACGTTTGCAACGTTCGACTTCTTCCTTACTGATCGGATCCTTCTGGGCCAACAAATGCCAACCTAATTTGATCGTTTGCCACCACCCGAGCGAGCTCAGAGCACGTTGCAGGGTTATGTTTATTGGCCTATCTCCCAAGTGTACCAAACAATTTGGAATTTTCTTCGCCTAGAAATTAGTTGCAAAACAATTACTTCTTTGACATCGAGAATAGCAAAATAATTTTTAAATTTACGAAATTCCATTTCTTTTGGTTATTGAACAAAACGCTAGAAATGATAATATTATTTGAGTTTTTTAAAAATTATTATAAAATATTGTTTTGCATTTAATACAGCTGAAAAGTTGTGCAGTGTTTTTTTTTATAATACGAGACTTGTTATAGAGAATTGAACAAATGATGAAATTTTTCAACTAAAAAATATCCTTAACAATCCGAACGTGTTTGCTTTAGATTTAGTTATTTTCTATGACAATACAACATTTTTTACCTCGGAAAATGCTCGACGAAATTCACCACCGGGTGCCATTCCCAATTCTCTTGTCAGATGAGCGGACATGTTCAACAGCAGAATATATAAAAGGCCATTGAATGGACCATTCTGTTGTATTGTGTCACGAATAACTTCTGCCTCGAAGAAAAATACATATTTTCACAACGTTAATTGCTTAATAATTGTATTAAGGTGGTTCCGCTATGGCGCAGGGTACAGTCTATGAAATGCGGTACAATCCCCACGAAAAAGTAGCGATCGACTTTTCATTTGGATCGTTTGGCAACGTCGCGGTCGATATCGACAATTGAACATGTAATTTATTCCAGTTGTCGGTATGGTAGACTGACTGTCAAAGGGTTATGTTTTAGTCGACTCCGGTTATTGTCAATTTTCACGAGTGACAATGTTTTTTCACAATGTTCATGCGAGCCACGGATTTCAAAAAGGAAAGTATATCACGCGTAAAAAAATTTATCACACTCAGACTGCAAAACCAATTTTTTCATCACTGCCTTCCTTTCGCATGAATTTTTGTATAAACTTCTAGTAATATTGCGCTTAATTAAATATACAATGCAAATACGACACTTGTTCTGACCTATGCAATTTAGGACAAAATAGTATCTCGTAACAGTTTCGGCACCAAAATACTCTTCATTACCGACTGCTAGTTCCATACCTAACCTACAATTCGAGAAACAAGCGATCCGTTGCCAAACTTACTGACAACTGCGAGAAATTCGATTTTCCGACCATTCTGCCGATTTTAACTATTAATATCTCCTCCAAACATTCGTTGACCCCACTTTTTTATGATTGATTCAGAATCCTTGGAGTTTCTTTTATAAATTGAGCTTTTAAAACGCGGTTCATCTAATGGGTAAGTTTTAATATTTTTCCAAATCCATAAAGGTAAGAAATTTCCATAAAGCCAATGCTAAATAAGGTGACTTTTGGCTTCGAAAATATTTCTTAAAACTACGTTGACCTAGGCTGAATCTTAAAGGGAATATAGTTTGTTACCTAAACAATAGCATATTTCATTTCTAGATTTTTATCTAATAATCGCTCTAATAGCGGAACCTCCTTAAGGTAAATTGAGGTAGAATTACACACTCTAATTACGAATGGGAAGCAATAATCTTTGCCTCTTATTGCTTGAATTTTTATAAATTCACTATTAAAAAAATGTACTTTATACTAAGTCGAAAAAAATAAGTGTATTGGAATGTGTCAATTTATTGAGAATATGAATTTTTTGGATTACCTCCGTGGCAAATTAACAGTGACAATACTAAGTGTTTAAAAAAACTGTTTGAAATAATAGTTTGGAACAAGTAGGATTGACTCACGAAAAGTAAGATTTTCAGCTTCTTGAAGAATCGTTTTTTCATCTAACTGCAGTATATGAACACGAGCCTTACACAATTCGACCATAACTATGTGAGGTTGAACAGCTTGAATAATCTGTATGAAAACAGAGAGAAAAACAAAACATTAAATTGTAAGTATATTAACTGATAACACATTTATTTATTTATTATATTTATTTGAAAAGAGTTCGATTTATTATATTTTTAAACAGGAGAAACTAAATGGGTAATATTTCATAGGCAGCAAGCAGCAGCAGCAGCGGCAATCTAGTGATTTTTGTATATCTATATAAATATTATACTTATATATATATACAAAAGATATACAAAAATCTACAAAAAAGATATACAAAAATATATATACAAAAGATATACAAAAATCACTAGACTGCTGCTGCTGCCCATGAAATATCACAAAAAAGTTTGATAAATTAGGAGAATTAAAAAAAATGATTGCTCACGCCAATTGAAATTTCACAATAATGATCCACAACCTTATTTTATCATTTTTCAAAATAAATCATATTTTTACTCCATGTAAATTCAATTTAGAATTGTTTTTTTCTTCAATAATATATATTTACATTTGACACATCATCCTGGCTTTCCATGCTAAAATGTGCTGTTCCGATGAGATACAATTTACCACCATCCGGTGTAGTCAACAGAGTTACAGTGTCTGGTAATCTGTCATCTATACTGGGATCGTATTCCTTGGGTATTAGAGAATCTATGCAAGCAGCTGCGTCACTGTCATTACCCTCAGCATCAGAATCCAATCCGGACCCTATACTTTCTGTATAAAAATACAAATATGAACAAATTAAACGATATTTTCAATTCGTTGATAAAAAAAAAATATATAACACACTCTGCATTCAATTTTAAAAAAATATCATTTTCGAAAGTCCTTAAATTATTCAATGGGATATAATAATGTCAATTATGTAATTCACTTAAACCCAAAATGAAAGGAAGATACAATATTGTTCAATTTCAGTTTTAGAAAAAATGAATATTTTTTATATATGTTATCAGTCCACTTGCAATAGAAACTCAAAACAGGTTTGGCCAGTTTTCATAATTTAAATGTGTGGAAAATCGTTGTGGAAAACTAAAAAAAAATTCAATTTTTTCACTACCAAAATCGTTTATCATTCCGTAAGTGTTTAATCAAATTTGTGTCACATATAAAATTAAAAAACCAACAGTACCATATTTTTTCCTTATTTTACGTTTGTTTCTATAATACGAAGGCATGCTGTTAGAAAAACTTGTATAAGTGCCAGGACCTCGAATGTGCAACTAGCAAAAATGACGTGAGGCGGACTAATTATTGATCAGGCTAATTTAATTACAATATAACCAAGGTGGGGTTGAGAAACCTTATAAAATCGTTGAAAAGTGAGTTAATATGGTCAGTTCAAATTTCGAACTGAAGCAATAACAATGTAAAATATACGCACGACTGTCATCGTTATTGTCAATAACAATTATTTCACTGTCCGGAGTTTCGGTTCTCTTTCGTTTATGGTATAATTTTTCATCCTTGCTCTCGTCCAAATTAATGCCGATTTGGGAAGAGCTCGACTCTTCCTTAGCTGGTGATTTTCTAGATGCTTGAGATTCTCTTTCCAAAAGATCTTTGCTCGCATTGGCAATATTATTGAAGGCAATATTTTTGTCTCGGTTGACAACTACATCAAAGTGCTTATCTTGAAGGGACAATTTTGAACTTTCCAAAGAGGAATCATCCGTTGGTTGCAACATTCTGCTTTCGATTAAAAAGAAAAAAATTCGAACAAAAAATTAAGAGAAATCTTGTACAAAGCTAAGGCAGTATTTTTATTATTAATTAATTGATATTTACGTCTACCGAATATAATGAATTACATTTTTGTTACCACAGAGACTAAAAACAAGTATTAAAAAAAAATAACGTAATTTTCGGTATAAAATACTCATCACGTACCTGAAGAATCCAAAAACACGTCAAAGGATGAAAAAAAAAAGATAAACTCGAAAGTTAATCGACGACGTTCGAATGATAAATTTATTTGTAAAAATATCAACTAAAATGTACGATCAACTCAATTGGAACGGTAAAATATGGAACACGAAAAAAAAACTCGTGTGGCTACTAGCCCACATCAGCCCACATTCCCCAAATGTTTAGTGCTAAAGCCACAATACGCCATCTCTGTTGTTCACGTCACTCGTAGGTTATGTTGTCTGTCTATTGCTTTAAAGGTTAGAACGAATTTCGGTGGTTTTTCGTCTCTTCTCACTGGACGATAATGGTTAAAAAAAAATACTAGATAACGTATCTTGTTGAATTGTAAAATAGGTGAATAAATTTGAATATAACAAGACGAGTATTTTTTAGATTTTGAATTGTTTTATTTATAAATCTTCGTAAACATTTCTGGTACTGCGAATTTTATACGTCATGTTACATGTTATAAGAGGTTAAAGTTTGACATTTCACAAATTTTTGCGAAAGTTCGGTATATTTAATAATTCAAAGTGGTATTCGAATAAAATGTGAATTTGTATTGATTATGCAAATTTTCGTTAATGGGAAACCTATAATGTTGTTTTAATAAGTTTAAATACACAGACGATATTAGTGAAAAATCAAAAATTCAAATACAATTTATTGCAGCCTATTTGTTTTTTTGTATTTATGTTGATTGCATTGTTAATGCCAATTTATTGAATTAAATCATTTTCTTATCTGCTTCTAATCTTAAGCAATCCATTTTAATACATTTGATTTAAAATATTGTCCATCAAATCATACTTTTTTGGACACTGGCCAAATTTTTTGTACAGAATACATTCTAATTCTTATTTATTCAAATTTATAATTGTTTTTTTGATTAAAAACTATTCTTAAAGCATTTGAATGATTTTTCATGGAAATCTTGGTCCGTGGCTTTAATGGATAATTAGAATTGATATATTTTAGGGATCTGAGGCCGAATGTATTTTAGTAACATATTAACATAGTTTTGAAGCGATTGAACTAAAAATTCTGCTCGAATAAATTTTTTTAGAGAATCATTTTAATTCTTTGTGATAGTTATAATAAACAATGGTTAATAATAATAAAATATAAGTTTTTGTTTGAAAATTTTATTTCATTTTTTACTATAATATTCATAGACTATTTTTTCAGTTGTCAGAAATTTGTTCTTCAGCCTTAGCAAGCTTTCTCCTCATTGCTGTATCCTGTAAAGCTTTAACTCCCCTAGCCAAAAATACTCTCGGAGGCATCAGTGCAGCAGCAACGTATCTTCGTTCCGCATTCAAATAATTAAAGGTGGTACAAGCGTGCTCTGATTGCAGAATTTCAACATTCATACCCAGCTTTTTTGCAAGTGTCTTCAATGTTTTTATGAAAGGAGCTGAGTTTTCGTACTTTTGATCAAGGCCAAAAATCAAAATGTCGAGCGTTGGTTCAAGCATTTTGAAAAGCACCAACGACTCTTCGTTTATATCGTCACTTGATCCAATGTTCCAACCTATTACTGATCTTGGAAATATTATGGTAGGTCCCAGCACCCATATGCCATTGTTTAATTTGAATCCAGCCTTGAAAAAATTCACATAAGTTAAATAAATTTTTTTATGAAATATTTTTTATTTTTTATTTTACTACTGATTTTTTGTATTTTTCAATATTCAAAATTTATTATTAGGGCAGTTGACTCGTCAAGGCGGTTTGTTATAAAGTTTTAAGAAATGCAAAACTCATATTCAAGACATGACTATGCGATTACTTGCCAAATTTTAAAAGGCTTTATAATTCCGGGTTTAAGATATTAAAGGTCAAAGATTCCACAGCTTTACATGCGTTTCTCATGAGGAACCATTGAAAATACTTACACTAGAAAGACCATCAATCATTAATCCATAATCAAGATCTTTGTTCAAAATAGTTACTGTAGTTTTTCCTTCCCCATCGTACGATCGAGAGCCCAAATGGCTAAGGACACGTGAGCGATGAAAGCTCCTAAAAACACAAATTTTTATTCATCATTTTAAAACGTTCTTTAATTCTATTGTTACTCATATAAATTATTGATAAATCGAACGGCGATGCTCATTTTAACTAATGGCACGAACTGATATTTCATGAGTGTCAAACACACCTTATTAATTTAACCGATCCTACACCAACCAATCTAGGCAAAAAGCTTGTCATTTCGAGTCTATGGTTTTTTTATAATTTACGATTAATTGCTATTTGTTTATGAAATACTTTTAATGGGTTATATCACTCATTCCCGTTATAGGCATGAGTTAAAGAGCGGTCAAATAACGTGGAACATCGAACGTTATTTTACCAGTGGTTATTGAATTATTTTGTTGGCATCATTGTTCTGGTAGTTAGTCGTTCTTTGACGAAATGCTTGTTGTGTTTTTCATAGAATTTTCGTTTTTTTGTCTATTTCACTAAGTATTAGAATATTTTTCGAAAACCTAAATCTTTTTTTGAAAGCGAGGAAATACAATTATCAAGCTATTTATTACTCTGGTCGAAACACTTGGCACTCGTACAACTCACTTGAAAAAAAACTCCATCAGGAACATCTCTACCAGACCAATCCCAACCAAGGAAAATCTCCACCAATGGCAATCTCCACCGGGAACATCTCAACCAACCAAATCTCCAACATTCCAAACTCCACCAGACAAAACTCACCCAGGAAAATCTCTATCGTGGTCAATCTCCACCAGAGGAACATCTCCATCAGGAACATCTCCATCAGTCATGAAGATCAATCTTTACTGTCGGTATAGAAAACTGCAAAAGCTATCTAGAAATCCCATAGACGGTGCACCAGTAAGTGTAAAACAGTGGACGCATAACACATAACCAAATTTTGTTACACAACGAGAGAAAAAGGACCGTTTGGAGCTGAAGAGTTTTGTGGTCAAACTTATCGATCAATCAAACACTGTGATCCGCGAGCGACAAAACTCTTCAGCTCCAAACAGTCCTTTCTCTCTCGTTGTGTAACAAACTTTGGTTATGTGTTATGCGTCCACTGTTTTACACTTACTGGTGCACCATCTATGGGATTTCTAGATAGCTTTTGCAGTTTTCCATACCGACAGTAAAGATTGATCTTCATGACTGGTGGAGATGTTCCTGATGGAGATGTTCCTCTGGTGGAGATTGACCACGATAGAGATTTTCCTGGATGAGTTTTATGTGGTGGAGTTGGGAATGATGGAGATTGAGTTGGTTGAGATGTTCCCGGTGGAGATTGTCATTGGTGGAGATTTTCCTTGGTTGGGGTTGGTCTGGTAGAGATGTTCCTGATGGAGTTTTTTTTCGAGTGAGTTGTACGGGTGCCGAAACACGGCACCCGTACAACTCACTCGAAAAAAAACTCCATCAGGAACATCTCTACCAGACCAATCCCAACCAAGGAAAATCTCCACCAATGACAATCTCCACCGGGAACATCTCAACCAACCGAATCTCCATCATTCCCAACTCCACCAGACAAAACTCACCCAGGAAAATCTCTATCGTGGTCAATCTCCACCAGAGGAAAATCTCCATCAGGAACATTTCCACCAGTCATGAAGATCAATCTTTACTGTCGGTATGGAAAACTGCAAAAGCTATCTAGAAATCCCATAGATGGTGCACCAGTAAGTGTAAAACAGTGGACGTATAACACATAACCAAATTTTGTTACACGACTTACACACTCTTTGTTCGACATTATCAATTAAAACAGGTAGAATTTCCATGTTTCTGCATGCATGAATTTGTTGACAAAGCTTCCAGGTTTTTTTTCGAATGATTTTATTTTTGCTGACGAGAGGCCGTGTGATTTTTAAGGCATCAATTGTGAGAAAAGAAGTTGAAAAAAACGTTTCTTTTTTTGTATATATAATTTGTATTATTGTATATGCGAATGATTCCTCCCTGAATGGAAGTCTGAATAAAAAAAATGAGATGTTTCACATATTTGGAAAAAATTTCCCAATAATTCAACGAACTACCGGAAGCAGTAACCCATAATTGCTACATCCAAAGAATATTTTTCATTCATCCAACAATCATCATGACCATTTTTTAGATGGTTAGTGAGTGCTGGTTCAAAATAACACGATGTTAAAGCAAATTCATAGACATAGGTCAATGTTACATTTTTATGTTGACAATAATGGCATAGAGGATTTTATTGATCAGAGCTCAAACATCGTTATACTGAGAAATATTATCATTGTGTTAACCATGTTAATGAAAAAAACTTCAGTTATAATGTACACATTGTTCGAGAGACGATCGATCTTTTCGTAACGAAAACGCAACAAGATTTTGTTAAAATAATACATTTTTTCTAAAATCGCTAACTTGTAAATAATATAAAGACAAACGAGTCTGCGCTATTCGTATAATAGTGTAATGATCATTTTTTAAACTTCCATTATATCGTACAAATATTTTTGAAAGACGATCGACCGTCAAGTAACAAAAACAAATTTTCTATATTCAGCAGTAGTAAGTTTCAGTAACATGGTTTTGTTTAAATAATGCAATTTTTCTACAAATTCTAAAACTTGTAAAATATATAAAGATAAATGTGAATCCCTGTGTTTTTCACGTCATAATAATGAATAAATTCGATTTAATTGTACAAATGTTTCGAAAGACTATCGATCGTCCGGTAACGGAAGCAAAATTGATATATTCAGCAGCAGTACTTTGAAGTAACATGATTTTGTCGAAATAATGCGATTTTTCTAAAATTGGGGTATAACTTCTAAAAAACGTATGGTACGAAAATGTTAATCCCGAACGATATTGTTGAGTTGGCACGATTTGAAAATATAGTTTAGCGGAAATCAATGCTTGTTTTTAATAAAACTCACTGTAAGTGAGAAATAAAAAAATGTATTTAGTTTCGATAAATTCCCACTGATTATCGCTGCCGAAATAAAAACAAAAGCGTATAAGATTTACCAATTAGTTAATAAAGTTATTTCAGTGTTAGCGTAATAAAATAATGGTCAATATTAATCGAAATAATGAAATACATGAGGCACATATTGGGGTAAGGCTATTACAATTCTAGGCACTGATATTTTTCGTACTTTTCATTGGACAGTCCAACAATTGCATTCTGAACAGAAATCATCCAAGATCATGTTCTTGGTGAACTGAGTAATCGCTCACGTTCTTTTTCTTCTTCTGTCAAGTATACCCTTGTAATTACTATGTCGCCTGTACTGAGCGTCTGGCACGCTACGTCAGCGACCCATTCGATAATCTTTTCTGTCCTATTGCACAATGTTTTTTGACACATGCACTGACATTTTTTCGAGGAATTTTCGTTGTTTTCAAGGGAAAAAAGATCCCCACTTGAATAAGTTACGCTCGATGGAATGGCTTCCAACTTCTCGATTTTTTCGAGTCCGTTCATTTGTCCATCGGACAAAATTTCGTCAACCATTTGCATCGATTCGGTGAGTGTTGATGCGTCTCCGGTTTTTCCAAAAATAGGATCACCTTCAATTTAAAGTGACACATATAAATAAAAATAAATACAACTTAATATTTTTTTAAATACTCACCAGATTGCGAAGTACCAGACGTGCAACTTTCCAAGCTGGGAAATTCGGCGCCTTCATTTCTATCGTCATCGTCGTCATCGTCGCTACTGTCGCCTTTTTCGTGGCCCATTTTTTCGAGCTTTTCAAGCTTCTTTGTTACCTTGTAATTTCCTCTCAATATTTCTTTTTCGTCCTCGGTAAGCACCAAATAACGAAGAAGTCGAATCTCCCGATTGCTTAAAACTATTTTTCCCGGTATTTTCTTCCATTCTTTTTCTTAAATCCGCTACTTCGGTGTCGATTTTTCGTTGTCTTTTACGAGCTTTTACGTCTATGGGATTTATGTGCATTTGCACTTGCTCTTCGCACAGTTCCGTAAATAGTTGCTGCATTCCAAGCTTGATAAGTCTGAAAAAAAAAAATCATTAAATAAATCTACATCAGAGACATCCTTCTGGATGAAGATGTGAAACTGTGCATTTAAAAAATTAGTAAAAATTTGAAGTTTACCAAAATTTATCTTTCGCCATAGAATTTCGAAATTTCAGCATATCAATCTTTTTACATTCAATTTACCTAGACATCGATGTGTAGACCTGTGGTACAAGACCAAGAACGTCACTGCCAGCGTAAATTAGCATTTCCCATGTCATTGGCCTGTGAGCCCAATATCGTTGGTCACGACGATAAATATTTTTCAATTGTTCTTTCACAGGATTACAAGATGAACCATACATTTCACAAAGTGAGTTGAGATTTACGTTTTTCACTTTATAAACCGGTTTCCCCATGTCTTGGAATTGGAGAACAGCATGGGCTGCCTAAATAAACAGAAAAAGTGAGGAAAGGTGATAATTAATCGATGAATGTCATTCCGAAAAAATGAACACATTTTTTACCACCTGATTGAACAATAGGGAATATTTTACTACTGTATTTATATATACAAACCTGCGTATCGAAGACGTTACACAATATGATGCCAAATTGATTGAAAAGATTTACACTATCGTTTCTGCAGTCGTGCACGACCTATCAACAAAAATTAACGTTTTTAAAACGTTAAAACTTTAACGTTTAAAAAATATAAGGGTTTTCCAGGATTTTTTTTAGTATTATTCAAATAAATACATCCAATTAGTGGTTACATATTATCATTGCTCCTTAAGGTGTAAGGAAAAATATAGTACGAGTGTTATAGAGTTTTGCATTAGGAAGGAGTGGCTGTGGACAACACTCTTCTGGGGTTTCATAGGAACATGGAAGTTAGCGAAGTGTGGAAAAAGTGAATTCAAAGGGATTGCCTCGTGAAAACCGGAAAAGAAATATACAGAAACATTCAAAATAAATATTAATCAAAAGTAAAATTTCTCGAGAGAAAAATATCTTTAGAAAATATAAGTTAATACTTTGTTCATAGAATTATTTTACGATTATTCATTTTCTTTTGAATAAAAGTATTTTGGAATAAATTTAGAGATTGAGTTGCAAGTTTAGTAGACACAACGGAATTTTTAAGAAACATATTAAAAAGTAAATATAAAACTTACTTTGATAACAATTGAACTCTCGAGTAGATTGCCAAGCCCAACCTTTCATAAGATTCGGTGAAGTAAACAAGTCGAAAACATAGATCTGTCCAAGCATCGTACCGATTTGTAAAAGTGCCAATTGTCCTCTAGCTCCTAGATTAATACCTTCGCAGTCAAAGGAAACAACGACGTTGCCATTTTCTGTTACAGTGTGTAAGTCGTTGTGTAACAAAATTTGGTTATGTGTTATGCGTCCACTGTTTTACACTTACTGGTGCACCATCTATGGGATTTCTAGATAGTCTTTGCAGTTTTCCATACCGACAGTAAAGATTGATCTTCATGACTGGTGGAGATGTTCCTGATGGAGATTTTCCTCTGGTGGAGATTGACCACGATAGAGATTTTCCTGGGTGAGTTTTGTCTAGTGGAGTTGGGAATGATGGAGATCGGGTTGGTTGAGATATTCCCGGTGGAAATTGTCATTGGTGGAGATTTTCCTTGGTTGGGATTGGTCTGGTAGAGATGTTCCTGATGGAGTTTTTTTTCGAGTGAGTTGTACGGGTGCCGCATTTTCATGTCACGTGGATATTCTGGCACCCGTACAACTCGCTCGAAAAAAAACTCCATCAGGAACATCTCTACCAGACCAATCCCAACCAAGGAAAATCTCCACCGGGAACATCTCAACCAACCCAATCTCCATCATTCCCAACTCCACCAGACAAAACTCATCCAGGAAAATCTCTATCGTGGTTAAACTCCACCAGAGGAAAATCTCCATCAGGAACATCTCCACCAGTCATGAAGATCAATCTCTACTGTCGGTATGGAAAACTGCAAAAGTTATCTAGAAATCCCATAGATGGTGCACCAGTAAGTGTAAAACAGTGGACGCATAACACATAACCAAATTTTGTTACACAACGAGAAAGAAAGGACCGTTTGGAGCTGAAGAGTTTTGTCGTCAAACTCATCGATCAATCAAACACTGTGATTCGCGAGCGACAAAAATCTTCAGCTCCAAACGGTCCTTTCTCTCGTTGTGTAACAAAATTTGGTTATGTGTTGTGTCCACTGTTTTACACTTACTGGTGCACCATCTATGGAATTTCTAGATAACTTTTGCAGTTTTCCATACCGACAGTAAAGATTGATCTTCATGACTGGTGGAGATGTTCCTGATGGAGATTTTCCTCTGGTGGAGTTTAACCACGATAGAGATTTTCCTGGGTGAGTTTTGTCTGGTGGAGTTGGGAATGATGGAGATTGAGTAGGTTGAGATGTTCCCGGTGGAGATTGTCATTGGTGGAGGTTTTCCTTGGTTGGGATTGGTCTGGTAGAGATGTTCCTGATGGAGTTTTTTTTCGAGTGAGTTGTACGGGTGCCGATATTCTCACCCTATTATGGATCTCCTAAGAAAAAGCGAGATCACTAGGTATTTCCGGTCTAGGGATCTCACATTTTTACGCTGTTTGATGTTTTGAAAAAAGGTGGCTGTTCGACGGTATATAGGTGTTTTTCGATATAAAAAGAATCAGACATACAAAAAAAAAAGAAACCTTACATGACACCAAAACTTTAATATCTTTATATTTTATGAAGATTGAACTGATATACAATTGAAATCATCACAGCTTTGAGGGTTTGTTGAATCAGTCACCTAACCTCACTTTCAATTTTAAAAGTTGAAATTTTTCAAAACAGTTGGACCGATTATAAACAAGTTTGTTAACAAACGCAAGAAGAGGGCAAGAATTTGCTGCTTGAGCATTTTTTGTTATTGATTAAATCGTCTCAAAAAAATTCACTTTTGAATTTGCAACTATCTCTCTTGCACTTACGATATGCCACCGATTCGTACCCTTGCAGCCCGAACCCCCGAACGACACTTTAACTAAGCAACGCATGCGCAGAGCTGTTTTCGACACAGAATTTTGTGTCGAGTCAACTCAACCTCCGTGAAGTTAGCCCCCCCACTTTATTTTTTTAAACTTTCATTAATGCAAATCGTTTGAGAATCGTTTGATAGTGTTTGATAGAGAAAAATAATTATTTGAGAGTTAATATTGTTCACGTAAAAACGATTTTATTTTTTGGTGTGAACTTGGCCCCAATTTTTTTTATCTCCTGAAATAATGGACTTAGACGTTTCATTTTTTTTTAATCGTTTGAGAATCGTTTGAGAGGGTTTGAGAGCCAAAGAAAATCGTTTGAGAGTTAATATTTTAATTGATATTAAATAATTATTCAGTGCACGATTTACCCTAGGATCCGAGCACTTCCGGTGTGCGCAGTGCATGTGCGCAGTGTATGTGCGCAGTGTATGTGCGCAGTGCATCTTGTTCATAAATTAGGCAGCATTTTGTTTAAAAAAGTTATAACCAATTATTAGTCCGAACTGTAAACATAAATCGAAAATTTCTGCTTAATTGTGTTAATTGTGTAAAATTGTGAAACTTTTTGATATTTTTTGGAGAGCTACAAATGTCAACAACTGCACTGCTGTCAAAGAGAAAAGCTGGACTTATTGTATTTGGTTAAAAAAAATAGTGAAATATGAGTGAAAATACGTATAAAGTACGCCGTGACATTGGTAAAAATGTGAGCCAATTTGTAACGGGCAAAAACAAGAATAGCGTTAAAAATATTGTGAAAACTGCGGAAGATAACATAACCTCTTGAACGTCATGGCTACGAAAAATCGTCTGCTGATCACATTCTTTCAAGTTCTATCGCGAATATTTTCTTCAAACGTCCGGTGACTCTGTTTTTATCGTTGCTACGGAATCTTTAGAATTTAATTTACCGCAAGACAGTTTATATCAAACATTTATCATTATTTAATATATGAATTATTAAATAGAAATGTGAGCAACAGGTCATCTCCATAAAGTGTCGTGTAAATTAGACGATTTGCAAAGTTATAATTCTTTTCTAAAGGTTCGGTAACCTGACTCGATATTTTTCCAGTGGACTGGGATGTGCTTTTACTTTCATGTACAAAAAAATTAGTGAATTGTCAAATATTCGAGTTCGTGAAAAAAGAGATTCATTGAGTTTATTACACCTTGGTACATTGAGGCAATTATACAAATTTCTAAATAACGAATAATTTGTACAGAATGATAATATTCATAAACAAAATAATGATCATAGTAATAGTAATAACAATAAAATAAGAGAAATAATATAACGCCATGAAAATAATAGAAAGATAAAAGAGAGATTAATCGATACTCATTGCGAACGCCATTACGAAGCGTATGCCAGTAACAAGGTCATGAATAAAATATCAAAATAAAGTCTAATGTACATCATTTTTTCTAATTTGTGTCTCGTATTTTGTTCTTCAGTGTTCTCCTTGTGTACCTACAGCACTTGATTTCATATAATTAAACCCTTCTAATCGTTTATTAACAAATATTTCGCTTTGTATTGATTATTAAGGGCGAAATTTTGTATTTTTTCAATAAAAACATCGATTGAGAAGTTCAATGGAGAAAATAGAAATAATAATATTATCTCTCGAGAAATCCCAAATTGTTGAATTCAAATTTTCAATTTTATTTTCAAAATTGCTCGATTTCTTTCCTAATGTAGGAAGAAATTGATTTGTTTTGGAAATTTAGTTTTTAATTTAGAAAAATTCCGAAGATTTCCAATGTTTTAATATCTCGAAGTTTATAATTCAGAAAAGAAATGTTATCTAAGTTCAATTTTAATACCATATATTGTAGATACGAGCACGCTTTTGTAATGAAAAGGACTGTGAATGAAATCAATCATTCATTTTTGGAGATAATAATATCAGGGAAAAATGATTTTGTACAATATTTGCGAATCCGAAACAGTGTAATTCTCCGAAATTCAAGTTATCAAAAAACAGTAACTCACATATTATCATTGTTCAACATTCTTTCAGATACTCTAATCAAAAAATGGATCACCCTGAACCTTAAAAATCAATGCAGTAAAAAGAAAATTGTAGTCATTAATAAGAATCGAAACTTTCCCGTAATTAAGAGCGGTGACTCAACTCTTTATTTGACCAGAGACATCGCCGCTATCATTGATCGATACGAAAAATCTGTTTTCGATCTCATGCACTACATTTTGGAGAATTCGCAGAGTGACCATTTTACAAATTTGGTCACTATTCTTGAAAAACAACCTTTCATCGACAAAATATGTCAAGTTAAATTTGGCAAAATACGTGGTATAAGCACGAGAAAAGGCACCGCTGTTTTTCTCAGTGATTTTTTGAACGAGGCTCGAGACACTATGCGAGAAACACAAATTAATTCGCTCAGTAAGCAACGATAATTTGTAATTTTTTTTATTAATAATTAATGAATTAATGGATAAATCAATAAAAATTTCATAAGAAAAACATTCAAAAACTACAGGAAAAAAAATCTGAATTTGAATTCGGAAAAACATTAAGTAATTATTGACCTAATAGTCATTTATGTTTTGAATATTTGATTGCTTTTCAATAATAAAATACGAATAAAAATTCTAAGCTTCACTGTGGAAAATTAAAATTGTATTTCCCAGTTTTAGGGAAAATGCTTCAAATATTAATTGAAGTTATTTTTATCAATATTGCACGAGCTAAAGTGTTTTTTTCTGCAGACTGACCGATAATATAACTCGATAAATATCAGCGACCAAGGTACGTCTCGACCCGCATGACAACAACTTCGATAGCCTTGGAACTTGAGCGGTTATTATTTACGATTTGAAACAAAAAGGGTTTCGAGATTATGGCTTTAGTTGGAATATTGCACTTAATTTGGGTATTGACGGAGAGAGCCAATAAATTTTTTTAATGAATCTTATTGATTATATTGATAAAAAATGTCTAAATGTGAACAAGTTTTCGTTGCGTTATAGTTTTCTCTATTATGCAAAAATAATTTATTAAAACGTGAGAAACAAAAAATTTCCTTAGTATGTATAGGTCATAAATTATCTTCTTTAAAAAATTCAGCAAAAGTAATCATAGTTCTTGATGAAATGTCTAATTCGATTTGTCGAAGTTTTGGCACTTATGCAAAAATTATTTATCCAAAAATCGCGGATGAATTATTATTTTTTTGTCTAATCAAACTTGGAACTAAATTGGCGAGCCAGTGCGAACCATCAATGCTGAGAGAACCGATCGTAAATGATCTCGTTACAAAAATCAATCAATTCGACGATTATTTCTTCGTACTGTACACTGTAGCCGTGCCATTTAGCAAAGTATCATTTTGAACTGCGGTAAGCTCGCTCAATTTTTAGAAAAAGACCATTTTTTTGTGTTTCATATTCAAAATTTCTCCCTTAAAAAAACCGTTTAAAATTGTTTTACTAATTAAAATATGGTTTTGAAAATGTTTTTGTGTTTCTTTTTTTTAATACTTAAAAGTGCTTCTCGATGTAGCCACATAGTCAACAAAACTTTGAGGGAGCTTGACGTCAAGAGGGAACCGGAAGATGTGGGATCTTAAAGATTGCTTCTCTCCAGAGTCTCCAAGAACGTTCCAGCAAAAGGAATGAAATTACTAGGTCGTCGACCTCTCGAACAAATGTAAAAAAAAAAAATTGTTGAAAAAAAGGAAATCTTGTATGACTCTTTTAGACAACAGAATAATCGAACGTTTTACGGATACAAAAAACGCGATATTCCTTGGTGACTACGCTTACCGACGATACTTCGAACAATTACAACGAGGCACTTGAGGAGAGCAATTCCGCTGTATATTCAGATAAATTCATCTACAAAGATAAGATTATTTGGGGAAAAGGCTCAAAGAAGTTATTCAATACTGATTTAGCCCGAGTGGTGAGACTGGGGCTCACACGTTTGGGATTTCCTTACGGTTGGCGATGGGGCGGTCCCGCCTCAAATCACTGCCCAATCTGGTGCGAAATATTCAGCGAGCCCATTGAGGTTTGACGGATGCTCTCAACTTAATACCTAATTAAATACGCAATTATGTGACTCGCGCAAAGAAAGAACGAAATACGGAACATAATTGAGAGTATTTGTACGCTTGATTTTGAGCGAAATTTTTTGGTTTGCAAAAGTGTGTGCTCTATCGTTTGTTCTTTCCTTCCACGTGACGCTGCGTCAAAAATCACTTCCTTCTTGAAATTGACAGACTTCTCTGTATTATACGTATAAATTTATAGTTACGCGTGCATCCAAAAGATGAAAAATCATTGAAGATATTAATATATAAAACGAATTAATTGTGTAATGTACATAATGAAAACGACCGTTCACACAGAGATTACCTATGTAATTACAGTTTCTTCATTTTTCTTTTTTCTTATACTTATTATTTAACGACGACGATGTATACAAAAATCCTGGAACAGAATCCTTTGTAGAAGGAACAAGACTGACTACTTCCACTTGTAATAAGCGGTGCGATGCTGGCATGTCGCATCGTAAAAGTATCCAGTGCATAATAACGTTAAATATAATGAAATATTTTGCATAACTCGCATTGCTCACGTTTTCCTTTTTTCTAATTTTTTAAGTTCATTCTCGTTGTCGAATATCCAAAAATTATGGTCGTAGCGAACGTAGCACAAGATTTCCCCAGGGACAATATAATTTCGGACGAAAATTTTCATACAGCATTTTTTTTTTCATTTCAGCAAAATATTGCTAAGTTTCATTTATTTTCTACGGCTGATAATTATGAAAAATATTTTTTTTTCGTTCCTTAATGTGGCAAATTCAAATGTTTAAGTGTAAAAATTTTTTTCTATAAAAGTTGGTTTTTTTTTACATCATATACAATATGTACATTATCTTACATATGGTCGTTAAAAAAATATAGTTACATTCCACACAAACTGATTCGTGAAAATCTTCGAGAGGTATTTCTCAATATCGTGATCAGATGTAAAATCTAACATGCACGCAACACATACATCGCGGTTCGTAAAATCCGTGGTGAACAACTTTGCGGTATAATGTTAAATGATTAATTTACTTCACTATTGCGCATCAACAATGAGTGCCTTCTTCTATGTTACATGCATTAACAAAATTTGAGGTTTAGGCGATTAGTTGTTAGGAACGAGAGTGGCTGTAGGGCCCTCGTAGGGAATCGATTGAAGAAATCCATTGGTTGTGTTCATCGCGCTCACCGGTTGAAGCTGCATTATACCACCGTTGTCCACATTTATCCCTCTCACCGTTCCACCCTGCTGAGCTGTTATATTCGCCAATGCTGAGGCGGGTATAAGGGTCAGCTGTTGACCTTGAGCACCTGAAAACGGTAGAAAAAAAATAGCATTAATCGACACGAATCAACATACTATTTATCTGTTTTATCGCCGGGATCACGAGTGGCATTTTATTTTTAGTTTGATTCGTTCTAAAAAGAACTACAAATTTTCATTGAAAAAACTTCAATTTTTTCAAATGTTTCGCTTAATATTTTATCTGTGATAGTAATGGGCTGTATAGTCCGTTGCTGTGACTGAGCAGCCGGTATGTGTATGACTTGGCCACTGGCTAATTGACTCGCATCTATACTCGTAATTTTTATTTCACCTCCTTCTTCCGAGGGTCTGGTGAGAGCGGATAAGGTTTGAACGTCAATTTTCTGGCCGTCTTTCGTGGTAAGAACGGTTCCTCCGGTACCACCAGCTCCAACGGGTCTTCCGAGGGAACCGATGCCTACGATCTAATAAAATCAAATACGTCAGCGTTCAATAACCGTTCAAAACACTGGGTGAAGATATTGTTTATCTTTATTTCGTTTTATTTTTCCTAAAAGTTCATACCGGTTGTCAAGTACCATTGACATTCAGGAATAATATTATAGAATGAATACTAATTTAAAGGGACTAAGTTAAATTCAATTTTTAACCCCAGACCCCTGCAACGGGGTCGAAAACGACCCCAATTTTTTGAGTAAAAAATGTCTTTCTAGCGTTTCTCCGAAATTCGTTTCGTTTTATAGAGTTTTCATCATTAAATGTCCACCAAATGTGACTTTATCATATACTATTCTCTTCGTGGTTAAAAAAAAAACGGAATGGTGTACAATTAAACCTTATCGGATACGAGGAACATTTTATGTTAATGAGAAGATTGAAGTCATTTTCGACCCAGTTATAGAGTTAAAATGAAATTCTCCATTGTACCTGAACATTTCCGCCAGGACCAGCAACGCGCTCGTTGTCCAAGTTGTGCTCGACGTCGGTGTCGAAGCAACAACTTGTGCCTGAACTTGTTGCTGCTGCTGTTGTTGTTGCTGCTGTTGTTGTTGTTGTTGCTGCTGTTGTTGTTGTTGCTGTTGCTGTTGTATAACTAGTTGAACGACTTGTTGGACTTGTTGTTGTACCTGGGCATCAGTAACTTGCTGTTGTCGTTGAACGACCTGTTGCTGAAATTGATGCTATAAGCCACGACTTGCTGCACAACTTGTTGTTGTGTTTGTTGTTGGGCGACCTGTTGCGCAACGTGATATGCTACTTGTTGACCCTGCAAACCTTGCAACTGCGGTAGATTGACTATTTGTACCTGTTGTATTTGACCATTCGGACCTATGATCTGAGCCATTTGCGAAATTTGCTGAAAGAATAAAGAGAATAGAGAAATTTCATCGTTTCGTTGTTTCTCCGAGGATACAAGAATATTTTCTAGACGAATAAAATTACAACCCTTACTTGCGTTATCTGTGGTATTATCTGCGTCGCACCCATATTGAAAATACTAGATAACGCTTGAATGGGAAAGTGTACCATTTGATAAACGGTCTGACCATTTCCAGCGTTTACCGGTACCTGTACCGGTACGGTTTGCAGCACATTCTGCATCGGGAATTGCAACGGTCTCACCTGTACACTCTAACCTGAAACATTGAGGGTAGCCTTGGAATGTGCCCGTTCGTTTTCGATTTCAGGTATAAAAAAAGGCAGTGGTTAATCGGTGAAAGCGGCGGCATTAGAAGTTTCGCAAACTTGAGGTAGTTATCGTGCAAAATTTACTTTGTTTAGAAACCAGATGAAATAATATGGCTTTAAGGATTAAAAAAAATGGCTTTAAGAATAAAAAAAAAACTAGTATTTCAGTATATTTAGAAAGTGGAAAAATAAAAATAAAAGTCATAATTTGAGGTTGATTATGAATAATTTAAAGGCGTTTTTATGGACATTAATCTAAAAAATACAAGCCTAGCTAAATACTCCATTTAAGGTTCTATTTTTGTGCAAATGTAATCTAAATCCGTTAAAAGCGTAGTTTTTGAATGAGAACTACCTTAAAGCTTACCTTTAGAAACCGAACCTTTAGAAAAGAATTATAACTTTGCAAATCGTCTAATTTACACGACACTTTATGGAGATGACCTGTTGCTCACATTTCTATTTAACAATTCATATATTAAATAATGATAGATGTTTGATATAAACTGTCTTGCGGTAAATTAAATTCTAAAGATTTCGTAGCAACGATAAAAACTGAGAGTCACCGGACGTTTGAAGAAAATATTCACGATAGAACTTGAAAGAATGTGATCAGCAGACGATTTTTCGTAGCCATGACGTTCAAGAGGTTATGTTATCTTCCGCAGTTTTTACAATATTTTTAACGCTATTCTTGTTTTTGCCCGTTACAAATTGGCTCACATTTTTACCAATGTCACTGCGTACTTTATACGTATTTTCACTCATATTTCACTATTTTTTTTAACCAAAAATACAATAAGTCCAGCTTTTCTCTTTGACAGTGCAGTTGTTGACATTTGTAGCTCTCCAAAAAATATCAAAAAGTTTCACAATTTTACACAATTAACACAATTAAGCTGAAATTTTCGATTTATGTTTACAGTTCGGACTAATAATTGGTTATAACTTTTTTAAACAAAATGCAGCCTAATTTATGAACAAGATGCACTGCGCACATACACTGCGCACATGCACTGCGCACACCGGAAGTGCTCGGATCCTAGGGTAAATCGTGCACTGAATAATTATTTAATATCAATTAAAATATTAACTCTCAAACGATTTTCTTTAGCTCTCAAACCCTCTCAAACGATTCTCAAACGATTAAAAAAAAAATGAAACGTCTAAGTCCATTATTTCAGGAGATAAAAAAAATTGGGGCCAAGTTCACACTAAAAAATAAAATCGTTTTTACGTGAACAATATTAACTCTCAAAAAATTTTTCTTCTCTATCAAACTCTATCAAACGATTCTCAAACGATTTGCATTAATGAAAGTTTAAAAAAATAAAGTGGGGGGGCTAACTTCACGGAGGTGTCAACTCACGCGTATAATCTCGCATTTTCGACAAGCGAGATTTACCGTAATTGGGTGAGCAGCTCACTTTCGTCATTTTCACCCAATCTGAGAACCGTAATAGGCATAGGCAACGAAGTCAGATGTACACTAATCACCTATTTGTATTTAACGTGCCGTCTCCGCCTCTCGGCATACGACACGGCACCCAAGTGCGAGGGCTTGAGATCACGCTCGTCCAACGCACCACCAGGACTCATTCCACGGGCTTCACGCCGCACCGTGCTAGAGCCGCGGCAGCTACCAATTTTCCTCCCGGCGGTGAGACCGCTTGGACCCCTTGGTCCGGAGGGGAGTACTTTCCAACCTCCCTACGGTCTTTGGAGGACCGCACCCGAGTTGTGATCGCGCAACTCTCACGCATTGTACCATCTGCCACCACGAGTCCTACCCTTACGGCCGGACGACGAACTGCTCGCGCAGACGCCGGGACTCCCAGCCCCCGTGGTACCAATATTCGCCATTGGTCGGACGTTCGCGGGTCGACTTGGCCCACTCAGGATTATGCTCTTCACCAGCCGGGCTCCTGTCGGCCAGCTCGGGTGCGCGGGTGCGCCAGACCCGAAAGGGCCGGACTCGTACGAACTCCTGCACCCTTCCCTGCGCTCACTGCCACACCTCATTCAACACACTCACCACCTGGGGCTAGGAGTCTCCGAAGGGGGGCGGGCAACCCGACGGACTCCTATGCCCCGTACGCAAACCAAACCTTCACCTTCCGCCCCGTAGGACATAAGAGCAAGCTCTCCTCGTGTTAGCAAATTTCCATATGCAACCATGATGCTAGGCATCGGACGAGTCGCGGTCGAGGACGCTCTTTGCGTTTCTACCCTCTACCACATATCATGAATTCCCGCCGGGCGAAAGCTTTGCTCCGGGTTGAAGCCAGAGATCGCAGGCGACCCGGACGGGCTTTAAGGGCAGACGCCATGTGGTCTACCCCGCCTGCCCGGAAGTCAGATGTACATAGAACTCCAGTTCTTAAGGATTTTTTGTGCCGAATTTAGTGGGGACATGCCCCCAGCGTTAGTTCGTAAGCAGTGGCGCTGTCGGCGGCGCATTCGTTCTCCCTCTCACTCTCTCTCATGGGCTTATATGCTGGGGACAGCATGACGTCACGAAATTCGTTGGTGACGTCACGCATGCGCTCTCGCCGCCAGTATCTGTTTTAATTCAGTGCTTACGAAGTCGTGCCGGTCCCTTTAAATTGTTGTACATTTAAATATCTATTGAGAAAATGCCGGCGAACGCGTTGTGCGTTTATGAAGGATGTAGCAACTCGAAGAGAAAAAATCCGGAATTGACGTTTCATCGTTTTCCGAAGGAAAGAGAACCGTGAGTTTGTTTCCATAACGAGTAAAGAATGAAACAATGTAAGACGTCGAATGACTTTTTAATCAACATGTGATTGAAAAAGGAGTATATATAAGAAAATAAAAAATTTCAGTTATTGCTAGAACAAAATTAGTTTATCCTGAGTAATGCGGTCGAATTAACTGTATTCTCTGCGAATTTTGATATTCGTAAAAATAATTTAATAGATATATGTGCGGTGTGTGCGGTGATCATGAGCGGAGGACAGTCTTGTTATCCGCTTTGATCAATCTCAACGACAAAATTTACGTTTTAATGTAATTTAATGCGTAACTCAATATTTTAATTCTTGTGATTCAAGTATTGAACGGATCATGACTTCTAAATCTCAAGCTCTCTCACGATTTATAAGCAAGTTCTGATCAAATGTTATAAAAATAATATGCGTAGCTGAGTGGTCAGCGTTGACGACTCCTGACTCTCGAAGGTCTGGGGTTCGATTCCTGGGCACCTCATTACTTTTTTTTTTTCGTTTTAAACAAATATTTCTTTTTAATATCGAAATTTGATACCTTTTCAGCTTTATTAATTTTCTCTGAATTAATTTCCACTTGAGAGAATTTCAATTTGATTTTTTATCCCACCGATTAAAATTGCGTCATAAAACAGTCACGTAATATCTTTTTACACTACCGGCCAAAAGTCCAGAAAAGTTCTAAAACGTTTTGTTATGCTATTTCGCTGGTAATCAACGTAAAGAGATTAAGTAAACGGCATTTCGAAGGGGAGGGATTCAGCTTCATTTTGATTTCTTTGAATAATTTATACGATTAGTTTTACAGCCAGCACTCTGTTTTCAAAATGATAATTTTTCGCCTTTTTTACCCCCCTTTCAGGTGGGCCCCGTTTCCAGAGGAAATTTTTTGTATGTATTTTTCCGAACGGAATCATGAAGGTGAAAGCTCGAGCTTCAATTTTGTTTTTTGAAAAAACTTTGTGCGATTTTTCCCGCCAAAGTTATTCCGTTTTTTTGTCAAAAATGAACCAAGTTCAAAAATGCCGTGTAACACGGAAACGACAAGCTTTTGAAAAAACTTCAAAAGGGCAAACAGTTGCGTCGGTTTCTCAGATTTTTCTCCAAATTTTTTTTTTTTCTTATTCTCGGACGAAACTCACACACTCCAATTATCGTAACTCGGGAATTATTTATTGTGTTTCTGATGAAATTTCATAAGAGTAAAAGTTTTATTTTTTCATTTTCAATGCTATGGAACGTTTTCAGATTTTTCTTCAAACTTTTTTTTTTCGTTACTATTTCATTATTTTCTAGTCGCAAGTTAATCAATCATTCGGAAGGGTTTTAGATTTTCGACAATAAGTTCTGACAAAATCTGGACACGGGAGCAGCTCGACACCATGTATTAGTTGGGAAATTATACTAATACACGCGAATATGACGGTTTTCGGTGTTTTCCCAAATTTTATTTTTATAAAAAATAATCACTTTTGTTACGTCAAAATTGACTGATTATTTACAGAAAGTAAATTAGTATTTACAGCAGTTAATGTTGAAATGAAAAAAAGTATTGACAGCAGTAAATACCCCATACTTCTCAAGTAACTGTAAGCGAATTACCTTAGTTTGAATCAAATATTAACGAAAAAAAATTTGAGAAAAAAATCTGAAAAAATTTCAAAGCATTAAAAATGAAAAAATAAAACTTTTTCCCCCCTTGAAATTTCATCAGAAACATAATAATTCCCGAGTTACGATAATTGGATTGTGTGGATTTCGTCCGAGAATACGGAAAAAACATATTTTGGGTTGCGTCCGCACGCTTTTGTTCAACCACTTGAAATGGAAATCTCGCGAAATGCGAGATGCGGCAAATCGTAAACGAAAAACACCATACGGAAAACCGTCCAGAAAATTGCTCAAAGTTTCACATCAATGAGTGGTGCGGCATGAACAGAGTGGATCAACCTTTTGTTTTTTCACACATTTCCAAAAAAGTTTGTAGTTCCTATTAAACCGGATATTTCTGTAAATATCTTTTTCACTTTTCATTGCTTCCAAATTGCTATATTCTTCATCAACGCATATTTTTCCACATAACTAACAAATAAAAGGATTGATCTCTCCAGACATTAATTTATGTGTTTGTGCATATAATAGAGAGGGTTTGGAGTCTTTTATAAATACCTTGGAAGTGACGAACCAGGGGGTCCTTATCTCTATGATTCAATATGCACGCTCATGTAAATAAAATGAAACTTTCATAATATTGAGGCGAGCATCTTTGTAAGGTAACAAAAAATATCCCATTTCATCATTAATTTTCAAGATGTTGCAATTTTTTTATATTCAAACTTTTTGAGTACTCGAGAAATAATTTGTCACAGCCAAATATGGTTCATACGGTTTAAATTGTATTTCCAACAATAAAGAACCTTGTAGCATTTCAAAGATGTGAGCTTCAACCTCACAGTTGTTTTTAGCAAAATATTGTCAAAGTTTATTCCAAAGTTAGTCCACTTTTTAATATCTCTGATAAAGATTTCATTTTAAATATAAGATTTGTTCAAAGTTTCCTGTGAAATTTTTTTTCCGAGTGTTATTCAGCATTTCTAGTTGAATATATTTTTTTAATTATATTTTAAAAGTTGGTTCCAAAACTAGTCTGCTTTTTCAATTTTTAAATAGAAAACTATGTAGATATAAGATTTGTTCGAAGTTTCGAGTTAATATTTCATTTTTACATTTTTTGTTATTTAAATATTTTATTTAGACAAAGTTTTCTTTTTCTACGATTTCTAGTCAAAAACTGTTCTTTTTAGAAATTAATGCAATAATTTTCATATTGTTTTATATTTTTATCTCTAGGGTATGTATTTCTAACTCGGACCATGGTACTCTGATATTTTAGTCCTCTCATGTTGACTTATGATCTTGTTATCATTTTTCTCGAAATAATTAAAGTATAAAGAAGTACACTTTTTCAGATTGTCATTGTTGGTTACTAAAATAAACCAGGGGTCTGCTTTAGGCATATTTCCCCGAAATTTTGCAACCTTGTGAAAGGTTCTGAAAAATATCCTATATTAAAGAGTGATCCTACTGTTACCAGCATGTTTTTTTAATTTTTTCTTTTTCCGATCTCAGCAGATACTATTTTCTCTTTTTTTTCAACAATACAGTAGGAAAACTCCTTAATACCTAATTACATCCCCATTCATACCCACCCTTTTCAGTACATCCTCCCCGTCCCGATGGAAGACACCCGCCAACTTCCCGTGGTTTCCATTGAATAATTTTAGCTCACGCATGTTTTCTATTTTTGACACAAAAGCTCTAAAATGCACTGTCTATTTTTCAATAATACTGCTATACGTGAACTAAAATTAATTAAGAGTGGGTACATGAAATATTCCTATGCTTGCTTTTTACCAAGTATTAAAAACAATTATACCCACACACACTTCCACGAAGAAAAGAAGATGGAGCCAATTTTTTACATGAATTGAGATCACTGAATATTTTTCATATTCAGGCATTTGTCGGAAAAATGAGTCCAATTTTTGATATTAACGAGACTTTATATAAATTCGCCGAAAAAACCGTATATTTCTTCGTTGAAAAAACAAAAGAAATTCTTCTAGCATACTTTGAATTTGTTCCTTATTCTTTTTCCCATCGATCTTCACCTTAATTTTTTCAGGTGACAGTATTCAAAAAACCGTTCGTTCAACGCCTTATCGTTATAAAAGCTTTCAAAACTATTGGAAATTTTTATGGACTTTTTCAAAAGCTTTTGAAAAAAATAGTCGATACTGGAAAAAAATTAATGATGCCACAAACAATAGTTCGGTTATGTCATGATTTTTTCGTTCCAAATTAGTGTTCGCCATTTTCTGTTATGACTGAATTATTCTTCCATTTCGAAATTACGAAATTCTCATCCGAAAAATAAACTGATTTCAATTCAATTTAAAAAATGTAGACATCTACCTTATATTTATTTATATCAGGCTAATGTATTTTGCATATTAGAAATTTCTACTCAAAATATTTTTATCGTTTCCAGCTGCTTTACGGGTATAGTGTGTCGCGGACTTGAAAAAAAAAAAGAAAAGAAAATCAGGGTTTGAACACTTCACCCCACGTCGAGCTCATACCGCTTATCTGAATGGCCCGTGTTTGCGTCATTTTCTTAAAGATATTCATTGTGTAAAAAAACTATATTACAAAGAAAGTGGTCTCAAATATTTATATACATTTTACATAAAAAAAAAAAACTTCAATTGTAGGATTCGATCACTTGACCCCACGCGCTCAGTCCAAGCATCTTTTTGCTTTTAAATGTGCAAGAGAGATACGTCACTCCACGTTTCCCCATCTCCATGGCAATATGGCAGCTGATCGCTAGTGACGTCACAGAGCGAACGCCGCGCCACGGAGCGGCAGTTCGGGACTGTCGTAAAGTTAGCCGAGCAATTTTAAATTTTCCACTTTTTTATAATAAATATTGTGAGGTGGTCGCGTGGTGGTCGCTGGTAGCGTAATTAAAACACTTGGTAATTTATATTTTTCAATAAATAAATAATTCAAAGTTCCGGCATAAAGTTAGCCGGCCAAAGTTAATTTTGCGCAAAATGATTTAGCTGACATGCTTAATCGATGCAGAATCGCTTGGTGGTCACAGATCGACAAGTTACAACCTTTGGTAATTAGTAGTTCATTTAAAAAACATAATATAAAAATCAACATTTCGTCACAGCTGGTAGAGGAATTCCAGCCGACCGGATACTTTATTCTTCGACCAATTTTATTGCAATGATCGTCATCTTACAGAAAATTGCATGGTGGTGCTTGGTAGTACAATAAGAATGCTTGGTAATTAGTTTTGCAATCGCACTGACTAAAAAATTATGAATGCTAAGCCGTGCGATCCGAAACGCTCTGATTGGTCGATGGGCAGATTCAACGGAAAAGATGACGATTTTTCGGGTTACAGTCAACGAAGTCAGATGTATATAGAACTCCAGTTCTTAAGGATTTTTTGTGCCGAATTTAGTGAGCTATATAAAATTAGCCGCTCGATTTTGACTTTTGCATTTTTTTTAAATTTATAATGATTGTTTGTCGATAGTTTGTGATTGTTTGATTAATTAAAATGTTTGTTTGATCATATTTTTTATCAAACAAACGAAACAAAAAAGGGCGTTAAGTTAGCCGCGAATTTTTGAAATTTTGTATAATTTGATTTTTTCAAACGCCAATCGATTCGGAATCGTTTGTTTGAAACAAATAATATTATTTGAACGTTTGTTTGATTGTTGTTTTTCCAAAAAAATGAATAAATAAAATATTGGATCATTGCAGCTTTTACACTGGATTCCAATATAACCTCGAGCATTGGCCGAAGCGGTTGAGTTTACTTGTCAGAGCAATCATGATCTCGATTATTTATAAAAAATGTGTACATCTATTCGATTTAAAAACATTGAATTATTTCTATTACCAGGCTGGCATTAAAATTAGGCTGTGTCTAGTCGTCCGGACACCCGGACAAATACGCGTCCGGTATTCGTCCGGATATTTGTCCAAAATGAGGTTATTTTTTTTCAATTAATTTTTTTATAGTATGATGGTATATTGAAACTCCCTCCGAATATACACCTCGTAGCTATAAATATTCGGACGAATAATCGCACGTAATTCGTCCGGATATACAATTTATAATGATTTTCGTATATCCGAACGAATAATCATACAGAATTCATCCGGGCGGTATATAATGAATTACGTATCGACGAACGATTTCCAAGGGTTCTAATATGTATCCGGACGACTAATCGTACGTATTTCATACGGATACATAAGAAATAAAGGTATTTGCATGTATCCGGACGAGTAATCGCATGTAATTCGTCCGGAAATACAATTTATAATGGTTTCCGTATAGTATATCCGGACGAATACTCACAGGTAATTCATCCGAATATACAATTTCTGATAGTTGTTATATGTATCCGGATAACTAATCGTACGTAATTCATCCGGATATATGATGAATAAAGGTATTTGCATGTATCCGAACGAATAATCGCACGTGATTCGTCCGGATATACAATTTATGATAGTTGTTATAATAGTTGGACATGAGAAAATAGTAGGGTGGGTTGGGATCATCTTGCGGTTGTTTTTTGAATAGTTGGGCATGTGGAAATAGTAGGGTGGGTTTGGGTCATCTTGCGGTTGTTTTTTGAATAGTTGGACATGTGGAAATAATAGGGTGAGTTTGGGTCATCTTGCGATTGTTTTTTGAATAGTTGGACATGAGGAAATAGTAGGGTGGGTTTGGGTCATCTTACGGTTGTTTCTTGAATAGTTGGACACGTGGAAATAGTAGGGTGGGTATGGGTCATTTTGCGGTTGTTTTTTGAATAGTTGGACATGAGGAAATAGTAGGGTGGGTTTGGGTCATCTTGCGGTTGTTTTTTGAATAGTTGGACATGTATTTGAATAGTTGGATAACAATACTATTTCCACATGTGCAACTATTCAAAAAACAACCGCAAGATGACCCAAACCCACCCTACTATTTCCACATGCCCAACTATTCAAAAAACAACCGTAAGATGACCCAAACCCACCCTACTATTTCCTCATGTCCAACTATTCAAAAAACAGCCGCAAGATGACCCAAACCCACCCTACTATTTTCTCATGTCCAACTATTCAAAAAACAACCGCAAGATGACCCATACCCACCCTGCTATTTCCACGTGTCCAACTATTCAAGAAACAACCGCAAGATGACCCAAACCCACCCTACTATTTCCATATGTCCAACTATTAAAAAAATCGCAAGATGACCTAAACCCACCCTCCTATTTCCTCATGTCCAACTGTTCAAAAAACAACCGCAAGATGACCCAAACCCACCCTACTATTTTCTCATGTCCAACTATTCAAAAAACAACGGCAAGATGACCCAAACCCACCCTACTATTTCCACATCCCCAACTATTCAAAAAACAACCGCAAGATGACCCAAACTCACCCTACTATTTCCTCATGTCCAACTATTCAAAAAACAACGGCAAGATGACCCAAACCCACCCTACTATTTCCACATGTCCAACTATTCAAAAAACAACCGCAAGATGACCCAAACCCACCCTACTATTTCTTCATGTCCAACTATTCAAAAAACAACCGCAAGATAACCCAAACCCACCCTACTATTTCCTCATGTCCAACTCTTATAACAACTGACATAAATTGTATATCCGGACGACTTACGTGCGATTATTCGTTCGGATACATGCAAATACCTTTATTCATCATATATCCGGATGAATTACGCACGATTAGTCGTCCGGATACATATTAGAACCCTTGGAAATCGTTCGTCGATACGTAATTCATTATATATCCGGATGAATTCTGTACGATTATTCGTTCGGATATACGAAAATCATTATAAATTGTTTATCCGGACGAATTACGTGCGATTATTCGTCCGAATATTTATAGCTACGAGGTGTATATTCGGAGGGAGTTTCAATATACCATCATACTATAAAAAAATTAATTGAAAAAAAATAACCTCATTTTGGACAAATATCCGGACGAATACCGGACGCGTATTTGTCCGGGTGTCCGGACGATTAGACACAGCCTAATTTTAATGCCAGCCTGGTAATAGAAATAATTCAATGTTTTTAAATCGAATAGATGTACACATTTTTTATAAATAATCGAGATCATGATTGCTCTGAAAAGTAAACTCAACCGCTTCGGCCAATGCTCGAGGTTATATTGGAATCCAGTGTAAAAGCTGCAATGATCCAATATTTTATTTATTCATTTTTTTGGAAAAACAACAATCAAACAAACGTTCAAATAATATTATTTGTTTCAAACAAACGATTCCGAATCGATTGGCGTTTGAAAAAATCAAATTATACAAAATTTCAAAAATTCGCGGCTAACTTAACGCCCTTTTTTGTTTCGTTTGTTTGATAAAAAATATGATCAAACAAACATATTAATTAATCAAACAATCACAAACTATCGACAAACAATCATTATAAATTTAAAAAAAATGCAAAAGTCAAAATCGAGCGGCTAATTTTATATAGCTCACTAAATTCGGCACAAAAAATCCTTAAGAACTGGAGTTCTATATACATCTGACTTCGTTGACTGTAACCCGAAAAATCGTCATCTTTTCCGTTGAATCTGCCCATCGACCAATCAGAGCGTTTCGGATCGCACGGCTTAGCATTCATAATTTTTTAGTCAGTGCGATTGCAAAACTAATTACCAAGCATTCTTATTGTACTACCAAGCACCACCATGCAATTTTCTATAAGATGACGATCATTGCAATAAAATTGGTCGAAGAATAAAGTATCCGGTCGGCTGGAATTCCTCTACCAGCTGTGACGAAATGTTGATTTTTATATTATGTTTTTTAAATGAACTACTAATTACCAAAGGTTGTAACTTGTCGATCTGTGACCACCAAGCGATTCTGCATCGATTAAGCATGTCAGCTAAATCATTTTGCGCAAAATTAACTTTGGCCGGCTAACTTTATGCCGGAACTTTGAATTATTTATTTATTGAAAAATATAAATTACCAAGTGTTTTAATTACGCTACCAGCGACCACCACGCGACCACCTCACAATATTTATTATAAAAAAGTGGAAAATTTAAAATTGCTCGGCTAACTTTACGACAGTCAGTTCGGGTCGGAGAAAGTTTGTCTTCAAGGCGCCCATAAGAACTGGGCTTCTATATAAATCTGACTTCGTTGGCATAGGCCCCCAAGTTTTGGAATACTACGATCATCGGGATGAGTATTTCAACATGTCGGTAGTATTTCGAAAATGACATTTTCATTGATTCATTGACGATTCGACGGTTCCGGCGATGATTTCAAGTGTAAAAATGAGTTAATTGAAAGTTTCATTAATAACAAAAATGACGAAAATATCATAAAAAACACAGTGCCGATCGACGTACAAAAAGTTCGTCAATTAAGGGGGAGAAAGCGAGAAGATTAGTCGAACAAAATGAAATCTCACAACAACGAAAATGAAATCGTTGAACAGATACATATTTCTTGTTCTTTGCTTCGCCGCGGTTGTTATTTTGCTCAACTTTACAACGAATCTGCCAAAAAAACTTTACGACGTAGGAAACAAGAAGATAACGAATTTATCAACGTCGGCGAAATCTTCGTTCGTTCCGAAGCGGATGGACGAAATCGTCATATGCGTTGTTGCGTGTGGCGATAGACTCGAGGAATCTCTGACTATGCTCAAATCGGCGATTGTTTTTACCAACAGATCGTTGAAATTTATCGTTC
Organism: Rhimphoctona megacephalus; assembly: GCA_963989365.1. Lineage (NCBI taxonomy): Eukaryota > Metazoa > Arthropoda > Insecta > Hymenoptera > Ichneumonidae > Rhimphoctona > Rhimphoctona megacephalus. Next base: position 12,813,550 of record OZ022414.1, on the reverse strand, counting down.
TTGCCGATGATAAACTCAGACTTGCTTTTGACGAAAAACTCACCGAATGGAAATTGAAAACAAACAAAACTTTCAATTTTCTCATAAAGCCAATTACGTTCCCAGAGGATAGCGATGTCTCCATGTGGAGAAAATTGTTTAAGCCTTGTGCTTCGCAGAGATTATTTTTACCCGTGAGTTCTTTATTGTCATCATTTTTTATATCCATTCATTTATGGTTATAAATATAAACTTATGTTGGTGACATAATCCCGGAAAAGTCTAGTAATGTTTTTTGATCAGGCTTCCTCCGGATGAGTTATCAATTATCAAAGTTGGAGGCTACATGTTCTTTTATTGTCCGTACTGCTCAAACGGTTAGAGATTGAACAAAAGAGGACCAATCTTGTAGAGCATAAAATTTTCTATAAAAAAGTTTCAAACAGCAATTTTCTATCTTTTTTCTTTTTTTTTTTTTTATTTTTCTATCATTATTATTTTTCTATCAGATTTTCTATCAAAAACGAGAGGTGTTTGCCCCATGTGGTTCCAATTTCGATCCAAAATTTAAATGTACATTTATGATGATTGGTCATGGGACACCCTCTACAGAGATATTTTTTGTTGACAATGAATCACACTTAATGGTATAGTATTTCATTTGTTGACAAAAAAATAGATCTCAAAATTGGGTTTCAAGCTAAAGTACATTGAACAGATGATGTTAAGAATTTCAGATTACTTTAACTTGCACGAAGCGAATTTTGAAGAAAACGAATTTTTCTGAAGAGAAATATTATTGAAAAACAATATAATTGTACTAAACAACTAAATCAACTAATATCAAATTTTCTGTACAACTTTTCATTCTCCTATTTCTAAAAAGTTATGATCATTATTGTAAAAAGGTTCCCTTTCAAACAATAATACAATAATGGTTGAATCATTAGATGATAGGAGTTGTTATTGAAAATCCCCACATAAAAATAGCGTGTAATGTGAACAAATACATTCTTCATCTACTTATACTAATAATATTATTCAATTATCGAAATGAAAAAATGGTGAGTTATTCAATTGAATATATGTAATATTTTGAACTTAATTTATAGGGTTTATTTGTTTAATTGACTTTACTTTAACTGTTTTAATTTGAATTAAACATAAAAATTAAGTTTCATTTGTAAAAAATTAATGTAACTGTTTAACTACGATTTCGTAAATTATTTATAAATTCATAATCTGTTTCTGATTTGAGTTCCAATCAGATGAACAGAACTTTTTTTTAATAAACTATGTCAAATAATTGGATCGTGTCCAAATTTTGGAAAGATATTATATATGGCTCAAAATTTAGCCGATTATACCTCAATAATCTCATAAAAATATTTTGTAAATTTCAAACTAAAATACTGCTCATCAAAAATCCAATTTTTATTGTGAGAAACATTAATATTTTGGGTTAAAAAAATGAGAGGAAATTAAAAAAAAATCAAAAATTCAAATTCTTCCTGAAAAATCAGATTCACACTTAAAATACAGCCCACAAATTGTAATTATTCTAATTGGCCATTGTTGCAGACCGTATTGAACACTACGGATGCGATTCTTTACGTGGATACAGACACTCTCTTCTTGGCGCCACCGGAAGAAGTTTGGGACAAGTTCAAGGAGATGAATTCGAGTCAACTAGCGGCGTTAAGTCCAGAGCACGAAGACACAAATACCGGCTGGTACAACCGTTTTGCCAAACATCCTTATTACGGCAAGCTCGGTGTTAATTCGGGTGTAATGTTGATGAACTTAACGAGAATGAGAGAATTTCGGTGGACCGATTACGTGATACCAATACACAAGGAATACAGGCTAAAAATAACGTGGGGTGATCAGGATATAATAAACATTATATTTCATTTTCATCCTGAAAAATTGTACATATATCCATGCAGATTTAATTATCGGCCGGATCATTGTACGTACATGTCGGTATGTACAGATGCCGAAAAAGAGGGTGCTCTAGTTCTTCACGGCTCGAGAGGTACGTTTCATTCGCAAAAACAGCCACCTTTTCGAGCTGTTTATCGAGCAATGCAAGAGTATCAGTTGGATACTGATCCGTACGAGAATTTACTATTGCCAATGCGAAATTATTTAACACTCGAGGACACCTCGAGTTGCGGTAAAGTGTGGAAAGTATTTATTGTACAGCCGGAAATTCATTTGGGTGGAAAGTATCAAGGATTCTAAATAATCCACGAGTAATCTATAAAAAAAGCTAAGGAATTTTTATACATATGCTTCCGTACGAAAATTTTTTTCGATCAGAATTTTAACGCTTGACGGTTTGCAGAAAACTTGAAAAAATTCATCGAGCTTTGCAATCCAAATATTGATTTGCAATGATAATAAAACCAGATCGTTCTCAAAATTAGTTTAAAGTTGCAGCCTCTGCCGGATATTGTCCAAGAATGTTTAGTTTTATAAATTTTTGTGAATTGCCAAGTATCGAAATCCTGATCAAATAAAGTTACCAATGCTCGGAAAGAAATGTGTAAAACATCCATATACCATATTTCGCAGGAAATTAAAGAAAAAAACTAAAGAAAGTTCGATTAAATAAGAGAAGCAATAATATGTACGTAAGGATAAGATTTACGCAAATTTTCACATGTATATTGAAAGAGTCTGGAACGTGAGAGAAAGAAACGGATTGTGCCATTTGTATTGCTCTTAGACGAGGAAGAAAACAAATACCCAGAGAAATCTCAAGTACTTGGAATTAATAATAATAATTTTTAAAAAGCTGCCATGGAAAGATGCAAGATGCATGAAAAAAAAACTCGTACTCCCTATGTTACAGTAATGCGAGTCTGTGATGTAAGTTTAATTCTTTGTTAGTACGTAAACATTCAATATACTAAATATTGAAGTTTGCATCAATTAAATGTAACATTTCTTTCCAGCTCTGTTCTAAATTATTTTGTAAAATTAGGCTACGAGAATTCTTTCAACTTTTCGGCTTAATGTTAGAAATGTACAAAGTAACAAAAAAATGTTGATCGTTTTGCAGAAGGAAAAAATAAAATTTCCGTTGCTTTCCAATGATGGAAAAATTCAATATTATCAATAGATAACTTTCCTTAATTTCTTCTTTTACATTGCTTCTTTTTTCCTATATGTATGTAAGTTTTATTCGTTTTTTTTAGTAAAAAACATCGTAAGAATGCAAAGTAGATAAATATTAGGCTTACGGGACCCAAAGTTGAGCGTTATTATGAATGCCAAACGTAACAAAATTAAGGATAGAAATTTTTCCAATAATCGTTTTTTATACAAATAATATAAATCATTTATGAATATTTACAAAACGACAATTTTATTTATAATTCATTTTGCATCTGGTGATTTACAATGGTGATAAATAACGCATTTGTATTTATACATATTTCATGCATATAATATCATGAATATCCTTACAATTCTCATGTATACAAACTTTGCCGAACAATAATAAAAAATACGTCCGAATGTGAGGCTTTTTTTTTTAAATCATACTACCTCCTGTTTCAACAGAAACCAATCTCGAACTGTGTCATGGAAACATACAAATTTATCAATAGATTTCCATTGATAAATCTGTTAGAGGAGGGAGGGGGAATCTGAACTGTAACCTTGACCCTTCAAGGGTCGTTTTCTTCAAAGTTCGAAGAAATGCCGAAACTACATTTTAAAAAGTGAACTAAATTAGAAGCCTAGGTGTGCTTAGTGGTCTTGCTGAATCACCTATCTTTGTTTGTTTCCCCTATTATTCAACAACGCCAAATCTATAGTGAATAAATACAAAATAAAATAACACAACAGTTTAATAAAATATAATTTACAATTAAAGGCGCTCTCACCGACCTTATAAATAACGATTCTAGTCTCATCAACGAAAGACGGGGGACTAGCAAAATAATATATAGAACACAGAACTTATGCTACATCGAGTGTTAGCCGAAATGGTGTTATACCGGTGGCCAGGTTGGATTACCCCTAACCAATAGCGGGCCCAACCAATACTAATAAATAAGAAGAAATTTTGGGCCGGACGAAAACGACCCCGGTTCATGGGTTGAGGGCTATTATGGGGTCTACTGTAAATTTTTGAGCATTCTCAGCAAAGTTTTGTTCACAGCCACGAGATTCGCAACACCTTTTTCATCCCTCTGTTGAAAACTCACAGATTAACTATCTTTTTCAATAATTACAAAAAATAATATCGATCTTTCAGAGCATGATTGACGGGTGAATTAGAATTGTTGAAAATTGTAACTCTTCCATGAAAAGCTTGAAAAGCCCTAGTTTAAGGTAGTTCGGTACAGTTGGGCCGAGTCCAAATGTAGTCCATTTTTCAAATTTGTAAATGGGCGATTAAATTACAAAATCGATTTTAAAAATCATTTTCATATAAAATAAAATTTATCAAATCGCATATACTCTTATAAATCATCTAAATGACAATTAAAATTTAATAAGATCTTGGCCTGACCCATGACTCATATAGTAACAGATTCGTGGATCGGTGAAAATGTAAATATAACCTCGAAGATTTTGCCGCACGATGAATTGATTACGAGCTCCTTCAGGCAGTTTTATTAAAGAAAAAAAACTGAATCAACGTAAACGATCACTCCAAGCTCTAGAAACATGCGATGAGTAGAAAAAACTTGGAAATGAAGCAGCTAGTGGCTGAGAAAGGCACTCGTCTAATTGACATTTCGTACCGGCGGGCATAAATGAGCCGCCATCTAGAGATTGTCTACCGATGACTTGAGAGAGAGAGAGAGAGAGAGAGAGAGAGAGAGAGAGAGAGAGAGAGGGAGGGAGAGGGAGAGGGGCGAGAGGGAGAGAGAGAGAGAGAGAGAATAAAAAAATTTTAATGCCATCAGTATTTACGACATAAAAATGGCCATTGAGCCAGATAAACATAACTTTATTTCCAGTATTTACAAAATGAATGATAAAAAAAAAATTGTACTGATGGGTCTGGTAGAATAAAACAATATTATCAAATGTTCACATTTCATTTCCTTCCAAGATCGAAGCTCAGTACATTAATAAAAAAAAATTTTTGTATACGTAAACTCCCCGACGTAAACATAGACATTGCACGTATTTTGAAAAATCGAGGTTAGGAAATAAGTAGTAACAGTATGTCTGATCTAATAGGATTTGTACCGATACAGCAGCGTCGCCGCTTCAGGCCGGGATTTCGTGTACATTTCTAAAGCACGCTGTGTCCACTCCCTTACTCTAGTCTCCCTGAGTCCGAGGCAAAACGACAGAATTCTGCTACGTGTGTAATTTTATTCGTGATTTCCAATAATTATACGGTCAATCCAATTAAATTTCTCCTAGAAGATACTTTACATATCGTAGATTAGAGCGATAAGTTTTTTTTCGTGGGTTGCACGACAAATTTTTGAGTATTCTTGACTATTCTAACCTATGCTGTTTGCGTTCTCCTATGGTTTAAATTTCACCAACTCGTAAAAAAGTTAGGTTTGTTCGTGCTAGCTGCACTTTCTACACTTTTGTAATATATAGTAATATAAATTCCAAAAAAAAGTGTAGAAAGTGCAGCTAGCACGAACAAACCTATTATCTTCTTTCGATTCCATGCAAAAAAATATATGGTCACACGTGGACCCCAACTCTACCGAACTACCTAAATCACATCGTTAAAGTTTGCACAGATACATCAGGCAGTGATGACAACGTACGACATTTTGCAACACTAAAATTAGGCTAGAAAAGAACCACGAGCTTGTCTCATTTTTATATAGAAGAGAAATATATATATATCTCCTGAATTTGGAATTGCGTCTGTTTTTTTATTTACATACATTATTCAAACTGTTCGAGGAGATATACTCGAAGGAGGTTAGAGTGTCATTCATGTTATTTATTCAACATTCCAATTACGAAAATTGCAACAAAATAATTGAGTAACTGCTTACTGGTGCACGTATTCATAGTGTGAGTGTGAAAGACATGTATGTTATTACAAAATATAATAAATAATGGAAGAGAAAACCGAAAAAACAGAGCAACCTGTGGAAGTTTTGGTGAAAGTCCCGCTGCAGGTTGAAGCCTCGAAGAAAGAAGAGCCAAAAAAATCATGGAAAACTCCGTTTCTCTGCTGTATTTGGTTTCTGGTTACGATCTGCAACATGTTTTTAGTCAAAATCCTATTCAGAGTTACAAGATTTGAGTTGATATCCACTATTATGATAGTGCAATTGGCCTCTACATCTCTGTACAGCTGGATATTCAGCTTTGTTTGGGGTATACCAAAAAATAAGAAGGAAGTTCCATGGCTTACATACATGAAACTTATCCTCCCTGTTGCAATTAGCATTTTTATCCGCACAAGGATTAAGAACTATCTGATGTGGACTACCCCCATTAGTGATCCTTTCTCTCTAAGTGGTATGTTCAGATGTTTATATCATAACGTTTTTATTTTATAGTTTTGTAACAATTTTTCAAACACTTGCCTCTGACATTGAAAGAAGATTATCGAGGCAAAATTATATAATATTACATTGAAATGTTATACAAATGCAATAAAATTCTTCAACTTTAAATCCTGATCCTCTTCGTTCTGGCTCTCCATTAGAAATTCTAAGAAAATTTTTGAAATTTTAGTATTATATGAACAAATTTTAAAAAAATAGAATTTTTGTTACATTTTAACATTATATATTTTAACTTTGTATTATTATAATTATTATTGTATATGAGTTGAGCTTCTTTATTTCACAGTTGAGGCCTTCTATCCCCTCTGCATGCTTCTCTTTGCAAGAAAACTTTTGGCTGAGGAGGAGAACATCGACTATGGATACACAATTCTGGTAGCGATTTTAGGTGGTGGATTTGTGCTTGGATTCACTCTGTGGGACTTCCATAGGCTGCTGTTCATAGAAATTGTCTCATTTGCAATCATGACTGCATTCGAGATGGTATATTCGAAAAAGGTAAGCAAATATATAGATGCATTATTTTTAACCTGAGCAATAAAATTAAATATTTATGTAAAAAACATCAAAAAATTCAAATGTAAAAAAATAAAACGGAAAACCTTAGGGCCATTTAAGATGAAAATAAAAATCATGCGATTTTCCTAAAAAATATCAAATACAGGAAATTGAAATTGTTAATTCACCACACAATTAACCAATTTTCAATTCAGATCATGAATCATGAAATTGTATGTAAAATGCGAAAATAAACCGTTAAAGTTTTAAACAAAAAATTTTTATTATCTGCCTACAGAAACTAAATGACTTCTGGCTCGAATATTATTTTATACGTGTGGTTAATAAAAAAAAAAAACTCAAATGTAAATCTCTGAGTGAAATATGTGATCGTTGATTCTCTTTATGAATCAATCTCTAATTTACACTTTGTTCTGTCTATTTCAGATAATGCAAGAGACCGGTATACAGCCTACAAAATTACTCTCAGCTATAAGTGGCTTCGTTCTTCTTGGCCTCTTACCGATGTGGATTACGGAAATGCGGTGGCGTATTTCTTCACCATATACACTCGAAGTGCTATCCACTGAAGTAATTACGGGTCTCTTTATTTTTGGAGCATTGAGTTGCATTCAAACGGCTGCTGCATTCAGACTTCTCTCGATGTTACCTGTTCACCATTACCTTATCGGAAATGGATGCAATAGAATGATCCGTATATTCACGTTTATGTTTGTAGCTGCGTTCTATAATATCGGATATCGACCAGGGGATTTCGAATTCTAGCGCAGCGTAGTATAAAATCGTTTGACTCAAACACAGCGATATTTTTTTTTCATCTATTTTCAAACATTTTTTTCAAATTCAACAAGATGGATATCAATTTTATTATTTCTCCATTGTGTTTTCGGCATATTTCATAGACGATAAGTGATTTTCTACGAAGCCTTAAGGGGTCTACCCTAATTAGACGGGCAAAAAAAATACTATTTTCACGAATTTTTTTGACCGGTATAAATTATAAATATGGATATAAAAAGTGTTAGGCCTAAAAAATATACTCTTAAAATACACAAAAAAATTTTTTTCATATTTATTTCACTCAGTTTTTGTACACAAAAATAGGGGAGAAGACAGGTCCAAAAAAAAAGATGGGTGTGCGCCGTTGATGAAATCTCTGGAATGGATGATCTGGGGGAAAAAAATGGTTTTAGATTCATTAGGTAAATGGCTATAGCGGATATCATACGATTTTTGATTTTTTCAAAAATGACAAAACGGCGGCCATTTTTCAAAAACTACGAAAAATCACGTTTTTTTCATCGTTTTTTGAAAAAAAAAAAAAATAGTTACACTCAAAATTTCAAAATTCGTATGATATGCGCTATAGCTATAGTCATAAAGAACATGTGGTAAAATTTTGGTGAGGGTCAGTTGAATAGTTTCGGAGATTTTGTCAACAAGCCGTCCAAAAACGTCATTTTGAGAAAAACGTGTTTAAAGTTTTCTTTAACGAAAAATGGTGAAAAAATCTTACTTACGTCTAATCAGCGATGCCTGCACCATACATTATACCTTCAATTTCTTCATAGTGCCCATTCTCATCCAAAATAGCCTGCCTTCGTTTCGTTCTGGCTTCCTTAGAGGCATCGCTGCTGCAGCGGTTCGCAATTTGTATACGTGTTCTGTCACGGTCAGCGACGAACTGCACGGCGGTCGGGCCGATTTTGACGCCCATTACTTCCAAGATTTTTAATACTGGCTGTAATCCCTCGTTAAAAATACAAGAAGCTGTTCGACACGCTATTTCAAAAATTTTTTTTCCGCTAAATATGTGTTTGGGAGCCATTGACCAGACGCAGTTGTTGAAAGATTCGTTATTATTCTGCGTGTTTCGGCCGAGGCATCTTTCAAGTAGTTCTTGTGTTGTCAAATCATCGTAGATCGGTTTTAAAACTTCTTGAACATCTTTAGCGAGAGCAGGAGGATGTTTGAACTTATGAACAGAATTATTTTTTACAGCTTTCTTGTATTTACACCAGGATTCAGAACAGTACGAATGCTGTGGATTGCTGTCAGTTAAAATCTTATGATAAAATTCTGCCCAGATCTCCTTGCGCATTTCTTCCACGGAATCGGAATGTCTTTGAATTGCTAAACCATAGTTTTTTGACAGTTCTTTCATTAATTTGATCGTTAAATCCTGAGTTTTTACAACCGGAACTTTTTTAACGACGGTTTTTTTCTTTTTCGCGACAACTGTTCGTGCTGCACTTTTTTTCGCTAGGGTTTTTTTCTCGTCCTTCTTTGCAGCTTTTCGTGCCTGTGTAAGAATTTTTTTAGCTTCACTAGCACGCTTGAAAATTCTTTTTGCAACGTGTAAGACGCACTCTAACTTTTTTACGATAAAATCTTCGCCATATGGTTGTGTATTGAGCAGGATTTTGAATGTTTTCGTGTTACCATCTCCGATGTAAAAACCATAACGCACAGAAAATTTTTCGAGAGATTCCCAAAACATTTCACATACACCGTCAACTTCCATTTTTCCAGCACTACCAGAGTGATTAGCACTACAGTCTATTTTGTGCACTTCGTACCACGCTGCATATTCAATCGTGTGTTCTGTTCCTTTTTTTTCTCGCACGCTTTGCAGTAACTTGATCTGATAGTGACATTTGCAATTTTTTTACTGTGTTTATATATCAAAGAAATTATGCCAATAAGAGAAGAAAATCCTCTTTTTTGCCAGGAACCGTCTCCTGAAACGGTTAAAATATCTTCGGGTTCTCCGTGCTGAGCATTCAAGAGTTTTTCTTCTCCAACAGCCTTGAGCGTCACTAATATCAAACACACTTTTCACCGCGATACAGATCGAATCAATAATTTGATAATAAACAGAGGAGCTTATTCCAGGTCCAAGTTCCATGAGGCCACAAAACGTTTTGATACTACTCAATCCAAGACCAATCAAACGCATTACATACACTAGACGACGATTGATTTCGTATCCTGTCGCAATCATCGGACACGAATTTATGTATTTGTCGCCACACTCACACGTAACACAAAGTTTAAAACCGAGTCCTCGCTGTCCATACTTTGTAAACGAAACATCCTTATCGCACACTTTACATTTTAAACACTCTTGTAACGTAGAAAAAACCAGGAAAAATTGTATAATACTGTATCCTGACGTTTGATCTACGTGTACGTCGAAACTCGTATCTTTCGACTTTTTTAACTTCACCGCAGATGCACTAGCGTGACTTGTATTTGCCTCATGGGCATGTGGAAGCACTCCATGAAATTTTCGTTTTTTCGACTTCGAACCTGGACGTCTCCAGTTGGCAGATTGATGCACCGTCTCCTTTTCCATTTCGGCAATCACGAGCACAGATGTTGACGGTTGAACATTTCAAACACGACTAATGTAGAGAGAACGTTTTCTTGGATTTTAGTTACTTCTTGCTTCGAAAATTCTAATGTAGAGGTCTCCTTCGAAGAATAAATACCGCTCCGAGCGGTGCGTACCCTAACGCGCTCAGGTAACAAAGTGAGCGTCCCTCAAAAGTACACGTAGACTGCTAGGATCATCATAAAATTTTAGTATAATACTTTTAAATATGTATATTTTGAAAAAATGCAAAAAAAATCGATTTTTTGAAAATTCTAATTAGGGTAGACCCCTTAATTAAAGATAATTCCAGATGGATTCTTTCAAACCATCAAATTCAATAAAATGAATTATCATATCTCAAGATTGGCTGGACGGATTTACTTGCAACGAAGACCAATAGAAAGAGAAAAATCGAAAAAAAATCATCACCAATATTCAGATTGTTTACTTAAACGGTTTGTCCGTGAGAGCGATTTAAAAACGCTATGACGTCATAAAACCTTTCCAAGAAGGAATTGTAATTAAACCGTACATGAGGACTTCGTATTCCGTTCGTTTTATTTTGACCTTCGAGCAGCCCTCGGCAGCGTACACAAACAATAGGTTCTCGGCGCAGGTAGAAAAAAAGGTATGTACGTCCGACCATCAGCCGTTAGGGGCAATGCTAGCTAGATAGCTCATTAGCTTGCTAGCTCTTGACCGAGTACAATAATAACCGGCCAACCGTACAATAATAAAAGAATATAATTTTATATAAGAAGTCCTCGTGTACGCTTTAATTATAATTCCTTCTTGGAAAGTTATTAGCAATCCCAAATTTCCATGATTATGCGCCTGTTAAAATAATGACGTCCTATGCCTTTTGTGAAAATATAAATAAATATAATACATTATGCATTATTTCGTTTCGTTTTTGGCGTAAGTATCGTAAAAATTGAAAAAAAGCCAAAGAAAAAAAAGTTCCCACATGAGAACTCGAACCCGCGACCCTCGCATTACGAATCCGAATTCTTACTGCTACGCCAACCACTGTTTAGAAATTATGTGACATAAAAGATTCATGTATTGACTGATCCACGACAAAAATTTTATTTCCTAAATGCTTGGCCATCTGGAGCTCCCACTTGCGTCACTTTCATTTCTAGTCAAGTCCTACATATACTGTGAATCCGGACGAAATCGATAGTGACGAGTAGCCGACCTCCCCTTTAAGGGTATAGATCAGTCGGTATCTCGCCACCGTGAGTGCAAGAGAGATAGCTGCAAATTTCGAAAGTGAAATTCTTCGACACGGTTTGACTGATTACAAAAAGGCCCTGTCAGTCCATTTTTGCCATCATCCTGCGTGGGCTGACAGAGCTTTTTTGTAATCGGTCAAACCGTATCGAAGAATTTCTACTTCGAAAATTCAAGGTGGAGTTAGGTGACTGATCCATCCTTTTAAGGCTAGGAGTCATACCGACTGAGCCGCCATGAGTGCGAGAGAGATAGTTGCAAATTTCGAAAATGAAATTTTGACCGATTACAAAAAGGCCCGGTCAGTCCATTTTTGCCATCGTCCTGCGTGCAAACGCAGGACGAAGAAAACAGGCAAGATTAGAAGAATTGGAGCATTTTGATGCAGAGGAAGGACCGTCCTATGGTGCAGGCATTGCAGATTAATTGTAGGTAAGCATTTTTCATGATTTTTCACTTAAATAAAACTTTGAACGCGTTTTTCTTAAAACACCATTTTTGAAATTGGTCTCCACAAGATCTCAAAAACTATTTGACCGATACTTATGAAAATTAAATCACATATTCTACATATATATTCCTAGAAATTAATGCTCTACGAAGATAAAATTTTGATTTTTAATATCTTTTTTGTACAAAAAGCAGTGAAAAAAACGTGTTTTTATTTTTTTTCTGTTCTCATCCACCATTTTGTTATTTATCGATAAAAATTAATATCCAAGCGTCATTACCTACCTGACGTTATACTTAATCCAACACACTTTGTTTTTTTGGTTTCAGACAAGCCGTTCCTGAGATATGATGGAGACCGTTTGCCTCCTACTTTTTGAGGCGCTTTGTTCAAGTGCAGTTTTTGCACATAAAAATGTAGTCAAATGAATAAAAAAAAATTTTTGTATGTAAATAAAGACTAGATTTATCATCCCCAATAAGTTTTATTTCAATATTTTTAACAGCATGCCCAGAAAAAATTCCCAAAAATAGCCTTTTTTTAGTTTTCAAACTCTAATAGCGCCTTAAGCTTCATCAAAAGCTTTTAGTTTGTCGATACAGGAAAAAATAGGTGATCAAATTTTGAGCAACTCTGTTTTTTTATTTAAAAAATCCACAAATTTTTCTACAGGACAAAAATGTTTGCATAATTATTTTTCAAATGTGATGATTATATTAGACTCCCATCATTTCAGCACATATCAATAATGTTCTTGAAAGCTAATAATTCATAGAGAATGAACACGTCATTCTCACAAAATTACTTTTGGTTAATTATATTTTTTGCTCCGTTTTTTATACACTCTCCTTCGTTCTGGTTCGATGATTTTTTGCACTTTGTCGATGGAGAAATCCGGATCGTGTTCAAATCGATGGCTTTTGGGTATAAAGACGTCAGAAATATTCCGAATCAAAATGGGACGTCGCAAATTTTTCATTATTGAACCATCTAGACCTGAAAAATTTTGGATGGCGAGTTTATCAACCAGGGGATGGGCCCGTGTCGACGAATTCAATGAGTTCCATTAATTCATTCTTGATTTGTTTTAATTGCTTTTCGTTTTTGTCTATAATGACTCAAACTTCAGGCCCGGAATATAGAGCACGGTAAAACCGTGTGTTTAAAATATGTTCAATAAAACCGTGTTCGAATAAATTTCACGTCTCACGTTGGCTATGAATTATGATCGCATCGATAACTTCAGACAACTCGTTCGAATCGATCACAGATTCTCTTTTGATGAATTATTGCGCCTAACAACGAGAAAAAACATATCAGATCGTTTTGTAACGCTGTCGAAAAAAGTCATGTTACGTTGGTCTGTTACATTTTGTTTATCCATTAGTTCGCAAGCAAAATAACTCATTGCACTTGAGAAACGGCAAGAACATTATCTCCCGGACAATCTTTAACCCTTTTTGGAAAACCATATCCCAATTGGAATAATCAACCAAGAAGAATTATCGTCAAATCACCACGATCTAACCCAGGTATTTCTTTGCAATTATTCTGTTTCGAGGATGAACGATCAAGATGCAGCGCGTCTCACTAAACCTCGTTAGTCAATTTCTCGTTTATATGAGACTCGTCGTGTATTCTTTTTCCTTCCGCTTTCTAGACAATTTCCTGGATAATTTCTCCTATTAATTTGGGTTTAAAACCGGATGCATTCGCGTCATACAAATCGATTTATCCCCCCTCTTTTTGTTGTACGACCTGTCTTGAATTATCTACAGTAGCGCTCAAAAGTATTGTGACAAATACATTAATTGGATTAACTGAAAACAAAATATGAAACATAAAAATCAATCGTTTATTTTTTTGAAAGATATTCAATGTTCTACAGAATAGTGGCAAAATGGCCCTCGTTCGCAACAAAATAGTAGAGTAATTTTTAAAAAATGAGGAAACTGGTGGATCAAAAGTATTTTGACTCTGTTGAAAAAATTCTTTTTTAACATATAATTATAATTTACAGTAATGAGGAAGTCAACATTTAGTGGCATATCCCTTTGTCTTTATGACAGCCTCCCACCACGTCGGCATTGAGTCGACCAATTTCTGTAATCGTTTCATCGGGATTTTATCCCACTCATTTTTGAGAACTACATATAAAGCGTGTTTATTCGAATAATTTTGAATAATTATTCTGCGATCCACCTCCTCCCACAGAGGTTCTATAGGATTCAAATCCGGATTTTGGCTTGGCCACCCCAGAACCTTGACTTTTTCGCGTTTTATAAAATCACTATTGTACTTGGATTTGTTTTTGGGATCGTTATCTTGTTGAAAATACCACCCAGCTGGCATGTGGTGTTTAGCGTACGGTAGCATTTGAGTCTTCAATATATTTGCGTACACGAACCGATCCATATTCGCTTCAATTTGAACTAACGGTCCAACTCCAGAGCGTGAAAAACATCCCCAAACCATCACACTACCACCTCCAAGTTTGACAATGAGTATTTGGTATCGAAAATCATATTTTTTGTTTTCAGGACGTTGAAGGTACTTGATACGATCAGATGACATTAAATTAAAGTTGCTCTCGTCACTCCACAAAATTTTGAACTAGTCTGAACTTGACCACGATATGTGCCCTTTTGCGAATGCAAGTATCGGGAGTTTCTGTTTTTTGTAGATATTAAAGGTTTTTTCGTCGGTCTTCGTCCATGTAATCCGAAGAGTTTCAAGCGTCGTTTTTGACAGTAGAAACGTGAATGTCTACGTTATATTTTTCTTTCAATTCATTTTTAATCATTATAGCCGACTTCCGAACATCACTTGTTGATAGCTTTTTTATAATACAATCGACTTTAGGAGATGTTCTTTTTTGGACGGCCACCTCGAGGCTTATTTTTGACAGTCTTCCGTTTATTATATACTTTATTCCATGCACTAACGAGCTGTCGAGACACTTTAAAAATACAAGCAACTTCTGTTTGTTTTAGTCCTTGCTTTAGTGCATTTATAACGGCTTTTTTAAAGTCACTAGAATATTCCTTGCATTTCGGTATATTGAAATGACCACAATAAGTAATATAAGTTCAAATCAAAACTAAGGAGCAAATAACGTCCGTGAATTCGTGAAGTTGACTGCGTGTCAAAATACTTTTGAGCTCGCGCGATAGGTCACGTTCCTCCAGCGGCGCAGAATATAAACAAACAAGTCGAAACCTGATGCTTTCAAATAAGCGCAGTTATACTGCTCTCCACTATACTCATAAGACATTTTCTGATAAAGTTTTATTTTGAAAGAAATAATAAATTTTATGTTGTCAAAATACTTTTGAGCGCTACTGTATATCTCTCGACACAATTCTTGGACTTGCACTAATCCATCAACCCTATGGAACTTTCCTGATCAGTCTCAAATTGCGAATTGTAATCTTATCTCTCAGTCTCAGACTGATTAATCTCTAAAATACTCCAATCTGCAAGTCTATTTTTTTTTCATTAATCGAATCTTTAAACGACTTATTTTAATTCCCTTTAATTTCTTTCAGTTAATCGACAACCTGTTAAAATTTCTGCTCCAAATCCTTTTCAAAGACCGTGATATAGAGGCTAAATGTGGGCTAAGGTGTGCATGCAGCGCGTACAGTGGCGTTGTATTGAATCAAAGAAATGTAAACATACGCGCATTTAAATATGTTACCTACAGCTGTTTACTATTTTTTGAGGCCACTGTATAACCGTACTAAAGACTACGGTAGTATTTTTGAAAAGGTGATATTTAGGGTACGTTCGGCTTGCACGCTTTCAGCGCTGTAAGCGCTCAAAGTGCGTTCGACTTGGCACCGTAAACGCTCACGAGCGTTGAGACGGTTGCGTTTACCGCCATGTTCGCCCAAGTCGAACGCGCATAAACGCTTTCAACGCTTCAAACGCTTTGAACGCTGTGAGCGTGCAAGCCGAACGTACCCTTATTATCACGTTTATTCGATTTCCCTGTAAAGAGTTCACGCGATACATTAAAAAAATGCCGCCCACTTGCATAGTTCCAAGATGTATAAATGTATATGATCCCACAAAAAAAAGCGTCAAACAAATAAACATGGAACGTGTTAGAAGAATTTCGTTTCACAAGTGTGTAATATTCTGTTGCTCTATTTGCTACGTGCTGTCCTTGCCATGATTGTTACGATTCGTATATGGACATGTGTTCCCCAGACTCATGTGAATAATTCTATTGATATTTTTAATTGGTTTTCTTTTCAAAACTTATAAACAACTGCCAAACTTGATCAATATTTTTCTGTTTAGATCGACGCAGAATAATTTACATTTGCGCATAAAAAAATCGTTAAAACAATTTTACGATCGGCAATTAAATTCTTTAAGATTTTAAGGTGTATATATTTAAAGAAATCGGATTTTCAAAGGGAAATTTTCTAGAATTGATTTTTTTTTATGCAATATTTCAGTGAAAGGTTACAAACGTATTTTCTGCTTTTTCCTTTTTTTACACTACTGTCTCATAGAGTTGGAAGCAGTCTAGTTTCTTCTTACATTAAAAGAAAATTCAAATTTAAACACAATTTCAATGTAATTCAAGCAGATTATTAATTTTAAGGATAGTGTCAAAATCCTGAAGTCTTTCAATGAAACTTTACAATGAAACTTTAAAGTACACATTAAGGATTGAAAATATTGAGTAGATTATTCAAAATAATCAAACTTTGTGTACAGAACAAATAATAGTTATTTATACAATAATAATTCGTTTATGTTATTTTTTATGTGTCTGCTTCCAAACTTGTAATTTTCGTTGCCAAAGGCTTTTTACTTATATTTATTTTTATACATATTTTAGAATTCCGAAAGACTCAATTAAGCGAAAAAGGTGGATGGAAGCTGTGAAGCTCTCCGACTGGGTTCCCCCAAAATCTGCCACGGTTTGTTCAGAACATTTTTTAAATGAAGATTTCAACGAATCTTTCCCAGATAAACGGGTGTTGAAAGAGTCAGCCATACCTTCTGTAAGTTTTTGTAAGTGCTGGTCGAGTGACCACTGTGTAGCTACTTACTGTCAGAAAATAATATTGATTATTAATTCAGTGTAGAATATCATGCAATACATTGTCGATAAGCTGTATAGATGTGAAAAAGGAATCGGAGAAAAGACTCAACAGTGATAAACGAGTTGCGGGAGACATGAATTTCGATACATTTATAAGTATTGCTCGTGTGGCTGAAGAAAGTATAAACGAAACTTCTATGAGTATTGAGATTGATGAAGTCTCCATCAAGGTGGAAAATGAGACAGAAGATTACTATCTTCCTGCAAGCAGTTCTGCGAGAGTAGAAGAGACTCCAACAACTTCAATATCAAAGGTACTCATAATGAATCTTTTTTTATCAATTAAGAAAGATACAACTTATTGAGAACATGCATAAATTAGTGTTGAATTACTTAGGTCCAAACCTGGAGTGAATTAAACAAAAAAATCAACAAGCCATCAATCTGCTTAATTGTTGTTGCACTTATCAAAACAAATTTCGTTCTTACATTATAAAACATGTTTTTGTAATAAGAAAGTAACGTTTTCTTTTATATTAATTAGGGCCGAATGTCGCATGTTTCTGAGCCGATAATTTCAATCGATCAGAATTCTGAAACTTCACATTTTTTTTATTAAGTCGAATGGGTAGAGAGTTTTTTAAATGCTTATAAATGTTTTTTGAGTATTTTCTTTTCTTTGATTATGCAAAAAGCTGAAAGAATTAATAAAACATCATTTTTCAGCACGTTTTGTAAACACTTGTATAACTCTCCGTTTTTGTTTTCAGGTAACAGAACTATCGAATTATAGACCTCGTTCTCAAATGGTAGATGCATCGACATCTATTTCACCTACAAGGTTATTTGAGTCGCCAACAAAAGAATGGATTCGAGAAGTACATGCACGAGAAATGAAAGAACTTCGCAAGCAGCTCAGCAATGCAAAACATCAACAGTTGCGACAAAGTAGCAGGTTCCAAGCTCTTTACATAATTTTGCAATCGTTGAAGGAACGGAATCTACTGTCGGCAGAACACTTAAAGATTATTAGAAACATTTATAAGAATTCACCCAAAGAGGAGAGAATCAGTTATGAATTCAGTGAATAGTCTGCGGATCACTCATATTGTTTATTGACTCTCGCTTGAAAACGAAAAATGTTATCTGTGAAGATTGTGTGGCTGATGTAATTATGCATGTTCCATGGTAAAAAGTTTCAAACTAAACACGAATCAGCTGTTAGCTGTCAATAATACGTCACATAGAAGCTGTCCATAAGAAAACGATCTCGATGTTACAATTATTAAGTGATATGTACATAAAAATATATAATCGGATTTTTTTAAATGCATGGACCAAACTTCCATATATATAGTTAGTAATATGTTGTGGAATTCACAAATTTAAGGTAGTACCCAGGTAAAATCACTTGAGACAGATTTTTCTGAAATTTTAACAGGTTATCAATTACAGTAGGATCTATATCTCGTCCAAATTTTAGAGTGATCGACTCATACAATCCAGAAATAAATCCCATTAAAACTCGGTTGTTTTACATGTATCGCATATGCCATGTCGCTGTTAATGCCACATTCTCACTAATTAAGCTTTTATCTTGAGACAGATTTTTATGAAAAACGAATATGTAATAGAACAAAATATCAGGAATTTTTGCGGCTAGATTCCAAAACTATCGTCTCATACGTTTCCGAAATATTAATGTTCAAAGTTCGAAATTCATGATAAAATTGTACAAGTATGAGACATGGAGGGGATACAGGGCAATGCTGTTAACTCGGCACACGGATAGCCGACTCGTTTGCCGCGTGTGCGCACTCTTCTGCGCATTTTCTGAGCAGCTGATGGGTCGCGGTGTTGTCGCGATCTACCATTCGTCCAAATACACTAGTGTCCCCTCATCTGTATATAGATTTCATTGTGTAGTCTGCCTGTACCCATCCAAAAGTTTACGCTTCTCGGAAAAATGTAATCGACTGATAATATATCTAATAAGCAATCAATTATTTCAGTATATCCCTACAAGGATATATATATATACGTATATACCATATTATATAATGCGATATTAAAACAGCTCATTTTACCGAATTAAAAATATGAGAAATTGGACTAACTTTTGCTTACGTCAGAACCTGATGGGTACTTGATCCAATATTTTGAATTTGATCAAATATTTTTTACATTTTTTTGAATCAATTTTTTTATCATAAATCGTATTTTTTAAAAATAATAATCCACAATATAATTAAGAATGTTCTTTGGTCTTACATTGAAAAAAAACTAGCTGTTATCCGTGGTTTTGATTGCATAGTAATATTGACACCATAGAATTTGATTCGACATCCAAAACCTACAAATCGGCTCTAAAAAAATTTTTTCATATTTTTTGTATTCTACGTGTTTCCTGATTCGTTGATTGATTGCAGTTATAAGATAATTGGAAAAAAAATTATTATTATTTTTTTTTAATAATTAAAATTTAATAATGATATTTTGTTATCTTAACATAATAATGTATAAAACTCTACGTCTTCGAAAGAATTCCTGCTCAAATTCTATACTACCATGAAATTTTGTGTACACAGACAAGTGGCAACATCGTTTGCCTGTTTGGAGTATTAAAAATTGGCTTTTTACTTTTTGTATGGAGGAGTTCTGTATACTCGGGAGATAAATTTAATGATTCTATTTTTTTATTGTTACATCTTGGTAATTGTTTATGCCATTTATTGATACTATTATTATAATTTTCGAAACAACAGTTTGTTGATAATGAATAAAAATGTATTGGGCGTATAGTTATATCGCAGAACGCAATATGAAATTTTTTCTTTTTTTTTCATAATGAACTAGAAATAATTTGGGAAATACATGTGTAATGATAGAATACAGTGCGACCTCGATCTTTTTGCACCATATATACTCTACATAACATAACCTCAAGCTCTAAGGGTAAAAATAGGTATGCGCATGTTCGCATCATTTCGTATCTCCCCACAACATTTAAGTCACCTCTCGGCTGAACCTCGATTTTTTACCGGTCCATCCCCAAGCGGTAAAAAATCGAGGTCGCACTGTATAGTTTGTAAAGCGTTTGTTTCATCGTAAATAGTATTTTGACCAATGTATTGGTCAAAATACTATTTACGATGTATTTGATCAAGTGTAAAAAGTATTTCCATGTATTTAAGATCTCTATCACCTTAGGCATAAACAATTCCCAAGATATAGCAACAATAAAAAATTATTATATTAATTATTAATTATTATTATAACAATTATTATTATTATTAAATTATTAAATTATTATTATAAAAAAAACTCCTCCCACGATAGGTCAGAAACACGTTTCATTCGATTCTCTATCGAATAGCCTATACGTGCTGGGGCCGAAAAAAGTGCCTTTAAAAAAAATCACGACAGAAAAAAATTGACGCTCTTTGAACTGAAATTTTTCAAAAAAAAAAAAACTCACGATAGGTCAGAAACACGGTTCATTCGATTCTCTATCGAATAGTGTATACGTGCCGGTGCCGAAAAAAAGTGCCTTTGTAAAAAATCACGACACTTAGAAAAAAATCGAGGATCTTTAGAATGAAATTAAAAAAAAAAAACTCCCGCAATAGGTCAGAAACACGTTTTATTCGATTCTCTATCGAATAACTATACGTGTCGGGGCCGAAAAAAGTGCCTTTGTAAAAAATCACGACACTTAGAAAATAATCGAGGATCTTTGTACTGAAATTTTTTGAAAAAAAAAAAAAAAAGAAAAAACTTCCCACGATAGGTCAGAAACACGTTTCATTCGATTCTCTATCGAATAGCCTATACGTGCCGGGGCCGAAAAAAAGTGCCTTTAAAAAAAATCGAGGATCTTTGGACTGAAATTTTTTGAAAAAAAAAAAAAAAACCTCTCACGATAGGTTAGAAACACGTTTCATTCGATTCTCTATCGAATAGCCTATACGTGCCGGTGCCGAAAAAAAGTGCCTTTGTAAAAAATCACGACACTGAAAAAAATCGAGGACATTTGTACTCTGAAATTTTCAAAAAAAAAAAAACCTCCCACGGTAGGTCAAAAACACGTTTTATTCGATTCTCTATCGAATAGTCTATACGTGTCGGGGTCGAAAAAAAAGTGCCTTAAAAAAAATCACGACACTTAGAAAAAATCTGTCATGAGATACAACGGCGACGGGTCACGACGGGACATGGTTTTTAGAACCTCCACTGAGTTAGCCCCCCCATATGGATTAAATTAATTTTCAATTTCACAAATCTCTTGGTGGTCGTACAGTGGTGTACGGTGTCGCATTTGAAACGTTGAGTGGTTTATCATTTTCTCAAAAAATTAATTTCAAAAAATACCCCCGGACTTAGCCCCTCCATAACGACTATTTTGACTTTTTTTTGCAAATCACTTGGTGGTCGTACAGTGGTGTACGGTGTTGCATTTAAGGCATCTTCTCACTTTAAACGCCTCAAAAATAGGCTGTTTTTGCGATTTTTTTTCGAGGATTTTTGCTTAAAATTATGGGATAAAACGGATCCTATGTAATAAACACATCTTTCAAGTACATGAAAAAATTTTTATTTTATTTTTTTAAACAATTATTATAATACATCAGTAGCATTGAAAAACCCGTGTAAAAATGTTATGGTCGTGGCTTGTTGATGGTATCTCCGAGACGGGTCGTCTGAAACAAAAAAATAAAACTGTTTTAGATTCAGTATGTCAGTGGCTATAGCGCATATCATCAGATTTTTGATATTCGCGAAAATAACAAAATGGCGCACGTTTTTCGAAAAAGTAAAAAAAAACCACGATTTTTTTGCAGTTTTTTGTAAAAAAAAAATTCTTAAAATCAAAATTTAAAAAATCTGATGATATGCGCTATAGCCATAACTATGAAGCATATGTCATTCAAATTTCATGACAATCGGCCGGATAGTTTCCGAAATTTCATCAACAAAGCACCGAAAAACCTTGTTTTGAGATAACTGCGTTTAAAGTTTTGGAGGGATCGCCGGGTACTCTCAGGTAGTCACCTAACGGTCGCCAAAAAATGTAGTTAGACTCGTCCGATCTTTATGAAATTTCGAGATGACATTTTTGAAGATATGTACTTTCAAAATTTAAAAAAAAAAAAAAATCGATTTTTTTAAATTTCCAAAGTGAGAAGACGCCTTAAATCGTTGAGTGGTTTTATCATTTTTTCAAAAAATTAATTTAAAAAAATCCCCCAAAGTTAGCCCCCCCATAAAGACTATTTTGACTTTTTGTTTACGAATGACTCGAAAATCGTTCAGTGGTGTATGGTATCGCATTTAAATCGTTCAGTGATTCATCATTTTTTTGACAAATAAAGTTAAAAAAACTGCATCTGCGGGCGATACCTCCTCAAACGTCATCGATCCATCGAATCGAATTGAACTTTGCATATCGTTTACATATGTGCGCACGCTATGGCCGCCTCATGTCCGACTGCCCGCTCCCGTTTTTCATAATAATATTTTGCAAATAAATGGTGGAAGTAGTTGTTCTTATTCGTGTTTACTCCAGTTCCATTCAGTTCGACGTATGTTTGTTCTCATATTTGTAAAGTTACAATGTCAAAAAGTAGCTGTTAACTTCTCCATTTCTCATTCAATGATTTGACCATTAAAATTAAACGATTAATGGAAAATATTTCCATTACCCATTTAATTAAATAGTTAATGGAAACTATTTCCATTAACCATTCAAATTAAATAATTAATGGAAATATTTTCCATTAGCCATTTAATTTTAATGGTCAATTAAAATATTTTCCATTACCCATTTAATTAAATGGTTAATGGAAATATTTTCCATTAATCATTTAATTTTAATGGTCAATTAAAATATTTTCCATTATCTATTTAATTAAAATTAAATAATAGTAATGGAGGTTTCCTCGGTTACTGGTACCGGCAGTAGTTCTGGCTTGGGTAAGATGACCCCATGGTAGTAATCGAGGCTCACTCGGTTACCAGTAGCAGTACCAGTTTTGATCTGGGTCAAAATGACCCTATGGTAGTAACCGAGGTTTTCTCGGTTACAAATAGCGCGAGCGGTTTTGGTCTGGGTCAAAATGACCCAATGGTAATAACCGGGGTTTTTTCGTTTACTAGTAGCGGGAATGGTTTTATTCTGGGTCAAAATGACCCGATGATAGTAACCGTCGTTTTCTCGGTTACTAGTAGCGGGAACGGTTTTATTCTGGGTCAAAATGACCCAATGGCAATAACCGTGGTTTTCTCGGTTACTAGTAGCGGGAACGATTTTATTCTGTGTTAAAATGACCCAATGGCAGTAACCGTGGTTTTCTCGGTTACTAGTCGCGGGAGTGGTTTTAGTCTGGGTCAAAGTGACCCAATGGTAGTAACCAAAATTTTCTCGGTTACTAGTAGGGGGAACGGTTTTATTCTGGGTCAAAAAGACCCAATGGTAGTAACGGAGCTTTTTTCGGTTACTAGTAGCGGGAACCGTGTTACTCTGGGTCACAATGACCTTATGTTAGTAACCGAGGTTTTCTCGGTTACTAGTAGCAGGAACGGTTTTATTCTGGGTCAAAATGACCCAATGGCAGTAACCGTGGTTTTCTCGGTTACTAGTGGAGTGGTTTTAGTCCGGGTCAAAATGACCCAATGGTAATAACCGCGGTTTTCTCGGTTGCTAATAGCGGAAGTAATTTTACTGTGGGTCTTGTTTGGATTTGTTTTGGTTACGATTCGAACGAGGCATTTTGTTTGGGTTTATATTTGGGTTTGTTTATGTATGTTTAGGTTACGATTCGAACGCGTCATTTTGTTTGGGTTTGTTTGGTTTACGATTCGAACGCATCATTTTGTTTGGATTTATGTCTGGGATACGATTCGAACGCGGCATTTTGTTTGGGTTTGTTTAGGTTACGATTCGAACGCGGCATTTTGTTTGAAGTTGTTTGGGTTTGTTTGGGTTTGTTTGGGTTACGTTTCGAACGCGGCTGTTTGTTTCGGTTTGATTGGTCAGAGAGAGAAAGAGATGGAGAGGGTGAGAGAGAGGGAGAGGTGGAGAGAGAGAGAGGAGAGAGAGAGAGAGAGAGAGAGAGAGAGAGAGAGAGAGAGAGAGAGAGAGAGAGAGAGAGAGAGAGAGGGGGGGGGGGGGAGGGAGAGAGGGGAGAGAGGGAGAGGGAGAGGGAGAGAGGGGAGAGAGAGAGAGAGAGAGAGAGAGAGAGAGAGAGAGAGAGAGAGAGAGAGAGAGAGAGAGAGAGAGAGAGAGAGAGAGAGAGGGAGGGAGGGAGGGAGGGAGGGAGGGAAGGGAGGGAGGGAGAGGGGGGAGCGAGAGAGGGGGGGAGGGGGGAGGGAGAGAGAGTGAGAGGGAGACAGGGTGAGAGAGGGAGAGGGGGAGAGAGAGAGAGAGAGAGAGAGAGAGAGAGGTTTTCTTGGTTACTAGTGGCGGTAACGGTTTTATTCTGGGTCAAAATGACACAATGGCAGTAACCGTGATTTTCTCGGTTACTAGTAGTGGAAACTGTTTTATTCTGGGTCAAAATGACCCAACGGTTTTCTCGGTTACTAATAGCGGAAGTGATTTAATTGTGGGCCTTGTTTGGGTTTGTTTGAGTTACGATTCGAACGGGGCATTTTGTTTGTGTTTGTTTGGGTTACGATTCGAACGCGTCATTTTGTTTGGGTTACGATTCGAATGCGGCATTTTGTTTGGATTTATGTTTGGGTTTGTTTGGGTTACGATTCGAAAGCGGTATTTTGTTTGGGTTTGTTTGGGTTACGATTCGAACACGTCATTTTGTTTGGTTTTGTTTGGGTTACGATTTGAATGCGGCATTTTGTTTGGAGTTGTTTGGGTTTGTTTGGTTATGATTCGAGCGCGGCATTTTGTTTGGTGAGAGAGGGTGAGGGAGAGAGGGGGGGAGAGAGAGAGAGGTTTTCTTGGTAACTAGTGGCGGTAACGGTTTTATTCTGGGTCAAAATGACCCAATGGCAGTAACCATGGTTTTCTCGGTTACTAGTAGCGGGAATGGTTTCATTCTGGGTCAAAACGACCCAATGACACTAATCGTGGTTTTCTCGGTTACTAGTAGTGGAAACCGTCTTATTCTGGGTCAAGATGACCCAATGGCTGTAACCGTGGTTTTCTCGGTTATAAATACCGGGAACGGTTTTATTCTGAGTCAAAATGACTCAATGGTAGTAACCGAGAAAACCTCGGTTACTACCATAGGGTTATTTTGACTCAGATCGAAACTGGTACTGCTACTGGTAACCGAGTGAGGCTCGATTACTACCATCGGGTCATTTTGACCGAAGTCGAAACTACTGCCGGTACTAGTAACCGAGGAAATCTCGATTACTATTATTTAATTTTAATGGTTAAAGGAAAATATTTCCATTGACCATTAAAATTAAATAATTAATGGAAAATATTTCCATTGACCATTAAAATTAAACGATTAATGGAAAATATTTCCATTGACCATAAAAATTAAATGATTAATGGAAAATATCTCCATTGACCATTAAAATTAAATGGTTAATGGAAAATGATTATTGTAAAATGTTTCCATTTACCATTAAAATTAAATGGTCAATGGAAATTATTTCCATTAACCATTGAATTAAATCGTTAATAGAAATAATTTCCATTAACCATTTAATTTAAATGGCTAATGGATATTATTTTCATTAACCATTTAAATTAAATGGTTAATGGAAAATATTTTCATTAAAAATTTCGCAACCCTGGTGGTGTATGGTATCGCATTTAAATCGTTCAGTGATTTATCATTATTTTGAAAAAATCGTATAGCTTGATGGAAATAAGGTGAAAACAAGAAAAAAAACTGGCAGAATAAAAAAAATTCTAAAAAAATGGTTTATTTTAAAATTCCTTCACAAAAAAAAATAATAGTGAACCTTAAAAAGTCTGAAATAAAAATTGATAAAATATAATACAGATAGATAAGAAACCATTCAATTGTTAAGTACAACTCCCTCGAGATTCAATTCTTATGGTTAATGTTGATTGACGGTAGGATAAGTCTTTCCCTGACTGATCTTGATACCGTATTTTTTTCGGTATCGCGACTATGGCAAAATGGCTTTTTTTAACTGTAACTGTGTCGGCATCGATACCCGAAAGCAAGTCCCAGCGGGCCCAATTGAGGGCATCGATACCGAAAATTATGCGGCATTGTAACTGAAAGTGGGACCTCCACATGTACGGTATCGGTACCGTAAATTATGCGGTTCGCTACCCAAAGTGGGACCCCCCACATATACGGTATCAGTACCGTAAATTATGCGGTTCGCTACCCAAAGGCCGGCCCGCAGGTACGGTATCGGTACCGTAAATTATGCAGTACTACCCAAAGGCGGACCCGCAGGTACGGTATCGGTACCGTAAATTATGCAGTACTACCCAAAGGCGGGCCCGCAGGTACGGTATCGGTACCGTAAATTATGCAGTACTACCCAAAGGCGGGCCCGCAGGTACGGTATCGGTACCGTAAATTATGCAGTACTACCCAAAGGCGGGCCCGCAGGTACGGTATCGGTACCGTAAATTATGCGGTTCGCTACCCAAAGGCTGAAAATTATGCGGTTCGCTACCCAAAGGATGAAAACTTCCGTGAGAAAAGCTATCGAGCGACAATGAATTGTACTCCACCATTTGATTGCAACGGATATATTTAAAACAATTGTAAATCGAAAATCATGACCATTGAAAAAAAAGAGATGGATGCAAAGCGCCCCTTCTCCCAAACACGTGTTCCAAGAGCAAAAAAAATAAAATGAAATTGCTCCTGGATTCATCGAACCTTCCCTACCCGCCAACTACGTTCCACTGGTGTAAATTTATTGATCCATCCATTTGTCTATCCTGCTATGAAACACCACCAAACTCGCGAAGAAAGAAATGCCAGTGAACACGGTATCGGACCTGCGAAAATACGGTATCGAGACCGGATCGGTGGATTGGAAAAAAATTCGACAGGTAGGCATCCGATCTGCAAAATGACGGCATCGATACTGGATTGGTGGACTTAATTGAAAAAGCAAAATTCGACAGGTAGTTAGCGACCCAACAAATTATGGTATCGATACCGGGCCAGTTGGACTTGAGCAAAAAGCGAAAATTCGGCACATTCGGTATCGGTGGAATTAAAATTAGGTATCGATACCGATATTAGGTCCGTTGGACTTAGTCGAAAAAGCGAGTCAACACGGCATCGATACCGAAAACGATTTCGGTTAAAAAACGCTTAGTTGAGACGGTATCGGGAACAGTCAGGGTTTACATACAAAAATAAAATTTTAAATATAATTGTCGAAGTTGAATGATTGTACGAAGAATGAAGATAATAAAAAAATGTAAACTTACATAAAATCAAAAAATGTTATAATCGTAATGGAATTCAATTTTGGTCGGGAGAAGTCTCTAACCAAATCATTGAATGAGAAATGGAGAAGTTGACAGCTACTTTTTGACATTGTAACTTTACAAATTTGTGAACAAACACACGTCGAACTGAATGGAACTGGAGTGAACACGAATAAGAACAACTACTTCCACCATTTATTTGCAAAATATTATTATGAAAAACGGGAGCGGGCAGTCGGACATGAGGCGGCCATAGCGTGCGCACATATGTAAACGATATGCAAAGTTCAATTCGATTCGATAGATCGATGACGTTTGAGGAGGTATCGCCCGCAGATGCAGTTTTTTTAACTTTATTTGTCAAAAAAATGATGAATCACTGAACGATTTAAATGCGATACCATACACCACTGAACGATTTTCGAGTCATTCGTAAAAAAAAAGTCAAAATAGTCTTTATGGGGGGGCTAACTTTGGGGGTATTTTTTGAAATTAATTTTTTGAAAAAATGATAAAACCACTCAACGATTTAAATGCGACACCGTACACCACTGTACGACCACCAAGTGATTTGCAAAAAAAAAGTCAAAATAGTCGTTATGGGGGGGCTAATTCTGGGGGTATTTTTTGAAATTAATTTTTTGAAAAAATGATAAACCACTCAACGTTTCAAATGCGACACCGTACACCACTGTACGACCACCAAGAGATTTGTGAAATTGAAAATTAATTTAATCCATATGGGTGGGCTAACTCAGTGGAGGTACGTACTTCCGGGGGAGTTTTTAGACTTGTATGTAAGACCGTGGTGTCAATGTTCGACAAAACAGCTGGAGGAGTTTACAACGTTAATTAGTGTTATTGCATTGATATTTTAATTATAAAACGTGCGATAATGATTAAGTGATCGTTTGCCATTCACGGGTTCCAGTGATCACTTTTATATACTTACATAAATACGAAACAAATAAGAAATGGGAGAGAAAACAGAGCCTGAGGAAGTCGTCGTAAAAGTTCCGCTGCAGGATGAAGTTCCAGAGAAAGAAGAACCCCAGGAACCATGGAAAATTTCTCTTCTCTGCTCCATTTGGTTTATCGCTTCGATCTGCAACACGTTTTTGGTCAGAATCGTCTTTGATGTATTGAAGATGCCGTCGACCTCAACTATGCTGACAGTGCAATTGATCTCCATGTTAATGTACACCTGGATATTCACGACTCTTTGGGGTGTACCAAAAAGTAATACCGAGATTTCGTGGCTCAGGTATTTGAAACTCACCTTTCCTGTTGCGGTTAGCATTTTTGCTCGCACAAGAATAAGGGATTGGGTGATATGGACCACTCCTATCAGCGATCCTATTACTGTCCCTGGTAATTTTAATTTTGTACATTTTTATCAAATTTTCATTATACAGGGTGTCCCATTTTAATCTTACACCTGACTTTTCTCGGTAAATGTTGCTCGGATCAAATATTGTGTGGAACAAAACTTTCAGGGGTTGAAGGGGGACGTAAGAAAAAAAATGGTTTGTGAATCCAAAACTCAAAATGGCGGCGTTAGAATGGCCGACATGTTTTTTTTTTAGGGAAACATAACTTTTTTTCATCACCAAAAAATTTTTCAGCGCAAAACGAAAAACTTTTGTTGGAAAATTTTTTTGATCAAGTTCATAATTTTTGAGTGAGAACATCATTTTCAACTGTTTTAGAGGTATTCAGGATGTACCACGAAGAGATCTTAAACGTACCAAATGCAAGTGCGTTTGCAGACGCATATGCAGACGCACACGCAAACGCACTTGCATTTGGTACGTTTAAGATCTCTTCGTGGTACATCCTGAATACCTCTAAAACAGTTGAAAATGATGTTCTCACTCAAAAATTATGAACTTGATCAAAAAAATTTTCCAACAAAAGTTTTTCGTTTTGCGCTGAAAAATTTTTTGGTGATGAAAAAAAGTTATGTTTCCCTAAAAAAAAAACATGTCGGCCATTCTAACGCCGCCATTTTGAGTTTTGGATTCACAAACCATTTTTTTTCTTACGTCCCCCTTCAACCCCTGAAAGTTTTGTTCCACACAATATTTGATCCGAGCAACATTTACCGAGAAAAGTCAGGTGTAAGATTAAAATGGGACACCCTGTATATTCTTTCATCAGTGTTTCCAACTTGAAGTTTCAAAAAAAATGTATTCAGACAAAAGTATATTGCGCAGTAATTGGTATATGTTGGAATGCAACAGAATTATTTTCTTCACGATTGCCCATAATTTTTTTGTACGTTAAGACTAAAATTTGATTCATTTTATTGGCTCTATTAATAGATACCAATAACATAAGTTGACAGAAATAATGATGAAATTCTGAAAAATTATCAAAGTCAATTTCGAATGTAAAGTTTGTTTCATTTCAAAGTTGTATGAAACTTTAATATTACCAAATGAGATTTGTAACAAAAAACATGAAATCTTGTTGTTTCAGTGGAAGTTGTCTATCTGTTCTTTGCCCTTATCTTCTCAAAAACAATCGTGGGTGAAAAGAGAATTAACTATTGGCATATAAGTTTAGCAGCAATTGCAAGCTGTGCAATTCTTTACTTATGCGGATGGTCTGGCTCTCTGATGGGCATAGAACTACTCACATTTGCAGCACTGACTGCTTTTGAGATGGCATTCTCAAAAATGGTATTGAAAAATGGTTCCTTTTATTTTTAACTTATCAAACTCAATTTTTTTTCTATGCAGAATACTTAAAAATTGTACATAAGAAAATAGAAAAATAATATATTACACCACTAGGGAGGGAAAGTAGATTATGTCAAACCGCGTGCGGAATTGCCACCTGAGCCGAAGGCGAGGGTGGCAAGCACGCGGTTTGGGATGGCCTCTTTCCCTCTCGTGTGTGCGTATACTATTTTTCACCACATCTTCGTGGAAAATTCGACTTACGCAAGGCGGAAAGTCGAACTTTCCGTGGAGATGTGGTAAAAAATAATTAAAAACTATTGGTAAGAAATACAAGTGTTGTTTTCTGTGAAGAAATTCATATAATAAATTTCAAATTGTTTAACGATTATGCATTTAATAGAAGAATGTAAGAAAATAAATTGAACCAAATAGGGAATGCTTACGTGTGATATGAAATCAGTTTTTTTTGCATAGAATGAAAGAGTGTTTAAAATAAATCAGATTGTATATTTTTATGTATGAATATTACATTTTTCCATGCAAAAACGGTTTAAATATGGCTGCTAATTATTAGTATGACTATTAATTATAAAATAGATGCAAAAAGTGGAATTACATTATTCAAGCCTAAAGGAATATCAATTTTTCGTTCAAACAGTACAGAACTAGCTTCTAAAAAAACCAATCACTCTGTGTACTTTATCACACGATTTTTTTATTTCTTACACGGAATAACAAAGTTACATCTGGTTCAAATGCTCTTTGATTTGTTTGTTTTATTTGAAATCCTTAAACTGTTCAATTGGTCTGATAAGTGGACTTTTTGTCAGTTTTAGAAATCCATCTCTAATTTATACTTTGTTTTATTTATTTCAGATAATACGAGAGACCGGCACACATCCTTTAAGATTACTCTCAGTTTTGAGTGGCTTAGTTCTCCTTGCGGTGTTACCAATATGGATTTGGGAAATGACCTGGCGTATAGAATGTACTCATTTTATAAAAAATATTTTAGCTCCTCAACCAATTTGTTTGATCTTACTTTTTGGAGCACTAAGTTGGGTTCAGTCAGCTACTGCATTCACTATTCTCTCGATGGTACCTTTTCATCATTATCTTATTGGAAGTGCCTTCAATAGAATAACTCGGTTGTGCAGTATTATACTTATAACGTCGGCTTTTGCAACCGGATATGAGTGGTACCAGTACCTATTCTAATATTACGTAATTGGGTTACAATTGAAAATCAACTACTTTGGAAAAATTGGAATTCAATTACTGGGAGCATTTTCCCTTGTTGCGATAAAAAAATATTCTTTTATTCATTAAACAACTCGGACATTTTATTACATTAATTTGCATATTTCAACATTCACAAAAATATTTGAACTCGTGAATGAGAGTAAATATAAGAAATTTTTGCTTTTTTAACTAATGTGGAGATTAAATTTACAAATACTCTTATGATTGGTTAGGTCTTAAAGTAAAACTAAATGAATGGCCTAATCGTTTTCTACTTCGTCAAACAACGGTACAAATATCAAATTTTCCAAACAACTGACAAATGATCTGCCAAAAATATATTTTATGAAAATCACGCTGAAGGTTCAAGTTCACTTCACAAATGTACATGAAATTAGAAATGGTACTCTTAGAATAATTCATGATTCAGGCGATTTCACATGTTTCGAGTTGAAGGTTCCGCGCAAATTTTCGTTTATTCTTATTTCTTATACCAAAAATTCCATATATAAATAAGATCTAATAGTTAATAAAATAGAATCATCTACCATAAAAGATATTGTACAAATATTGAGGAAATGGAATTTACAGCTTAAACATGAAAACTAGATTATGACATATCATTAAAAAACTATTTTATTATGATGAAGAAAAATAAAGTGTGTTCCAACGATCAGAGTATCATTCTTCATACATTCAACTCTGAAATGCAGTGAATACTAAAAATTACACCCGTTATTGCACGATCCATCAGCGGTATCTGATTTCCAGTTACACCGAAAACATTTTATGTTAATGACCCGGCCGATACAGGCGGCTATATTTTTACTGAGTTTCAATTTGATTAGCACCATCAGAAACTCAGAAAAACTGCCTCCCGCTCAGCGATTGATGTGCGGGCCGGTGCATGGCTAAGCGGTCACCCAACGAAATATTGGCCTCGTCCGAGGCTGCTTAATTTTGGAGATCACCGGAGCCACACACCGACCGTGCACCTATCGCTGTTGATAATTTCATAACAAATATTTTCCATATTTTTACATTTAAGAGTATGGGTCAGTCGGTATCTCTCCACCGTGAGTGCGAGAGAGATAGCTGCAAATTTCGAAAGTGAAGTTCTTCGACACGGTTTAACCGATTACAAAAAGGCCCTGTCAGCAGATTTTTGCCATCGTCCCGCGTCTGTTGACCGAATACAAAAAAGCTCTGTCAGCGGACGCGGGACGATGGCCAAAATCCGCTGACAGGGCCTTTTTGTAATCGGTCAAACCGTGTCGAAGAATTTCACTTTCGAAATTTGCAGCTATCTCTCTCGTACTCACGGTGGCGAGATACCGACTGACCTATACTCTTAAAAGCATTGAGTATAAAAAATTATACATTTATTTTATAACCCATCAGTGATTCCTAATTTTCAGTTACACAATATATACAATTATATAAAAAATGCAAATACCCGCTTAATTTTAAATGTACTTATTTTTTTTTGAACAACTGTTTACCGATAAAATAATGTGAAAAGGTGATATTGATGTATCACCTAATTTTTCAGAAAATAAATAGGTATATCTGATACGTTCAGCGACTTTGCTCCGGATTCGAGACACTTTTTCACAATCGATCGATCCTGGAAAGCAGTCCACGAAAAAAGTGTTTCGAACATAGCAAAAAGTCGTCGAAGCAGGAAGCGCCTGAAGAAAATAAAAATCAAATCCAACAAAAAAATTTTTGGCGCGTAAAATTATTAGAATCCAAGTGTTTTGATATACATACAAATTAAATAGTAAATATTGAGTGTAATGCTCTTTTCCGAAAATTTTCAATTAGCCTTCGAATGCCTAAATGTTCTTTCTCACTGATATCTCTGGAAAGAATTCGCCTATATCATTTGATGTTTAATATTTTTTATTATTTCGTCAAAAATCTGAATGTAAGTGAAAGAAAAAAGTTTCGAACGTACAATTTCAAAATTTCCTGGTTCAAATGGCAAGCAGTTATTCGTTAATGCAGGTGAATTCTGTGGACCAATGAGAAATGTAGCGAGTGGTTCTTTGCAGAAAAATGGAAGTGGCGCCACTAGCTGGCGAAGGTAGCGAAGTTGGGCGGTCTGGGCCAGAAGAAAGAAAAAATAGTTTTGACGGGTTTGCGGTGCTCGAATAAAGTCCGAGATATGAAGAGTAAGCTTGAGTGAAAATTTATTGTGAAAGAATCTCAGACGAGCGATCACGTTCGTGTTGAACGGATGTATCGTTACGGGAAAAGTATTATATTTAACATCAACGACAATAATAATTTCGAAAGTTCTCGTCAAGGCTTGTGCCAATAAAAGAAAAGAATCAAATATATAAAAAATACATACAAAAATACAAAAAATGGATGATAAAAGGGAGAGTCGTGAAGTATTCACGATATTGTTTTTGTGTTTATTGTGGTACGTTGTTTCGAGCAGCAGCAATGTTGTTGGTAAACTTTTGCTCTCGGATTTTCCGTATCCGATGACAGTTACGATGGTACAGTTAACCTCGATAACTCTTTATTCCGGACCATTCTTCAATTTGTGGGGTGTACGTCATTACAAGAATTCAGACGTTTCGTGGAATTATTACTTCAAACTTATTGTACCCTTGGCACTTGGAAAATTTGTTGGGAACGTATTTAGCCACGTCAGCATTTGGAAAGTGCCCGTTTCCTATGCTCACACTGGTATGAATTTTGGTTATTTCTATACAAGCAGTTTCACACTATTTCTATATACATATATATCCACGTGTCACTATCTTTTTTTTCGCCCCACGTGTTTATGGCATATGGAGGCGTGACGCTATGTATACGTGGCTCCGAAAACAAATTCTTTATTTTCTCGAACCACATCGGAATTCTGACCCTCTTTTTTCTTTACCTTTTTTTTTTTATTAAATATTCATTCTATTTATACATCATGCAAAGAAGAGGTTTGTTTTTCTTCTAATTAACCCCTGAAGTACACTTGGGGTCTAGAATATCCAAGGCAGAGTTTGTACCCAAATTTGAACAGCTGGTCTTTTGAAAATTCATAGTTTTTCCTAATTTGTAAATATGTCTTTTTTCATAAACAAATTGTTCAGTCTTATTTCAGGATAGTTGAAAATGAGACACACATTTTTTTGTTTAAGGTAGTTCCCCTGCGACAAACTCAACCAAAAGTTACATACCGTATGTGTGTTACATATGTGTGTAAAGGGTTGATAATTAGTAGTAAATAAATTTAAAAAGCACACAATATTGACTCGGTACCAATAGATAATACGACAGATATCGTCTACTGTCGCAAAATTTATTCTGTAAGTGTTTTTGATCTGACATTGCGAGTAAACTTTTTGCCGGAACTGTGCGGGCTATGCCCCAATACACAAAAAAGGTTACATCTCTCGCGCTCCCGCTCGTTTGTTTGTAGAATATGTCGTATAAGACCAAAATCGTAGTACTTCTCGAGTTTATACGTTTTAAACTAGATGGTAAATCATCTTGATGTTTTTTTCACAATATTCGTGACATCCTGCTCTTGCTCCTCCTCGTTTTTCATCAACTTCTTGATTTTAGTTCTGATGGTAGAATTAATAACGTACTGTTTGCCTATGCATGGCCCATATGTTACGTGTTAATCGAGCTAACTTCAAGTATAAATATCTCGGGTTTGGGATGGTAAAACTTGTTAAAATTGCACAGATTTTTGAATAACATATTAAATAATATGTATGCCAAATTTCAACCATTTCTTAATTCAACGATCCTGTGGGGGAACTACCTTAAAGTTCCTTCTTTGATATTTGCTTCATTATTGAAGCCAAATATTTATTTGCAGTGTTAGGCTGCGAAAATGAAAACTAAATCTGCTCGAGTGCTTTGGGAGATTTGATATATCAAGAAATTAAAGAGTTTAAATACAGCATCTCGCTACTTTCTAACAATGCAAATTCTGATAGTTCTCAGCTTGACACTGTAAATGAATTTTAGGCTCTAACAAAAAGAACAGGAATTATGTTTTGCACTCCAATGATGCAAACTTATACATATAAAAAGTACATAAAACCTCGATGCCATTTTTTTTCTGCTTTCTGTTTGTAACTAGCTATTTTATATGAGTCTCAATTATTTTTTATAATTGTATCATTAGTCAACAGGAATGTCAAGAATGAAAAGTGTCATTATAAGACTAATTAAGAAGAATTAGAAAGTAAGGAAAAGAAGAATTAATAATGATTCAGGGAATATCTAAGATTAGTTTGTAATTTGGCAATTAATCAATAAATTTAAGTGAACATGGCATTTGGCTAATTGGAAAAGAAATAAATGTCCATTTCTGTTTTTATTCTTGAATGAGTATGTAGGTTCATAAAAAAGGTCAAGTAAAAAATTGCTTATGTCACATAGCCTTTATTTTTTAATGGATTTTGGTCAATGCCAAAAAATCGGTGATACTTCGATTTTAAAAAATTTTGCATCAATGAATAAAGTTACTTTGGTATGTGTTTATTACCTTACGGTGTATTCATTTGAATAGAAGAAAAATGGGTTTCCTTCGCATTTTGTTTTCATTTTTTTTACAGCTTTATTTATTCTTTGTTATCTTTTAGATTAAATTCGTAGAAAAAATCGTTTAAAAGATGCCAAATTCAAAAGACCCAAAGACAAACTTGAACCCATTGGGATAAAGTGCAAACTTCAATATTATCGATACTTTTAATTCTTATTGAGGCTGTTTACGATCCTATATACATCGATGTATTTTTGTCAGTTTGTTATATTAACTCGTACTTGGCTCTGTCCCAGTGAAGGCTACAATGCCGCTCTTCACAGTCATCCTGTCAAGGTTAATACTTCGTGAGAAACAAACCTGGAAGGTGTACACAAGTTTGGTGCCCATAGTCCTCGGAGTTGCAATTGCAACTCTGACAGAGCTGAGCTTTAATATGTTAGGATTGATCAGTGCTCTTGCCTCCACTATGGCATTTTCTCTGCAGAATATATACTCGAAAAAGGTAAATTAAAAAGGATTACAGAAAATTTGATTTATTATAAGCAAATCCAAATTTAAAAATAGTTTATTTTTTATTTTTTATTTTAGTAACGTTTGCCAAGTTTGTTTTTCGTTAAAACAGTCTTTCCTTTCTTCCCATATTAATCAATTTTAACTTAATTCATATATTTATTTGGGCAGAAAATCATCCAAATTTTTTTGCTCCTTATCATTGATAAAAATTTTTTTTTGTCTATCACAGAATATACAAATGTTCATTCATCGGTACATAATTGAATATTTATTTTTTGGAACTTTTAAAGTATACTTGTTCTTTGGCAAAAATAATATTGTTAGCCCTATCAAAGAATGCTTTTGATACCTTGACTAACTATTGATTGATTTTTCCTTGATATTGTACATGGAAATTTTGGTTCGTAAAATTTTCAAATTTTATGGTAGACGTAATTGTTTTACGTGCAATAAAACTTTTGATAGTCATTGCACATTATCACAATAAAATTGAATTTCAATAAAAATGATCTACAGCCTGAAGTGATCACTTGATAAATTAGTTTTTTTTAAATAATCAGACCGATTGTTACTTGAATCAAAGAATGCTGAATAGATTTGAATGAAAAAATGTTGTTTTTTGATCGTCCAATCTATATTTTGAGGTTTAAAAAAATCAATATTAAATTCACAAAAAGAAAAATGTAAATACATTAAAAATATATTGAAAATGTATTTTGTATTTCAGGTACTTCACGACACGGGTATGCACCATCTTAGGCTACTTCTAGTGCTCGGAAGATTGGCATTGTTTATGTTTCTGCCAATATGGTTGATTTACGACCTTAAGGGTTTAGTTTACGACACCATGTCAGGGACAATAGAGCCGATATCGACGAGAGTAATAGGACTTTTGTTTATTGACGGTGTGTTAAGCTGGTTACAGAATATCGTAGCATTTTCTGTTCTATCGATCGTAACGCCTTTGACTTACGCGGTTGCGAGTGCCAGCAAAAGAATATTTGTTATTGCAGTTACGCTATTTATACTTGGCAATCCCGTTACAGGATTGAATATATTTGGTATGACACTCGCGATAAGCGGAGTTTTATGTTATAACAAAGCGAAATACGATCAAAGAAGAATTTTGAAAAAAGAAGCGTTACTTCCGCGATACACGGAAATCAGCAAAAGCGAAAACAGCCATCAAAATGGTTGGACAAGTGGAGCACACCGACTTTACGCTGTTTAGTCATGAAATTTCTGTCTCAAACGCTCTTTTTTCGATTTCTTACGTTAATGCCAGTCAAATTTAAACTTCCAAGAAACACGTTATCATGTGATAAGAGAAACTCTGTCATGCAAAACTATCGTGCACAAGAACGGGCGCTTTTGAACTCAAATACGCACGATGTAACGAGTATTGCGATTATTTCATCTCTTTCTGGATTTATAGTATTCAAATTTGCATCGTTTGAATGTAAGGAAATTCGTTTTTCTTTGCTTCAGTAATTTTTCGATGTGGTTAATTTTTTTTTGCGAATTTAGTTTGAACAAGGCGCCAAATAAATTTTTGGTCATTGTTCGTAATCTAAATGGGCAGAAAATTTTTGGAAAATACTGGCAAAACGAAATGAGTAGAATTTTAACTGTGTAATGCAAAGTCGTTAAAATTTTTCTATTTCCGTGAGACATTTAAATCCTTAAAAGTGATCGATCGCTAACAATTTCGCCTTGTCTTCGATTCTCTTTGTATTGACACCAAAGGGTAACTTCGAGATATATATTCAAATTATGTTTTTTTTTTAATTTTTTTATTGGAGCCCTGTAATATTTTCATTGGGGCTATAATGCTCACAATTGAAGTATTAATTATAAAAGATACACTGCACGTCTTGCCTTTGCCGTTTAAAAACTATCTTTTTAACGGGACAGACCTAGTTGGAACGTCAAAAAAAAGGCCTTTTTTCCGATTTTTCTTTGGTCAAACGATAAAATAATTCACAACAAAAGTTCTTCCGTTTAAAAGATACATATGTAATGTATATGTTGCAATTTTTTCAACGCAATACATATCGAAATAAGCTGGTGACCGTCAATTGCCGAGGACGCTGCAAAAAAAAACACGGTTTGCGGTGATCAAGCTCACGCTGCAACGGCTCATCTGAAACAAAAAAAACGGAGGGGATTTTTAGTTAATGATATAATGCTCCGGTTGAACGAAGGGTTTTGAAAAATTTCCATTTTTCACAAAATGGCGGCCGTTAAAAGTCAAAAGTGTTTTTTTGACCAAAATATCAGTTCCATTTTTTGCTATTAAAAATAAAAATAATTATCCAAAAAAAAAATCCTTCCTTCATATGGAGGACTACCATGTATAGAAGAAGTGATATAAATTTCAACCCGATCGGTAAAGCCGTTCTCGAGCTACAGTGATCACCGACTTCAAAAACATGGTTTCGAGAAAAACGCACTTAAAGTTTTGAGTACGGTTTGCATGGCTCAGACACGACGTGCTACAAAGTCTTGTATTTCGGCGAATAATGGTCCGATTTACATTTACCTGGGCGGAAAATGTTCGTAAGAGATTCTACTTTTTGAAAATGAAATAAAAAAAAATCGATTTTTCGAAAATTCTAACTAGGTCTGTCCCGTTAATACTTGGTGTCAAGACGCTGCCGCGTCTCTAGATATTAGAAACATCGTAATTCGAGGGAACGAAAATGCTGTTTCGTAAAATTTAATGAAAATTGATAAAAATATATTTTTTTTTAGAATTTCCATTTCTGAAAACGGAATGGAAATTTCGTTAATCGGAATTAACGATTCAAATATTTTCATCTATCAGTGCAAAATACTTTATTAGTTCATGAAATTTCAACGTAAAATTAAAATGATCCAGCGACGTGGAATTTTGTATAATTATTTGAAAAATGTTGAAATTTTATTTAAATGCAAATTTAAACGATAAGTCAATTTTGGTCCTGAATATAATTTGTGAAAAAAAACTAAAAATGAATATTTATTTGACAAAGCAGATTATTCAATTGTTAATTTCCTGGGGCTTTGAAACCCCATCTAGAAAGAGTTTCATAAAAGCGTTCTGCGTCTCGGAAATGTGTGCAATAGTTAAATCAAAAGTGGTGGCAAGAATTGTAAAAAAAACCGTTAGTCTGTATAATTTTTTTACATGTTTGTTCGTGCCGTTCTTTCATTTATGCTTATTATCGCAGCCTTCTGGTAAGGTACAATTGCAGGTCGACGTTGTATGTTTTGGTAACGTTAAACATCGGGTCGAGCCGATTGCTGGTATGATTGGTATCGATCGGAAACCGTTAAAATAGCTTAAATAAACGCTGATTTCCATTTAAAGAGTGAATTTTTAAATCGAGATCGATTGTTGCTATTTATCGTCACTCTTTCCATTTGACGCACGGCGTTCTTATTGCTTTATTTATTGTTGACGAGAATCACTCCGTTTGACATTCGAATATCACTCTTCGTTATGACGCTCATTTTTTGTTTAATAAAGCTGAAAAGAAATATTGAATTATATTTTTTTTAGACAACAAAGGAGAAACTTATTTTTTTTTCTAGGTGATAAAAAAAATATACATTTGTAGTTTTATGAATTATATCACTATTTTTTCGGGTACAAGAATTCTGTTATCTTTTCTTTAGACACAAAAATTATCAAAACGAAATTTGCGTTGGTAAAAACTCTGAAAATTATTTTTTTCCGGCACGACGATCGTTATTCTTCCTGACAACGACGATAACAGTTGCCGAAAATGAGCAAAATCACTTCTATTTATTTATTTTTTATTCAATTTTTCGACTGATCGATTTGTTAATCTCGATTATTTATTTATCGATGTATATTTCCGATAATACGAATTTTTAAGTTAAAATTTTCGATAAATGTGTTTGTCATTTTTTTTAGATTCTTAAAAAGGACGAAATTTGTGATTTTGTTCATTTGTAAGCTGTGTTGTCTGCTAAATAAATATTTTTGTTCAATTTGTTGAACATGAAATAAAAAAATGTGGTCGAATTATGGAAATGACATTAGCGAAAAAGAAAAGTTGATGGAAAGAAATAATGATATTGTTCGATGTAAAGTATTGCAATTTATTTTTTAATTGAGTTTTGGATTTGAGATTTTGCTCATATTTTAGTTGTGGCTGTAGGATTAAATTTATTTTTATTAATCGAGATTCACGTATATTTTAAGAGTGTATGGGTGAGTCGATGATTGAACGAAAGCTATAATCTGAATTCGCTTCATTCTCGCCAGCGTATAATTTTATTTAAATGTGTATACGTGATGAAGTTTTCATCGTTGAAATGCAACGAAATTCGTTTTTTTACTATCTCCAAGTTTGTTTTTTGTTCTCGTAAGCTCCAAAAAATGGTCAATATTTTTTTTTGCATTTTTGTTACGAATCCACAAATTGAATCAGTAAACACTCGCATTTGTAAATCAGTAGCGAAATAACGACATTGGAAAAGTAAAGAAAAAAGTTTGTCCATTGCATTTCAACGATGTAAAAACTTCAATGCTATTTTGGACGCGGTATTCTCATCGGAGGACACAAAAGTGTACAGACTATGAAAAATCCTACGTGTGCGTGTGCGCGTAGGTGTTATGAATTAGTTGAAAAGAAAGCAATCTATTATAGTAAATTTATTTTTATAAAATAAACGAATGCATGTAAAAAGAAAAAAAAAATATATATATAAAGAAATTATACTACGAGCCTCGAAGTATTGTGTATCCAAACTCAATAAAGTATTATGTGATTCTGTATTTTTTTTCAAAAAATATTCTGTTTCTTTACAGTTTTTTTCTTTACAGCTTTTATCCGAAATAATTCATCCGATAATTTCGTTACTGATTACTTTATCATCACGATTTTTAGCCCTATTTTACGAAAAATCGTAAAAAATTGTCTTCATGAAATGGAAATAAAACGAAAATTAATTTGTGATATATGTGAATAAGATAAACAATCTCGTATAATATAATATTTTAATAACAATACAATAAAATCATTTTATGTTATATTATGTTACATTAGTATTATTATAATATTTACCGTAACTGTCTCTCATAATTAACAAATTGTTTTAATGTGCACTAGGTATTTGCACATTTTGTGTTTCATATTTTCTCTTCAAATATGCTGTCGAGAACATTCGAAGAAAACTTTTTTGGCCTTCGGATGGGATTGGGTTTTCCATTGCCAAAAAATCTATTCATTTAGTTTTTTCGTTAAATGATTGTGTGCTTTTCAATAGACATTTCAACTCGCACATTTAATTAATATTGTTTTCATTTCTCGATTATTTTAACCGTTAATTTTTTTCATTTTTTCCAAAATAAGGTACTCCACTATTCATTTAATTGCTGAAAAAATATTTTGTGATACAGCTCATTATTTATTGTCAACGATTAATCAACGAAAATTTTTGGTAACATTTACTTTTGAATTCGCCTATTCGTTACTCAGGGTGTGATTTTGTAAGGATTTTACTCTCAAATAAAATTTAATATTTAAACAAAATTAATGAAATACGAGATTCGAAAGATAATTAAGTATCGTCTGATTAAAATTTACATTTTGCAACTTCATTCAAGCTCGATTTCAAGGGCACTTTTTTCAAAATAAAATCGATTGATTATTAAATTAAAAAAATTAAAGAAACGGAAAATAATGTAAAGTGTTTGCGAGGTGAAAACCTTCAAGTTCAGCCTCAGATTTTACAGGAATTTTGTTGTTTACAAAAAAAAATATTGAATGATCATGAAATCAAATTTAGAGTAAAAAATAAGATTCGAATAAAAAATCTATAAAGTTTTGGTGATGTTTTGAGATGAAACTGGTCTGGCAACGGTGAGATCTAAACGAGCACCGGCTGCAGCGATTAGTGGTACCGCGAGACAACAATCGCAATCCTCGGTGCTGGCATCGTTGACACGTAAAATTCTGTCATACGGTCTTAAAACACCGTCGCAAGGACCACCGGGTCTCAAACGGTTTATATAAACACCACGCTCGTAAAGACCATCAGAAACTGAAAATCCAAAGTCTTCGTACACTGGATCCTTGTGAAGTGATACGTGAACGATTTGCTGCGGTCTTGTGTCCACACCATTTCTTTCCTGAGATCTAAAAAACAAAATTCGAAATGAAAATACAATACGAAAATGAGAAATGAAAAACAAAATACAATGATTAGTGAACAATAAACTTCTGTATACTTGTGAGTAATTTTATATCAAAATTTCAAATCCATTTCGAAAATCATGAAACTCAATGGAAAATAATTTTTTAACAAAATTTGCCCCTGAAAAAT
The DNA here is from genome assembly GCA_963989365.1 of Rhimphoctona megacephalus. NCBI lineage: Eukaryota > Metazoa > Arthropoda > Insecta > Hymenoptera > Ichneumonidae > Rhimphoctona > Rhimphoctona megacephalus. The sequence goes on along the minus strand of OZ022414.1, from coordinate 12,770,692 downwards.
GCGATAATTTCATAAAATTAATAAAGTGTCAAATCTTAATTTAACGAAGATTAATCTCGATAGCAAAATTTTCCATCTCAATATTATTGCTTATTTATTCTTGATTGATACAATTTTCCATTTTTTCGTAATTTTCTCTTTATGCACTTTTTAATTTCTGATTTTTTTCTTTGGGGAAGTACTAGTGGAAAAGAAAATGTTAACCCTGGGTAAGGAGCCATCGGCAGATCCAATTGTCCACTGTCGATTGAAGCTGTGTCCCAAAGTCTCATTATTTCCGGTACAGTACCACAAACTTCGCCTATTTCACCCCACGAGTCAACTGCGCTGTCGACGCTCGGTAAACTTTCTCTCGCTGATCTCGATATTCCTGTTGGATATTGCTGCGGTGTCGTCTCACTTGAAATGCTACCCTCCCTGACACTGTACAAGTAGAAAATTTTAATTAATCAAATTAAATTAAAATATAAAAAAAATAAATAAATTTAATACGATGTAATAAATAATATTTTTGAATAACTTTGAATACGAATATTCTTCACTTATTTAAAAAAATTTTAAATATTGAAAAAATTGTTATTTTCTTTGCAATTATAATCTGCAGGTCCTCAAACAATATCGATAGAAAATTTCGAACAATTCTGATAAACGACATAATACTTGGAAACACTGGAAAAAACCGTTTCGTTGCAATCCAATGACGACAAATGATATAAAATTTTTAAATATGCTTCGTAAATTTTGCATCCAGTTTCATGGGGAATAACTAATTATTTAGTTTCGGTTAATAATCTTATATTTCAATCGTAACAAGTATCCTTGAATAAAAAAAAAATATTTTCGAATAAGTGTCGAAAATAATTCGTAAATACTAGAACCCTACAATCTATTTTTTCCAACGTAAACCCCACACTGGGGTAAATAATTACTGCAATCTTGTCTTCAGCATAAAATGTTCCTCGTATGCGATAATAAGATTTAATTATATACCGTTCTCTCCGTTTTTTGATAACGAAGAGAATGGTGTATGATAAAGTCGTATTTTGTAAATATTTAATGGTGAAAATTATATAGAACGAAAGGAATGGTTTTAAAAAATTGGTTCGGGAAGGAAATTTGACATTTCCGTGGGGTAACTAATTACCTCATTGTGGGGTTCTAGGGTTAATCAATGAGCTTAAATTATTTTTTAATTAGGAAAAATTCTTAAATGGTAGGCCAATTCAATTTTGCGAACCCGTAATAACATGGTAGAAATTTTAGAAAATCCGGTGAACTATTTTTCTTTTCGCAGTGAAGTGTTGAAAGTTCATTAAACATGCATAAGTGAAATTTGAGATAAAATTCAAAGCGTTCAATAGAAAAAATCCTTAATAAATGAGTAAGAATTAATGATGCAAGAATGCATGTCAATTTTTTTTTGGGATTAATACCTAGAATCCGTTGATGTATCTGGTTTTCTCACTGTCAAAGCAACAACCGAACTTCCAGGTCTGTGCAACAATTGGGCAGCTTGTCTCAAATCGCCAGGATCCAATTTTTGTCCATCAATTGCTAATAAACGATCTCCCGGTGCCAAACTTCCGGTTCTATAAGCCAATGAACCCCGTCTCACTTCAGCAATAATTAAATCTTCGTTGACCGTGAGTCCAAGATCGGGTTGACCGCCCAAGGGTCTTGCTACCCTTACGGTAAATACTCCAGAACTTGGAACAACTGTACCGCCAACTTTGTATTCTGTTACCAATTCGACCTACAAGAATATTGTTAATTAAAATGAAATTTGTTAATGTGAATTGACATCTTATTTTATTTATCAGCATTATTCGACATTTTTTTACTCTACGGCCTTCTTTTCATTTTGATCGCAAAGTATTGGTATCGACAATTGTATAACAAAGTTCATCTAGTTTCGAACATATCTGGCTATTTTTAACAGCACAATTACGGAATTGAGTATTAATTAAGGTAAAATAGCTGATACAGACGAGTCAAACGAGTACTAAATTTTCCAAATACATTTATGCAAAGTTTCCCTGACTGATCTTGATACTGTATTTTTTTCGATATCGCGACTATGGCAAAATGGCTTTTTTTAACTGTAATTGTGTCGGTATCGATACCCGAAAGCAAGCCCCAGCGGGCGGGCCCAATTGAGGGTATCGGTACCGTAAATTATGCGGTTTGCTACCCAAAAGCGAGCCCGCAGGTACGGTATCGGTACCGTAAATTATGCGGTTCGCTACCCAAAGGCTGAAAATTATGCGGTTCGCTACCCAAAGGATGAAAACTTCCATGAGAAAAGCTATCGAGCGACAACGAATTGTACTCCACCATTTGATTGCAACGGATATATTTAAAACAATTGTAAATCGATAATCATGACCATTGAAAAAAAAAAGATGGATGCAAAGCGCCCCTTCTCCCAAACACGTGTTCCAAGAGCAAAAAAAAAAAATAAAATTGCTCCTGGGTTCATCGAACCTTCCCTACCCGCCAACTACGTTCCACTGGTGTAAATTTATTTATCCATCCATTTGTCTATCCTGCTATGAAACACCACTAGACTCGCGAAGGAAAGAAATGCCAGTGAACACGGTATCGGACCTGCGAAAATGCGGTATCGAGACCGGATCGGTGGATTGGAAAAAAATTCGACAGGTAGGCATCGGACCTGCAAAATGACGGCATCGATACTGGATTGGTGGACTTAATTGAAAAAGCAAAATTCGACAGGTAGTTAGCGACCCAACAAATTGTGGTATCGATACCGGGCCAGTTGGACTTGAGCAAAAAGCGAAAATTCGGCACATTCGGTATCGGTGGAATTAAAATTAGGCATCGATACCGATATTAGGTCCGTTGGACTTCGTCGAAAAAGCAAAAGTCGACACGGCATCGATACCGAAAACGATTTCGGTTAAAAAACGCCCAGTTGAGACGGTATCGGGAACAGTCAGAGTTAATACACTAATTAAACGAATTGACGGTTGATTTGTATTACAGCATGTCTTATTAACCTAAAAAAATATTAACAACAATAGATTTGCAAAACCTTCAATTGATAAATACAAAATTCTCCGATGTTATATTTTCATCGAGATTTTTCAAAGAATAATAATTATCAAATAATAATAAGAATAATCGTATTTTTCAACCGATTTTAATGCACCACGTCTTATTTTCTTCCTCAAGAGATCCTCAAGAGATACGAATTCATTGTATGGATTTTTTTTCTGAGTTCCATCGTTTTGCTGTTGCAGTTAATTATTTAATTGGCTAAAAAAATGTTCATAAACCAATTGCTGTAATTTTTATATTAACAAAATTAGAAAAAAACCTACGCGGTGAATTCGTAGAGGATCTCTTGAGGAACAAAATAAGACGTATTGCATTAAAATCGGTTGAAAAATACCGATTATTCTTTGAAAAATTTCGATCATGGAATTTTGCAGTTATCAGTTGATGATCTCGCAAATCCATCGTTATTAAATTCTTTTTAGATTAATAAGACATTCTGTAATACACATCAACCTTCAATTAATTTAATTAGTGCATTAAGGGCGGGTTGTTCAAACTTCTAGGTAGCCTATCTGACGGTTTTTTAAGGCGGTCGTCTAGTGTGTCAGGTCAAAGAAATAGATTTTTTTTCTTCATAAATCACATCTAAAACATGTGTAGAAGACGTGGGTAAAAGAATTTTTCGAAATTCGAAGCCGTTGAAAAGTTACAGCCATAAACCGGAGCAGGTATACGGAGCGCGCGATTATATACAATAACTTTCAAACGCGTTTTTCTCAAAACACGATTTTTTCAAACTGCTGCCATGATATCTCAAAAACTAGTTAATTGATTCTACTCAAATTTATACAGCATCTTTAGTACATATATAACTACAAGTTGAACTAAAATAATTAAGATTGCTTCGTTAGTTTTCTTTTTACCAGCTAAATAGACCCCAAAAAAAGTGCGAAAAATTGAATTTTTTTTCTAAAGCGTAAAAAAAATTATTTTTTGGAATTCTGACTTTATTTTAGTTCCATGAATTATAATGAAGTCTCAAGTCTCACAATTGGAATGGCGTTTGGTTTTTTGATTTCAGATAAGCAGAACGGCCAGAATCATGGCAGCAGTGGAGCACCTCTTTTTTTTATGTGTTCCTGTTGGGCGGTGTATCTCCGATTATATTTAATATATTGACTTCAAAAAATTCACAAAGTTTGTTTAAATGTTAATAAAAATAATATACAATTTATAAATTATTTTAATGGTTTGTAAAAAAAAAAAATCCCCAAAAAAGCATTTAAAAAACAGCCTTCACACTAGACGAGCGCGTTAAGTCAATGCATTGACTTGCAGACCTTTAATCACCAGATAGGCTTATTTAGTGGTTGGAAAACTCGCCCTAGACTTTGCATAAATGTATTTTGAAAATTTAGCACTCATTTGATTAGTGTAAAGTAGCCATATTACCTTAAATTTCGATATATTCGCAGACGTTTCTATTCATATCAATTAATACGCACGGAATCATAAAATCTGTGGCAATCGGATATAAAAATTGGCATGAAGAAGTTCGATGAATGAATTTGCTTTTATCATTTTCGTTAATGAATTTTAAACAATCTGAACCGCTACTCCAATTTTTATTGATCATTTCTTTCCTCTGCATTATTGGAAAGAATAAACATTTCTAGTATTTTAATTTTAAGTTTTTTTTTTTTTCGTTACAAATACATTTGGCTGGATTACATTCGTATGATTATAAATCAAAGTTCGAACGAATGAAAGTATAATTCATTGAACTTTCTGGTTAGATCGTTAGCATTTATTATCACGATAGGGACATCAATAAATTTAACATAAAAAAAAATCGTTTGTATTGACACAAGTTTTTGATAGTTTCACCGATGGAGAATTGATCACTACAAACAACTCGGGAGTAGAATTTTTAAAAAATTTACGAAATCACATATTTTTTAAATTATTTTTAAGTTTTGAAATGTCTCGTATTTTTTAAACAATACCTGAGACGATTCTAGAATGGCAGAGACTTCAGCAGGTTGTAAATCTTGGAGAATTCGACGATTCATAGCGATTATTTTGTCACCGGGCAAAAGTACGCCACTCCTTTCAGCGGGGCCTCCGGCCTCGAGAAGATCGACGACGTAATTGAGTCTGTCGTCGGTAGGTCGAAGAGCGAGTCCCAATCCTCGATGATCGGGCCTCAAAAGCACGGTGAGACTTTCTTTAGTGTAAAGTGTTTGATTGGCACCCTGTTGCGGCTGTCCCCGTCTTTTGACAGTTCTCGAGGTTGCGCTAGGTGCTCGTGGCAATATTTGGAGTCTTGCTATTCGACTATTTTCCGCGACGTTGCGCAATAATTTGGCTGCACCAATTGCATCGTGCACAGGATTGTCGTCCACTGCAAGCAAACGATCACCCGGTTGAAGGGCGCCGCAACGATCGGCTGTGCTCGCTGGCCGAAGACTTTCGATGTAAACCCCGCTTGGTGTTTCCCTCACTGTCAGACCGATCTCTCCTGAAGAGTCAGAAAAATTGACTTATTAAATTTATAAACTGATCCAATTGAATCTCTCTCGCTGAAGCGTTCGTCAATAATGTTTTGTTTTAATTCAGAAATATATTCAGGACTTTATGATGTGATTAATTTCCGTTTCGGCCTTGAAATATTTCCTTTTAAATATTCCGCAATTTTGCATGCGTTTTTTGTGGAAAACCGTTGAAAATTTTACATTTCATGCGCTAACTTTCAAACTTTTGTACAGATTTTTTTTTATTTTAGTAAACCCTTAATTACACGACGCAGTTTTCCCAGAAAAAAATTAGGATTTTTATCGTTTAATTTCGGAGATATAGCGATAGAAAGTTAAAGTGAGTCTTAGCACGGAAAAAAATGATCTATAAAAATTAATGGTCGATACTTAAAATTTACTGAAATTAAAACAAAATGTACAGTTGAAAACTGTAAATTACTCGTTTTACAGTGTGTTCCATTACAAAATAATGGATTTAATGTGTTTTTTACTCTCTGATCAGTTATTAATGCTGATCTAAGCTGTAAAAAACTCAATGTCCACAGCAAAAAAATGACAAAGCAGAAATTACAAATAAAAACGAAGGATCCCACTGTGTATGAAATGTAAAATTGACAGTGCCCCCAGTAAAATATTCAGTCCGTATAGGAAAATAAACTGTAAACCAATACCATTTACTGATATTGAAAATTGTAAAAAAATGTTAAACGGTATTCATGGAAAATTGTAATTAGAAAATATAAAAATTGTATATTTTTTATTGAGAAAATTACCGTCGACATAAATTAGAAATTGCAGTATGCCCAGTAAAAATTCGACAACGTACTGCAAAATTTGTTATGTTACTTTCAATTTTTACAGTGTACACTGTACTTTCTCCAAACACGTGAGCCAGGAAATTTCAAGGTGAAACACTTATTGAAGACTGTTGCTATATTTGCTTATTATATTTCAAACAATGGGGGGGGGGGGGGGGGGCGATAACTTGTCAAAAGACTTGTCTCATAGATTATTCATGAATATTACTGATTATATTCCGGATTGGATATGTACGTATCACTTTTTTTACCAATAACTACCAAGTAGATAGTGGTGTAATAGGTCCGAGGTGTGCGTTAGGTCGTATTGGGTTTTATACTTAATTCCCGCTATTTTTCAATAAAAAAATTATTTATAGTTTACGGTATTCGAAGTATTGTCTTTCAGAAGCTACGACCTTTTCTCATCTTTCACGCAACAAATGGATTCCACGCCAATATAGAAATCGTTGCTTTTTGAGGCGATTCATTCACCGATCCATTTTTTGATATCTTCAAAAGACTTGAAATGTTGCGATGACAAATCATTCTGTATCACTCGAAACAAATGATAATCAGACGGTGTTATGTTTGGTGAATACGACGGGTGACGTGGTAAGACTTTCCAGTTCATGTCCTTTATATACTTTTTTACGGTTTCTGCTACATGTGGCCGAGCATTGTCATGGAGCAAAATTTGTTTGTTATGACGTTTGGCGTACTAAGGCGGCTTTTTTCTCAATTCTGGTTTAGTTTCATTAATTGTTGTTTATAGCGAATAGCTGTGATCGTTTCACCCGGTTTCAGCAACTCTTGGTACATCATACCTTCTTGATCCCAACAAGGGTGCGTTCGACTTGGACGCTTTCGCGCTCAAAGCGCGGCTCTACCATTGAACGGTATTACTATACCTTGCGTTCGACTTGACACACAGCATCACCTTTTGAGCACGGATATTGCGTTTTGGCGTTGATGGACCTGGTTCACCTGGTAGTACCTATACTTTTTTTCATTTGAGATTTTCGTAATAAACCCATTTCTTATTGCCAGTCACGATTTGATCTAAAAATGACTTCTTTTCGCATCGTTGAAGCAGCAATTCACAAATCGTATTTTGTTTTTCGAGTTGTCTCTCGTTTAATTGATGTGGTAACCAATTTCCCGTTTTTTGAACCAGTCCAAGATTATGTAAACATTTGGTAACAGCCATTTCAGTAACGTTCAACGTATCAGACAATTTTTTATGGGTCTGACATCGATCTTCATTGAGTAAGGCCTCCAATTCTTCATCTTCAAATTTTTTCGGCTGTCCTGGACGTTCTTTGTCTTTAAGAGTATGAATCTGTGGCGGACTCGCCACCAACTCCGACATTTTCCAACCATCAGCGCCAACGGCGAAAGCAAACACTAGTTCCGCGTTCCGATCTACCCAACCTTCTTGACCCAGTCCAGTGAGTCCAGTTTAACATGTTCCTGCTGGTTCCCACTACACATGTGGCCGCTCAATCACGCCGTGATATTTGTTCTTAAAAATATTAAGTTTCTTCTGTTTTAATTAATAAATATTATTTGTGTGTTGTAACCCGGTGTACAATTATTCACCCCACGGTTAATTACGCCATAAAGTGGTGACCCCGTAGCGATTTCGAACGATTAAAATAAAAGCGTGGTTAACCCAGTGACTGGGCATCATGACGATGCCTGAAACGGAAAACATTCCTCGTACACCGCCACCATCATTGCTACCTTCACGTTTCAACACTCTAATCGGAGACAACGATGCTGCGGACTCGAAAAACAGTGCCGGTCGCAAAGTCTTAGACGGTACATCTCAAGCAGGTAACTCGTCAAACATGGCGAACAGCGGTCAAAACGCGTGGTATGACGAAACACGAGCGCGTACAAGCATAATGTCGCAAAACTTCGACGTGCAAGAGGTGTCAATTGTTCGTCTACCTACATTTCTCGGCAAAGTTCCTGACATATGGTTTAATCAAGCCGAATCAATCTTCAAAAATCACCGAATCAGCAGTGACACTCGGAAATACGATCTGGTCTTCGAAGCTTTAAGGGGACCGTATGGTCTAGAGCACGAAAATTTCACCTATTTTCACGATTTTTTTTTTGCCATAAAAAAATTAAAAATCGATGTTTTAACTTTTCGGGTTTATTACTACCTTTATTAAGTATACAAAAAAAATTTTTTTTAATTTTAAAAACAGTGTTTATTATCATATAATTGGCATTGAAGACGACCCTCTCGAAAAATCCGACCCGGACGGTGAAGATCGATCCGAGACTTCTACTCATCTGAAACACAAAATTCAAGAAGATTCTTAATCAGAAAGAGTGCAGTTATGGTCGGGACTAGAACAAATCGAAAAAATTAAAAATTGACAAAATGGCGCGCTTTTGAAAAAAAATTCGTAAAATCGGGTTTTTTTTTCACTAGTTTTTTAGTATAAACAATAAGAAATTATTTAAATAAAATTATGATTGTAGTTCCGACGATAGCCATACATGTTGTGAACAACATATCCAAATTTCAAGTGATTCGGTTGAATAGTTTTTTTGTTTTCACCTGCGCAGTGCCGAAAAAAGTCGTTTCGAGATAAATGAGTTTAAAGTTTGAGGTACAGATATTTTCAAAAATTGAGCAAATTTTGAATACTTACAGTTAATCCGCGATTCCGGCACCATATAGGATTCCTTCGGAACGTTCATAATTCAAGATTTCCTCACTCCTTTCATTTCTTCGAGCTGTCCGAGCCTCTTTGGAGTTGTCCGTGCTCCTACGGTTGGCGCTCGATACTCGCAGCTCGTCTCGGTTTTGCGCTAGTTGCTCCGCTTGTGGCCCGATTGTTATGCCCATGGTCTCCATTATTTTCAATAGGGATGCAAATCCTTCATTGAATATGCAAGCGGAAATGTGAGTGGCAATATCAATGATTTTTTTTCCGGCAAACAGATGTTTCGGCGCAAGGTGCCACACGCAAGCATTGAAACTTTCGTTATTGTTCTGCGTATTACTGCCAATACACCTTTCCAATAAAGTCTCTGCTGTCAATTCTTCATAAATTGGTTTTAATATCTCTTGTGCTTCATCGCACAGAGCAGGTGGGTGCTCGTAGGTGTCTAAAGTACCTGCAGCCTCACTTTGACGCCACTTGCACCACGATTCGGAACCTGGAGGACAGTACGAGTGTTGCGGATTTTCATCTGTTGAAATTTTGTGATAATATGCTGCCCATATTTCACTTCTCATCCCTTCAGTCGAATCTGAATTACGTCTAATTGCTAGACCGTAATAAGTTGACAGCTCTTGCAATAATTTATTCGTCAATTGTTGACGCTTCGGTGTTTTATTTATCGATTTCCGCTGTGTCTTTTTTCCCTCTTCTTTTTCTGTCAATTTCTTTGTTGCTTTCTTTATTTGTGCATGTTTTTTTTTCGCATCAACAGCACGTTTGTACAAACGTTTTTTAACATGCAAAACACATTCTTTTTTGCAAACTAAAAAATCATCCCCGTAAGGCTTTGTGTCCAATAAGGCTTTGAACGTTTTCGTGTCGCGGACCGCTCTCTACCTGCGTTATGGGCTGTAGAAGCTGTAATATTGAGAATTTCCGCATGAAAATTTCACAGTATATTCTTGAGATACTATACTTTCGACATATCGAAAAAAAAAAAATCGATTTTTTCAAATTTCTAGACCATACGGTCCCCTTAACTCCTGACATAATGGCGCAGATTTCCGACTTCTTGCGAAAACCTCCAGAAAACGATAAGTATTCAGCTCTCAAGTCTATTCTACTTCGTCGCCTTACCGATTCGAAAGAAAGACAGATACAAAAATTCTTGAACGAATTACAGTTCGACAATAAACGACCCACGTAATTATTGCGAGAAATGCGAGAGCTAGGAGGTGACATCGTTCATGAAGATTTCTTACGTTCGCGATTCCTACAATGCATGCCGACAAACATCAGAACGTATCTGGTCGGTTGCACTGACTCGACGCTGTCAAAAATTGCTGAAACCGCAGATGCTATGATTGAAAGCTGCGGAGGTTCCTGCGTCTTCGCTGTCTCTCAAAATACTCACTCACCGGGTGTCGCAGCCGTTGCCTCTCTCGAATCTCGGATGACATTGATCGAGAAGAGCCTCGCCAATCTTCTTGCGTCACATGAGTCACTAAAAAACGAATTGCGTCAAAGGAACAATAACAATAACAATAATTCACAGAATTACTACGGTCGTGATAACGACAACAATGGCGATGGTTTCCGAAGACAATCTCGTTCTCGCAGCAAATCTCAAACTCGAACCTCTGGAATATGCTACTACCATGAAAAATATGGCAATCAAGCAAGGTGTTGTCGTCTACCGTGCATGTTCGAGAAAAAACCTCAACATACGGAAAACTAGAGGTGCTGTCGACGGATATGACGGTCGCAGGCAGCACAAGACCTCCACAGGAAGCTGAAATCCGTCTGCACGTCTTCGACAAAGTGACAAACGTCAGATATCTAGTCGATTTCGGATCGGTCGTCACGATCGTACCCTCCAGTATGGTCAAAGAAAAATTATGCTGTGATACGCTTAAACTGTATGCTGCAAATGCTACGGAAATAGCCACGTTCGGAACAAAAGTAATGACTCTTGATCTGGGCCTTCGGCGTCCCTTCAAGTGGTCGTTCATCGTAGCCGATATACGTTCAGCCATTCTTGGGGCCGATTTTATCGCACACTATGGCTTACTGATTGATCTCAAAAACCAGCGACTCATTGACTCGGTCACATCGCTCTCAACCACAGGAACTGTGATGAAAACAACGATACACAGTATATCCACTATCAGTACCATCAACAATCAGTATTCGGATCTTCTCGGTCAGTATTTGGAAATTACCAGACCGTCAACAATTCCGAACAAAAACAAGGAAAACAACGTTACTCATCATATTGAAACAACTGGTGCTCCAGTGGTTCAGCGCTTTCGACGACTAGTCGGCGAGAAGTTATCAGCGCTGCGAACTGAAATCGAATATTTACTCGATCAAGGGATGATTCGTCAATCGAAAAGCGACTGGGCTAGTCCTATTCACCTCGTAAAAAAACAGTCTGGAGCCTGGCGTCTCTGCGGCGATTTCAGGGCTCTCAATGCGAAAACAGTACCTGACCGCTATCCAATTGCTCACACTCACGATCTTTTTCATGGTCTGTACGGAAGAACAATATTCTCGACTCTAGATCTCACTAAAGCCTACCATCAAATTCCCATGGCGGAAAATGATATTAAGAAAACTGCGATTACGACTCCACTGGGGTTATTCGAATTTCTCGTCATGCCGTTTGGTCTCAGAAACGCATCGCAAACGTTTCAGCGATTTATGGACTCGATCTTCAGAGACCTCGACTTTGTCATTGTGTACATTGACGACATCCTCATCGCTTCTAAAACCCCGGAAGAACATCATCGTCATCTTAAAATTGTGTTCGACAGACTTCGACCAAATGGCCTCACGATCAACCTCAACAAGTGTGTTTTGGGCAAAGCCGAACTCACCTTCTTGGGATTCACGATAAACCGCGGCGGATACAAACCTCCGGACGACCGAGTGAGTGCAGTGGCGAATTATCCAAAGCCATCGACTGTTCAAGACCTACGACGATTCCTGGGTATTGTGAACTATTATCGACGAAGCATTCCCAATGCAGCACGAATTCAAGCTCCTCTTTACGAATATCTCAAAGTCAAAGAAAAACGATAAACGAGCGATCCCATGGACGGCCGAAATGGAGCGTGCGTTCGAGGAATGCAAAACGAGTGTAACAAAAGCAACAACAACAACGTTTGTTTCACCGGATGGTCCTCTAATCCTAACTACTGATGCCTCAGATACAGCTATCGGCGCGTGTCTAGAGCAAATGGTTGGTGACATTCGAAAACCTGTCGGATTTTTCTCCCGCAAACTCAGCCCTGCCGAAAAAAACTATAGTACCTACGATAGGGAATTATTGGCCATTTTCGCTGCAGTGAAATTCTTTCTCCACATTTTGGATGGTCGACATTTTGTCATTCGAACTGACCACAAATCACTGATACATGGATTTCAGCGAAACTCTGACAAAATATCGCAACGACAAATTCGTCAACTCGACTTCATTGGGCAGCATTCCACCGAAATAATCCACGTAAGCGGAGATGACAATATCGTGGCCGACGCACTCTCTCGGATTGAACACATCAATCGAATAGAGATGCCAAAAGTCCTGTCAGCGCAACGTATTCGAGACGCTCAGCAGAAGGACGAAGAACTTGAGAGCCTTCTCCGCAACGAGACGTCGCTCCAACTGCAGCAACTCTCCGTCGAACCAGGTATCGATCTCTTCTGCAACATAACCTCAGGTATTGTACGTCCGTTCATTCCTCAATCTCTACGTCGAGAAGCCTTTGATTCGGTACACTCTTTGTCTCACCCAAGTGGACGAAGCACCTGTCGTCTCTTAAGACAAAAATATGTCTGGCCTGGTATCAAAAAGGATGCGCTTGAGTGGTCGCGATATTGTGAACCATGTCAACGGTCCAAGGTCAACAAACTTAACCGACTTCAACCAAAAAACATTGACGTTCCCGACGGACGATTTAATCATATCCACATGGACATCATTGAACTCCCGATTGTGAATGATTTTCGGTATTGTTTAACAATTATCGATCGATTCACCAGGTGGCCGGAGGCTATTCCGCTTAACAATATCACAGCAGACTCGGTAGCTACAGCGTTCTACAACAATTGGATCTATCGATTTGGCCCACTGTTAACGATAACTACGGATCAAGGCCGTCAGTTTGAAAGCTCGCTCTTCTCATCGCTTGCCAACTAGGTAGGATCTAAACGAATACGAACTACGGCTTATCATCCTGCCTCAAATGGAATGATTGAGCGCTGGCATCGCACACTAAAAGCCGCGTTGATGTGCAACAGACAAGTTCCATGGACCGAGCTTTTACCAACAGTTCTACTTGGACTGCGGACGGCGTATAAAGAAGACATCGGAGCTTCCTGCGCTGAAATGTTGTACGGAAATACTATTCGATTACCGGGTGAATTCTTCATCTCACAAGATTTTGCCGTTGAGCCTGAAATATTCCTGCAAAAATTCAGAGAGCACATGAGAGGGATTCGTCCAACTCCAACTGCGCACCATAATAAAGCACGCATGTTCATCCTTAAGGATATCGAAAAATGCTCGCATGTGTTTTTGCGCAACGATGCAGTGAAACCACCACTCGAACAACCATATTCTGGTCCATTCAAGATCATCAAGAGGCTGGACGACCGTCGGTTTGTCATTGACATAAACGGTGAAGAAAAAACAATAACTATCGAAAGACTGAAGCCAGCGTACGTCGTAAAAAATGACGATCCCATTAAAACAACACAAGAAGAAACAGAGATTCAGCCGCATCAATTGGGGTCGACGATGGATCCTCCAACGAAAACCTACGCAAGAAAAAGAGTTTCGTTCCCTACACCTTCGGTGAAGGAAACTGGGGGGGGAATGGATGTGGCGGACTCGCCACCAACTCCGACATTTTCCAACCATCAGCGCCAACGGCGAAAGCAAACACTAGTTCCGCGTTCCGATCTACCCAACCTTCTTGACCCAGTCCAGTGAGTCCAGTTTAACATGTTTGTTACGAGCGCAATTTGGTCGGGTAAAACAAATGATTTACACTGGTTAGTTGGATCGAGAAATATAAATTTATTTTAACGTTTTGAGCGCGTGCGTCTCGACGGCCATCTTAGACTTGACTGACTCCTCACAGTAAAAGTTACTAGTGGTTTTTGGGGCGTTTGTCGTAGCGCACTCTGCGTAAAAAAGGAACAACTAAAATCTTAACATTCTCCCATCTTGAGTTGTAAAGGTTTTTTTTTTTTTTTACAACTCAACGAAAACAAAAAAGAAATCATAAGTAAATTACAATAATAATTAAAATGAAATAACTTTTATAAAGAAAATCAAAGATCGAGTCTCTTGGGTACGTGTACTTGTCGTCCACTGCTCGTGCGAGCTACTGTTATAGGAGGTTCCTTTGACGACGACACTGTCTCGATAGGCGGCTCGTGATTTTCTTCCGCCGACGGTGCTTCCCCTTTTTCCTCCGACTGTAGAGCTCTATTCGAAGAACCCCCCTTTTCGACGATGAACTTATTCAAGGATTCTCTCTCTTTAGACGTCGTCATCTCCAACGGATACAACCTCTGAACGGGGCGCACGAGTTCACCTGACGCCGTTTTCAATCGTGCTACCCGCACGGTACCATGTCGACCTTGTATGGCTTCGATTACTCGAGCTAGTGGCCAATCTATACGTTTTTGATTGTCGTGGCTCACGAAGACGACGTCCCCCTCTTGCAGATTGATCATTTTTGCTTTGCGATTATTCGCTCTAGACAATTGTCCCAAATATTCGGAGCGAAAACGTCGTCGTAGGTCCTCTCTTAGTTTCTGACGATAACGTTGTCTCTTATTCAACCGGCTTTCTTCGATATTGTCGAGATCGGGTACTCCTACTTCTCGAATGTTCTTGTAGGAACATTGCGGGCGTCAACGGAACTACCTCCTCGGGGTTTTCGGATAAATAAGTGATCGGTCGAGAATTGATGATCGCCTCGCAATCACACAGCGTTGTAGTAAAATCCTCGAACGATAGACAGGCTCGGCCTAGAACTTTCTTCAGTAATTCTTTTACTGACCTCACAAGGCGCTCCCACCATCCTCCCCACCAGGCTGCTGTGGGAGGGTTGAATCGCCACTCGATTTTCTCGACCGTGCTATATTCCTCTATCTTTCTCCAGTTGATCTCTCGTAACAGATTATTGGTTCCAGTGAAATTTGTACCGTTGTCGCTGAATATGACGGAAGGTCGTCCTCGTCGTGCAATAAATCGTCTGAAAGCTCCGATGAAGAGCTCGGTCGACAGTGAAGTTACAAGTTCGAGGTGTATCGCTCTGTACACCGCACAAGTGAAAAGGCAGATCCAAGCTTTCTCGCCACCTCTCAAATAAACTGGTCCTGCAAAATCGACTCCAGATATCTCGAATACCGCTGCATCTCGAACGCGTTCTTCTGGCAGGGTTGCCGGCGAAGTTTCTATCCGCTTCGCTTTGAAACGTTTACACGTGGTGCATTTTGCAAGTACGGAACGTATAGCGCGACGGCTGGAAATAATCCACACCTGTTCTCTCAAATTGCTCATCATAATTTGTATTCCAGCGTGATTCAATTTTTCATGACGATATTGTATCAGCTTGGTGACGAGTGGGTGCAGCGGGTCCAGAACTATTGGGTATCGGAAGCCAAATTCGTCGTCTCGGTTTGATACCGGTGTCTTCAAACGAATTAGTCCTATTTTGTCTTCGTATGGATTCAAACTCTTGATTTTCGGGTCGGCGAAACCGTCAAATGACTCTTTTTGTGCCAAGTGCATCACCTTTAGTTCTGCCTCAATAATTTCTTTTGCCGTCAATTCTCCGTGTTGACGTCGAGAATGGTCTTTTCGACACCTCGCCACGAAGCGTAGAATCCACGCCATCATACGCAATATCTTGGAGTACTTGGAAAGTCCTCGCATGTACCAATGATCTTTCTGATTGGAAATGGGCTCATTCGCGTTGGTCATCATCGCAAGACTGGTTTGGACGCGTACACCTGTCCTTTTTGCTATCGTCGACGACTTCTTGATCTCGTGTCCTACTTCTTCCTCGTCGATGATATAATCAGCTGCCGGCCATTGATCACGCGTTTTCTTAAGCCATTCCGGGCCTTCCCACCATTTCGACTCGAGGAGTTGTTCGGCGCTGCATCCTCGTGATGGGAGATCGGCAGGGTTCATTGAACCGGGTACGTGATACCATTGTTCGGGATGCGTTAAGTGTCTTATCTCTTGCACTCGGTTCCAAACGAAAGTAGCCCATTGATTTCCGCGTTTGATCCAGGACAGAACGGTTGACGAGTCGCTCCAAAAACGTTTCTCTGCTTGTGACTCGTTTAGCGCTTCTAATGTGAAAGTCATCAGCCTTGCTCCTATTGTTGCGGCAAGAAGCTCCAATCGAGGTATGGTTGTTTTGCCCATTGGTGCCACCCTTGATTTCGCCTCAATGAGTTGAACCTTAACGCCATCCAAGGTCTCGGTGCGTGCGTATAACACCGCCGCGTACGCTTCTCGACTAGCGTCTACGAAAACGTGAAAGGAGGTCACATCTCTCTTTCTTTTATCACCGAGAGCCCATCGTGGAAGTCGTAATTCGAGTAGTAAGTTCAACTCTCTATGCCAATCGATGAAAGCATTTTTGACCTTCTCATCGACCTCGGTATCCCAACCCAGATCCGTAGACCATAGTTTCTGTAACAGTATTTTTGGACGCAGCAGTACCGGGCACGAAAAACCGATCGGGTCGAATATCTTTTGTGTGACCGATAAAATATTTCGTTTCGTTACCTTTTCGGGTATGCTGTCCTCCAGCGCAGTCTTGGTTAGCGACAGTGTATCTCTTCCTTTGTCCCAAGTGAGTCCTAGTACCGGCACAGTACAATCTGTTAGCATTGGATTGGAATACTCCCATCCTCGAAGTAGAAAACCACCCGTTGACATAACAGTAGTAGCGATTCTCTCGAATGCCTCTTTTTCTTCATTCGTGTCAACGCTGGTCACGCAGTTATCCACGTAAAATGATCTCTTCAATCTTTCGATTATCGCTCGCTGTTGTTCATTTTCAGTCTGTCGTAACTCTTTCTCCAAGTGCATTTCGATCGTAGCACCCAACAAAAACGGACTGCTTGTGACTCCGAATACGACTCTGCAATGTCGGTAAACTTCAATCTTCGACGTCTCATCCTCGTTCCACCACAGGAACCGGAGCATGTCTCGATCCGTTGGCGATACGCTGATTTGGAGAAAAGCTCGCTTTATATCGGAAATAACTCCGATTTTCTTTTCTCGAAAGCGCAACAGGATCGTCGGTATTAGTTCTATAAGGTTTGGACCGACTTCGAGACACTGATTGAGCGAAGGTGACACCTTGCTTCTCGCTGAGGCATCGAAAACGGGCCTTAACCATGTCGTACTGTTCTTTTTCACCACGTACTGATGTGGCAAATAATGCCCGTGTTTCTTTACTTCCTTAGGCGGGACGAGTTCGACGATCCCTTCAACCAACCATTCTTTAAACACCTTACAATAGTCTTCGTAAAGATTTTCGGATTTGAGTTTCTTCGTGTTTACTTCCAATCTCTTGAGCGCTATCTCCTTATTATCCGAGAGCGGTGGATGCTTCTCTTTCCAAGGTAGGAGCACTTCGTAACGTCCTTCTTTGTTCACTTTGACGGTTTGTCGAAAATGATCCTTCACTTGCTTTTGATGAGTTTCTTTAGTCCTTGTTTCTGTAGGATCGGTGATTCCTAGTACGTCGAGGCTCCATAGGTCCGAGACATTTGCGGCCTGTGCAAACATGGATACTGACAACAACGCTGAGTCTACTCGTGAAGCTTTCCCCATTATGGTCCATCCCAGCCGAGTCTCGATTGCTGTCGCGCCGCACTCGAGGTTTCGTAGTCTGCCGGTCAGTAATTTACCCATAATGTCAGCTCCTATTAGTATCGTGATAGGCTCGTTATTTTGTCCGACGTCTGTCAACCGTATACCGTTGTGAGCTAGCTCTTGAATCCATGGGCCTCTCGATATGCTGGAGATGTTTTGGCAAATAGTATCCTGGTCCAGCGCAACGAAATTGCAAGCGTACTGATCGTCCAGGCTTTTGAGTCGTATACGATATGCCCTATGTTCCTGTGTTTCGGTCTTCGCGCCTCCGAAAAGTAGATGAATTATATTCTGTTTTCCTATCTCCTCGTAATCCATTTCTCGTGCTTTTTGACGTAAAACGTACGAACGATGGGAGCCCGTATCCAGCACAGCTCTAACGATACGCTCGTCTCCGTTATTGTACATTTTCACTCGCAGAGTTTGTAGGAAAACATCGGCATTACATGAAAGATTCGCGAGACTACTCTCCGTTTGACTCTTCGGCGTTCCTGCTTCTCCCGGTTTCTTTATGACCGGTTTTTCTGACGTCATCCCTCGACACATGAGCAGCACGTGCTTTCTGCCGCACCATGCGCATTTTTGATTAAATTTACAGAACCTTCGACCATGATTTGTCTTTAGACAATTGAAACATGCGTTTTTCTGTTTCACGATCTCTGACCTTTCTTCTGGTGACATTTTCCTGGCTTTCTCACACTGGGGACTGTCGTGGGTATCGCTGCAAAATATGCACTCTGGCGTTCTAACCTCTTTGGTGACTAGAAGTGCGGCTGCCGTTGGGGTGTCGTTGCTCGGTTCGCTCCTTGTTTTCTTTTTATTCTTTTCTTTTGTTTGCTCGCTAGCTAAACCGAAACCACTCACTGCCATCGCAATCCTTTCTTCATTTTCTACTTCAGCTTGGATAAATGCCATCAAATTCGCGAGACGATCTTTGGGGTTAACGCCTGTTGGCGCGTTGTTTCCCGGTTCTCTCGCCGCAAACTGAATGGCGTTACTTGTCTGCCTCTGCCAAGCTCGTAACAATTCTTCCGGCAGTGATGATTCCACGAGTGGATACAACATGGCCGCACACGTGTCTGTAGTCACGCCCAATGATTCGAGTGATCGTATATGCGTTTCTAATTTGTCATAAACGCTAGCTAAAGAAACTTTTCCCTTGGGTGTCAACGCGTTGTTGAGCACCAATTTCAATAGTTCGCGCACGTACACTTCCACTAAAAACTCGTCTTTTCCAAACCGATTTTTCAGACTTTTGATCACCTTATCGTAATTGTCCGCTGTCGGTGGATAACTGTTTACGAGCTCGCTGGCCCGAGAATCTCTCACCATTGCTTGTATGAGATATTGGAATTTATCCTCCTTTGCGACGGATTCATCCTCATGAATGTTTTTGAATTGGCTCCAGAATTGTAGCCATTCTCGTACGTCGCCACCGAATTTCTTTAGCTCGATTTTTGGTAGCTTAAAACCACGTCGATTATCGACCTGTACGTTATTTTGTGGTTGAGCCCCGAGCTGGCCTTGTTGAAGTATGTGCGGGTTACGTTGTTCTGCTTCTGTAATTCTCGTAACGTCCACTTTCGCCTTGTGATACTTCATTCGATACTCGTCCGCGCTGGCCACCTCCGATTCTATCTCGTCTTCCGTAGTATCTGCGTCGACCATGAGATCTATCATTTTCGCATTGAGGTCTTCTAGCTCACTCGCTTTATCTTTGAGCAACGCGAAATAAGTTTGTATGTCCCTCATTTCAGCTGCGTCGTTTGTGATCTCGGCGTCCAGCGATGTTAGAACGCGCGTAAACGCTGACCGCGCCGCTTTCCGCGCCTTTTGTACTCGATCCATTGTTTCACCTCGGCTTTACTTGTGTCTCTAATTTACCCAAAAATGCGCAACTCTCAGTCCTGTCACGGTCGCCACTATGTTACGAGCGCAATTTGGTCGGGTAAAACAAATGATTTACACTGGTTAGTTGGATCGAGAAATATAAATTTATTTTAACGTTTTGAGCGCGTGCGTCTCGACGGCCATCTTAGACTTGACTGACTCCTCACAGTAAAAGTTACTAGTGGTTTTTGGGGCGTTTGTCGTAGCGCACTCTGCGTAAAAAAGGAACAACTAAAATCTTAACAATGTTCCTGCTGGTTCCCGCTACACATGTGGCCGCTCAATCACGCCGTGATATTTGTTCTTAAAAATATTAAGTTTCTTTTGTTTTAATTAATAAATATTATTTGTGTGTTGTAACCCGGTGTACAATTATTCACCCCACGGTTAATTACGCCATAAATCAGTCACCTAACCTCACCTCGAATTTTCGAAATTGAAATTCTTCGACACGGTTTGACCGAATACAAAAAAGCTCTGTCAGCGGACGCGGGACGATGGCAAAAATCCGCTGACAGGACCTTTTTGTAATCGGTCAAACCGTGTCGAAGAATTTCACTTTCGAAATTTGTAGCTATGTCTCTCGCACTCACGGTGGCGAGATACCGACTGACCCATAGGGACCGTACGTGAGCTATAGAGAGCAGCATCACCGCCGATGTGCGCGCTCTCTCGTGTCTGAATGTGCAATTTGTGCGGTATTATTTTGGCTTTGAATGATAGGAATAAAGACAAATTTTACGATTAATAATGTTAAAAATGAGCAATTAAGGTTTTCAGCTCGTGATTAATGATCGCGCTGGAGCCTAAAATTATATAAAAATTTTTAAAAAATGTGGCTCAAGATATATTTCAAATGTCGTAGAAACACAAAGCACGGGCGACGAATCGGCCATATAATTCATTCCGTTTGTTTCTCGCTCTTTCATGCGAAATGCTCTTGGGAAAAGAGCAGTATTTCAAAAATGGTCAATCTTCTCGAAACTAAAGTGGTGTGTGAGAGCTACCCTGCATTTACCAATGTCTTTTTGATGAAGAAAAACAAATAAATCAACTTTGTGTCGTAAATCAATTAAAAAATCTTGTCACCCGCGTATACGCGCTTGATTACTGAGCACCTAGCTAATGTAGAATTGCCCACTTCGTGGCGTTGTAAGCGCCGCGCGCACGGTCCCTATACTCTTAAGGTCAAAATCGCCGCTTTTCAGTCATCTAGACCAATCTCTGCAAGTTGTCTTAAGGAGATGGGTCAATCACCTAACTTCACCTCGAATTTTCGAAGTTGAAATTCTTCAATACGGTTTGACCGATTACAAAAAAGCTCTGTCAGCCCACGCAGAACGATAGCAAAAATGGGCTGACAGGGCCTTTTTGTAATCGGTCAAACCGTGTCGAAGAATTTCACTTTCGAAATTTGCAGCTATCTCTCTCGCACTCATGGCGACTCAGTCGGTATGACTTCTAGCCTTAAGCCCGCTGCACATGACGATTTTTTTCGTGCTGGATTTCGTGCATGATATATTTTTATATACCTGTATGTATATATATATGTATAGATAGACAAAAGTATATCATGCACGAAATCCAGCACGAAAACAAGCGTCGTGTGCAGCGGGCTTTAGATAGAGCATGTTCACTATAAGCTTTTTGAAGCAAGTGATGACTTTCAACAGCACTTTTTCTTAAATTAAAGCAAAAAAGCAAAGCTTCCCGCATATGCTGTTTCGTTGGTTCAAAATCTAACATTTTCGATATTATAAAAAAAGTAGTGTGTACAAGTGAATTCACTCTCGAATACTGAATATTGCAGGTTATGCCCAATACTTCCCACACAGTACAGTTTTAGTGTTACTTCTATGAAAATAATACTATATAGTTACCCCATCTCATATGAAACAGCGGGAATTAAGTTTAAAACCCAATAGATAGGTAGGTAGGTCAAATCGAATACCAGTGTAGGTAGGAAAATTTTTCAGCAGAAATTAATGTGGGAAGTGATGAATGTAAGAAAGTATGATTGAAAATGCACTTATAATTAAAGAATTTTTTAAAATGTTATTTGTTTCAAACAATTTTATGGTTATGTTTAGGTAATTCTGATGAGGATAAGTTCAGTTTATTATTTCGTGTACATTTTACGGTTTCACACTGTAAAAATGGGGTGAATGTAGCGTGTTTACTGTTCAACACTGTAAAAATTCGTTTGATGGATATGCAAAATGTCATATTTAACAGTATTAGTATTTTTCACCACAGGGACTTGCAGATTTTGTTTAAACTTTCATGAAAAATTGATGTTTACGCGTCCGGAAGGCGCTACTAATGTGGAAAACTGTAAAGTTTAATGGAAATCCCAGTAAAAACTACAGTTCATTTTTTTCCGTGAAGAGAGTAGAATACTCAGCATGTTTTATTCAAGCTTTCATACGTCGATCGGAGAGTAACTTATTTTCTTACATGACTGTCGCGAAACAACTACTTTAACCCGCTGCCATAAGCACCAAAAAAACTGTAAATTTCAGAATTAACTTTCAGAGCTTTTAATCATTGCAAAACGCATACGTTGTGCGAAACACCATAGGAATTTCCATGAAAAATCGAGAAATATAATAATTTATAATTTTTTTGGCTATTATTTAATAAAAAAAACAGTTTTTTCCTCATAGCGCGTGTAACGCAGGGTTAAACTGAATAAATAGGGATAAATGGGATTGAAGAAAATCTGAAAATAGTCGAGCATGTTTACCAGAAATTCCTCTTTCGAGTTGAACGAGAAGTGGACCGGAAGTAGCGGCTCTGGCTTCCTCCATATTGGCGACGTCGTATTCGATGGTGAGGGAAGCAACCGGTGCATCGGAGCTTCTTCTCAATGCTCTTTGTGCATCGGCGAGACTGAGTCCTCGTAATTCGGTGTCATCGACCGCGAGTAAACGATCGCCAGGTCTCACGCGTCCTTCTTTCGCCGCTGGACCATCTGATTTAACTCCCGTTACGACTAACGCTCTTGACAATCCTCCACCTCGTAAAGTCACACCCAAACTTCCGCCTTCACGTTCGACCCTGACTTGTGCAACCTTCGACGAAACGCTCGATGGTCCACCACCGCAATCCGTTTCGTCGAGAATCAAAAATTTGTGGGAACCATAAAATTGTTGTTGATGTTGAAGCTGCGAACTCGACTCGTCGTTTCGCGCCGATTCTGAACTTGCTGTTGTCGCGACACTTCCAGGACGCGCACGATTCTTGTGCGAACGCATTGTCGCCAGTCTCAGAGAACTGAACATCGTGGACATCTAAATTTCCTTATTTATTTCTTCTTTTTTCTTTCTGTCCTTTTTTAAATTTATTTCAGCTTTTTTCACTTCGAATCATCCATTTTGGCCGAATTCTACGTTGTTCCCATTTTATGGTTTCTTTTCTTTTCGTCAATGTACTCTCAGACAGAAAATCTGTGGAAACGTTTCTATTAGTTTTGAATGTTACAAAGAAAAAATTGCTTCATCATGAATTTCATTGTTTTTCATTTATTTTTTATCCAGCGTATAAGGAAAATAAAGTAAAAATAAAACAGTGTTGGTTTTTGAATTTCTTATTTATTTTTTTGCACTTTCCTACCCACGCAATGAACGCTCAATTACTCTCTTTAGGCCTCATTAAGCCTAAATTGTTGCTTCATCCTCATCCAAACAAAGCGGAATTGAATACAAATATGTCATGTTTTCAGCTGGATTTACTGCATCATATAATTAAAAACTTTACCAGAAGTCGTTCACATTAAAAAAAAAAAAAACCAATCATAATGCATCAATTTGGTTAAATATTGTTTTTTTAATACTTCAACAAATTTTGGAATTTTTTGTTTTTTTCCAACATTAGGAAATAAAAACTTTGAATTTCTATCAATTTTGACACGCATGAAATATCTACGATTTATATTATTATTGTCATCGATGAATTATTGTTATTGTTATTGTTATTATGCTTTAAAAATAGATTCATTTTAACAAAATTTCACACAAATCAAGCTCTAAACTTTTGATCTATCCGAAAAAGTATAAACGTTTTTAAATCACATAATTAAATCAATATTTCTTGTTACTAATTTTCCCAATAATCGCGTACAAAAAAGACTTCTGGAAATGAAAAGAAAACTTAATCACCAAAGAACGTCACTCGCTTGACTTGTGCCTTTTTCCTCCTTAAGGATGCACTTTGATGCAAACACGTAGATTCGTTCGAAAAATCATTGTATAATTGTATCAACGATGCTTGTATTCTCGTGAGAGCAGCACTTGACGAAATATTTTTCGTAATTTCGTGAGGTCGAAAACTTGATGCACATCACTATTGATCAACATTATAATCGTTGAACATAATAGTCAATTAAGTGCGATAATAAAATAAATTGATCATTAAAAAAAAGAAATTTTATTTGTGCAATTCAGGAGAATCGAATGCGGTTTTAATTTTCGAAGCGATTTTCGTATCGAATTAAAAATATTGAATTTTTTTTTAGACTAGTGGCATAAAATTAACGATGTTATTATTTTGATAAAAAAAAAAAAAGAAAAGAAAAACAGTTTTTTCTACACTGCACTGTGTATGGAATCTTTCATTATCAATTTAAGGTTGTTTTATAGTGTTGAGTTAACGGCATTAGGGTTTCACGTAACATTTTGGTTTCGTTTAACGAGAGAAAAGCTATTTTTTTACCGCACTGTGTACAGGAGCTTTTATTCACAGTTAAAAACTTTTACGAGCGTAAAATTAACGATGTTAGGATTTATCGCGATTTTTGAATGTTTTCGATGAACTTTTTTCTCAATTGCGCCATGTATCGAGCTATATATTTTCGGTATACTTTGTTTAGTTTGTCCGCGAAACCGAAGCACGATTATTCAAGACCACGAGACGATACTCCGAAACTCCTCGTGCGCCTATGGCCGCGAACATCATCGTATAACTGAAGTGGAGAGTGTAGCAAAAGCACACGAGAAAGCAAAGCACATAGGAGAGTGAGTCGAGAAAGAAAATCCCCCGTCAAATAGTATAGGTATAAGAGAGCAAAAAGAAGCAGAAGCAGAATAAAATCTTTAAAGATTTTCTGTCTCTCTCATTTCTTCTCTGGTCCGAAGTTCTTAAGGATTTTTCATATACTTCTTTCTTTTTCTCATAGTTGTAAAACTTTCTGTATTTCCTTCTCTCTCAATCCTTATTCCAAACTCTCCCTTTCTGTCTCACTCTTCAACGAAAATAGAACCTTCCTCCACTAGGGTCGGATCACTTCGCGAGACGAGAGTGAAAAATCTATTTATAAAATTTTCCACGCCCTCGCTTTTCGATGCTTTTCGGTGCGGCCCTGCCTCAGTGTTAGTCGGTTATTTTATACTCGACGCAAAACATCGCACTCGAGACGTTTTCGTTCGTCTCTTCTTTTCTTCTTCTCCTTATTCTTTTTCTTCTTCCTCTCGATGCTTCGTCCTCCTCGTAATGGTCCACATTTTGTCGAATGAAACCCTCCGTTACTACTTCTACTAAGTTACGCACCTCTTTCCGTCTCTTATTCTGCACTTGTCGTTAAAAACCTTTACTCAACGGCTTAATCGTTTCCTTTATCACCGAGAGAGACGACAAGCTTTTATCATAACAAAGGCAGAGATTTTGAAATATCAAGAAACTCATTATTGTCCGAAAATTTGCTTACTTAAAAAAATGATTATTACAACAACCAATATTCATGAACTTTAGTTTACGAATTATTGAAAAAATCCAGAGTTCGTTATTTATTTTAAAAAATCATTCGAATAATGCATTTATAATTCATTATAATGAAAACGTAATTGGGATAAAAACAAAAAAATTACACCCTTTCTAATCAATCGCTATAAACGATTATTCCGGATTATTCAATTCATTAATACACACACAGGAGAATCTGATTGCGATAATAAAGAATGAGCACACACTCATAAACTCTATTTTACGAATTAACGAAAAAAAATCGAAAATTTGTAATTCTTGAAAAAAAAGGTTATTATTTGAATCATGCATTTTGGAACAGCCTCCAAAAAAAAATGTTTTGAAAATATTAGGCGTGTAACTTAATTTTTACCAATCATCGATGCATTTATTGCGTCAAAACCTCCTCATTTCTTTCGAGATGGCATCCGTATGTTGCCTGATAGATGGAGAAAGGTCATCGAAAACAGTGGATAATATTTCGAAGATTAATGTTGTTTTCTATATTTTATAATATTAAATAAATTTTATAAAAAACCGGTAAAAATTAAGTTATACATCTAATAGTTGTAATTTACACATTTTAATCGATAATTTTTTGTTGACCTACAAATTTACACGATATTTTAACTTTTTCATGATAAATTCACGAAGTCCATTGACACATCTTTTTTTTAATTAATGTTTTTCTTGATGAGTTGCGTACCTTCATTCATTTTCACTATTTGTAGCACTTTCTGTCTGATTTTAGTAATTTTCATATTCTTTTTTTCTTCTCTCACTCCCTCTTCCTCTCACTTGTTTCCTCTCTTCAGACCATTTTCATCTGCCCACAGTAGTTCTTTAAAGTTTTTTTCATTTGCTCGGCGTTCGAACCATGAACCACATGTATATATTTGTATTTATGTATAAGTATGTATAAATTTATACGTACTGTACTTTCGTTCATCTTTGACCGACGTTTCTTCTTCCGTTGATTCCACTATCGATTCTCCGGGATCGCAGTTCGTCCACCCCGATCAAATGAGCCTTTCAACTGCTCTTTTTCACAGTGATACACGCATACTTCGAAAATGTTCACGATACGCATGCATCACGAGACGCAAAAATTATATATTTACGTGTGCTCGTATGTACACACATTTGAAATACTTCGATTTTTCATTTCCTCCTGGGAGTTCACAATTTTGAAATAAAATATTCATAGACGGAAAATAAAATAGACAACATTTGCTTTTTAGTCAAATCAATGCCTCATTTAACAAAGAAAAAATGAATGAATGATTTTGCGTTTGCATTATTAAATGTATTATTTTTCTCGTATTTTCTTTCACGTTCGTCAGTAAATGAATGAATAAGAAAAAAAAACAAAAATAAACATTCGATGAAAATGAAATAAATAAATATTAAAATTGATTCAAAAAGTACGGAATAATAAATGTTGTAAATGAAATTGAAATTGTAGATTGAAATGAACGTAATTTTGAATATTTACAAATAATTATATGAGTTCAAATACATTAATGAAGTTTCTGTATATTGAAAAAAATGTGAATATTCCTCTTGCATGAAGAAATGTTCTTTAAACAAAAGATACATTCATTTAAACATTCTTTTAGCCATTTCAACTACTTGCGAAAGAGACTCTCAGTGTGGGAGAAACTAATGCAGATTCTACATCTTGATATTTCTCACATGATCTGAGCCTGAATATAAATTTCGAGCTTTGTAGTGCTACAATAATTGCACAATTTTTTGTAAAATTCATGTAAAGATATTCACATATATTTGCACTGGTTGTTATCCGCGGCTTCGTTTACGAGGTACAAAAAAAAGACAAATTTTGATTTGATTTTTACATATTTTTTTAACCTTTTTAAAATTCTATGTACTTCTTCGTTGGACGAACTATAAGCTTGCCAAATTTAGTAACGATTCGTTGATTGGTTGCAGAGTTATAAAACAAAAAACTTTTGACTTTACCGAATTAAGTTAGAATTAGGATTTATTTAAACGTAGTGTACGAATGTTTGTTGAGATCAATTCTTTTTTTTTCATATTTTTATGTTTACCATATGTAATGTTTGTTTGTTCGGTGTAATACGGAGCGAGTCTGAAAAGTCGAGAAAAACACGTGTTCAGTTCTGGAAAAAGTGATAGAAGAAAGAGAGAGCACTCGAACGAGAATAGAAAAAATTGAGGGGTTCGCAATTTCGATGAATCTTGAGTGCAGACGAACGATTGAGAAAGGTTTTATCGTTTTTTTTAATGTTCAACTAAAATAGACGTAAATTTGTTAACCTTGTTCAATTAGTCTTTAATTTAATTATAAATTTATTGACAGAAAATATGTGCTTTGTGAAAGCATGAAAAAATAAAACGAAAATTCATCGTGTGTATTTAATTATTAGTCATCTCTCCGATCAAGATTGGAGAAAGGTTAAAAAACAGTTTTGATGAAGTCTGAGAAAAGGAGATTAAAATCGCACATTGGAGCTCGTAATTGAATTATTCCGGTTGGCGCCTTCGCTGATATGTTGCATTCGATTGCACCCACGCTTTTTATCGGAGTAGAAAAGAAAAACAATGAAATTT
This sequence comes from Rhimphoctona megacephalus, assembly GCA_963989365.1. Classification (NCBI taxonomy): domain Eukaryota; kingdom Metazoa; phylum Arthropoda; class Insecta; order Hymenoptera; family Ichneumonidae; genus Rhimphoctona; species Rhimphoctona megacephalus. The sequence continues at coordinate 12,742,503 of OZ022414.1, read as the reverse complement.
ATAAGTAAAAAATGTATTGTTCGAATCATATTTTGTTGCTCGATTTCCTCGCAAATTTACCATTCATTCAGTTTCTCTCGGATATAAAGAGAAATATAAAGAGAGAAAGAGAGAGAGGGGCGAAAGAGAGAGAGAGAGGGAGGGGGAGAAAGAGAGAGAGAGAGAGAGAGAGAGAGAGAGAGAGAGAGAGAGAGAGAGAGAGAGAGAGAGAGAGAGAAGAGGTTTGCCAATTCCTCGGGGTATATCTAAAGTTAGCGCTGAAAGTCAGAGTGCTGAGCCAAAGCAAGCGTCGTGCCACCGAGAGCCAAAGATGCGAATATCCTCGTTTAAGTGAAAAATCTCGTATGAGAGAAACTAGATAAAGAAATATATGTATATGTATGTGTGAATAAGATTTTAAGAGAAATGGGATCAAGTAAAATGGAACATCTTTCGAAAAAAAGCTGTAAAGTATTATGCATTGCGAGCTGTAAATAAGAAGTTATTATAAAAAGTCGTTTTGATAGCATTCCTCATTTTCGTAATTTAATTTTGAAAAGAAAAAAATCTCGAAGCATTTAATAACGAAAGCTAAGAATCAAAATTTTCCACACAAAAATAGCAGCTGATCCAAAAATTCCAATTAAACTTTGTTTTGCAACAAATAAAAGGAAAAATAAAAATACTAATTTGGAATTTTGTTTTATCTTTTAGAAACTTCCTAAATCCCTTAATCTTAAATTACATTCCAACATTGATAAAATCGTTTTCGACTCTTCTCTCAGGTTTGATTTATGAATTCCAAATGTTAGTCGATAAAATGAATATCGAGAGGAAAAGACCTGTTCCACGAAGGCACGAGAGTGCTCACGAAAAACACTCGAATTTTATCTATCGCGGTCGCACCACTAATAACACAGACACATATATGTATATACGAATGTATACGAAGGCTTTGCGGTTGCTGCTGATGGTTATAAATAATCAAGGGAGAGCCCCAACTGTACGTTTTAGTAACCCGAGAAACTCTCGTATGAGATTTTCGGTATATATTATTAGTGCATAACCGTAATAGTTTCGGAGTGAATAAGGGGAAGCCGCGAAATACGATTTATATGCCAAAAACGTCACCTTATAAAATGGTGAGAAAAATCGTCTTTTCTCTGCGACGAATTTAAACGTATAGAATTTTGTAGACACAATACGTTGATTCATTCTACGAGACGGAGTCTTTCGTTCGACTCATCGTTGAAAATTAGGCACACACGTGCACACACAATATATATACATATATATATCTATATTTAATATTTAGCAGAGATACGTGAAGCTTTTTCTTTATTTGGCAAAGTTTCGAAATCAGAACCTAAATTATCCTGCTAATTTAGAATAATTGTAACACCAAGTATCATATATATGAAAAATGTCAAATGTCTTTATGAAATATGTTTTTTGACGGTCCACCAGCGGTCACAACGTCTCCTGATTTTATATGGATCAAGCTCTATATGCTTTCTCTTTCTTTCTCTCTCTCTCTCTCACTACTTCTCTTTCTCTATCTTCCTGCGACCGCGACCTCGCTCGTATATCAACTTGCCTAATTTTAACATTTCTCCCTTCCTTCGCCTTTTTTATTGTTACTTTTAATCGTCTTTTTCCCTCATCTCGAGTCTACATCTTTTCTTTGCCTTTTTTCTTTCTCTTTTCCTCTCTATGATTCTCTTCCGGTCTTTATTCTAGAGTTCCGTACGTGCTCGATAAAACAGCTGCATGGAAATAAAAATCTCTCATGAAACTAAGTGCTTCGTTGATTTTTCTTCGAGTTCGTTGGCTCCGAGAAAGGTTCGATGGACAATATGAAAAACAGATAATAAGTAATTTTGTGTTTTTTTGTTACGTATATGATACTTTTGTATAATTATTTTCTTCTTTATCTACATATGTGTTTTTTGTCTTACAATGCAAAATCTAAAGCTACGATTATCAAGCTAATTAACCTGAAATTACTGCGACGATTTGTCACACGCTAAATTTTCACCGCTATTTTTTAGCATTTTATTGCGGTTTTTCCAGTGTTAAATCGTCTGTAAAGTTCCTTTAATATTTTTTGCCCTTTTTTCCTCCCTCAAGTAAATTCCAATATTTTTCTCATTCAATCCGCGCTTTTTTGTAATAGAATTTTCAGGTTTCGATTCGTTTGACTCGTTAAACAAAAAAGATTTGTCAAATCTACATATTTTATACGCACGAGTCGAACGAATCGCAGAAGACATTGTTACCTACGATTTTTATATCGTGAACATTTCTGGTTCACTCGCGCTCGAGCTTTTTCAAAAACATAAATATCGATGGAGGATCGAAATATTTTTGATTTTTCAATCACGATTTCCAAAAAATCCGATCGACTAGATATGAAAATAAATATTACATCACAATTTTCCGTGCAGACGATCGGTTCGATACACACGAGGCAAAAATGAATTGATTTTGGTCATAATACAAAAGTCATACTAAAGAAATGAAATTTTCGATGAACAATAATTAAGCCAGAATTTTTTACGACGCGTTTTAATATGTAACAATTTTTTGTAAAGTCTTTGTAATAACAATGTCTTGATTATTAGAAAAAAAAATCGTTTGTATTCGAATCGAATTCACTTTTTCCCAGGATACATTTCCGTAAATCGGGTTTATGGTAAATTTTCGATAGCTTTTTTTTCGAGCTTCAAAAATAAACATACATTATTTTTGTTTATCTAATCGAATGATGGCGAACCGATCGTCCCGGTCGCTTTGATCGACGATTTCCAACATACAGTTTCAGGAGCTTGTCGATCGATCGATTGTTGGCATTGCCAGGCCGCAGATTTGGAACAAAAAACTGCGGAGAGCCCGTCACAGGCAAAATAATTTTTGTTGCTGTTTTATTCGACAAAACCGAAAACTACTCATTAACAAAGTTCTCGGTTGGCCGACTCCATTTTTCTATCACCATCAGTCCGTGGCGTTTGGATTCGTGTATGAAAAACCGCGAAATACTCCTTGATCCATCGACGTTAATATTTGTTCAGGGACTGGAGTGAGTCTCGGCCTCTCAGCCGTAAACGCTGTGTCGAAGTATCTCGTGTCAAGTGTGTGCTCCAGTGCTGGTTTGAACGGTGGTTCCAGCTGTCTCCTCTCCAATCTGTCCCACGCAAGGCTCTGCAAATTTACAGTTTTATTTTATATTTTATTTTTTAATTGTCAATTGATTCTTCAACGTGTCATTTCATTCGTTCAACGTGTTATTTCATTTTCATACCGTTAATTTCAGTTGAATTTTTAAGTCTACATTTTATTTTCTTCCTATTTCAAATATACGAATTTTTAGTTTTTGCTGAATTTTATTTTATTCGTTTTGAAGGTCGTCAAATGTTGAAACACAATGTTTAATTATTTTTTCTTATTGCGCATCACATAAATAGTGTTTTCAAAAATAGTTATGTTTCGGTCTAATTTTGAGGACTTTAAATGACTACAACTATATCAGAAATTTGCTATCAGGTACATTTTTTAATTGATAAGGAAATAAGTTCTAAAAGTCATAAAACGGTCGTTCAGAAGATTGGAAAATTAACTTATTTAAGGCAGCGAAAATAGGTTGAAAATGGGATAAAATTCAAATGGCACTTGTGAAGAACTGAAACAATATACATACATTTTCTTTTTTGCAACGTTTTTATTGGAGTTTTGGCTATTAAATTCAGTGGTTGAGGTTTCAAAAATATAAATATTTAAGGGAAATATGGGCGGATAAAGAGAACCATGCACTGCTCCCTCATTGCCACGATTCTGAGTGGCTGGTTGAAGTTTTCGGCAATTCCCAAACGCCATTCTCTTCAGGGGATGTTCGTCCACAGACTGAACCGAACATTTTTGAAAAAACATGAAAATTAAAAAAATGACGGCTAAAATTTGAAAAACATGGAAAAACGGATGACATTTGTTATCAAATTTAAGCCACTATTTTTTTAATTTTTGTTTTTTCAAAAAATGTTGGTTCAGTCTGTGGAGGAACATCCCTTGAAGGGAATGGCAATTGGGAAATGCCGAAAACTTCAACCGGCCACTCGGAATCGTGGCAATGAGGGAGTAGTGCATGGTCTTCTTTATCCGTCCATATCTCCCTTAAATATTTATATTTTTGAAACGTCAACTATTGAATTTAATAGCCATAACTCCAATAAAAACGTTGCAAAAAAGAAAATGTATGTGTGTTGTTTCGGTTCTTCACAAATGCCATTTGAATTTCAGCCCATTTTCGGCCTATATTCGCTGCCTAGTCCTCTTAAGAAAAGTTTGTCGCATTTTTTTTTCGGCTCAATTTTTTTTATACGGTCAAACAATAATAGTTATCTTTTATTATAATTGCTTAATAATTATTAAAATTTTGTATGTTCGATTTTTTTTAATGCCAGAAAAATAATGAAATGTCTTTTGTTGCGTCAAAGAATTTTTTTGTACGATACTTTTACTGTTTTGTATTAACAGTAAATATTGATATTCAGTTTCACTGTGTTTCGAATAGACTATTTTGTCTTATCGAATTTGAAAAATATATTCAAAAATTAAAACGTTTTTTATTAATTGAGTAGCGGATGAGAAAATGTATAAAATTACTCAGAAAGCAACCATGAGATTTATGCATTTCAGTGAAAAATGTAATAAAAAATCGGAAAATTAAGCTTTTTTTCAAAATTCGATTCAGTCTCAAAAACCTACAACAATTTCGTCAGATTCGTGAGTCTAGAAAAAAAAAACGCGGCCAGTATTTTCAATCTATTATTACGAGTTTATTTCGTAACGGTTTTGAGTGTCATAAAAAAACGAGGTCAGTATTTAAATCCAACGTAGAAATGATTGAGAAAAAATATTTAAAAAAAAATGCTTCTCACGTGGAAGAAAGGATGAATAGATATTTCGTGAGCCGGTGGCCTTTTGCCAGCATCCTTTTCCAAAAGGCAAATTAAAACGTCCATCGCTTCTTGACTGAGGTATCGAGGTATGAAAGGCCTTTCGTTACAGATACTCCAGAACAGCTCGTCCTCGTCACATCCGGAAAACGGTGATTGACCGGTAAGCATCTCGTAAAGCAAAACACCGAATGACCACCAATCAACCGCCTGATTGTACTTTAGTCCTTTTATAATCTGCAAAATATCGGGTATTTTATAAACGATACTTTTTTTTGGACAACTGTCAATTTTTCTTATTTTTATAATGTGCAAATTTTATTCAATAATCGTATTAATAAAAAGCTTCAATTAACATTCTTGAAAATATTTAAAATATGAACATTTTTCTGATTAATTAAATAATAAAAATATTGGAAACGTTTCTAATCTTTTTTTAGCAGTACAATTTTTTTGGCGGACAATGGTCAATTTTTATAATGTTTTAATTTTGTTTAATAATCATGTCGATAAGAAGCTCCAATCAAAATCGTAGGAAATATTTAAAATATGAAAGTTTTTCTGATGAATGAAATAGTAAAAATATTGCAAATGTACGTTTCTGATCCTTTTTTGGCTGCAGTTATTTTTCATTATTGGACATGCCGTGTGCACGCCTCCTGTATACATTCTTTTTTTATTTTTTTTATATTTTGGTGGATAAAGATCATAAAAAATGAATTATATCGTTTGAAATATTGAAAATTACCTCAGGTGCCATGTAGTCTGGCGTACCGCAGAAAGTATCGGCAGTTCTGTCCAGGAAAATTTGTAGTTTGCACATACCAAAATCAGCGATTCTAATATGGCCCTCGAAATCGAGCAACACATTGTCGAGTTTAAGATCGCGATAAACGATCCCTTTTTTATGCAAAAAATTAAGACCCGACCATATTTCAGCGGCGTAAAAGCGTGCTCGAGATTCGGCAAATCTTCCGGATTTTTGTATGTGAAACATCAGATCGCCGCCGTTGAGATATTCCATGACGAAGAAGAGATGGGAATCAGTTTGAAAAGTGCAAAACAAATGACAGAGATACGGGTGTCTCGTTGCCAGAGTCAAAACTTTTCGCTCGATCAAAGTGCACTCGACATCGTCGTCCTCAAGAACGACGTCCTTTTTCAGACACTTTACCGCGTACACGCAATCGGTTCGTCGCAATTCGGCGAGCAATACTTTGCCGAAACTTCCCTTTCCCAGGACCTGCAAATATCGAGACATTTTTAAATAACTAAAGGACAAAAATACAGTTTTTTTTTTAATAATCGTCAGCATAAATTTTCAGACTTATGCAAAAAAATGTACTGCAGTAAATTCGAGTGCAATAAACCGATAAATTATTAATTTATCAACATGAAAATGGACAATTTTGCTAATTAAACTCCTAGAAATCTTTTCAATAACCAAATCACTATTTTGATACTCGGACTCTTCGAATTGGAGATAAAAAGACGTTAATCTTCGATTCTATTTTAATTAAAAACTCGATAGAATTATAGAAACATTAAACAATCCTCTGATAATGCATTTCTTCTTAGTAATCGACTAATTGATTAATTAAATATAAAAATTGAACATTTTTGTCGTGAAACTCATCGAAATGTTGAATAAACAAAGATCATCGTTTCTTATTTTGCGTTATCGATTCGGAGATCAAAGCATGTTAATCTCTGATTCAATTTCAATTGACGACTCACATGTGAATTATCGGAACTCGAAACATTCGAAAAACCTTAATATACGATTCAGTTTTACTTAGAAAAATCATGAATTATTGATAAAAAATAAACGTATAGAATTTTTCTTACACGAATCTTCGAAATCTCATTAACAATCGAAAATCTCAATTTTAATACTGTGACTCATCGATTAAAAGATAAAAAAGCATTAATTTTCGATCCAATTTGAGTGCAATATTGAATAAATCATGGATACTTATATGACAAAGATCGAGAATTTATAAATTGCATTTGTGATATGTTATTATTCTAAATTAAAATATTTAAATTTTTTGAAATACGTCGACGACCGTTTTATTCACTTTTCCCTTCTCTATTTATAATCGAATTTCATTTGGACGATTTTCGGATTGAAATGACTATTTTCATCTCTATCATTATTCACACGTTACTCATCAGCTGTTTGAATGACAAATTTATCCCTCGTTATTTGACGAGATTTACAATCATACCACGAATTAAAACGCAACGCTTCTTCTCCGAGCATTTTACAATTTTTTTGTATTATTATTTGAAGATATGACATCGCCAACATTATTGTGTAATCGATGCTTATTTTTAATTTATACATTAACAGCGAGTGCATATTCTCCCCTACGAAATATAAGATTTGGCTCTTTATCCGAGACAGTGTCTATAGTTTCGAAAATATTTTATCCAAGAAACGTTTAATAAGTCGAGACGAAATAAAGATTTTCGTTGTTATGACATGTACGGAGTATATTCGACGACAATGCACTCGAAAATGTTGATATTTCAAAAATTGCTGAATTTTACAAACAAACAACAACACGAATTAGTGTTTATGAATTTGTGTTTGGGTTTGTTTGGGTTTCTCCCATTTTTCGAATTATTAAGAAAATTTATTAGTGCACAATGAATTTTGTACTATAACGATTTTACGTTCCAAATATCGATGAAAATAATAAAAAAAAGACTCATACTTTTATTCCCATTACTCATAAAATTCCTGTAAATTTCGTTGGCTTAATGTTTTTTTTTTACATTGTTTATTTTTATTTCATTTGATTCATTTAAATAAATACACATTGAGAAAAGAAATTTGTTCATCGAACTAATTCCATTTTGTTGGACGAAAAATTGGCGAATCCAACAATTTTTTTGTTGGATGCAAATGATTTAGTTTATTCAACTAAATCACGAAAATTTCTTGTAGATGAATCAACTAAATCATCGGAGCCAAATGATTTTGTTCGAACAATTGGTACCATTTATTTACTTACGCATACTTTTTAGTTGTTTTAATAAAATATTTGTTTGAATCTCAATTACCAAATTGACTAAAGGGTAATCGGTGGGACGAATAAATGAATTAGTTTATTTGGATGATATTTTGTTGCATTAACATTGATTTATTCGGCTGCACCAAAGTTTTGTTGGTTCGATCAATAATTTGCTTCAGCATTCACAAATTATTTTGTCTTATCTCAAAAATATTTTGTTGCCCGAACTAAATATTTTGGTTGAGAAAAACGAAATTTGTTTCGATCAACAAAATTTTTTTCTCAGTGCATATTCAATATTGATAAGTATGATTTTTTATGAATTTAGCGTATTTAATATTTTATTTTAAAAGCAAAATTTTGCTATATTACTAAAAACGGACGCGCAGCTCGTACTTTTATTCTCATTGCTCATAAAAATTCCTGTAAATTAAGTAAACTTTATTTTTATTTTTTTCTACATCGTTTATTTTTATTTCATTTGTTTCATTATCAATTAATTTATAAAAATATTTATACGTATGATTTTTTATGAATGGGAGGTGTTTAATATTTGATTTGAAACGCGAAATTTGGTGTATTACGAAAAGCGGACGGGTGGGCTGACCAAAACCGGATGTAACTACTTGATGCGAGTTCTCCTCGCGATTACATTGAATTGTTGAAAGAAATTTGCATTTCTATTATGTTGATGGGAAAAATAATTTTATTTGAGAAAATAAAATGCTTCGAACTGACCTTGAGAAAATTAAAGTCCATAACGGTGTATTTTTTGAATCTCGGCAGATTAGTTGCAGGCGGTGTGATTCGTCCACTGGCATGATGATCGGAGCCATCGGAATTTCGTTGGTTGTCCGAGGATTGAGAGGGTGCTGTGCGAAAAAATATAAATTGATAATGAATAATAAACGAAAAAAAAAACAAAGATTTTGTTTTCATTTCAAGCGAACGCAAAATGTCCTTCATGTTTTTGCGACATTTTCACTAAATGAAAATCCGAAATATATGTACGGATTTTGTTCAAGCGCTGGCGACTATATTTTGGGTCTAGAAAAGCGAAGCTCGAGGTAATACTTTCATCAACACTCATGCCTGATTCAATGAGATAAGTATTATGTTAATGCTAAAAGATTTATTATGCGGGATAATTTAGAGTTTTTGTGCTTCACCTCGATTTTAATTGTTCATCATATTATCTCACTTTTTGTCCTTTTTTTCACTCGCATTTTTTCCTTCAACCTCGCTCTTGCTCCTTTATTTCTATCCTCAACTTTTCTTCCCTTTCTCTCTATCTCTTTCGCTTTCACTCTGATCCTAACCTCTCTTTTTTTCTTGTTCAGTTTTTCTCCATTTCTCTTTTTTCCTCCCTCTTGCAATCATTCGATCTCAATCATTTTATTTTCCCCTCTTTCTCTTTCTCTCTCTCTCTGGCTCATTTTGTTCCTGTCTCTTTTATTCTTTCGTCCTCTGTATTCATCGCTCTTTTCTTTCTCTCTCTTTGTGAAATTGACTTGACGAAAGCATCTGGCACCTAGCCTGAGTACCTAGTACAATCACACACATAGCGATGAGCAAGCTGCACTTTTGGCTGTGTGACATTCTTCGAAAATAGACTCGATGGCGATGGTAGCGAGCGCGTCGCTGCTCTGGGATGTTGGGAAGTGCATTTTCCCTGGTCAGTACAATGTTGTTCTATATACATCGATACAGATTAACATAAATGAGAATAAATGTTCAAGCGGAAGGGTAGTACGTGAAAATGGCACGAAAAGTCTTAAAATCGACCCACAAATCATCGAGAAATTAAGAAAATTGGGAATATCCGTGAATAATTCACGCTGAATTCTGATTGATCGAGCACAGGTGGTCGATCTTATAAATGCATTCGCGTGTCCAAAGTGTGGGTGGAATCGCGAGACCAAATCCAAGGTCACGGAGACCAGAACGAAACGAGGGTTGAATGACTATCTCGTGAATTATATATATACGAGATCGGGATTTCATCGACCGAAACGTTTCCCTGAATTGCGCGATGAGACACCATTTGTAATCTCCATTACGCAATATTTTCATCAGATTTGTTTGTGAATTATGGCGTTTTCCTCGCAACATTTCTCGTCGGAATTTCTTTAGAAAAGTTTATTTCCTATCCAAAATTTTGAAATTCTTCGAAAGAGAGAAAAATATATTCGTCTTTCTAGAATTCGTAGTCGTGAATATTAAAAAATATATAAAATGTGTTCATTTAATTATTATAAATCGGAATTACTTCTTGTCATTTGGTCTGATTAATATTTGGACAGTTCGAAATAAATGGGAATAATTATGAAATGATTTTAAAAATACCCCCGTTCTCGCTTGAATAATTAATTGGGTGATCAAAATTCCGTATTTCAAAAACCGTTAGTTGTAATTTAAAAAAAAACGTATGCCCTTAATGACTATTTATAAAATATCATAATCCTGTTTCTGCTCTATGGCTAGTTGCCAATCTCTTTGGGACGAGTCTTCGAAATTTTTTAAATACAAACATTTTTGTAACATTCATTGCAATTTTATGTAAAAAATATTATTCTCACAAAAGTTCAAAACTTTTGTAATTTTCAAATGACGAACAAATGACCTGCGTTTTTATCAAAAAAAAGGAAAACTTCGTACTGCCCTCAGACTTTTCCAATTTATCGAGAATCAATTTGGGAGATGAATTCGTCAATATTCTGCGACCTGTTATTTAAGGGTCATTTGAATATATAAATATACATAAAACAAGTAATGAAAATGCTTGTTTAAATATGTGTATATATATATGAAGCATGAAGTTGCGAGAAGAGATAGGCCTGTGCTTTAAATATCTTTCCCGGCATCCACCGAGTGGTCTCCGCGAAGTATTACCGACTCCTATAAACGTACTGTTATACAGCAAGTGGGGAAATACACACGGAAGAGGAGAGTCAAATCTCGGTCACATAACTCCAAGAGAGTATTGTCAACCTCACAAGGAATGCAGTATAATTTATTGTCCACTTTGCACAATCATTAGCAATTGTATAAAATCAGTAAACACACTGAAAACGATGCCGTTTTTGGAATTGCGAATAACTGCATCATCAAATATGAAATGCTTCATTTTATAAATATTGATGTATATGTATATATAAATATATTGGGCATAATCTAAAAGCACACGCTGCTCTAAATACGCTAAAAAACGAAAAAATAGCCGCGACACACCAGCCCAATTGTGTATAGCTATTTTAACACCATGTGCATATATTTTTGGGGTTCAAGAATATTACGACAGAGTTATGCACGGAGGTGGAATGCCCGGTCAGATACGCGCTCTCGTACCCTCTTCTGTGAGATAAGCAAAAAAGCTCGTGATTTTATTTTTAGTTGCAAAAGAACAATTATTGTTTCCGGTGCTGTGGTTATTCGAAATTTTTTATTCGCTCTTACAACATGAAACTGAAATCGTCGAAATTTTTGTTAATGCTTATTTCCGAAAGAATTATTTATTTACAGTTTTTTTCTGAATCTTTGCGAGTAGGAAAATGTTTATTTTTTCAGGATGAAAAAATATTTTTGGGGTTTCTATTCATTCATTTTTCAAGATTGATCAAATTTTTCTACTCAATTTGCGTAGTACGAATTTTGCATTTGATTTTAAAGTTGAAAAGCAGTTTTGTATTGTTTGTTGTTTTTTTCGTGAACGTCAAAGCGGTTTTCCGGATGTTTTGGACCGAAGTTTTCAAAATATGATGAATTTCGCATAATTTTTGAAAACAAGTGTCGAAAAACGACGAGATAGTTTAAACGAGTGTTAAAAGCTCGTCTGAAGTTTTTTGAAGTCTTTTTCACTTTTTTTTCACAAAAAACCGAAGTTTTTTGGGCTCTGCTCACTCAAGCTTTTTTTTTCAAAGAACACGATTTTTGTACTAAAAGAGAAATATATCAAGTCACGTAATTTAATTGCCACGAAAATGCCGAACCGCGTGCCAGGTAAACAATAATCGTAAATCAGCCATCAAATTGCAGCTGCGCTCATTACTTTCTCATTGATTTTTTGTTTCCATCTGTGCCTTTGTAGTAAAGTTAAACTGGCAACCAACCTTTGAAAACTAAATTTGGCTTAATTTCTGGCACGTGATTTAACGTTTATGGACTCAAAATAATAATTTAAAAAAAAAACTCAAAATCGTAGAAAAATAAAAATATCACGAAGGCCAAATCATAAAAAAAAAACCTCGAAAGTTTAAAAACTTTCGGAAATGTGTGGGTACTTTTTATTTGAAATAGAGCTACAAAATCTGAGGAATTGAAGCTGAAAAAAATCGAAGCTACTATGCAATGTTTTTGCTAAAAGAAAATAAAACACACACGCCCTCAGTTTTGTGACGCTATTTTAGATTTGTTAATTTCGAAAGACTCGTGACCGTTTGTGTATTTTTGGTGACCACACTCGGGGCAAACACGTGCATATTTTCTCCTTCTCTCTCTCTCTCTCTCTCTCTCTCTCTCTCTCTCGCTCCCTTTCACTACCTCTTCTACTATTTTTTCAAAACTTTTGTCATTTCCCCTACTCCTATCACTCTCTCGTTCCCTCTCTCACTCTCACCAGAATGTTGAAATTCATCCCCGACGACGATACTCGAATCATTGTCAAGCAGATCTCGTCCACTTCGACCATTTTCACCACCACTACCACCACCACCACAGGCACTTCTAATTCTTCTTTTTCGTTCGGTCACAGGCACTGGTTGGGCAAAATATTGTTTGTCAGAGTTATTCCCATTAACGTTCCATCCGGCCATCCCTTTATTTACGTTCCCGGTTATATAGGCGTGAAAAATATGTATGAGTTATATATATGTACACTCTACCCAGAGGGCGAAGTACGTCTAAACGACTTTTTAACCTTACAACGATTATTTGATTGTTGACAATTCGCGAAAAGTGCAATGTGGAAAGTTTGCCTTTTACGATCGAAAAATAATAGCATGAATGTTATTTTTTCTTTTGAATTTTTTTGTTTTCCGGCGGAACGGAATGAAAAAAATAAGCGGCAGAGTTGCGTGTTGTCTCGCGCGAAAATGAAAGCTTCTCGATCTTCTAGCCTGCCAAACACTCGCGCGTGTGCATACGACGACGTGGCGATCTTTTCATATTCTCTCTCTCTATAAACCAAGCCAGTGATGAGACTTGCAGAATACGTCAAAGACGGAAACACCGTTTCTGTATATGTGTTTGTGTGTGTGTGTGCAACAGTTTATGCGCTCGACTGCTCTCCCTTTCTCTCTTTCCTCTATCTCTTGTCCAAGGAATAAACGCTTTCTTGACGTCACACGTTAAACAAATAGCTGCAAAAAGAGCGAGAACACCGACGAAAATAGTTGAATCTTGTCGGAGAATATGCGCGAGAAATCTTCTCGTGTTTATCGAACGGAACGTTTATCGAAAAGGAGACGAAAGTAAGAGAGAGAGAGAGAGGGACAGAGTGAGGAAGGGAGGGAGGGAGGGAGGGAGGGAGAGAGAGAGAGAGAGAGAGAGAGAGAGAGAGAGAGAGAGAGAGAGAGAGAGAGAGAGAGAGAGAAAGAGGAGACAAGTTTTAGCAAATCTGCCGCGTTTTCCTATACCCATGGAGGGGGGTACATGAGTTTTTTCACGCCAACACAATCTGGCAGACACTCGTATCGCTTTTTTCATCATCGAAACTTTCCAATTAGCGAGTAGCATAGCGCCACAGAATAGTGCTTATTAAAAAAATGTTACGAATAAATTTTTTTATTATCTGTAAGTTTTAATCGCGTTTCATTAATAAATAGCTATTAACGTCTGTTTTTCACTGTATTTTTTTCTGCACATTTCGACAAAGGAAATATTTGTCAATTGACCTTTTTTTTTTTGCTTGAAAACTTCTCGGCTGACAGGAAAGTTTCCCCATGATATTAATCATTTACGATTTCGGGCTATTGTCATGTTTTTTTAAAAAACAATTTTTATTACATAAATGCGAGTGCTTTTTTCTTATAGCTAGGGGAGGGCCGGGCAAAGTGGAACACCCGGGCAAAGCGGAACATTCCCCCGAACAGAGTGAAATTTCTTTTTTCAGTGGAAAACTGAAAAATTCGATCATTTGACTCAGAACATGCGTTGAAAAAGTAGTATTCATTGAAACGACTGATATTCCTAACATGAAAATTAAAATATATTAATTAATAAAAAAAATGAATATACAACGAAAATTTGTATGGTCAAAAATTTCTTTTGCTGCAAAACGGAGATGTGAATATCTGGCTAGCATAAGAACGCTACTAACAGTGCTGTAAACATGTTAAAAAATTATTAATTGTTTTTTTTTGAATTTTCTTGCGTTGGATTTTGATGAAAAAAATCTGTGCTAAAAAATGAGCTCAATTGCTCAATATTTAGAGGCGACTCTTTCGACTTTTATTGATGTTTTGATTGTTTAGAAATGTTTTCTATTTAAAAACACCATTTTTTTTTATTCTTTGCTTCCTCTCATGTTTTCTTTACATATTGATGAAAGACAAATTCTGTTGAAAAATAATTATAAAAAATTTTCGTGCGACCTAATCTGTTTTCTTCCAGTATTGCTGAAATAAAAGTCCCGTTAAGAAATGAGCTTAACTCTTAACATTTTGGGGATGCCTATTTTGACTTTTTTTAAATTTATTTATTTACTCGTAATAATTTCATTTGAGGGTACCCTCCCATCAAATTTTTCGAAATAATCGATTTTTTTCTTCGATATTCTCCCTGTCATTAGTCTCGCTATAGCGCTGTCCCAAATCATTGATTTTTATCCATCAATTTTTTTATTTATAAACAAACGAACATAAAAAGTCCGGGCTTTTTGTAACTCTATTTTTAAACCATTGTTAAAAATCATGGAAATTTTTTTTCGTTTTTGCTTTTTTTTGCGATAACCATTCTCAAATGGTTTAATTTTTTTCATGGTATTTTTACTTCACATCCGTCGAGTCCTCGTCCCTCGAGTGACGTGTTATTTTTGGCGTTGTAAAGACGACGGAATATATCATGCATTTTTTTATGAAAAAAATTCTATACAGTCTTGTATTGTTCAACAGATTTTGTGGGAGGATGCCAATAAAACGATCTCAAAATTGGCATCAAATAATCATATCGCAGTCGATACGGACACCTGTGAAAATTAATGAATTATGGACATTTTTGACCAGAATTTTTACACGATCAATCTCTAAAGGAAAACCTAGTAGGTACCCGAAAATTAAAATTTGTAAAATCGTGCGATTGGAAAAATAAAAATAAAAGTTGGGTGAGACACCTTTGAAAATAGAGCTTACTGTTTAACAGAACTTGGTTTTTATTAATATCTAAAAAAGCCATGCACGAGAGGGAGCAAGAAAGTTTAAAAAAGGATATTAAAAAAAACCTAAAAACATTAAAACATGAATAAAAATCAAGAGAATCACCTCTAAATATTGAGCAATATTGAGTTCAGTTTTAAACAGATTTTTTTTCATTAATATCCAAAGAAAACACGAGTAGGAGCAAGAAAATAAAAAAATAAAACATTTTGCATCAGTATAATGAACAATTAATAATTTTCAAACATGCTTACAGCACTGTTAGTAGTGTTCTTATGCTAGTCAGATATTCACATCTCCTTTTTACAGCGAAAGAAATTTTTGTTCGCACAAATTTTCGTTGAATATTCATTTTTTTATTAATTCATATATTTTAATTTTTACATTAAAAATATCAGTCCTTTCAATGAATACTACTTTTTCAATGCATGTCCTGAGTCAAATGATCGAATTTTTCAGTTTTCCACGGAAAAAAAGAAATTTCATTTTTGGGGGGCGGGGTGTTCCGCTTTGCCCGGGTGTTCCACTTTGCCCGGCCCTCCCCTATATAATTTTGTGAATAATTGAAAATTCGTGTGCGACTTATGTAAAATATGTGTAATATGTAAAAATACTGTAAATAAATGGATTGAAATATTTGGGCGAAATAAGGCCTCGTACAAATAAATTGACGAAAATTGCGAGGACTGAAAAGCTTCACAAGATTGATGCAGAATATAACGCCACCGAGATTCAAAAATCTATAGCTATATATATTCGAATGTTCCGCGTCCGCAAGCACGTGACACGTATTACGCGCGACTGTATATTCCTTCGCGATGGCCTTCTCGAGTTTTTGCCTCTATTATTGTGTATACCTATACGTTATATTTTGGCTGTACATTAACAAGAAGCTAAATCACGTTAGTATCTCATCTTGAGGAGTGTCTGAAAACACTGAATATTTCAGCGGTTTACGCGATTCGGATTAATTTCCTTTTCTTCCTTGAAAGTAATTTATTATAAATGATTTTTTATAAATTATATTTCATGACAAAAATTTCATATATATTGAGAATTTCACTATTTATAATGAAAATAATGACAAAAAAGTAAAAAAACGACCGTTCAATATGAATTTTGATTTTTCAAGATTCAAATTCGATAACTAAATTTATTAAAAATCATTTTTATTGAACAAAAAAATGTCTGGAATTTGATTACTTTTCTAACAATTTCATGGTAATACGTAAAGTTTTCAATCGACTACATTAAAAAAAAAATCAGACCAATTTTTTTTATGCAAAAAAAAATTCGTAGTTGAAATAAAAAATAAAATAAATACTGCGAGAAACAATTATATCGCTTTTTAAGGGGGGACCTCGGTGAAATTTCCAAATCTTCGAGGTTTTTCCCGATTATGCTGAATCTTTGGGTGAGTGTTTCTACTATTCAAAAACCAAGAAATAACTGTAAAAACTGTCTCGCCGAACTGTATATCCGATACAGAACGAGAAAACATGAAAAAATGATTGAAGTGTCTAGATTTTTGTCGTTAATAATCGTACAGTTTTTAACACATTTTGGTAAGTATTATGAACAAAAATAAGTATTTGTTTTATCATCCAATCATTTTTCGTATAATTACAATTTTTTTTTCATTCATTTGAACATTTTTTTGTTTCAAATTTAATATTGTACAGTTCATAAATTGATTTTATAGTCAATTGAATAATTTTGAGTTTGATTAATTCTTATCATTGTTTTCAAATATTTATTTTCAAATTTGAACGACTTCAAAACTAATATCGTTTGTCACTATTCTCACACTACAGATCTCGTTGTTAAAATCAATAATATTTAATTAATATATTTATATACTGCTAATTCATTCGTATAAGTTATTCATCACGTGACAATCCCGTAATATTAATATTCAACTGGATTTTTTTGATTTACAGATATAGAAATTGATTTTTCGGAAGTTGATAATGATTGTTTTTCGGTATTATATTTAACCTTAGAAGCCCAACGTATTTTTCAGCACCAACAAACCCCAACGTGGGTCGTTTATGCCGGTCGTTTATTTGACTATGTTATAGTGTACAAAATAATCTGAAAAAAATTCATGAGTTTTATTTGGACCCTTAACTGAATGATAAATTTTTTCCCGTGCCGAAAGGAAAACATTTTTTAATAATATTTTTTTGCAAAAATCGCACACATGTAAGCGTCCTACGCCGAAAGGCATGGACACGAAAGACCCGACGTTGGGGTTCTAGGGTCGAGAACAAAATTAATTAAAAAATTGACGAAAAAAGTTGTAATTCTACGTAAAATGGTTGGATGACAAAACGGATACTTATTTTTGTTCATCAAGAGACGCGGTAGCGGCTCGATAATACTTACAGAAATTCGTGAAAAAATCTGTGATCATAAACGGCAAAAATCTGGGCACCTGAATCATTTTTTCGTGTTTTCTCATTCTGGACTGGGAATACGGTTTGGCGGAACGGTTCTTCCAGTTATTTCATAGTTTTAAGATAGTAGAAACATTCACCTAAAAGTTTTGGCATAATCGAAAAAGATCTCAAAGTCTTGAAAATTTCACCGAGCTCCCCCGTTAATCAAACAAGTATCGAGTTTTTCTAATAATACAAAATGAATATTACATCAAAATATATCTGCAAGTAGATTTAGTTTAAATTTGTGATCCCCGTGACGTCATTAAACCAACAAATAAATAAATCCGGGTCAATTGAGTGTACGTATGTCGAGCGAGGACCTGACGTTTTTGTTTTGTAGTGTTTTTTTTTTTTTTCGAGCAGATACATGACTCACCTCTCTTCAGTGCTTGCAATGCCTCTGCAACGAGCTTCTGATTCAATCCGCACAGGTTTCCCGTGAGTTTTTCACACTTTTTGTGACATGCCATGTCGCAGTCTGCACAGCGCGAATTATTTCAACGATAAGAAAAAATGATGAATTTTTTTCGATATTCATAAAAAATTTGACGTATATGTGTGAATGAATGATATTTTTTTCTTTTTTTTTTTTTCAAGTAAAACCCGCAATCCTCTCGTTGGTAATTAGCCCAGTCTCGTTGCATAGGAGAAAAAAAATGCAACAAATAAATTTAAAAGCCCTGCTCCATCGTATGAATAAATAAATAAATACAAATATATTGATATATACACACATATAAATATATATGTGTTTATATACATATAGACCCTTATATACCGTTCAAAAATATTTCTAGTTCGTTCTCATCGCAAGTTTAAAAAAATCAAACACGTGCCAAAAAAACCATTAGACACAAAAAACCTTCAAAACAGTAAAAACGTGCCAAAGAAATGCTAATAGAGTGAAAAAAAAAAGCGTCCATGGAGCGTAAAAAAGTAACAACGAATGTTAGATTTTATCATGCAGATACCGATCATTGAATTTTTCCGTAGACAACATCGTGCACTGCTAAACACTCAAAGAGTCTATCGATAACTGATTCGAAATATCGTGAGCTCATCCCTCTCTCTGAACGAATTTGCAACAGCTACGAGCTCGTGTGGATGATGGATCGATTGCGAGAATAATTATCGCGAAACGTAATTAGAATATATTGATATATATACGTTGTGAACTGGGCTAAGATATCGTAATCTGAAAGTCGCGGTAGAAAAAAAGAGTATAGATATATTTTATGTATGCATACAATGCGTTCTGCGTTTTTTTATTCTCTCTCTCTCGATGTTTTTTTTTAACGCGAATTGAAAGAGACAGACGATCATATTTTTCGTCTTCTTTTATCTCACGAACTTTCATCCTCAGCGCCAGTAAACAAGAATAACTTATATAGATGTAATTGTAAATCGAAAGTTATATTTAGCAAAAAAATGTACATACGTATACGTAAAAATATATCGATGTCCGATCGATAATTTATCGTTTAACACTAGATATACCAGCTATTTAAATCATTTTGACTGGTACTGGTATAAGGGTCAATAACAAAAAATATATTTGTTACGAATATATATAAAGTAACATTAAGTTCATAAAATGTATTCTCTACTTATAGCTACAAAAGTCATAACATCATTTCGGAAAGCAAATGTTACATGCAGTAGGAATTTTGAATTGAAATTGCACGACCAGTCAAAATGACTGGTCTGGTAAATCTAGTGTTAATCGAGATAGCTCGCAGTCATAGGGTCTTGGCTAATCGTCAAAATTGGCATCGTCGTTTAACTACAAACTCGCGTGGCACAGTGACAATAGTTTTCGGCACAATAGTCGATATCTAAAGAATCGAATGTTCAAACAAGTTTGAGTGTTCCAAATTGTTAGGATTCAGGGGACTGTGGCCCCTTTCATCGAGAAGAACGAACAAGCGCGGATTTTCGACGAAACGAGCCCACGATCAACGAATGATCGTGGAAAGTAGAATGGATCGTTCGACAATGCTACGTTCAAAGGCCAAATACGAAGGTACGAATACAGTAGGAAACTCTTCAATATTCTTACGAGTTGGTGGGAATGAAAATTATATTTTAATTAGCAATCAAAAAACGATGCGAGTTATAGCAAGTACAAAATAATAATTGTAATTGGAAAATTTGCGGGATTTGATTTTTAAATCACCGATTAAATTAAATATTTTTCGAGAGTAGTTATTTTCGATAAGATTTTTTACAAGACAGAATTTATCCATCGTACGTAATTGACGATTGAAATTTTTTTGGGATTTTGAAACTTGTAATTTGATCATTTGAAAGTGATTTAGAAAATGACTTTTCAATGAAGTGAAACAGTGAAATAAATACGTTCAAAATTCTAAAAAAATATTAATCGCTAATTCCATACGTTGGGTAAATTCTAATGAAATTTTATCGAGCTCAATATAAATGTTAAATTTGATATTAATCGGATCATTGGATTAATTTAATTTTCAAACGATAAAATTGAAAGGAATTTTATTTTCATTTGGATTTGTCAGGGGTGATTAAAAAAAAATCGAATCCTTCGAATTTTCGGATGGGAAAAATAAATGAAATCTGTACTCGACAATCTCGGCGATCCATCGAAGCCGGAGTCGTTGCTACGAGTCGAAGATATGCGTTTTTGGGCGGAATCCTCCTCGCGGTCGGTACTTCCGGTGCTCTCGGTAGTTCCAGTACTTTGTGTGCTCCTCGTACTTCCGGTACTGTCACTACTGGCCGATGCGGTTCTCGACGAGTGTTTCCTCTTCTTTACTTTGGCGCGTCGAACTTTCGAGAGATCGCGGGGCGTCGCTGTTAAAAGTGACGCGGGTGTGGTGTAAAACATTTTAATGAGATCCAACGGTCGCTGTTTCGGTGAATTACGCCCGCTATTCTTCGGCGAATAACAAAGATTTAGGCCACCAGGCTTGAGGGTCGTATCCGAAGAATTAGAAACTTTGGAGCCCGATCTGTCGTCATTTTTCTTCTCGTCTTTCGCACTCTTCGTTGTAGATTTTTTCTTTTTACCGAGTTTTTTCTTCTTCGAAGAATCCTGACTGCCACTGTTACTTTTCGTCGAATTTTTATTTACGGAATTCTTTTTACTTGTTTTCTTCGATGAACTTTCAATTTTCTTCTTTTTACTGTCTTTTAGTAAGTTCGCCAGAGCCACTTCCGGTCCTATGTCCTTGTCCGGTTGGTCCAATGACAGATCATCGAGTCCTTGCCATTTTGAAATGTTGTTTGATTCTTCGTCGACTGTCTCGTTCGTCGGAGTTCCAGGACCCTCGTCGGCCTCGTCCTCGAGAACTTCCTCTTCCGGTACTACTTCCAATTCGGTTTCTTTTTCTTCCTCTTCGGTCAATTTAACCAGCGCGATACTTATCGTGGGAATGGAAATCTCCAAATTTGACAATGGAGCAAGAATCGACGGTTCTTTCTCAGGCTCTATTTGAACGTTGGATTTAATTTCATCTTTGCTCGCTACAGGCACTTCCGGTTTATCAAAATTCATCTGTATACTCGGAGAAAGATCCTTCGTCAATGTTTTATCATTCGATTTACTGACGTCACTCAATAATGATGAAACTATCGGAGTTTCCGGTATCGTCGTTAGACTCTCTTCCTCTTTTTTCAAGCTCGAAATCACAAGATCCAAAGCTTCGATCTTCGGTACATCTTCCGGTGTTGGGCTTTGACTCTCCTCGAGAATAGTCGACAAATTACGTTCGAATCTCTCGATATCCGGTTCAATTTCAACCGCAATTGTTTTGATCTCCTCCAACAAACTCGAAGAATTTTTCTCACCAAGTTTCTTGCTTCGCGGTTCCAGCTGCTCTGGCTTCTTATGACTCTTCTCGTCAACCAAGTCAGAGCTTTTCAAATGCTCCAAAATAGTTTCCGAGCTCGCTTTCTCTTCATCCTTTTTCTTGCACCCACTGATCTCGCTCGTTTTCTTCGTTTTCTTCACTTTATTCAACTTTTTCTCAACAGGAACGAGCGCTTTCGTCTCGTCCCGTGTCCCACTTTCCGGCAACGTATTGGATTTCGTCTCGGGCTCCAAAATGATCACCATCGAATCCCCAATGTTTTCTCTTTTCGTTGTATCTGTGATTAAATTGTCAACGGGTTTAGCGTTCGGTGAAACAATTTTTTCCGACGACTTGATCTTTGATTCAGCGATTTTTTCACTCTCAATTTCCCCCCAAAAATCTATTTCTTCCTCTTTTTTTGTAGATGGAGATTCCGATTTTTTTGTTACTTTCACATCCGGTTTTGGCAATTCCGTTACTGGGCTAATAGTTTTTGATTTTGTATTCGACAGACCATTCGTTAAACCTGCTGTTTCGAGTCCCGGTTCAACCGATTCAATTTTTTCCTGCGAACTTTCTAATTCATCCAATTTTGCCTCGATCCCACTTTCCACTTTTTCTTTTATCCGGTTGTTCAAAGAATTTTTCGTTTTTGGCGATACATTTTTTTTATCTTTCTTCGGGCTCACCAAGCGTTTCTTTGGTTTGGATAAAACTTTTTCTAGGGTATTGGCATTTACCTCAAGATTCGGAGATTCCGGTGATGACAATTCGACAATTTCCGAGCTATTGTTTCTCGACGAAAACGGCAATACTTTGGGATGTTTTCGCAATTTTGGTAATTCGACAACATTTTTATCGTTCTTTGTTTTAGTGTCTAAACTCGAAGATATTTTTTCAGTTAATTTGGTAGCTAATTTATCGTTATCCTCGAATTTCGTAAAGTTTACGTCCTTTTTCGTCGGTGTGATAATTTTCGGGGATTCGATCGTTGCCTCCTGTGCAACGAGATTTTGACACTTGTTTTCGACTTTATGAGAATTTTCGAGGTTGTCGACTTCGCTAGACTCGTTAGTCACGTCAATTGACTTTGATATTTCACTCGGAGGTTCCACGAATTTTTCTGTAATCTTAGGCGATAATAACGATAAATCCTCATTCGCAATAAGATTCTGAACGGTCGTTGTCTCCGAATTTTCTATCCCGTTAACGTCCAATTTTTCCTTCTGATTTTTTACTGCATCGTTCAATCTGTTCTCGACATTAGTTAAATTAATTGTTGACGCATTTGGCAAGCTCTCGACGTCGTTGGAGCTTGGCGTAACCGCCGACAATATTTTCGTTGTACCCGACTCTGTTCGCGTCTTATTCGAGTCTTCTTTTTCCTCCTTTTTTTTATCCTCCAAATTCTCAACGCCGACTCTCGTGCTTAACGAATCCAGAGAACTTGTAGCACTGCGTTTCAATTTTTTTCGCTCCTCACCGATCGCAAACTTATTTTCAGGCGCTTCTTTTATGTCCTTCTTAAATCGTTTCAATGGTGTATCTATTTTTGCCGCAATTCCACTTTCCCGTACTTTTTCCGGAATTTTAACTTTGGTTGGAATTTCATCGATTTTCGCAATTGTCACGTTGGCAGAAACAAGCGAATTAGAATTTTCGATTTTAAGATTCTGGTCGTTATCATCGCATATTTTCGTAATTTCGAGATTTGTATTTTCGTTCTTAGGTGCAATGAAAGTTTTCGAGGAAATTTGATCGTCCGAAGAACGTTGATTGATCGGGAAAGTTGAATTACCGTTCACGTCGCGATCTGACGATTTACTGATCGATTCGTTCGTAATAACGTTACTTGTATCGTCATTGGAACTCGATAACTTTTGCAAGCTCACGTCCTTCGTTCCGCTCTTCCCCTTAATCTCCTCAGCCCCTGGTAACTCGGAAATGCTTTTGACCTCTACATCACTTTCAGTGATATCTTTAGACCGGAACTTGGCAACTTTATTGACTCTCGGTTGTCGTGCAGTTCCCATTGTCGTATTGGCTATAATCGAATTAATTTTGGTCGATGTTTGCTCGTCGATTGATTTTCCATTGATAATAATCGACGTGGGCGACGTTGATTCGTCGATTTTATCATCAATCGCATCGATCCTGTCGATCGCTTCATTCGTATCAGTCTTTTTGTTTACGTTTACGTTCTTCTGTGTTTTGAGAGTTAGATAAACGCTATTTCGCGTATTGTCCTTGACGTAACGTTTTTTCACCGGCAGCACAACGATCTGTTGATGCTCTTCGATGATAATCGCATCCTTCTTGTTGTTTTTAACGACCTTATTGGCAATGTGCTTCGGAGCCGGAAGTCTGACACTGTCGCGAAATTGTTCGATGATAGCTTGCGGTATTTTTTTTTGTTTTTCTTCTTCCTCGGCGCCATTAGCGTTGATCCATAAAGTTGAAAAATCGCCGACGCTGTTGCTCGCTTCGATCTTAAATTTAAGTGCTTTCGAAGGCGATCTTTCGCCTCCATTTTCACTGGGGTCTTCTTTAACCGGAGTTTTCGGTTTTTTATCAACGCCCACGACGGGCATTTTCTCATCGATCTTGGCTGATGTTTCATTCGCCTCTTTATGGTCCCTGGGAATTTTTTTCGTTTTCACAACATCGTGCTCAGAGTCTAATTCGCTTTCGCTAGGAGGCGATGGTTTGTCAGTTGTCTTCTTGCGTTTCTTCACTTTCTTCGCTAATTTGTTTGTTCTCGCCTCCTCCCCGTCGTCACCTGAGAGTCTCGGAATATCGTGACCCGATCTTGACAGTGGCGCAACCGATCTTACAAGGTTTTTTCTTATAAGAGTTCCCATTCGCACCTCGACCTCGATTTCGGCTTGTTCTTCAGCGACTAGGCTGTCAAAAGCATCCGCTTGTGCCTGGGCGAAAAGAACTTCTCGTTCCAGCTGTTCCGGATCCATTTGCATATCGGCGGATGATCTTCTTCGCGTCATTCGTCTTGTAATTCGTCTTTGCAGATCTTCTTTTTGCTTTTTTGTCATATTGTCCTCTAAGCTTATTTGACTGTACAATTTCGTTCGTAATTCACCCTCAGCCTCGGCTTTTTTATCTTTTATTAAAAACTTTTCGACCAATAATTCGCCCACCGTTTTCTCGTGACGTTCGTAATGTTCTCGCAATGCTGGATTGTCCTTCAACGCCTGAGAACGTATTCTTATCGTCGGACGATCTCGGCGCAAACGACAACGTTGATCGTTGCTACGACTGTGAGACAACGCACGTGGCGTTGAAACGTCAATATCAGCCGTATCTATTATCCGCTTTGGACGCGGTGTCATCGTCGCTGCTGGCGTATAACGACGCAATGCACTCAATGGGGATTCCGATATCGTCGTTAAATGAGGCGCGTATCTCGTCGAGCCCAACGGGCTGTGAAGCGTTCTGCAATTCGATTTATTTCAAGTTCTATTTTTTTCTCTTTTTTTCATAAGGAAGGCCGCACCAAAATGGGACATTGGACCAAATGAGTCAACAC
Source organism: Rhimphoctona megacephalus (assembly GCA_963989365.1). Lineage (NCBI taxonomy): Eukaryota > Metazoa > Arthropoda > Insecta > Hymenoptera > Ichneumonidae > Rhimphoctona > Rhimphoctona megacephalus. The sequence continues at coordinate 12,717,364 of OZ022414.1, read as the reverse complement.
TTTTCAAAATATACTACGCTTTTTTGTCACTTGAAACAATGTGTTTATTAAATTTTATTTTATACGTTTCTCCTATGAATTTAACAGCATCAGACAGTATTTACGAGACATACGATACAATGTGTCAATAGAATTTTTATCTTTCCGCCATGGCATTTTGTTCTCCTAGCTCGTCGTTTTCTGGGTGTACCATTTTACTTTGATCTCCCTTACTTTTTTCAACGTTTTTTCATTTAATTCAAATTATGGGGCCATGTTTACTGTCGAAACTAAATATTTGTGAGTTATTGAGCTTCTGTCTCTGATTTTTATCTCACAAATTGCATCAATAAGTATCAACGATTGTAAAAATAAAATTTCAGTAAAAACGTTCGATCGTAATAACATTTTTACTGATTAAAAAATAATTAAATCAAATAAATGTGTCAAAATTGGTAACAAATTTTTTTCGGCCATTTTGAAATCTGTTTTCGTAAACGTGTTTACAACAAAAATGATGGTAAGTAGGTTGAAAAAAGATTTCACTTTTTTTTTTTTGCTTTTTGACCAGCATTGATTGTGTACCAAGATGACGAAAAAAGTATTTAAAAACACACTCGTTTGCTGCTGAAGAACGCCTGGTCTTTTTTTTTCGTTAAAAACGCAAAAAATTTACTGGGCAATGCCAAAAAATGAAAAACAAATTAGTTTTGTTTTCTTCTTTTTTTTTTCAACAATCCGAATATACTTCGAGAATGAAGTTCAGGATCAAGAAATGGAAAAACGAAAGGGATATATCACGTGATCAACGATTTCGTTATGGAATGAATTTTTTTTGTCGTCAATCCGAGGAACTACAAAATTTTCGTGTACAATGTGGGAAAGAGAATTATCTTGTCACTTTGAGAAAGACAAGAGTCGAGGAAACTAATCTCGAAGATAACTATATCGCCATTTTTCTTGGCAGTTCGGGCAGACTGAAAATTTCTCATATCTCAAATATGATCCGTAACGAATTACCGAAATTTATTATTCGAGAGATATATTAATTAACCGGAAGATAATAAAAGCCCATGAATTGCTCTTTTCGTATAAATAAAAGGTTCATATTTAAAATTTTTATAATACAATTAAAACACTCGTATAAAAATATGCGATTGAAATTTGTTGCTTACAAATTTGATACTCAACTTCAAAAAGCCTAAAAAATAATTAACAAGAAAATTATCACGTAAATTTAATAAATATCAAAAATTTAATTAACTGAACAAAAAATCGATAAAGTTTTGATAAAGATGAAGAAATTGGGATCGTAATTTTATTTTGTTTTTGCTTTTATTCCGTTCGAGATCAAAGTATTTTTTTTTTAATAATTTTCTTTATGTCGGTTTTTATTGTTTAAAATGGTATAAATTTAAGGTGAATGAAACTCCCGGAGATCTCGTGAGAATCGAGATCACCGAGTTAGTGAAAATAAATCCACGTTCTTTTCTCTCTCTTTCTTTTTCTCTCATGGCGCAAAATATTGACGCACGTGTGCACGTGTCAGATACAAATTTTCATGAAATTTGTACACAATGACGCGAAAATGAGACGTGTATTCTATTATTCGTAAGGATACATAACAACGTCATAAAACGATTGGGCTTCGGCCAAACGATGACGCTTTGCACGGCTAGCTAAGTATTGTCCGATCGATTAGAATTCAATATCTATATATTTATATTTTTTACTACTAAAAACAATTGAATTTCTGGGATGCTACATAAATTTTATTCGATTGAAAAAAATATCAGATTGACTCGAATCTCGGGGAATGTTTCGTTTCAAATTTATATTCTTATTTTAGCTTCGAGCATTGTTTTAAAAAATGTTTACTTATTTATAGAATTTTCTCGTGTAATGTTATTTTTTTGCGTCCTTGTGCATTTTTCTTTCCGTTAAATAATGAAATAAATGTAACAAATTTTAATTTTCCGGCAAAATGAAATAAATTTTTACCGGAGGAATAAAAAAAAGTAAAGTATTTACACTATTTATAATTATTTATATTTTAATTTTTTTTTTAATCGGGAATTATTTACGTTTCAACGGGGTGATTAAATTTCAATTTTTTAATTTTCTATTCCGCGTTTTTGTGAAATTTGCCCTTACGCAATTAAGGATAGAATTTTCTCTTGATATTAACGCTCCGTAAAATCATGGAAGGCCATTTTTGAAGTTCGCTAAGTCACGTGAATATTTGGTTGACACTAATCTCAATTTGACTCGTAATTAAACCGCCCCCGCAACAAAAACGTACAAACTCTTCGACGAAGAAAATTCTCGAGGCAAAGTACTCGCGCGATCGTCCGACCGTTTAGTTAGACCGAATGCCAATTGCTTATTTTAACGTGTTACGTGGACAAGACACAGCCACTAGTTAAGCTTTACTTAGGAACCTCATGTGTGCTCAAATCTTCGTTCATTTCAGAGTACGAATCCCCGAAATTATTTTTCTTTGCATTCTCATTTTTCTGAATCCTTCGTTCCAGCTCTCAGGCTCTGCGATGTACGTTAACTTTTATTTATTTGAAATACCTACTTTATTTCGTTAATTAAAATTTTTATAAACATTTTCTCTTTTTATTTTTTATTGTTTGGGTTCGTTCGAAACTGAGGAAAATATTCGTTATTCAATATTAAATCAAATTCGAAATTCATTATTAATTTTTAATTCAAATCTTACATGATTTTCGAGAGGAATTAATTAAGAAAATTATCGTACTATTTTATGAAATACTAATAAATAATAAATAATTACTTTTAAGAGAGTTTCATGAATCCCGGAAAGACAAAAAGCTTTCATAAATGTAAATTCGTTCGAAGTTTAATTCAGGGCTTACATACACCTAGAGAAATAAAAAAACTCGATTTTTCAAAAACATTATTTTTCGACGATGTCACCCTTTATATGTAATTTTTAAAAATTTCCTAGGAATTGATAACATATTGCAGCTACGAAAAAAAAATTTCATCTCTATTTGACAGATGCTTAAACACCAAAATGCTTTTTTCCAAAATGCTTTTTTTGAAAACGGTAACCATTCTATCTCGAAAACTAAACGACCGATTTGGATGAAATTTGGTACAGAGGACCTTTACACAATTGTCTTTACACATCGTAGTTTTTGTTTAACAAGTAAAAAAAGTAAAAAATATTTTGACAAAATCCCGACTTTAGGATTGAAACCTTTGCCATTTTGCGAAAAAAGCATAAAAAAAATTTGACCTCGACAAAGCCTGTATTTTTTTTTCGACTTTAAGAAAAAAATTTTGTTTTATTTTTGGGTTAAAGCGTACAATCGGAATCGTAGTTACCGCGAATAGCATTTTGCAAAAAACTGTTTTACAAAAACTACAACCACAGCTCATCTAATTAATTTTTTTCAATGAAATTTTTCGTCTTCATTCACAACAATGTTTTTTTTTAAATATACAAAAAATTATTTCAATTCGATACATTTTTTCAGTATGAAAAAAATTATTGAAATTGATCCCATTTTTGGCACTTTTAGATGTATGTAAGCTCTTAACGGTATTTTCAACTGTCATAATTAATTAATTACACGTTTTGGCAAGCATACTAGCTCCTTTAAAATCAATTATGACCGATGATTCACGTGTCAAAAAGGGCATAAATTGAAAATTCGTTTTTGTTTTTACACGACTGCGCAATGCCTCGATGGAACAATTTTCTACATTAAACCCAAATCACTCAATGAAAAATTTTTTTATAAGCACTTTGTACTGTATCAAATGCCGGCGAATTGTCAGCATTCGTGAGATTTTCCTCGTGTCACTTCTCTCTACAAATTTACACATTGTACTCATCGATATTACGTGTTACGTATATGTGTCGACATTTTATTGGCACCAGGAAAAACTGCCAAGTGCGAACATCTCATTCACGCATTAAATTCCAGGCTCGCGGGTGGTACAAAATTTTATTTGCATTTTTATGCACGTCTTATTCATCATTTATTTACATTTTATATTTTGTATCTTTAGCTTTACGATTTATTTACATTTTTTGCCGATTCTTTTACGCGACTTCAAAAAAGAATCAATCGGAAATCGAATTTTAATATGATCGTTTACATTTTTTGTAAATTTATTTTAACGATACAATTTTCCCGAATTGCGCATTCAATTTACAATTTTTTGTCAATATTTTTCACGAGAAATTGACAAAGTTTTAATTCAAAATCGAACGTATCTTCTATTTCATAACATTTTCTCAACAATACACCTATCCCTATTTTGTATTGTTTTTAATTATTTTTGCGATACAATATTTCTGAATTATATTTTCGATTCATTGAGACTTTCGTCGATATTTTTTACGTAAGAATAAAAAAGGAGTAATTAAAAAAAAAAACAATTACTAAAACGTTTTTTGATTTTCCATAAAATTATTTTCCCATTTTTCGTTTCTATTTAAAAATGTTTGATTATGGAGTTATAAACAGTGGATTAAAGATCGAATATAAAAACATGAAATACTTTTTTCATCAAGTAATTTCGACGATAAAATTTTACCAAAGTTTTGTCCTCAATAAATTAACATTTGTATTGTTTTTGTTTCGCGCGAAATAGAGGCAAAAATAAATGAACGTCGAACGTAAAAATATTAGGGTGATTGAAATTTGTACAAAAAATTGCTTTCGCCGGTGTAATATTAGCGAACTGTGGCTTATATATTTGAAAGATCGATTCTGGATCGGTAGAAAAAGAAAGAGAGATTAAGAAAGAATCGTACTTCAAAGCCTGCAAAACTACGCGGTGCGTTCTTTTCACTCGAGCAACTTGACTGGCGAGCCAAGGTTCTCACTTTATTTATAGACGTATTCGTGTGTTAATCGAATGTTAATCGGGTATCTCAGGCGAATCGATCGTCAATGAGAGACCGATATATTTATCACAAGGATCGAAATCGAAATCGTTGATCGGTAGCACAGTCTATCGTTATTGAATATGGGAGGAAAAGGGGATTGATAAAAAACGTGAATTCGTGTAGAGAAAGAGTTTGAGTTTAATTTTGTACGGGGACGAACGGTGTTGTTGCGAGCTTACCGTCCGGTGCCTGTCATTAGGGAGCTGTGGGTCGAAAAGGCGCCCCCGTAATAATACGGCAAAGTGTCACCGTAGTACGGCATCTTCGAATCTTAATTGAAACTTCGGTTTATCAATTAAATTATTTCCTCATTTAATCGAAGTTATTTTACAATTTAGTCCTCATCTAATCACGGGAATCAGAAAAATTACGTAAATTAACCAAAAAAATTCTGACCACCGGGGAGAAAAACATGAGTCGAATTGTTTCCCGATTTATTTTGCCCGTTTTTTTCTATTTTGTTTTGTTTTATTTTTTTATTTTCAATCCCGTGGACCGCCGCGCTACACACTGGACCGGAGAAGCCACCCAAGGAGTTTTTCAGGTGCGAAAAGCGTTCTCACGGTTCAGGGAGCCAAGACCGACTGAGTTTAAGCCAGCGACCCAAGTGGTAATAATAGAATTCTAGTATACGAGACTTCCCTAGCATCCTCACTACATCTCTACACACCAAACCAAAGATACTGTAATAATCATGCAAGAAAAGAGCGAGACAGAAAGAGTGGGAGATTGACAGTTTTGAAAGAGAGAAAGAGGAATAGAGAGGGAGAAATAGCGAGAGGAATGACGAAAAATGAGGTTGTGTAGCTGAGGAAACTCTCCTCTCCCCCTGGCACATGCAAAACTACTCCCTCTACTCTCTAAATCTTTTAACATTAAATTCAAAAGATAACACTCGTTGGCCACGCAAGCAGACTCAAAAATCGTTTTCTTATTATTTGATTAACGAAACTAGGAAAATAATCAACTTTATAAGTCATTGCAATTGAGTACATGAAATTAATGACAAAAAAACTCGTTACATTTTTTCATTATGATCAGTCTTAGAACCGTGAAATATTATTGTTCTAATTTTTCATAGCTTGTACGAAGATTTTACTCCTTGTGGAATATTCTAAATAATTTGACGAGCTTTCTGTAGATTTCATCAACTCTGTCTTTGTTGCAAAAAAAAAAAGACGCAATTTTAATAAATAATTATGTAATTTTTACTCATATTTATTACACTGTGTGATTCATTGTTATTTTTTTCATTTTTTCTAAAATATTGTCATTATAATCTCGTGCGTAAGTTTTTGAAAAATTTGTAAAGTTCTGAATCAAATTTTGCAGGCTTATGGAATTTTTTTTAGTATTCCCAAATTTGATTTTCTTTTGTAAAAAATGTGAAAAAATTGCAAATACTTTGTCGATATTTATAAAAAAAAAAAACGAATTTTCCATCTTGAATGTTGGATCAGGAGTGACGGAAATTAATTTTTGGTAAATTTTCGAACGGTATGGTAAGAGTTGGATAAAAGAACAATTTTGTTAAGTGCCAATAACTAGCAAGTTGGCAAATATCTTGTTACTCTAAAAGAGGCGACGAACCTCTCCGCGAACATATTTGAGATTATGTTCGTGTGTATTTTTTGGCGAGAGTCAAACATTGCGCGACAAACGTCGCGCTTAGTTCACAAAATTCGAGCAATTGCTTCGAAAGCGCTGCTCGCGGTTTAGTACGAATGCAAACGTACAACCATAAAGTTTAAAAATACAGCATATTGGGTTGACGTCCTATAAGTGGACTGGCCGCTGAATATCTTGTATTAATTTATGAAATTTTCAGTTAGTCCAGCCTTTTCCATTCCCACGTAATCGTTACTAAATTTAATATTTCAATTGCGGAAAGATTCTATTGATTAAAATAATTTACAAATAGACTGACTGCAAAGAAGCATTTTTTTTCTTTAATTCCAATTATTTCAATAACTGAGTCGTTGATTTTTTCAAATTTTTAGGACAGGAAAAAATATCAATCGGCAAAAAAAATTCTCCATTTTTTAAATATTTCTTCGTTAATTCAATTAGCAATAAATTTGTATTGATGAGTTTGATTAAAGAATTTTTTTCGAGTAGAAGAAAAAAAATAAGTTTATTTTTACATGTAATTACGGGAATTGTTAATATATTTTTTTATTTAAACGCTAAAAATGAAAGAAATTATCATATGACTAGCTGTGCTTGCGGGCTTTGCCCGCGGCACATCTAGCAGGCGTATCTAGCTTTGCATTTACGAAAATGTAATTTTTTTTTTTTTTCTAAAGGATTGTGGAAAATCTTACATGAGATACAGGGTACACTTGAAAAAATTAAATCCCTTGAAATTTTATATTAAAAAAATTTACATTAAAAAAAGATGAATATATAGAAAAAATAAATTTTTTAAAAATTTCATGTTTATACAAATAATTTAAATCAATCACATAGCTGTACCCTTGGCTTCGCTAATGTCCGTCCATATCTACTGTGGCTGTTCATATTTTCGTCAGTTTTTCATTTTAAACATAATTTTTCGGTTTTTTTTCAAATATCAAATAAGATACTCCAAAAAAAGATGCTCAATTTTCAAATTTTTCATCACTTCACTGAAATAGCTGTAATTTTTTTTTTGTCCAAAATTAGAACCCCAGCCACCGCTCATTCTCTTCGTTTTTGAATTATCTTTAAATTGGTAATTCGTTATTTTTGTTTATCCATATTTTTTAATTACTAATGAGTTTTTAAAGTTGAACATTGAATAAAAATTTTGTACTTTCTTCACATTTCCATAAAAAAACAATATATCGGAATGTTATACAGCCTACAACCTAGTGTGAATCATGAGCTTTCTTCCTGTGAAAGATTTATCAAAATCGGATCAGTCGTTCTCGATTGAAAGGCGGTCCAACATTTTTTCGCTAACAGATTTATATATATAGAGATTACAAATGTATGATTATTAAAATTACTTAATTTTTTAAACTTTATCAAATTATTAGTGAATTTAAGAAATATTTATTTTTCGCCATTATATTGGGTTTTAAACTTAATTCCCGTTGTTTTATATGGGATGGGGTAAAATAATTTTCATAGAAGTAACACTAAAACTATACTGTGTTGAAGTATTGGACATGACCTGCAATATTCAATATTCAAGAATGAATTCACTTGTACACACTACTTTTTTCATAATATCGAAAATGTTAGGATTTGAACCAACGAAACAGCATATGCGGGAAGCTTTGCTTTTTTGCTTTAATTTAAGAAAAAGTGTTGTTGAAAGTCATCACTTGCTTCAAGAAGCTTATGGTAAACATGCTCTATGTGAGACAATGTGCAGAGATTGGTTTAGACGATTCAAAAGTGGCGATTTTGACCTTAAAGACAAAGAACGTCCAGGACAGCCGAAAAAATTTGAAGATGAAGAATTGGAGGCCTTACTCAATGAAGATCGATGTCAGACCCTTAAAGAATTGTCTGATATATTAAACGTTACTGAAATGGCTGTTCGCAAACGTTTACATAATCTTGGACTGGTTCAAAAAGCGAGAAATTGGTTACTACATCAATTAAACGAGGGACAACTCGAAAAGCGAAAAACGATTTGTGAATTGCTGCTTGAACGATGCGAAAGGAAGTCATTTTTACATTGAATCGTGACTGGCGATGAGAAATGGGTTTATTATGAAAATCCCAAACGAAAAAAAGCATGGGTACTGCCAGATGAATCAGGTCCATCAACGCCAAAACGCAATATTCGTGCTCAAAAGGTGATGTTGTGTGTTTGGTGGAATCATGAAGGTATGGTGTACCACGAGTTTCTGAAACCGGGTGAAACGATCAAAGTTGTTCGCTATAAACAACAATTAATGAAACTAAACCAGAAATTGAGAAAAAAGCGGCCTGAGTACGCCAAACGTCATAACAAACAAATTTTGCTCCATGACAATGCTCGGCCACATGTAGCAGAAACCGTAAAAAAGTATATAAAGGACATGAACTGGGAAGCCTTACGTCACCCGTCGTATTCACCGGATATAGCACCGTCTAATTACCATTTGTTTCGAGCGATTCAGAATGATTTGTCATCAGAGCATTTCAAGTCTTTTGAAGATATCAAAGAATGGATCGATGAATGGATCGCTTCAAAAAGCAACGATTTCTATTGGCGTGGAATTCATTTGTTGCATGAAAGATGGGTAAAGGTCGTAGTTTCTGAAGGACAATACTTCGAATAAAATAGAATGTACCGTAAACTATAAATAATTTTTTTTTTTTAATCGAAAAACAGCGGGAATTAAGTTTAAAACCCAATATTTGTGAACATTTGATTGAAAATGAATAACAAAAGTTTTATTTGTTTCGATTCCACTGATAAATTATTGAAAAAAAAAAAAAGAATTAATTCTCTCACGAAACTCCAAAACAGAACTCCAATATTTTTGGGTCAAGATATAGTTTGTATCCACAAATTTGTTTCATTCAACATCGCTGTCATTTTTCTAATACATCTCTCTGATGGCAGCCAACACTAGTCAACATATATATAAGTATCGAAATGTATCTACGAATCGTTTCACACGTTTCAATACTTATACCTATTTTTCACGTTATAAATGTGAGCAAGAGACTGGGCTAAACTGAGAGGATATTTTGTTTAGGTTGCAGAGACTTCATGTTTCTAAATAAAGCTGTCTTTGATAGCAAGCTTTGAAGAATGAATATTTTCACGAAATTGTGAAAATAAATCGACGTATAAAATTTGAACCCTGGATCACTATAACCTATTTTTCCGAACGTAAATCCTACAACGGGGTCGAAAGCGACCCCAATCTTTTGTTTAGTATAAAATGTTTCTCGTATAATAAGATTTAATTGTACACCATTCTTTTCGTTTTTTGATAACGAAGGGCATGGTGTATGATAAAGTCGCATTTAGTGAAGATTCAATGATGAAATCTCTATGAAACGAAAATAAGTTTCGAAAAAATGTAAAAAAAAAGTTTTTACTAAAAAAATTGGCCTCGTTTTCGATCCCGTTGTAGGGGCTTAGGGTTATCGATGACATTAAGTAGGTAAAAACATTCATGAAATATATTTTCGAATTTAGGTCTTAAAAATAAAAAAATTAAGATCTCAAAACCGTTATGAGAGTTTTTTTGATTTAAGAATGTGAGTGAATATTTTCAAAGTACATACCATCGCACTTGAGACCCTGACGATAAAAACCATAAAGCATGGAACCACAGTGATCGCAGAATGTCAACGACATGAAGGTGTGAGGTCGAAATCTGTGAGGCACATCCACCTTGAAACGTTCCCTCAAGTACTGACATTAAAAACAAGTTAACAAATTAGAATGATTTTTTTTTGTTTGAAATTTCTTCGACTTCTTTACGATGATATTTTTGTTGGACAATTAATAACAATACTACGTATGTATGAGTTGCGAGTTATTTTTATTGCCGTAGAAAATTGATGGTAGTACAGATGTTAAATGACGAACGACGTTGAATATTGCATCGTTTGAACGCATCGAAATAATTATGTTTTTTTTGTTTCTATTACCCAATATTTTTTCACGGGTTTGAATTATGTAAATTTGAAGTTGAACGATGTAAATTTCAGTATCGTAATTGTAGCGAATTATGATTTTGCGTTTATCTTTCATGCGAGTGTATACATTTTTTGTTATTCTAATTTTTTATTACTTGCACCAAACAAGCTCTGCTGAAACGTAGAAAGAATTTTCGGAAAGTTCTTTCGAATTTTTCACGATATTTTCATTCAAATTTCTTGTTAATCGTTTCAAATGAACGCGACTATATGAGTTCCTTTTTTCTTAAGTCCACATTTTCACCGAAGACGACGATGTTTAAAAAATGCTTTCAAATTGACAGTTTTTATAGCTCAACTATAATTTGTTGTCAATCGCCAAAAATGAATGCAGCTAAAACAGAGATTTCTCGTTCTATTGAGATTTTCGAAGCTGTCACCTACTTTCAAAAAATTCTATCGAGTTTTTTGAATTTTTTTTTAAACTTTTTTGTTATTACTATTTTTTGCAATTCGCTTTGAAGAAATAATTCGTGAAGAATCGTATTGGAGAAATTTTCAATATAAACAATAATTTTTAAACCAGGTCCTGCCTTGAGATCAGAGAAACAGTCTTCAGACTGGTTTCGAAGGCAAGAGAGTAGTTTCAAGTAGTAAAAGTCAATACGTGATCAGACGCGATCATTTTCCTACGTCTTTATGCAAGACTTCGTTCATTATGTATCATAGTTCGAAAACAAAAAATTCTTGCATACTTTCTTGCATTATTTAGAAGTTATGCTCATTTGAAAAAGTTAAATTTTAAAGAAGCCAACTCTACAATCAAAGTTAGTATTTGTCTCGCTTTAAGTCGTCTCGCCACAGTCAATGTCAAACATTTTATTCACCGGTCAACGTACCTCAGTTGTTATATCTTAAGGTAATATGGTCAACTATGTATGGTCAACTTAAGGTAATATGGTCACTAGTCAAATGAGTGCTAAATTTTCAAAATACATTTATGCAAAGTTCAATGCACTAATTAAATTAATTGAAGGTTGATGTGTACTACAGCATGTCTTATTAATACAAATAGAATTTAATAACGATGTATTTGCGAAATCATCAACTGATAACTGCAAAATTCCATGTCTTATTTTCATCGAGATTTTTCAAAGAATAATCCATATTTTTCAACCGACTTTAATGCACTGTTACGTCCTAGTCTACACGTTTGTGTGGCCCCCTTTTTTTCCTCTGTCTCCCTCTCTTTCTTTCTCTGATAGCAGCGTACCAGCAGCTGATACAAAGACTTCATGATAACATCCTCATTTGTCGATAATCTTAAGAATAAATAAGTAAGCGGTACAAATATTTCCAGTTCTAACGACCAGCACACATTTTCTTAAACGAACATCCTGTTTCCATCTACTAGTTATAAATATTATTCCAAATACAGATGGAAGACACCCTTAAAAATATTAAAACTGAACAATACTTTCAGATAAAACTATCGTAATCGCTACGTCGACGAAACATCGCCAGGAAAATCCACAAACACAAAAATTCCCATTCGCTTTCCTCGATCTTTCGAATATCTAATCTCGAGTAAATAAACCTTTTCTCATAATCCTAACTCTCGGTGAACACCCGGCACGTATCCTTACGACCTGTCCACCAATCGTTAGAACTGGACCATATCTTAACATAAAAATCTCTTATAGACCTAAAAGCCCTAAACCAATTAAATGCTCTAGCTTGGTTCCCCACACTACACCCATCAATAACAGAGCCTGGGAAAGAAATATTTTACCAATTTCTTATCCAATCCTAGTAAAAGACTATAACAAAGTAGGTCCTCGACATAAACTCCTACCCCTAAAAATCCTATTCTCTTACGAAAAAACAAAAACTTAACAATAATTTTTCGTTAGCATTAAAATCCGAACGTGTTAGCATCATTCAATAGTCTAAATCCAAACCGTCGCAGCTTAAAGGTATGGGTCAGTCGGTATCTCGCCACCGTGAGTGTGAGAGAGATAGCTGCAAATTTCGAAAGTGAAATTCTTCGACACGGTTTGACCGATTACAAAAAGGCACTGTCAGCCTATTTTTGCACATCGTCCTGCGTGGGCTGACAGAGCTTTTTTGTAATCGGTCAAATCGTATCGAAGAATTTCAACTTCGAAAATTCGAGGTGAGGTTAGGTGACTGATCCATCCTTTTAATAATAATATAAAGTCAGCGCTCGAAAACAAAACAAGTGCTAACCGTCTCTCAAAACTTTCCAATTGGAAACTGTGAGCCAATCGCTAACTCCGATCATCAGTTTCAACATCATTAACTTTAAAAGTTTTCTTATTTTGTGTTAAAATAGAAATGTAATAACTAAAAGTGTAATAAATAGTAAATAAACATCCTTCAACATCGCTCCTATGGTCGAGGATTCCTCTCGACACATAGGCATCCTACATCAAAAGGTCACGTATACCTAAAATATAATATATACACAGTGGCGTGCAAAAGTTTCGGGCCACCCTATTTTTTATGTACATTAAACAGAAATATGGTGGTGGGCGAAAAACAAACGAGTAATGATAATACGTAATCACTTATATTTGGAAACAATAGGTTGTATACATTGATATCTATCTTAAATCATTAATTGTTCAACAATTTTTTATGACTGGCTGTGCAAAAGTATTGGGCCGCGTACTTTTGGGTATGAAAAAAATAACAAAAAACTTGGAAAATAAGGAAGCATATCTTGGGCTTCTCCATTCGACTCAATACTTTGTTGTCATGCCCTTAGCAGCGATGACTGCAGCGCACCGACGAGTCATAGACCCAATTAGTTGTTTGATTCGTTCTTGTGGCAATTTTTCCCATTCACTTCGCAAATGGTTCCACAATTCCGTTTTGTTGGAGTAATTTTTCATTCCAACACGATGCTTGAGGTTTTGCCACAGGTGTTCAATAGGATTTAAATCCGGTGACTGCGATGGCCAGTCAAGAAGGCGGACTTTCCGGCTTTGAAGAAAATTTTTAACAAGACGCGAAGTGGGTTTCGGATCATTATCGTGTTGAAAAACTCAACCACGCGGCAAATTTTTCGTTGCAAATGGGAGCATATGATCTTGTAGTATGTCCCTGTATATTACAGCGTCCATATTGCCATGAATTTCCACCAGCGGACCAACGCCATCATCAGAAAATGCTTTCCAAACTTTAATGTTTCCGCCACCGTGTTTTACGGTAGGAATTTGGTACCTTACATTATATCTGGTACCTGCTGGATGTCTTACGTACTTCCGACCATCACTTCCGAATAATTGAAATTTTGATTCATCGGAAAAAAGTACTTTCCGCCAATCTGATACCGTTCAGCGCTGATATTTTTTCGCAAAGTCTAATTTAGCCTTCTTATTCTTTTTGCTAATCAATGGTTTTTTTTATATCAACACGTCCAATCAGCCCCGCAGCTTTGAGACCTCGAGATACTGTACTCCGACTAACATCAGCTAGATTTTCACTTCGCAATTCCCGGGAAACATCTGCAGCACTTTTTCGTGGATCTACAATGCACTTCCTTTTTATAATTTTGTCGACGCGATTCAAAGTTTTTCGCGGTCTACCGCGCTAATTTTTGTCACACAGTGAGTTTGTTAATTTATATTTAGTACTAATACGATTAACGGTACTTTTGCCAATAGATAAAGTCTCCGCAACATCACGAGAACTTTTTCCTTCTGACGAAAGTTTTAACATGATTTCACGAAGCTGAATATTCGTGTGTTTCGGCATTGTGGCAGAAAAGGAGACTGATTTTCCATTGTAGGACATGTTTTGAAACTAATGAGGAAAAAAATGTAAACAAACCGTGCGTACGAAGCCGCGGCGATATAGTGGCCCGATACTTTTGCACACCGACCAAAGTCATTCCACGTAGTACACGAAAAATACGCCATACTTAAATATAATATACGACGTTGTTACCTTCATTCTAACTCTCTTGAATATTTTGAACAATGAAAGGGTGGAGAAATAAAATATTTTATTAATTAACTGGATAAAATAGGGTGGCCCGAAACTTTTGCACGCCACTGTATATGTTCGGTTCGGTAATCGCGTCAGTCCCAAAAAGGACTCACCATAGCGACGGTCATAAACTCTGATACGTCGCACTCTAAATCGGCGACTGCGCGATCTACATTAAATCTCCCTCTCGGGACGTAACAGCACAACGTCTTATTTTGTTCCTCAAGTGATCCTCTACGAATACACCACGTAGGTTTTTTTAAAAATGGTTAATATAAAAATTACAGCAATTGTTTATGAATATTTTTTTAAGCCAATTGAACAATTAGCTGCAACAGTAAAACAATGAAACTCAGAAAAAAATCCATACGGTGAATCCGTAGTGGATCTCTTGGGGAACAAAATAAGTCGTGGTGCATTAAAATCGGTTGAAAAATAAGGATTATTATTCGAAAAATCTCAATGAAAATGTGACATCGTAGAATTTTGCATTTATCAGTTGAAGGTTTTGCAAATCTATTGTTATTAATATTTTTTTAGATTAATAAAACATACTGTAAAACAAATCAACCGTCAATTCATTTAATTAGTGCATTACACTTTGCATAAATGTGTTTTGAAAATTTAGCACTCATTTGACTAGTCTGTATCAGCTGTTTTACCTTAAAAGATTCTAAAAGCTAATGAAACAATGGAAAATGTACCCAAGATAAAATTTAGAGTTTAAGAAATAACAACCTTCCCCAAATCTCTTAAAAATCGTTTTTACTTTCCTTCCCTATACCTCTGAGCCTAAACGGTCAAGATCCTACATTTTTATTCGACAAATTTCGTCATATGTTTTCCGGTAACTCAGAATTAAAAAAAAAAAAAAATTTGTAGAAGTTTCAGTTATCGTGAGAAATATGATTTTTTTAAATGCTTCCCACAAAAATCGAACGTAAAATTGTGGAATCGTTGTTAGAAAATATCTCAAATCCAGATCGGTGAAACCTTTTAAAATTTTGCAAGTAATAAAATAGTAGGGACGTGAATGTACCCTCTGAATTAAACAATAATTTATGGAAAAACGCTTCGGCGAGACAACTTTTATTAGTGATAAAAATACATTTTACGAATTATCAGTAAAATGTTTTTAATACGTGCAGCTTTTCCTTTTACTTCTATCTGTAAATATGTTATTTCGAAAAATATGACGTCATAAATAAAAGTTATTTTTAATACTTCAAGAGGTGGAAGAATTTTTTGGTTCTTTCACTACTGAGTGTGGTAAAAATCTAAGGGCAATTTAATACATTTCTAAATATAATATTTGGCTACAAAAAATTCAGTTCAGCTATGAATGATTTATTTTTAGTAGTAGCTCAAGTTATGTGTTGTGCATTATATTCGTTTCAGCTATTGTTATTTTTATTAGTGCTATATTTATCATACAATCCTTCTGAACAAATCACGCTCGATTAATCCTCGATAACTCACTATCGTACTCTCGGATTCTCGACCGCTTTCGGGACATTTTGTGAGAAGTTTGTCGTGGCATTTTTTGTGAACTGCGGTTTGGCACGCTGAAAATAAAATAAACATCAAATCATTTTTCATAAAACGACGCTTTTCTAGAATGAAAAATATGTCGATTTACTTTCTTACCCTGACACTGATATCCTTGTTTCCAAAAACCCCTGAAACAAAAATAAAGAATTTTAATAACATAAAAATTGAGGATCGTTTCTTCATTGCCTCTCCTTTTCCGAAAAAAAAATTTTAAATTTTGATTCTTTTTGCTACTCAGACGTAGGTACACGCAACCAAAGCTCCAAGTACTGCGTAGATGTAAATGTTCAGCAGTGACGCAATTTAGCGAATACACATTGATTTTCTAACTTTTAAGTGAAATCGATAAATAAAATGTGTATAAATGGAATCAATTAGCTTATATCGGTGTTTTTCTAGATTTTAACATTTCATAAATATTTTATAACGAATTTTGTGTCAAATTCCTTCTATCTTTTTCAGATCATATTTAATTTAAAAAATTTGATATAATTTATAATAATATACGCTGCTGCTTAATCGAAATTAAAAAAAAAAGAAAATTTACCATAAAAAATCTTTACAGAAAGCACAAAAAGTTGGCTGTCTGAAGAATTTTGCGACGAGTTTGTGTCCTCGGACAATATGAACTTTGTTGTGTTTTACGGCACCTCGTCTCCGAGTTATTGGTACGCCGACGTTGTTTTCAGGTTGCGGTGATGAGGCTGCACCAAGAGCATCTCTTCTGGGTATTCTCGTACGATAAACATATGTTCTTCCTGCATTGGCTGGTGGCAAATCTGTGGGATTCAATGCAGACGGTATTCTCGTTCTGAAAACCGAAAAAAAGCAATCAGAGTTTTGGAATATAGAATTTAAATTGTTGTTTACCTTTAATGTGTCAAAATTTGCAATGTAAAAATTTGTAATAAAAACGTTCGACGCAGATCTACCGTCCAAAACCCACCCTTTGTAGGGGGTAATTTTTTTACTGATAGGTAATTAAAACACGTTGTAAAAAACCATGAATTGAGATTTTTTTCTCAAACTTAATGGTCGGGCCGCCGGAGATCGACCGTTGATCGCGGATGACACAGTTTTTGGCAAAAGTTCAAAAATACAATGACTGACCGTATAGAAAGGAAAAAAGTATCGTTTTTTCTTCCCTGAACTCTGGGGATTGTAAATTTTCCAAATTACGAAGCATAATTTAATAATAAATATGCTAATTTTATTATAACGAATAAAATGTCTATACTACTGTTCACGAGTATATATCGGACCCATACATGCCGTAAAACCGTTTAAAAAATTATGGAAATATGAGTTTTCGATTTTTTTTTTAAATTTCTTTTTTGAGATTGGATTTTCATGCAAACATTTATAATAAAAACGCATAACTCCCGTCTATTTGCCATGCGGACCGTCGGGAGTTAAAAAATGGAGAGGTTGCAGATACTTACTGTAAAAACTATGTATTTTGGGTGAATTTTGATTAAAAGACGTTGTGGCGATCGTTTGAGATGGAAAAATAGTTGTAAGCGATAGTGTACGTTTTTTTAAAAAAAGATTGTGATACAAAAAATGGATTTTTTTACCTGTAAGTATATCCGTCGGGTCCAACTCTCGGTTGGGGAATTCTGTGTTGTTCGAGGGATGATTTCCTTCCGCTTCCGGTTCTGCTGGGGGTGTTTCTTTTCTTGGAGTGCGACGTTCTTCCACCGGTGAACATCATCTTTTTCTCTTTTTTCTTTCCCTCTTTCTCTGTTTCTCTTCCTCTTCCGTCAATAAAAATCCGGCCAACGTCGAATTACCTCACGATCTTTCGTTGTCCAAATAAACATTAATTTCAATTAAGAAATTTCATCGAATCAAATGAACCCTGCTCGATTCTTTTTTTACGAGTAAATGTGAATTAGATTTTTATTAATATCGTAGAGTCTTTTATTTTTAAGTTGCGTCAAGTTGCCTGTCATGAAATAAAATAAGATTGAAGAGATGTGCGACATCCTAGTTCCAATGCCTGTAGCGAATATCCAACTTTTGTGTGCCTCGTTCGAAATTCACGAATTTAATAGTATTGTTTACTGATTATACAAGCAATTGTATTTAATTCAAGAAGTTATTAAAAAATCGAGATGTTTTGTTATGGGAAAATGGTAGAATGTCCTGAATATGACATAGCAATGCAATTATTCAGTTTGAAATAGTAAAACAGGAAAAGGCATTTGAAGAAAACATGATAAATAAAAGCATAAAAGAAAGCTAGAGCCAAAGGAAACAAATTATGCAGCCACGTTGAATGAAGATGAACAAAAAGGAGATTTGGTTGCATGTCTTGTAACGACAATACTGAAACGTGTAATAAGTCAAGAAAATAATTAACCGGATTATCCGCATAAAAAATATTTCGATTATTATTATTATTATTATTGTGTTAAGAAACTGTTCTGTCTCATTGAGGAATACTTGAAAATGATACACCAATTTGTCCAAACCTTAATATTCGTTACGCTTGAAAATATGATATGATATTAAATGATACTATAAAAATATTATAATTAATCATTTTTATAATATTATTAGCCGGAGTTACCCTCGCTCCGCTCGGACAAAGTCAGTCAGCTCCTATAAAATGTGAATTTAAAAAATGAACCTTTTAAATACAGAAATTATAAAGTTAAACTGAATCATCACATTCTCAATACAGTTGTATTTAATTTATTGATTTCTGGAACATTCTCGAATGTTTCAGAAGATTCTGGACTTCCGTTTCCGGTTTGTAGAACATTCCAGAACGTTCTCGAATGTTCCGGAACAGGAAGTCCCTTGGATGGTCTAGAACCGTCTGGAACATTCGAGAACATTCTCGAACATCCCGGAACCGGAAGTCCTTTCGAAGGTTCAGAACCTTCTGGGACATTCTAGAACATTCTCGAACATCCTGAAATATTCTGGAACATTCTGGAAAATTGTGGAACATTCTAGAATATTTTAGAGTATTCTCGAACATTCTGGAACTTTCTAGAATATTCTCGAACCTTCTGGAAGATTCTATAATATTCTGGAACGTTCTACAACATTCTCGAACATTCTGCAACATTTTAGAACATTCTGGAACCTTCTAGAACATTCAGGAACATTCTGGCCAGTCTCGGCCACTTCGGCACTCGATTCCCAGTTGCTTTACCGACTTCCCATGAGAAGTCCATTGGTGCGATGCCCTATTTTGACACCCATCTCTCCGAAACCAACCCCTACAGTTCCAAACCGAAAACTTCATCATGGATGGGGGATGGAGGGCTACCATACCATATAACCCCCATGGAGCTGCGGGAATGGGTTGCGGAGTTATAGCGGCACGCACGAGCAAACCACGCTTACATTTATTATATATATTGAAGACGATTCTTAACTAAGATTGTTTATTATTATTTTACAATACTTACTCGAAAAATCTCCTACACCTTTTTCTTCAATCATCTTCGATCATTGATTTGCTGCTTTTTTTATTTCAATGCCTTATAACTTTTCTTTCAAACGCCGAATTAAACATTAATAATAATGGTTAAATTTTTAATTCCCGATGTATTATATCTCGATTATAAATTGACTTTAACGTATTCTATCGAGAGTCGAAGGCGCGAAGAAGCGTCTCTCTCCCACTCTCTCACGTTCCGTTTATAAATATCGAGCACTCGCGTCGTGGATCGTACACTTCATCGGTTCTTCGTCAGTTGTATTTTTCTTGAACACCATGATGATTTTATGTATTTTGTATAAAAAACATTGGGATATTTGTCCATTGTTTTTGGATCGGTTGACCGACCCAGTCTCGACTTTGCCCTAAAATGTTCGACCATAATGTTCTCGTTACTTCCGGTTCATTTCTTAAATGATCAATTTATCAGAAAATGTATAAATATATGTTATTAATATACACGAATAAATATTGATAACTCAGTATGTATTGTACATATGTATCACGTATAACAATTTAGAATATGGATACTAAATTATTCGCACGTATACGCACTTATTTACGAGAAAATTGAAAAGAAGTTTGAGAGTAGATTCATACAGGAATGAAGATGGCCACCGAAAGTAGGTATTTTACACAGGAAGCATAGGAACAAACTCGGAATAAACGTCAGAAAGTCGATTCCATATTGTAAACAATATAAAAATATAACATTCATAAAGAACTAAAGATAAAATGATATAAATGTATATTCAACAAAAATGCGAAAAGATTGATCATCGAATGATTAAATAAAATATATAAATTGATGTAAATATTTCTTTAAATATGGATTTCTTTGCCCCGTCGTTTATCCGTATGTGGGAACACGAGTTTAACGAACAAGTCAAACATTTCAAAGGGTCACTTGAAATTGAGCAAATCGAGAATAAATGGCGGTGAATTTCCTCGTGGGTAAACGGTGAATATTAAAACTTGAACATGGCTTTCGTTTTATTTAGTCCATTATCATAGTTTCATGAATTGAGAAACTATAACTCCCCATTGAGACAGCAGAATCCATTATTTTTAGTGATGTAGTTTATTTGTATCCTTTTTTATGGGCGGGGGTGTTCAACAAAGTAATGGAATCAACGAATTTCATTATTTTTAGTATCGTTTGCGAAGGCCACTGGAAACAAATATGCGTATATAATGTATACCTATAGGTATTGTATACAATGCGAAGAAAATAATAAAAGAGCAGGCTGTTTCGAGAGTGTGAATCTCGTGTTATTCTGACATTCGGGAACTGTCCCAACAATCGCCGAGGCTTTTTGATCTCACGCCTTTCGTTTTATTCATGCTTTATGTTTAGATAAAAGATCGTCTTCTCACACTCTTTCACCTCTTCTTCTTCTTCTTCTTCGTCTTGTTTCTCACAAGACACGCTACTTTCTGTCTCTCTCGATGTTTCTCGGTGTTTTATATAGCATACGATATTGACCCGCTTTTAGGTCCATCGCCAAAACATCGAATTGGAATTTCGCAGCAGTGGCGTGTTATATACGTATATTACAATTTGCGTAGTTTTCGCGTCATTGAAGATGCATACGAAAGGGAAAGAAAAAAACAGCAATTGAGTCTTCGGAATTGGTTATTTTATTTTTTATTGATTACGATGTTACGATTGTAAGGTTGATAAATAAACGATCTTTTTGATCGATCATCTGTTGCACACACGATTAAACGAAACTTATTTAAATTTGTCTTCTCAGCGATGAAATTGGCACGATGATTGAAAAGAACGGTGAATGTTGAAGAAGTTTTTCAGAAATCGAGGAAAATTTTGTTCAAGTTCTTCCGTTTTATCACGATTTTGCTGCCATTCACAGTTTTAAGTGTTGTCCATAACAGAAAAGGGTTCGCGTAGATTCCAAAACAAATGACAACCACGCGACCAACACCAAAAAACACACAACAAAACAACGAGAAAAAAACGAATATATTTTGAACACTCGCGTACGTGAGAAACGAAGAGAAGTGGGGGAATATGTCGAAAGTGTCCACTGCACGTTCAACCATCCGAACTAGCCGGATTTTTGACGCATAAAAACGCTGCCGGATTTTCCAACGAGAAACTCTCTCTCTCCGATTTCTATTAATATCGCGGGATTTGAGAGAGAGAGAAAATCGCTCGCGGTAACTCGCGCGCGCCATACGACAGTCGCGCGCGTGGGATTTTCTCGTAGTCCTCGTTTTTCCGCCCTTCGTCATCCACCAAAGCTTCTTCTTCATCTTCTTTTTATTTTGAACTCTATCTCCTCCTCGTACCTCAATGCTTTTTTACCCCCACTTTTCACTCAACTGTCATGTCGACGTTCGAAAACTCCTCGTTATTCTTTCACGATAATAATTCTTATTATTTCTTGTCAAAATCCAAATAATTCAATAAAGTACTTGTGTGTAGCATTCTTTTTTTTTTATTACGTTGAGAATAGAAAACATCGTAAAATTAGTCGGAACACGAGCTGGGACAACAAAATGTCGATCAAATCCATTCATAGCTGTTTGCCTTTATGTCAGCCATTCTTGTGGCATAATTAACTTTTAAATTTTGACGCTTACATTTGAAATCGATTGAATTGTTGTACCGTTCACCCCCGTTTTGTACCGCTGTGTCGTGCCCCATGCTTTTTTTTACCCTTGTCCAAAATTGATATGTTGACGTTCAACAAACCATTGTAAGTAAATGAGTTATCGAATTTTATCGAAATGCGAATAAATCATTTTAAAAATTCTTGGGTGTTTTTTGAGCAGAAACCGGCCTGAAAAAAATCACGTGCACAACTTTAAAAATCGGAAAAATTGGAGATTTTCATTTGTTGCTATGTCGAAAGATAACTTTATCAAAAAGAAAAGATATCAAATTTTTTCAGGCAGCAAAACTAAAGATTTCAAGCTACGAAGTGCTCCATGATTTATCTAGCAATCGTTCAATCAGTAAAAGTTCCGCTGCACATTTTTCTCCGAAACAGTCGGATTTTCGAGAAAAATCAACGTTACACGTTGTTTTCCTTTCGTCAGAGAATAAGGTGTAAGTTTTATTTTTTCTCGAAATATTAAATAATCTCCCGGCTTTATTGGCGGTGACACGGTCATTAGAGAATGACCTAAAAATTTGATGCTCGGTGATCATTCAATTTTTTTGAGTTTCGATACGAGATGACACTTGCATCTGGACTTTGAAAAAAAGTCATAAACTTCGGAGGACATAATGCAATCTCGATTTATGGAATCTTGATTCATGCAATATTCCCCACTACGCACCCGTATCGATCGCTCTGCGTTTGGTAGGGGAAACGCCCGGTCCAATCCGGCCGTTGGTCTGGTGCACAGAAACGGAAACACGAAGTGTGCGCAACGTTTTATATTAGGTTTGTTCGTGCTAGCTGCACTTTCTGCACTTTCTACACTTTTTTTTGGAATTTATATTACTATATATTACAAAAGTGTAGAAAGTGCAGCTAGCACGAACAAACCTATTCACAAGTGCGATGCGGAGTCGATCCCGCCGCTGTTCGAACGATCAAGGTTGCAGTCTACTTCTCATTCAAAACTTCATTATTTTTTCCGCACTAAATTCTGAAAAACGAAAAAAAGGTGCACGCACCAAAAATTAATTTTTGTTACAATTGCAAAATGACCCAAGCTCATTTTGTCGTGAAATTTGGGAATTCCTGCCATCACTGATACTCGAATAAAATACACAACAAATAAGCAACATGTCGAATAACATTTTTTTATGCAAATAGTAGTGTTTATTCAGTAAACTTCGTGTGTTTCGTGCTGTTCTGCTTAGGCGCGATTGAACGAGATTCGTAATTTATCTATTGTTCATATTAAATTATATATTTGCGCGTACGGATTGTATATATTCAAATTAAATTAAATATTAAACGGCAGCGCATTGATTCTAGTTGGATGTGTTTGTTTTTCATCGCAACATTTCCCTTCCTCTGTTTTCGCAAATAAAATTAACTGTCGTGTTACGGTTCGCATCGTTGGAATGCAACAAAATATTTTTTTAAGTATTTTAATTTCTTCATCAATTTTAGGAACGAAAATTATTTACTGTTTTTTTTTGTTTTTTAGATTTTCGTTGAGACTTATATACTAAATTACCAAAAAAATGTATTCTCAACTTCGAAATACTTGAACAATAATCATTTTTCACTGCATGCCAATGATGTAAACTTTAATGTCTAAAATAACTAAATATTTGTCGTTTTTCTCTACTGCTTTTCTTGGGAGTTCTAATCAAAAGACCCAAATGCCGCACACAACTAGATCCAGTTTTTTTTTTTATTTACACCTAGAAGACGAAATATTTTTGTGGTGGTTTGCGTTCTCTTACTTTTCTTATTTTTATAATAATAATGCCTTTTCATTGTGACCATAGAATTGTTCTTCTATATATATATATAAACATATATTAAGTTTATATTTACTGCAGTTGATACAGAGAATTTGATATTTTTATTTTTCCCGATATATGAAAAATTTGAAACAATGAAAAATCATGTAGCTCTTTGAGTTTCTTGGGCGTTTTTTTTAAATCGATTTAATTAATAATTCAATCAATTTTTGGCGATCAAGATTATTCAAATTCGTAACAACTGGTACCAAAAAAATGTAAATTTTACGTGATTTTATGCTAAATTTATAAAATTTATCTCGCTTTAAATTCTGTCTAAATTTTCCTGAAAATTATTAATCGAATTAAAAAATATATATCATAACAATAAATCAATTGGGAATGATTAGAAAAGATAAGGCTTTCCATCGGAAAAACAGTTTAAAAAAAGCGAAAATTCACGACGGACGATCATTGAGTTATAATTCGATATTTTTCATAGTTTTCATTTCATATTCGTCTTTCGGTCATTCGTAGTAAATCACATTCTAAAAAATACTGCTCCTGCATGCCGAAAAAGAATCGGAAGGGAAAAGCAGGCGACGACTCGGATTTTATTAAGGTGGAAAAGTCCAAGTTGAAATATCACGTTGTTGACGAACCCTTTTTCGTGTTGCAATGCTCAAAATTCGGACGCTCATCTTGAACGGCACACGAAGTTTCCGGTAATGTGGTAAATAAAAATGTTCCGTCGAGTCGTAAATTTTTAAACGAGGTCGATCGGCACACTGCGAGTTTTAATGCGTCGGGATTGTTCCTCGCAATTGTTTGTTTATTTTTGTTTTTCTTCATCGTGTTTGGTGGTTCATTTGCTCCTTCAATTATTTAGTTATTTTTTTATCTCTCTCTCTTTCTCCTTCAATTATGTTTGCTTTTACTTTCCTTCGATCATTTATTCCCTTTTTGTTTTTGTTTTTATTACTCTCCTTCGTTCGTCGGTCAGGCTGTTTTTTTCTTTTTAGTTCGTTAGTTCGCATAAGTCGACCGTCAGTGATCAGTCGCTAATTTTTTCGGTTGACGCTCCGTAGCTCGTTTAACTCGTTGTAGCAAAAGGCTGTGCAGTTGATCGACCTCCTTCGGAGCTGCTTGAACTATAAAGATTTTTAGGTCACCCTGTACATCCATCGCTGTAAGTCTCAACGATTTTGGACCCGCTCTCTCCGCCGTCATTCCTGGCCACACTTTTGTATTTAATACTAATCGTTGTGTTCCCGATGCTCGTCCAACCAATCGTGACTCCTCGTCACGATCGTTCAATCGAAGCGTGCCTCTCCCTCGTTCTTGCCAACCACTCGTTGCCTGCGTTATTCAATTACAATTCACATTAATTCTCTTCCAATTTGTTGTTCAATCAAATGGTCAAACAAAAATTGGATCTTTTTATAAACAGTGCCTAAAATTTGCATCTTTCCAATGCATCAAAATTAGTCTATAGTCTTCAACTATAATAAATTATTTTACATTCTCGAGTAATTGAAAATTGTAGAAACAAAAAAAATCTGGCTATTTCGTAAGTTAGCCTGTGCGATCCAATTATAAGTAATGGTAATTAACTTTCAATCTTGATAACAATTATAAGTTACAATAATTGACTTCGAAAATTGATGGAAAATAAACATTTTGAAAAAATCTGTCATCTTTCCAACGAAATGAAGATGATATTTAAATCAGCATCTTTGGAAAGCAATATATTTTTTTTTTCACTTTGCATCGATTTTTTTGCTCATTAAAATAAACGAGTTTCGTTTTTAGTGTCAAAACTTACTGAATTAAACTGTAATAAAATAATTACGAAATTTTTGAATATTTGATTTGGCTTCATGAATACTGATTTCAGTGATTGTCTTTTTATCTTTTGAGTTCGAATCTACTTTATGAACAATTTTTCAAAGTGAAAAACGTTTACAAAAGAGGGATAAAAGTTTACGTGATTGCAGTATTTTTTTTCATGAATAAAGCTTTAACAATTGAAACAATTTTGCGAGATTGGAAAATAATGATACTTGAAATAAAACTTTATGGTAAATAAAAAATTTTTAAATAACGGCAACGTTACCTTGTCGAATGCGAAAAGTTTACAATTGATTTGTAAAACATTAGTCTCTCCTTCCTCGCCGGTAAGGGGGGTAACTTGGCTGTATTTTCGTTTGTTAGCTCTGTTGGCCTCTTCGAGCTCTTGAGCAGCCTCAGTCAATGTCAAGGTCGAATTAGTAGTGGTTTTGGTCACAGGTACGGGATTTCCGAACAACACTTTCGAGAATCCCGAGCTTTCGGGATCGCTCGATACCGTAACGCGTTCTTTAAGATTCTGGCCAAAAACAAAACTCGATGTCGAGGAATTCGAAGCAACGGCAAGATTAACACTAGTCTCGTTGTCTTTCGGTGTTGTCACGAGGGGCAAAAACTTTGGTAGCGTATCGGTGCACTTTTTATTATCGTTTTTCGTATTTTCCACTTTTGTCTCGTTGTTGCTCTTATCCTCCCCTGTTTCACCATCATTCGTCGCACCGTTACCATCCACCACCCCAACGTCCGTTACTTTTGCAAAAGGATTGTTCAATTTTGCCGGTTGAATTACTTTTGATGGACCCGCCGATGCTGCTGCTGTTGTTGCTGTTGTTGTCACTGAACTCAGTGCTGACGGTCTCAGGAGAGTTGATTTTGGTTTTGTTGTGGTTGAATTATTCGTCTCGCTGGCATTGAACGAATTTCCAAATTTTGATGCTGCCAACACAGGACCTATAATCCAATGCCAAAATTATTATCATTGTTATTGCTCTCAAAATGTTTTTAGTTTGTCATTTTTTCTACAATTGAAGTATTCAGATACCTGAAATAAAGTACCGAGTTTAATGACGATCAATTTGATCTTTAGCGATATAAATTTCTGTGCTGTGGTGCAACAAATGAAAAATGATACTACAAATAAATACATAATGACGAACTTTTACATTGTTCATTATTGCTATTTTTTCTAATTAACACATTAATGCAAATTTTTTTTATCCATTAATAATCAGTTATTCGTTAAATCATTCATAAGCAATCTTTGCAAATTTTCGTTTTACTCCAGTCAGATCGTTTGAATAATATTTCGAATGCATCATTAGAAAGGAATAAAACTGCTTTCTTTTAGTATTACAAACAAATTTGCAAATTCGAGCTACAAAAATTGGTTGAACGTTTCAGCTTTTTTCACAATTCAAAAATTAAATCAGACAAAACACGTCAAAAATCGTGTGATATAAATTTACAATTGAACCCAACCATATACAAATATTAATAATATACAAACAAAATATATTTCGATTTTAAAAATACATAAAATAAAATAGTGAATATTTGGATGCATTTCAGTGATGGTAATTTTAATTATTTACAAAACATGATTTTTCATTTTGTAAATAAAATGCTGTAAAATCGATACCTAATAATAATGATATTGTTAATGCAAGTAACACGTATTTACAATTGCACGAGTATATATTTTTAAATTAAGTCAAATTAAAATTCAGTTAAATTCCAGTGAATTTTATTTTAACCCTAGAAGTACACACACATTTTGTGTTGCCTATTTACAAACACCAGGTTTATAAGAACCAAGGAACTTGTGAATGTTATAGTTTCCACAAAGCATGAGATTTTTTTGCCTCAACTGGAAAGCCAAAGTCTCAAAATTGCATTAATGTGTACAGGCAAAATTTTTATGCGCTTCATTTTTTTCATAAAAAGAACCATTTTGAGCTAATACACAATTTTTTTGCTGACACGGTAACCACAAAGTTTTCACTTGTGTTTTGGGTCTCTCATACCCAAGAGTACACTTCCAGGGTTAAATGTAATAAAATAATATTCCTCACTGTGTTTTTTAGCTATTTTTGGGCTGGGAGAAGATGGAGCTTCTGAATTTTCTTCGTTGGACTGTCCTTCCGTGTCCTCTGAAAAATCAAAACAGAAATTGTTTCACAGGATATCAAAAGTGTTACCATTCATGTGGAAATTATAACACGCTGATAAAAATGGAGACAAAGCTTCAAAGTTACACAAATTTGATTGAATCAATCGAATAAAAATTCCAAATCAATCAAGTTTTAAAATTCATGTTGAAATTCCAACGACGCTGACAAAAGTGGATACGAGGCGTCGAGATTTCATGAATCATACTAGAACAATCGAGAAATTTTGATAAATTGAAAAATTTGTAAAAAGCCGAACGAATAAAAGACTTTGCAAATCCAAAAATTGAAATGCGAAAGTAAAGAAAAAATTTCGTGTTTAAAAATTTCATGAATTACACTGGAACAATCGAGAAATTTCGATAAATTGAAAAATTTGTAAAAAGCCGAACGAACAAAAGATCTTGCAAAACCAAAAATTGAAATGCGAATAAGGTAAAGAAAAAATTTCGTGTTTAAAAATTTCATGAATTACACTGGAACAATCGAGAAATTTCGATAAATTGAAAAATTTGTAAAAAGCCGAACAAACAAAAGACCTTGCAAAACCAAAAATTGAAATGCGAAGGTAAAGAAAAAATGTGTTTAAAAATGTAACAATATTGTACGAACCGTTTGTCGAATTTTCACTCGACTCTTCGGGAGCATCGAATTTCATAATTATTTGTGGCCGAGGACTGTTCGTCTCCTCCGTACTCTCTAAACATAATAAAAATGAAAAATACATGTACACACATAATTAAATACAAATAGCATTTAATAGAAAAACCGTTGTCAGCGAGTTACAAAAAAAAAATCGTCGTCAATATCGTGCACACGGAGGTTTGAAACAATCGTTCGTCAATAAATCATTCGTTAAGCTAACATTTTTTTTATAATATTAAATAGTACGAGTCTCAATTAAACAAAGAAAATAAAAAAAAATATCTTTTTTTATTATCCGACACATTACAAACACGTTTTTTATCTTGAACAGAACCACAAAACGCACCCTTGCAATCCGCCATTTTTGATATTCACAAATATGGAGACAGCAACGAGATATACTGTGCTGCCTCTCGTAGCATAACTGTCAACTCATCAGAGATCGTTTTTCTCGCGGTTTCTCACTTTCTTATGTGTGTTTATATATTTATATATGAACATGGTCGTATGGTCGCGACGCCAGAGGGCGCAGACTGGAGCCAACCGAAACTGAAACATACATGCATACATACATACCTATTTATATATATGGGGTTTTGTGTTGTACACGAAACGAATTTTCGTAGTAAACACCACGTCAATACTACATGCGCCCTCGTACGAAATTTTTTTCTATCGAACTTTCAATTACGATCTTAAATATTGTATTGTTCTTTTGAACTTATTTCTATATGATCATTTTGACTTTACATTTATCGCGATAAATTAACTGATGACTTTATTTTTATGATTATATTTAAAAATTTGGATAAAAAGATCTGCTGGGTTTTTTTTTCATAAAAGTCATTGCAATTCGATTTCACTGATTTTGCTTTCACGACTAAAGAATTTATTCAGAGAAAGTTTCTTTGTGCCTGCGAGATTATCAAACGTTCATAAGTATATATAAAAATGCGAATCGAGAATACGGGTTTGTTGGATGAATCGTAGCTTTTCGAGTCGTTGATTCAGCGGACGTCATTGATTATCGTGGAAGAGCCAATTTCTAATCTAGATTCCCCCCGCTCTGTGAAAATTTATTCTTGAAACTTTGTCAACTCCTGACTCGAAATATGTATTTATAAAAAAAAATAAACAAATTCGAGTTCAATCGGTAACTCGTGGAAAATA
The DNA here is from genome assembly GCA_963989365.1 of Rhimphoctona megacephalus. Taxonomy (NCBI): domain Eukaryota; kingdom Metazoa; phylum Arthropoda; class Insecta; order Hymenoptera; family Ichneumonidae; genus Rhimphoctona; species Rhimphoctona megacephalus. The sequence continues at coordinate 12,687,617 of OZ022414.1, read as the reverse complement.
CAATCGATATAGAAAATCAATTGTTTCTCATAATTTTATTCTTGCTCTTTGATTTTTTGTGTGTAATATTGCAGCTGGGCATTTTCTCTGTCTCTCTCTCTTCTCCTAGTTTTGACCGTGGCAACTATTTTTTTATTTTTCACACAGTATGCAAATTAGCGTGTGAAATTGCACGAAGGTCGCGCGGCGGGATGCAGGCCGACGACTCTTCTGTCACCAAGGGCCACTTGAAATAATAATATCAGTGAAGCTTGATAATTGGTTGTTCTCGAGTGGCCGTCCTCCGGTTTCGTCCAATCGTATCGTCGAGTCTTTTGGTCGGGCTTGAGCGCTCCAGGCTCGAGAGAGAACACCACACACACAAGGGTTTGTGAAGTCAGTTGGAGACAGCCAGACAGCGCTCGTTGGTCGTTCGCTAATTTTTGGCAAATTGAACGAGCGCCTCTCAGGCGAAAAAAAATACAAATAAAAACAAATTGGTTCACGCAGTCTAGACGCATTTATAATCAGAGTGAAAAATTTCTAAAAATGTCTCATCAAACTGGAATAAAGGGTGAGACTGTTTTGTAATAATTAAAAAAAAAAAATTGCCAATTTTATCAGGCGGCACTCGAGAATTCGTAACCTCAAATTTGTTGCCACTCCTAAGAGGTGATAAATTTCTTTTTTTTTTTATTTCATCCTTCGATAACAAAGAAATTTTTATTTTTTAGCGAATGACGCTCTCAAGAAAATATTCGCTAAATGTCGTGATGGAAAAATACGTGTGCTCAAAGTTTCCATAGAAAATGGTGAGTCGAATTTTTATTTTTTTTTTCATTGTTCTTTGACAGCTGAGTTGTCAAAATTTGGAGATTTATTAACTTTCCCTTGAAATGATAATTATTTGTGATTCCGGAAGAAATAAAAATTCGTTAGTAATTAGTGGAGCTTTTAATAAAAGATACTTTGAATCTATTTGTAGATAAATAATTGTTTTCATTTATTTAGATCCAGTTTTATGATTAAAATCTAGCTAAAAAATCTTTTTTTTTCTTTATTTGCAGTCATAAGTCCAAAAAACAAAAAAATTTCGATGTAAAAAATTATAACATTTAACTGAGTCGACTTGCTATAGTCATATTAAAATGTTAACTCTCCGATCGTATTGCATAGTTGGAAAGCAACAAAAAATATTTTTCTCATTGATTAATTTTTTTTATTTTTGAAACCGAACCATTTTATTCTCACGGATTGAATTTTGAGTTCCTAAAAAAATGTTCGATTATTGTAAACAAACGATGCATCTAAATTTTGGACTCTAGTAAAGAAGAAACGGAATTTCATTGCGTTCCAACAATGCAAACTTCGACGTCAATAATATTAAATATATATAGTGATATTTCTAAAGTTTACTAAAAGTTACTAAATTTTGTTAGTCAAGTTTGATCGGTAGCCGTCAGAGATCATACTTCATAAAAGTTTCAAGCTGCTACATGACGTGAAAGTGGATGGCCCCTGTCGTTTTTACTGTGCTAACTACTAGTTGCTAACACTATCATTCTTATTGACTCCAGAAAAAATATGGATTATAAATTGAACATATAAAAACAAGGCATTAACGTGCAAAATCTAAGAATAAAGTGGTTCAAAAAACTCCTGGAAATGTAAATCTGGAGAATTTTGAACTATTCACTAAAAATAAATTGTACTCATATTTGAAATGTTGAGAGATTAATAATTTATAAATAATATCAATAACGTTTTTATAACAATATAAGTGAATATTATTATAAATAAAATTTGTGGTGGCAAACGATGAATTATGATTTTTATTCTTTGGAATATTAATATATCACGACGCTGCGGCATCTCTAGATATTATGAAAAATGTTGAATATAATAATAATATTACATTCACAAAAAATCAATTATAAACAGCACTAAAATTTTTATTCTAATATTTTAATAATTGTAAAATTATCTGCATTCTCATGCAGAAACGCAGATTTGCTCACCGCAGCTGTAATTTCTCTGAATACTTTCTCCAAATCTCAAAATTCAATTCCATGATTCATTGGTATCAATTGAGAACTGCGGCAGCGACTCAACGCCGAGTTGAAAACGAGATAAAAATATTTACAATAGCTCACCTGAACTCGAGCGTTGATTCGCGATTTTTCCGATTATTTTTGATTTTTAAACCTCTTTCACGAAGAAACGGGCATTAATCTACAATTACTAACAAATATTATTATTTTAGTGAATGATCAAGTTGAATTTATAATGTAGTTAGTATTGCAATATTTTGGCACTAAATAATTCATCAAGCTTGTCGACAATGCGGCAATAAAGTTTTTTATATTCAGAGCTGTATGTTGGCACTTTTTCATGAATTTATATATTGACCAAACATTTTTTCTCAGAGGAATTGGCGCCCGCGGCATCGTCGAAGCCTTCCGGAAAGTGGCAGGATGATTACGACAAGATGGTCAAGCCTCTGGTGGTGGAAGATCAGCCGGCGTATATACTCTATAGATTAGACACAAAATCGTCCGATTCGGGTTACGACTGGTTGTTTATTTCGTGGTCTCCGGATACAGCGCCGATACGTCAAAAAATGTTGTACGCCTCGACGAAAGCGACGCTCAAGCAGGAATTTGGCACAGCTTGTATAAAGGACGAGCTGCACGGTACGGTTCCGGAGGACATAACGATGGAAGGCTATCGTAGGCACAAGAGAAACGACGCTGCTCCTGTTCCTCTGACCACCGCCGAGGAAGAACTTGTCGAGCTGAAAAAAAGTACCATTAACACGGACTACAGCGTCGAAACGAGACATCAGACACTCAGCGGAGTTGCCTTTCCGGTCACCGACCAGGCCAAAAACGCCATCATCGACTTTGGCAAAGGAATACACGAATACATACAACTTAGAATCGATCTCGAAGAAGAAAAAATTCATCTTGTTATGGTCGCCTCCGAAGTCTCGCTGGACAAACTCCCGACCAAAGTTCCCGCCGATTCGGCCAGATATCATCTTTATAATTTTAAACACACTCACGAGGGCGATTATATGGAGTGCGTGGGTAAGTAAAATCCGCTAAAAAACGTGCGGCTAATATAAAATCAATATATCATTGTAAAAAACAATGAATATTATATATTAATTAATTTCTGATGAATTATTAAAATGATAATAAAGAATAATTAAGGTAAATGTACCATATTCTGGGAGTTTAAGACTCCTTCAATTTTGCAATGAATTTGCAATTGTTTTATTTAAAAAAGTCATACAAAAATTATTTTAACATGATAATACGTTAATTTTCTTTAATATTAAAAAGTTCCATCACATTCAATAACATTTTAATTGTTTTTTTGACGAATTTGGAAACCCTATAAATGTATCTAATTCCGTGATAAAAATATGCCGCTGTCACTAATTCCGTGATATTATGTCCATAATTCCGATATACTCTATTCTTTAAGTATTCCAGGGATAAAATATTTAAAAATTCGATAACATTGGTGTGTTTACAAATTGATAGAACAGAGTAACCAATATTACAGTACCTAGGATGTAATAACGGATGTGTACAATGTCTGATACTCAATTCTATGCCAGGTGTCTTTAATTACGGCCCATAGAACGGAATAAGCTAAATTCACATTATTTCGAACACAATTCCGTGCTAGGTGTAAACAGGTTGAAAATTAAAAAAAAAATTCGAATTTTTACTAAAAATTGAAAAAAAGTATACATTTTTATTCTATAATAACGGAAAAAAATACTCTGATCGAACCAAAAGTTATTTTATTAATGTGCAAAAGTTAATTAAAAAATAAAACGTCCCGTTCTAAGCACGGAATTATGTACATATCGAAAAAATATCAGTGCTTCAGAAAAACGGATTTTTTATTTAAAAAACTCACAAAACGGCTCGAACACCGGGATGAATTAATAAATACAACAATAATGGTATCGAGGAAGCGAAATTTTATTGAAAAATAATTAATTCTTACGTTTTGTGACCTTACGAAAATTGTTATCACCCGTTGTTACTTTGCCCAGTGAAAGTGTCTCGTACGACGACTCGTCGCTGACTGACGGATTGGCTCAAGATTGCAGTTACAGTGTTAATAACGATATAAACTGAGCTTGAATTTTATACATTGTATGAGTCACAGATCGCGTTTTCCTTCGAAATTCACCAAAATATTGGAAAGATTTCTTATTTTAACGTTTTGTACTAAATTTCCCGGAATAGTGTACTACCCCGGAATATGGTACATTTGCCTTAATGTTCATTGATACTGATTTAAAAATTTCAATGCTAAAAAAATAACTCCTGGATTAAAATTCAGGATGAATAAGTTATTTTTGTACATTCGCATTTGCGTAAATGGTTTACTGCAATTTTTATAACATTTAAAATCAAGTTATGGTACGTAAGTGAAATTTTATTAATATTTTTAATTCTGATGAGTTATTTTTGATTATTTGCAGTCTTCATATACAGTATGCCCGGATACAGTTGTAGCATTAAGGAGAGGATGTTGTATTCATCTTGCAAAGCTCCATTTCTGGATCTCATCCAGTCGCTCGGTGTAAACATAGCGAAAAAGGTCAGTAAAATCAAATTCTTGTTTCTTTTTCTATACAAAATTAACCCGAGTTTGTTTATATATTTTATATATATATATATATATATATATATATATATATATATATATATGCGCGTACATGTTTATTGCATTTTCGGATTGCATGCGTTATTTGGGGATTCTTTTCTCACTCTTTCCATACGCTTCTTCGTTCTTACCATTTTTCTAATCGCCTCTGTATGCTCTCGATCATCACTGCATAGCGAATTCCACAAACAGCGAAATACTACGTATAGAATGAGAATGTATTTATAAATCGATGTTTTCGTAACGAGAACGATTGGACTGGCTGGCAGCAAACTCGATGTTCGTCCAACGATTCGTTTCTTCGACTATTTCAGGCGACTTTAGTGTTACGATCATGAGAATCGAGTGTCAATGTTTGATCAATTGTTTGCACGTTAAACAAAATAATAATGATAATTCGATCGTGTTGCAATAGAAAAAAAGTTGATATTTTAGAAAAGGCGCTTTTATAAAAAAAATAGCCGTACTAACAACTAAAAAATCATTCTGCGAAATATCACGACGAATTTTTTACTCTGCGATTTTTTTTTTTTTTAATTTTCAATTTCTATGTCCAATTGCATTTAAAAGTTTAAACAATCCCAAATAAAATTTTCGGTCCGTTCCATGAAAGTCAACATTCTTACGAAATGGCGAGAAAACATAAAACAACGTATGGTTTTCAACAACTCGTGTAAACACAGATTTTTATCAAAATACACAAAAAGAGACGAACATATATTTTTGCACAAATATTATTGCAATTTTTTCAGTTACCTAAATATTTGAGAAATTGATCGATTTTCAATTCATTTTTATAGATATTTGTGGACTCTTTTCCATAAATGCCGTACATTATTTAAATTTCGAAAATGTGTATAAATATTTTTTATATAATTTATACAGAACAGATATCAAATAAAAGTTTCTTCAGAATTTGAAAAAAAAAAATCTCAGAATAAAAAGCACGTTTTTTCGGATTGATGTAAATTTCTTTGAATGTGTACAATTCTCAAAACGACTTCGGCACTAAAGTTAGCCCAAAAAAAAAATAAACCTCTATGGATTGGTCCATGTTTCGGAAAACGTACAAATAATTTCGAAAAATTCATTCAAAATGGCTTCGATACAAAAGCTTCCCGACAATCCGAAAAATGAATATTTTCATCGATTAATTCGCATTTTCGAAGATGCGTACAAAAAATGTTTAAATTCAAAATGACTGTAGCACTAAAGCTTCGCGAAAATGCGAAAAATTGTTAAAAAATAACTACGAAAAAACGAATAACTTAACGGATTGATCCATCGGAAAACTACAGTTGGAGATAAATACCGGAGAGGAATTAACGGACATGTTGGAGGATCCTCCAACGATAAAAGATACCGCAGCAACGACACCCACGACCCCGTCGACGCCTTCGGCTCCCATACAGACATTACCCGAGAAAAAGTCGAAGCAGAAGCGCTCTTGCGTCTTGAGTTAACGGGTTCAATATCCGTTTATCCGGCTGCATCTGTGAAAAAAAGTGGAATAAAAAAAAAAGTAAAAAAATGGTTTACGACGATAAAAAAATGTTTCGAAAACTTTCTTCGAAAGTTATAACTTGTGTTTGACGCAGTATAGACGACGACGATTCGTTTTTTTACGAATTCGAGACACGGTTAGAATATTCTCGTTATATTTTTCGCTCTCTCGAAAGTGGAATCAAAAATGTTTTATCAATTACAAAAGCTCGACAAAGTTTCTTATTCTCAATGTGTTCGCGCGACCTAACGCACTTTTTCTTGTGATAAATAAGAAAAAAAAGGCCAAAATTAAAAAAAACAAAGTCGAAAATAGCTGAAATTTTTTAATCAATTTATCGCAAACTCTTGTTCAAATTCTATTCGAATTACGAGCGTAAAAAAATGAACCACGTGATAATATTCGTATACCTGTTTGTAGCGAAACAGAGTAGAATGGTGTATTTTTCTAAATTTTCAATAACACTAATAAGACCCCCGATATCTTCGAAATTATGTATGTTTCTGTTGGATTTTTTTAAATCTGTACTCGAGGGATCAGGACCTTTCGTTATTTCGAAAAAAATGCTTTTTTTTTCATTCCATAATTTATTTCCAATGAATTATTTTTCAGAAGTGATTTTTCCTGGGTTTGCACAAATTTATTGTGCTCTCCATACGCTTAATAATTATATTTTTCATTGCATATCACGAAAAAAAATGTCAAAAATATTGACTGATTGAACGAAGCAAATAATTGTATCGTAAATTTTCTTCTTCGTTATCGTATTCACAAACTTTTTGGATTGAGGAACAAAGAATAAAAAAATGTTGCTGTCAAAAATTTAGATCACTTAGGAAAATTTATTACAACGAATAAATTGTAAGAGACCATTTTTTTCAACGAGAGGTTCTAATCTCCGTTGCATAATTTCTCGATTATAAAAAGGTTTTTAACGCTCTCATAGTAAAATAAAATAGAGATAATAAATAGAATTGAAGAGAAAAAGATTCAATGCCAATTTGATTGTAACGTTTTGTCCTTTAGTATTCGTTCAAATTGTATATTGCGAGTTGTACGATTTTTTATCTCGAGATTAATGTTAGATTTTGAGGTCGTTCGTCGCACTCGATTGACGAGAGAATTTCGAGTCAAGCCTTTAAGTCTTCCTCCCTGCTTTGAATATCCTGACCCTGACTCTCGATGTTAATTTTTTGCTTGTTTTAATATTGCGGCGATGTAATCGCTCGAACAATGGATAACGAAGTATTTTATTTTATTTGACGTTATTTCGATCATTTTTGCCAGATGAATTACGATTAATCGTGAAAAAAACGAATATTCATTAATCTTTTGAATGATAATCGAAATATATTTTGGGTTTTATTCTTTTTTCTTTTCTTCTTTTTAATAATTTCGCGTCTGTGATTTCCTATTCGTTGTCGAATTGTCGAAGAAGCTTGCTCATTCAATCAAAATGTATTGTGTGCGAAAAGTTAAAATTTCTATCTATATGAAATTAGTTCCTAGTCTCGTAAGGAAGTGATACGTAACATATAAGTTGTTTATTAATCGTCTTTAGGTGAAACTCCCCCCCCCCCCCGACCTGCCCTTTTTTCTTTCTTAGTTCTCGAAGGTTTGACTAGAAAATTCATTCGAAGCGACAATTTAGAATTTATCGTTGTAGGAGTTGATGGATTTTAATCGAATATGTATAGGGCAATGTTATTGTCACATGTGATTATTAGTGGGTTAAGAGAAAAAAAATTCCATGTTCTCCATTTCGCTCGCGCCACCCGCGTCGAATTTCTCTCCGTATTTTAACAATTTCAAACCGTAAACACATGTATACATATATTTGTATAGCTCTATGAGGCATTCTTCTCGAATTTGACTAAAGTCTAACGTTTCCACTGCCGGAAATAATTTCAAATTTTCCACATTTTTCTCCCAACTTTAAAACGGGTATTCCATTTTTTTTACATCTCTAACGATTTTTGAAACAACATTTTTTTCAAGTGGCCTGCAATTTTTGATCACAATATTTTTTGACCATACATGCGTTGTCATTTCAATGAAATCTCAAAAAATGCCACGTATCAAATTTACGAATGTAAGGAGCTGAACAAAAAATACAAAAATATGGAACATACGATTTTAAAATTTTCCATATCGAATTAAGTTTTCTGGCAACGTTTAAATTTTTTTATTTTACCAAATTCGTTCGTGATCAATAATTCGTACTATTCGTTGTCAGAGACATCGACAAATTTTAATGTCCTATTATGTGGTAGTACAAATGACGTTTAAGAAAATTCCGAGTCAAGCGTACGTCTATATTCCCTAGAGTGTCTCATATAAGTGAATATATATCGTACACGAAAAAGTACTGTTAAAAACAAATGGATTCACATGCAAGTTACTCTATATGCGAATACGTAAAAAAATATATATATAAATTATCGTTCAATAGTTTCGAAGCAGTCTCTTTTTTAAAGTAATTCGTAAATGAATTATCGAATTGGTCAAAGTTTTAGAATCTCTCAATTTATTGAATCTGAATGATACAATTATTGAAATTACAAAGAACATTGAATAATTTATTGAACAACGATTTTTTTTCAATTGAGCAGTTTACATTTACTAATTCATAAAAAAATTTCGTTTTTAAACTTTTTGTTAATTATTCATATTGTGAATCTAAGGAAAAAAAATTAGTGTCATTGCGTAAACAAAAAAAAATGATTCACGGTATTGCTGCGAAACTTTTAAACTGTAGCGTATTACCGGCTTTAGGACGAGCTTCCATGTCTTGCCGGATTTACTTGAACTTGAAATACATTTTGACCGGTAATACATATATGTATACATGGATAAAATAATCTCTGCCAATTCGTTGACGACTTAGGTCGCTATAAAAAAAAATAAATAAAAAAAATCAAGTATAAATAGCAAATCGTTCAAATGTACATGCACAAGAAACGATCCCTTTTTAAGAGAGGATCAAACGAATTTGACGAGTCGTTTTTTGCGACAAAACGTATGTAAACGCATCGGGCACGTTATTACAAGTCACTCCAATTCATTTAAAGATTGGATGTAAAAATGAGCCTGTACGTAAAAAAGAAAAAAAGTAATCTCACATAAGTTCTATATTCATAGGAAACAATTCGACCTATCGAACTTTACAAATATTGTGTACGACGTAAGACTGAATGTGGTACAGTCTCACCTGCTCTAAATCCAGTAAAAGATGCAACAGTAAAAAAAAACGAAAGAAATGACCGAAAAAACAGTCTCCATATCGTTTTCACAGAAATCGATGAGATAAACGATTCTTGAGAGTCTCGAAAGATCGACAAAAAGAATAATGGAATATTGAATAATTGAAGAACAAAAAATTGTAACGTTCACATGCATCAGGATATCGAGTAGAGGAGTCAAGTAGACAATTAGCCAGATGATGATATTCGAGAGGCATTCTATTTTTTGTGGTGTATTTTTTTAAATCTCGTAGCTTTTTATAAAGAGGTTTGTCGAAAAAAAAGAACAAAACGCGAAGCATTATGTCCGTCTCACAACTAACAATTTATCATAATGAAGTTTGCACCGTTGGACGACAATTTTTTTATCGATACTTCCAAGCATTATTGTGTCGTTTTTTTTTTCAAAATTGAATTTGGCAGATAGAGAGCAAAATAAGCTGTTTCTTGTTCAATTCGAACGATGCAAACTTCAATATTATACAAATTTCCCTTTCGCACACGTCAATCTTCCGTGTCAAGATGTTCGAGAACATTAAAATAAATTGTTCGAATTTCACTGGTTGTAATATCAATAACAATTATCGTTTAATTATTGTGGCAAATTAAACGCATCCACCTGTGTTCTTTCGTAAGGTTTGAGAGAGAAAGAAAGAAATAAGGGGAAAAGACGCCAGCACCAATAAAAAATTTGGAGCGAAGTTTTCGCAATTTTGGGCGAAAATAATTAACGCATTATTAAATAAATTCGTAATTGCTCAAAACAAACAAAACTACAACAAAACAATCGTACTATCAACTTTTGTTTGAGATTAACAAACTACGTGACGCACACCGTTTGTCCAAGCATGGCTTTTTCATTTTTTATATTTTGCGAGAAAACACGGTTCCTCGGCCTATTCTGTAAGTCTTTTTTTCTTATTGAAGGAAAGAAAAACAAACAAAACGACAAAATAATCGTTAAAAGCAAAATATGATTATTAGTATGAAATATTGTTTTTTTTTTCATAGTTGTAGGTTTGTTATTATGAACATCGTAATCTTGTATATCTTGCCAACATTAAAATATGCTACGAAAAATAAAACCCATTACGCAATTTAATCCGAAAATTTATTGCCTTTTTTTTCTCATTTTTTTCGAGTATAATCCAATTTCCTCCGGAAAATCAAAGTTCCACATGTAGGTATGAATCCCTTCGTGGCGATGGTTTAACATCGATCTGGTACGTAAAATAAAAGCGTCTGAGACACGATTGCTCTTACAGAATAGGCCTGACATTTTTTATTTTGGTTTCTCGTTTTTGTTTTGGTTTTTTTTTTATATAATTTCGTAGAAACTGACACATACTATCGTGATATTTTCCAATTGCAACAAAGATTCGTTTATATGGATGATAATGAAGTTTACAGCATTGGAGTGCAAACGAATTTTTTTTTTTTACTACCAAATTCTTTTTGACGATTCATGCTACGAGAATTGTTATCTAGAGTCGCGGTAGCGACTTACTATAAAAGTCGAAGATGAGTCGCTACTAGTCATTACAGCAAGCAGAGCAGTTCTGAACGTATTCCGAAAATTGTTTCGGCGATATTTAATGAATTACATCGTTTTGAAAGATGTTGCGGGTTTACGTATTTCTCATTTATTTTTTTTTATTATTTTCTCCGAGTTTCCGTTCCAAAGCTCAGATTACATCTGTAAAAAAAATTGTTGATAATTTTGAAGATAACGAAATTTAAAGAATGAATAAAAGTTTCGTTGCCTTTTAACGATGTAAACTCCAATACCATTTATATAACATTATTATTTTTTTGGTTGTATAGCTTGAAATAGATGACGGGAATCAGCTAACCGAGGAATTTTTGCAAGAGGAATTGCATCCAAAAGTAAATTTGCATCGACCAAAATTTGCAAAACCGAAGGGTCCGCCAAGCAGAGGTGCTAAACGAATAACGAAGGTTCAGGATGTAGAGACGTCCGGTCAAGAGGCTTGAGAACGAGTTTGTGAAAAGAAGGAAAAAAAGAAAAAAATCAATCGCTACGAGCTGTTTGTGTGAAGAAAAACAAAAAGAAAAATTTAAGAAGGGTATTAGATTTACAAATACTACGAGAACCTCGATGCTAAATTTTGTTTCTTCTCTCGTTTGTCTCTCTCGGGGTATTTTCAAGTATTTTTTACGTGTGTATTTATTTAGCACTTTTCCTTATACATATTTTATTGTGCTAAAAAAATAAGAGAAAAAACGCAGGCCTATTCTGTATTGGTAGCAGGATTTGTCATATAAATATATTTTCTGTAACGCGCTGCTCGTCACGCGTCCCGATATTCTTCGGAAAAGAATTGAGAATGAGCCTGCGGCAGCTATCGCTCCGATTCATCACAAAAAAAAATCCGAAAAGGCGTCAGGCCTTTTTATCTCCTGACAAGGCTAAACTTTGACTCGTCGAAAAATTTTCTGACTTTTCTACCGGACTAAAGACTCGCTCAGAACGGGTAACGGCGGTGAAAACCATAAGGAATACACGAAGACACTTTTTCTCGATCTCGACGAAGTACGATTTATACACAATTATTGAAGAGAAAAATATCAAAATTTTAGGAAAAAATCAGGTAGCCCGGAACACTTTACGTTTTGGACAATTACGCATGTATAGATTTAGAAAAAAGTGTGAAAATCCATAGTCGTTGCACACATTTTCGCGTTTTAATAAAAATGTATTTATGCGTAAGTGTCCAAAACTTAAAGCGTCCACTTTTATCAACGTTATAATTAACCAGTTAAACAATAGAATTTACTTTACGAGAGCCCGTCCACCAGGAGTAAATCGAACGAGCAAACGGTGAAGCGACACTTCAAGGTCACCTTCAAACGAAAAATTATCCACGAAAATTTGAATAACTACTCGACATCAAAATCCTCGCACTTTCGTAGAAATTCTCCATTTGGCAAACCCGAGGACGACTGTGAATTTTCATCCATCTCATTCCTTTTCTTTTTCAAATTATCAGTTTTTTTTTGCCAATTTCTCAAATTGGTAAGCGTTCAATCAATGTTGTCATCCTATAAAGATGCTTCCATGGAGTCAAATTTGAATTAAACTTCATTCTTCTTTTTTTAATCCCTATTTATCGGGCTTCTTTGCATCACGACGTTGTTCTCCCTTCGGAGGTCTTTGCCGGCAGGATCTTCTTCGTGAGAAACGTTTACAGAGGACGAGCCGTTTACAAGTAAGTGGCGTAAGCGTCACGTTACAAAACATATATGTAAATTTATATTTGTACGTTTATTTCAAAATCATGTCTCTTCCGACGACAAATGTTCAATGAAGTTGTGATTGTTGGTGATAACTACGGTTTACAAAAAGGAAAAAAATGTGGCGAGTGCATTGGAAAAATGCGATCAAAACCCCGTACATTCTCCGACCGTTATCGAATAAGTTATTCGTGTAATAAATTATATCATTGCTAAAAAAATTTAATTCGTTCAATAAAGGTTGCGGTATTATTTACATGTGATTAAAGAAAATAATTATTTTGTGTATAAAACTTCATTTCCACTTGCTGCCAATTGCTTCATGTTCTATTCGTGTTACATTTTTTTTTGTAATTGCAATAAGAGAAAGCTCTGTTTTACGTGCATAAGCAAATTTTAGGGATCCAGTGGAATTGGATTTATTCAGCTTCTGCGGGTTGGAGAAAAAAGGCTGTTATTTTTATGCCAGCTTCCTACAGCAGGTGAGTTATTATTTAATTATTTATTTATTTTTTTTAAGTTTACTTAATTACGTTATTGTACATTTATCTATTTATTTGTAAAGATGAAAAATTCCATGAAAATAGCACTCAATTTGAACACATTACAAAAAAGTTTCAAGACTTTCACGGTTGTTGTTTTTATTACAAGTTTTCCCGGGTGAATGCCTTGTCGAGTTTCCGCGTAACATTTTTTACGGCTTAGAAAAAAGTATGTCATGTGTCATAATTAAATTTCAATCAGTTGAATCGGTTATGATTCAACAAATTAAATTTAGCGAATGATTATTCAATGAGTTCATCAACATTCCATTCAATTTTTCAATACAAATTCTATGAAATAAATAATTAATTTAATGTTTCTAAATTAAGTTTAAAAATGACTCGCTGAATCAAGAGAATTCGGCATTTTTTAAATTGCTATCTCAATAATTCACATTTTTATTCAAGTTTTCTTCGAATGACAAGAAATTTTGATAAATTATAAGAAACATTAGAATATTTTAAGACTTTGAAAAGATGTTGTCTGCATGTAAAGTTGAAAGACAAACGACGAGGCGTTCCATTTAAATATTAATTTTATTCATTTATACCTCAATCCGTAAATCATTATTCTATAAATTCAATTGTCGTAACTCTGTATCACGTCAATAAACGAATATCGTAAATCAGCCTTTTTTAGGCAGGCTGATTTTTGGTTGGTTCTTGCTCGACGTTCATGTTTAAGAATTCTTGCTGAGCTTCTGTTTTCTGTACTACTTCGAATTCTTCGAGCATATATTTTTTGCGAGTCTCGTTAAGAGAACTGAAAAAAATATTACTTCAAGTTATTCAATTTTTTTTTGTAATTTGGAAAGTTTTAGTATTCGTATAAATTTTACTCACTTTTGTCTAGTGTCGTGTATAAGTTTTGAAAAGTTTCTTATATCTTGCATCGAAACACCGCCCAATTTCAAGGTCAGTATGGAAAAAGTTCCACCTATTGTACCCAAAACTGTTCCTAAAACGGATCCTGCTACCATCCCTTTAAGACCCATGTTCATTTTGAACAAACCACCTGTCACTCCACCAGCTACGACATATTCTAAGAGTGCGTCTTTGCCTCGATAAGCTGCTATACCCGTCATCAAGGATCTATGGAATTAAACTTTCTTTTTAATTATATAAGTTATTACTTCAAATAAAATAACGAAATTTTACAACCAAAAATGAAGTTGAATTGAGTTCTACAGGGGAAATTTATTTTTTGAAATTGAATATTTTTTATAAAAGATTCTGCAGTTTTACATGGGGAAGCATTTGACAATTTCACGCTTTTCCAGAGAACTCTGAAACTTTTCTACAAATTTTTTTTTTTTTAATTCTCAATTTCAAAGAAATATGATAAAGTTTGTCTAAAAAACTAGGATTTTAAACATCTATTTTTGGACATGTGCAATTGTTATTTTTGGAGCTCTAAAATTTGTATCAGATATTCTTTCCAAAAGTTTTTATATTCCCATAAGATATCAGAGCTAATATTATTAGAATATTCCATATTCGTATTGAGACAACTATGTTAAACTTTTAAAAATATTGACTCAATGTCAGTGAGTTACAATTGGAGAATGAGAATAGAAAAATAATCATAAAATTTGTATGGATGCCAGATTTGTTTCAGCAGACCTATGAAAACAAAAAAAGAAAAATTATCACTAACTTGTCAGTAGTACCAAAAAACATCTTAATTAACCAGAAAATTGAAAAAAATTGTTATTTGAACAAAGATGACAAATTTTATCCTTTATGATGAAATATATTTTAAATGTTTTGTAAAAATTGTTTTTTCATTTCAAACAGCACGAAAAACAAAAATCCACTTACGTAAATGTCAGTGAGAACATACCAACGCGCCAACCCAAATGCCATCCGCCTTTCATAAATGAGAGATACATTTCACGTTGGAGCTTGCGTTTGGCGTCAAGATGATTCATAAACTGTGTGGCTTGATTGTTTTCTATAAAATTTACAAATGCACCTCTAGATCTCATTACTCCACCGATCACAAAACTGCCAATTGCGCTTGATGCACATAACTGAGAAATCGTCGTTATTTCTTTGCTTGGATAACCATATTCGCTGCAATATATTATTTTATTATTTGTAACGGCGTAAATAATAGCTCATTAATTGAATTTTAATTATTATTTCAAGTATCTAGGAAATTTTAAACAATTTGCATTTGATTGTTTCTTGTACATAATGATAAAAGGAACTAGAAAGCTTTAAGTATCTTTATAGCTTGGAAAACATTCAATAATTTTGATCTCATACCAGAAAACATTAATGAGCTTGGTAAAAAAAATTTCGAATATACTGAAATTAGTTTTAATTCAAATTTCCATAAAATTATTGAGAAATTTGTAATAGTTATGGATTTCTTCCATACAACATTCGTTTTATAAACACATTTGTTTTTAATTTGACAGACACAACGTTGCATGATAGACGATTTTCTAAAGATTGTTTTTTTCTTAAGTACATGTTTCTAAATCGGAATATTTACATTATTAAATTTCGTTAAAAACCAATCGACACTTTTCTAAGACAATAGTGTTACGTAAAATTCACTGGGAATAATTAAGAATTTTTCAATGATAAAAAATAATGTAGTTTCAAAAATTAATATAGAGTTAAAAAAAATATATTATCATGAATGATTAATCAAAGTTTTAGCTCGGTACTTACTCCAGGCCGAAAATTTGTTGTAACCTATCCATACCAGTTTCATTTTGTTTTTTATTCTCATCGATAAGAGGAGTAGCAACTTCATCGTAAGGATTTTTTTGGTTAAAGATTCTTATCAACAGATTGTCGGTTGGCATCGTTTATTTATAATAGAAAAATAATTTTTCTTTGAGATATTAGAAAAAAGGCCAATCTTAAAAACTGCCTCACAAGTGTATAGAAGCAGACGAACCGACCCAACCTTCTCCTTTACTCAAGTCGGTTGGGCGTTAGGCCCTTTATGTGCGGGGCGGTCTAACTTGACCACCAGTAAAAACGTTTCGACGTCAACAATGGAGTCTAGAGCACCACAAGGAGGGTTCACTCGGCGGCCTTTTGAGGTGAAGCTGAAAATTGGTCCCCGTGGTGATGGCGCTGGCATTAGCGATGGAACGTAATTTCATATATATAAGTCCGATTGACAGGCGCAGGTTAGGTATTGGCAGGGTGCACGAAAATACTAATACTATTCAATTATCAGTGTGTTACATATTCATGCATACTGTCAGCGCCACCTAAAATCATGCTCCGCATTTTTTCAGGCTTAACGTATACGCAATACACACTTATTTTTAAAGTAGTATATGTACGTGCACCCAGCCAATAATAAAAAAAATAGGGAAATAGGTTAGAAAAGCTGAACGGCACTCTGTACCTGCCGTACGGTGTCAGGTAAGAAATGATAATTTAATGTTTTTATCATTGAATTGTACGAGGGAGCGAAAGTTTCATATAACTGAAATACACTATATACATATTTAAACTCGGTCGTCCTGAAATAAAATCATGAATAAATTGTATATAGTGTCATGCCCGAATCGTCGCTAATTGTAGTAATATTTTTGTTATTTACATTCGTGAGTTAGAATTGCGATACTTTTTTCGAAATCTCTTGACTTTAATCACGTGTTACTTGGTGTTAAACACGGGATGAGAAATATTTGGTAGAACAATTTCGTTTCTTCCATTTAGCTACCTTTTTGTTCCTAGGTAAATACTTTGCCAAACGTACACTGCAATCAAAGCTTTCAATTTCACAATAATAAAAACAGGAAATTATTTTTCTTTATGTTTTTTATTATTGTACTACAATTTGATTTGTCATAAAATTATTGCAATAGAGTGCGGAGGAACATAATCGAAGAGAACACCCAAGAAACAAAAACAAAATAGAAACATTTTTTTCCCAATCGAGAGTTAAGGATGTATGCCCAAAATATACAATTTAAGTTTGACCTTCAAATTTAAAATATGTTGTAGAGTGAACGATGCTGCGTCGATTAGAAAAAAAAATAATTAGACTTTACCGTATAGTTATTACGTAAATTAATTTTTTCAGTCCCATTAAAACGCATGTTAATCGTAGCGGAAGTAGCCTAATTTGAAAGAAAATAAGAAAATAAAGCCCGTGATACATAAGCGTACAGATAAAAAAAATATTGTTAGAAACATTATTTTTTTTAATATTTAAAGAAAAAAAAAACCCCCTATGTCACCGTCGTATTTGTTCAAAAATCTCAAAAAAAAGTTGAGTCGTTTGGGTCATGTGCGAAAACTGCCTCTACAGCCGCCATGTTAAATGTGCGAAACATGGAAATATGGCAACGTTGCACGCGCGGGCAGTACGAACCGAGTGTACAGTAGTAGTGAGAGAAAATAAATACAAGCGTGATCTAATCATGAAATGTCAATGCAAATACATAATACAAGATAAACATGAGCTATATAAATAAATTAACCAAAATATTTTTTTTCGGTGTCGTTCAAACGTCTTCGTTTCTCGATACTCTTCGCAACACTCTCAAGCCACTGTTTTCTTTTTTGTGTGGTAAAATTGCCTTTTTTGTTTCTGAGCACAACACGAAAATTGTCACTCATTTTCCTTACTCACAATATACACGAAAAAAAAGAAATTAAACAATGTATTAGGTTAGGAAACTACCTGTCAAACGACACACTTTCCGGCACTGTTGCCAAATTTTTTTGATATATAAACGGAATTTTTTGATTGGTTGATAGAACGGACATTAGCTCCAGTAAAAAATAGTCAAATGAAGAACTAATTTTTCTTAAAGTTAATAACTGTAACTTTCATCGGGTTGATTTGTTATGTATAATTAATATTATGTAATAAAAAACATATTTATGATTGATATCTTATATAATGATCTGTTTGAAAAAACAAATAGATGCACTGCGGATTTGACTGGGCATACATCCTTAAATATACATAGCCATGATAAAACAATTGAAAGACGATGGGGAATTTGCACGGCGCAAATTCCCCATCGAGAGTTGTTTATGCTATTTTAATAAATATATTATGTTCAATTAATTAATGAACGATTATCGATGATAATGACACGTATTATTCCGAAAAAATTAATTCATACTCGAGAGATTTGATTTTTTTAATTATTGTAATGAAATCTAGGTGGGGAATTTGAACCGTGCAAATTCCCAATCGAAAGCCAAACACAAAAATATATAGCCATAATTAAACAATTGAAAGACGATGGGGAATTTGCATGGTGGTGCAAATTCCCCATCGTCTTTCAATTGTTCAAAATGTGTTTCCATGTCTATCATCAAGGAACTGGAAACAGAGAAACGTAACAATATTCAATTGTTCAAAATATCTGTATGTATTGGAAGACGATGGGGAATTATTTGCACTGCGCAAATTCCCCATCGTCTTCCAATTGTTCGAAATGTGTGTTTTCGTGTCTATCATCAAGGAGATGGAAACAGAGAAACGTAACAATATTTAATTGTTCAAAATATCGCAAACTTTTGTTGAGCGCACACGTCAAAATATGTAGTTTTTCTCAATAATCTCAAAAGTGATTACAGTGTCGCATTTTAAACTTAAAAGTATTAAATGCCACCGTTTAAACGTAAAATTCGAGTGACATATAACAAATATGTCGACGGGTACACTTATAATATGCCTATCTAGAGTCGCGGTAGCGACTCGAGACAAGTACATTTACGTATTATACTATAAGATGGCGAAGACGAGTCGCTACTAGAGTCTTTACAGCAAGCAGAGTGAATCTGAACGTATTCCGAAAATTGTTTCGGCGATATTTAATGAATAACATCGTTTCGAAAGATGCTGCGAGTTTACGTATTTTTTATTTTTGTTTCTTTCGATCGTGACTATTTAGAACTCTGTAGCCTAACGCAAATTGGAAATATTAATATTTCATCTTTCCAAATCATTAAAAAAGGTAGCATTTTTCGCACACTTTTAACGTTGTGCGGTCGCTGTCTAGTGATACTAACTAGAAACTGGTAATATTCTGATGATATGTGAGAGTGCGTTCGTCGATGTGACAGCCGATTTGACTTTTCTTCATGATATTTTATAATAAACAGTGACAGCTGTGAGTTAACGGACAACACCACTGTGACCCCCTATTTTTTCACATTTTTCAAGAATTTTTTTTTTGTGGGGAAAAAAGAGATATTCGAAAAATTTTTTTTGGGTTTTATTCCTTGTTTATTAATGTATCAAAAAACATTTTTTCACATTTTTCACGCCGCATGGTGGCGCTGGGGAAGCTCTCGCGTCATCTCCGCAGTGGTTCGCGGCACGCAGCAGAACTCTCTTCAACGTCGATCTGGAAAAAAATACCGAGTGTTTTCGTTAATAATATGATATTTTGAAGAGAAGTACATAGGGATTTGGAAAAATATTGATTTTTAAAAGATAGGCACGCCTTTGAAATTAAAGAATGATTTTTGAGCAAAATTTCTCGTCGAAAATAGGCTATAACTTTTATAATTATTGAGATATCGAAAAAATCTTAAGTACTTCTCTAGATAATCTACTTTTATTGATAGAGTAAAAATTTGAAGTCGATCGGATGAAAATTGCTCGAGTTCTGCTGCGTGCCGCACTCAAAAAAGTGGTTTTGAGAAAAACGCGTTCAAAGTTTTAGGTTTGTTAATTTATGTTATAAATTGAAAAAAAAAATATTTACCTTCAATCAGCGATGCCGGCACCATATAGCTGGCCTTCAAGAAGCAAATCGTTGTCTCCTGATTCTTTCCTCGAACTTGTTAAGGCTTTTCTCGCTTCTTTTGCAGCGTCTGTGAGCGAGCGCTCCGTGAGCTGGATCCGCGCCGCGTCGGTCTCAACGCAAAAGTTGAAACAATTTGGGCCGATGGTTATCCCCAACGTCCCCAGTACTTTCATAAGACTTCTCAGGCCATCATTGAACACTAATACCGCGATATCAGTTGCAATATCAATGATTTTTTTGCTTCCGGACTGGCACTTGGGGGCTATCGCCCAAACTGATTTGTTGTAGCTTTCGTTATTGTTTTGCGTATAGCCGCCCAAACAACGCTGCAGCAAATCGTCCCTGCTCAAATTTTCGAAGATTGGCTGAATTGCCTCCAATATTTCCTGAGGAAGAGGCGGTTTATGGCGATATTTAGAAATATCACCATTTGCGACCGCGCGCTGCCACGAACACCACGACTCGGCTCCTTCCGGGCAATCGTCATGTTGTGGCTCACTGTCTGTGGACATTTTATGTTTGATAGTTGCCCAAATTACCTTCCTCATTTTGTCAACATCATCGCTGTTCCTCCGAATAGCCAAGCCGTAACTATGTGCTCAACTCGTCAATCAATTTTCCGGTGAGCTTTCCTCTGCCAGACAATCCTTTTTTTTTCACGATTTCGCGGAGGCGTGTCCCCATACGTTTTTGGACATGATCGATGCACTCTTTTTTTTTATCTCGAAACCGTCGTATGGATCGCTATTCGATATGCCCAGAATCGTTTTAGAATCGCCGTCACCAGCGCCCAGCTGCGAGGGACCCCGAGCGTCGCGGACCGCTGCATCGCTCCACAAAATATTCAATATCTACGAAAATAATTATTTTTTCGACCTGGGTCCAACGGCATTTCAATCTTAAAAGTATTTTAGATTTTTTAAAATGGTTTTCAAAAAATCGATTTTTTGAAGCCGTCACAGTGGTGTTGTCCCTTAAAAAAAAGGTTATAAAGATCGCGGATGTGAAAGCTGACAGATATGATAATATATATAAACAGTGACAGTTGTGAGTTAAAAAGGTTATCGGAATCGAAAACGATCCCTTTTCTCTTTTACCATAAAATATTCCTCGAATGCAATAATAAGGTTTATTTAGAGACCATTCTCTTCATTTTTTTTTTGATAACTAAGAGAATGGTGTATATGATAAACTCGTATTCGGTGAATATTTAATATCTTTGTCGTGAAGTTATAAAGATCGCGGTCAGTTTTAACTTTTGATTAAAGTGACTTTTATATATGTAGAAGAATGATAGTGCAAAAATAAAGTATAAATCAATAAATAAACTTTTGAACAGTGTCTAAATAAATAATTTTTTTTATTAACCCTAGCCCCAACAATCCATTTTTCCGAACGTAAATTCTAGAACGGAGTCGAAAACGGTACCTTTTCTCTTTTAACATAAAATGTTCTTTGAATGCAATAATAAAGTTTATTTAGAAACCATTCTCTTTGTTTTTTTTTGATAATTAAGAGAATGGTGTATGATAAACTCGTATTCGGTGAATATTTAATACCTTTGAACAGTCGTAAGGTTATAAAGATCGCGGTCAGTTTCAGTTTTGGTTAAAGTAACTTTTATATATATATATATAGAAGAGTGATAGTGCAAAAATAAAGTTTAATTTAATAAATAAACTTTTGAACAGTACCTTAAATAATTTTTTTTATTAACCCGGGCCCCAACAATTCATTTTTCCGAACGTAAACTCTAGAACGGAGTCGAAAACAGTGTTTTCTCTTTTACCATGAAATGTTTTTTGCATGCAATAATAAAGTTTATTTGGTAACCATTCTCTTCATTTTTTATATAACTGAGAGAATGATGTATGATACCACCCTACGTTTGAACCACCCTAGGTTTGAATTATATATGGTTTTAAACCACCCTAGAGTGGTAGAGACCTTAAATACATGCAAATTCTATTTGCATTTGCCACCCAAAACGGAATCAAGCGATGCGAAATAATTTTGAGCGAAAAGATATTTGATTTGAGAAAAAAAAAATTCATAAGTACTGCACCAATTTTTTTTTTATCTATTGCTCATGAGATATAACTCGTAATCAGTAAACATTATAAAAGCAAAACTCGCGTAGTACTTCGGCCAAAATTATTTTTTCCGATCAAAATTTAGCTCTCGAAATCTTGTACGTATACTTTTTTATTTCAAAATCTCGTTTCGTTATGATTACTTATATTTAAAAACTTTCGGTGCATTCTGATGCTATTGGAGTATTTCTTCGGCATCATTTTTTATGGAATATTTTCCGATCCGTTGATCTGTTGACACGGATGTTTCGGTGCAATATTTTTTGAAATTTTTTTTTACAAAATTAAAAAAAAATTCACGTTTTTACTTGTTCGTTGTTCTTTTATGCGTCGTATCTTCTCAGAACTACTGTACGTTTTAAGTAATCTAATAATTTTATAAGTATTGACGGTTAATTACGAAGATTGAATTCATTATTTGAATACTTCTTAGATCAATATTTCACATTGCATTGTTAGTCTGAATATAGTCGCGATACACCAGCTTGAAATTCGATCATGTATCCATTTTTAGCCGAAATCATTAAAAAATCGCCTGAGCTACCTCTAAATTTTTTATTCAGGATTCAATTCTTGAGAGAATCACTTTTTGATTAAATGTTACCATATTTTGCTGCAATGCCGAAAAAAATGTCAATTCTTTTGCATCAACCAGATACATACATAATACAGACATGTTTAATTGGCAAGCTATGAATTTCATACCCGAGTACGTACACAATATTGAAATATTTAATTAACAAGCTATGAATTCCATACAAAAAGTCGACAAATCCTAGCCAAAAACAGCATAAATGCTGTGAAAAAAGCTGAGACAAGTACATTTACGCCCCCCCCCCCCCCCAAATAGTCGTTCCAGTTAATCCCCCCCCCCCCCCACCACCCAACGCCAAAATACCGATTCCCACAAAAATTTACAAAAACCCGTCTAAGTCGTTTATGCAAAGATCTCAGAACCGCTCTCATTATGATCAAATTAAATCAAATTGTACAGAGGTGATAATTTCATTCTCGTAAATGTTGTGAGTTCACAAAAAGTTGATAAATAAATAGAGATCTACTAAAGTATATGTGGCCAAGTACATGGGATTTTATTATGTTTATAAAATCTCCAATTATGTTCATATGCCATTTCTCTAATCCATGCTTTATTACAACGAATTATTATCATATGATTTGGAACTCCAAGGGCTTTCAAAAAAAAATACAGAATTGCATTAGCCTGCGTGAGATTGAACGCTGCCACACTCTCATTTGGAATATTTGTAGTATAGTTTTATTGGTAACAAATTGATAAAAGTTTTCTGTCGTACGTAGAGCGGATACGCACAGAGTACTTGTTCGGCCCGCAAATTTTTCATAAAATTTATCACATAAGTCAACATTAATCTGCCATACATTTTGGCCTTAACTAGTAAAGTAAGCACAGCTAATTTGGAATCACAATATGCGGATTGTTTTGTATCCCAAATTATCCTCCTTTCCTTTAACCAATTGTTATCGATGGATTGATGCTCGTGTGGAGCATACCTCACGTTATTACACAGCATGTTTATTCCGGTTTTGTAGCATCCGGGGGAAAACTAGAGTTACAGAGCATCTAAATGGTACTACACACCCGGAATAAGTAACGCGGTACCATTTACACGCACTTGTACAACAGGTTTTACAAAACGGAATAAGCCTGCCATGTAAAAGCGGTAATCAATTGAATGCATTTCAAGGCGGGTAAAATTCGAATCTGCATCAGGAGATCCGAATGTTCAGAGTGGTTGAAAAATTTGCCGTGAACAAAAAAGGATATCTTTAGCTAACTAGTTGAAAAATTTTCGGGCCGGACAAGTACTCCGTGCGTATCCGCTCTACGTACGGTAGTAAACTTTTATCAATTTGTTACCAATAAAACTATACTACAAATATTACAAATGAGAGTGTGGCAACGTTCAAGCTTACGCAGGCTAATGCAATTCTGTGTTTTTTTTTTGAAAGCCCTTGCAATTCCAGATCATATGATAATAATTCGTTGTAATAAAGCATTAATTAGAGAAATGGCATATGAACATAATTGGAGATTTTATAAACATAATAAAGTCCCATGTACTTGGCCACATATACTTTAGTAGATCTCTATTTATTTATCAACTTTTTGTGAACTCACAACATTTACGAGAATGAAATTATCACCTCTGTACATTTTGATTTAATTTGATCATAATGAGAGCGGTTCTGAGATCTTTGCATAAACGACTTAGACTGGTTTTTGTAAATTTTTGTGGGAATCGGTATTTTGGCGTTGGGCGGTGGGGGGATTAACTGGAACGACTATTTGGGGGGGCGTAAATGTACTTGTCTCAGCTTTTTTCACAGCATTTATGCTGTTTTTGGCTAAGTTGACAATTTCTTCATACTTCCGCTGAATTCAAATATAAAACGATAAAACAATTTCGTCATTGATAATCCTTTACGCGCCATCTGTAGTAGATTAACATTAATTCGGAGAGAATGGTAAAACAAGAACACGTTTTCAACGTGTCAATTATCATCTACGGATCTTTTTGTTTCATGCACAGTGATGCCAATCGAAATTTTTTATGGGCAATATCACGGTCTTCTGCACACCGCACGCGATGAGCGATGAGCGATGAGCGACGCGTTCGTAAAAATTTATTTTCCTATGTTCACACCGCGAGCGACGAGCGCCGAGCGACGCAAGCGACAAGCATCGCAAAGTACACAAGACATTGAAAGTGAGGTTACGTGGTAAACAGATGGTGAAGTGCTAAAAAATTGCTAAAATATATGTGTAAATCAATAAAAGAAAATAAAAATGACATGCTGAATTTTTTAAACTTTATTTTAAGGTCTTTGCAATGAACAACCTCAAAATTTTTACACAAGTCAGTTTTTTTACCAGCACCAAACACAACTGTCAACAACTATACAGGCGCGTTCGAAAACTCATCCTTTCATTGAACTTTTTCATTCTCCATGTGTTGGATAGAGACAGAATGATTATATTGGCTTAAAAATGTCAACTGCAGAACGCGCCGTCGCTCGTCGCGAGCGTCAAGCGGTGAAAAAGTTGAAACTTGGTCAACTCCGTGAGCGGCGTCGCGAGGGAGCTCGCGGCGGATGTGACGTTCGGAAAAGCAGAGGTCTCATTGGCTATCGCTCATCGCTCATCGCGTGCGGTGTGCAGAGGCTATTATTACACACATGCACGGTGGGCAATATGCGACAGTCTCGTGGATTTGACTCCACCACCTAGTTACCAATCACATATTGACATAGGACATAGTTCTTTGTGTAGCCGCCGGATCATAAACACGGCAAAATACACAAAGTGAAAAAGTTGATCGCGATGTATCAGTGGGTAAAAATGAACCAGTATTTTTTTTCAATTTTCGTGTGAATTCTATACCAACAAAATTGATTTGCCGTAGCAATGACAGTCGCATCACGTATTATATCTGTTATTGGCTGGGTGCACGTACATATACTACTTTAAAAATAAGTGTGTATTGCGTATACGTTAAGCCTGAAAAAATGCGGAGCATGATTTTAGGTGGCGCTGACAGTATGCATGAATATGTAACACACTGATAATTGAATAGTATTAGTATTTTCGTGCACCCTGCCAATAATGAGCACATGGAAACTCATACAACGTCGTTGTTACGACCTTCTTTCTCACAAATCTTCGTTACTTATTGTTCTCGTTGCATTCACTTGCATCTTCGTTGGGATCATACTCTTTGGAGAGGTTAGATGCCAAACAGTATTCAACGACATTATTGATTGTTATTTTATGTTTGTTGTGAGTGTCAGTTCGATGGTTCAGTGATTTTGCTTCGGAGTTGAATTATATTTAAATAGTTTCAAATTATTGAAAATACATTGTTATGACCAACCGGTCTTTAATTTAATATAATTATCAATTCCTCATTCCGCTTAATTCGATTTATTTTTTTTACTTTTCATCGTCTTTTTCGTTATTTTTGTATTCATAATAAAAATTGTTTAATAAATTTAGAATTCTATTTTAATTGTAATTTCGACAAATTTCACTATTATTCGTTTATTTAGTGCAATAAATGATAGATTAATAAAATTGTGAACTATGAGAGTGCGCATTGATCCAAACAGTGAACAAAAAAAATTTTATAGTTTTATTCAATTATATTTTCTGTAATCACATTAGTGTGGTTCTGTAACCACATTAAACATTGACCTAATCATTTTATTAAAAACTGAAAATGTTCATGAAATTTTTTAATGGATAAAAATGTAACAACAAAAAAATTTCAACTCAAATGTTGGTATGTTTAAAAGATTTTAAATTTGCAGGGGTTGAATACGATTAAGTTATTTTTCAAAATTACTAGACTCGTGAAAAATACTGTATCATAGATTTGGCTTTTTGTGAAAAAAAAATTTGCAAAAAAATGTACAAGAAAAATTTATTGTGTTTCACCAAAAAATCATATTTCTATTTTTTGTAAAGTCTTATTTTTACTTATTGAATATTTTTGAGAAATTACAATCCATATTTGTGAATTTAGGTTTCGCTCGCATGGAGCAAAGAGAAGTACGAAGCGGTGTTTCATTCGTTCAATGACAATATTCTTGGGACGTCGTTCCAAAAAAAGTTATGTCAACATGTACCAATTGACGTTGTCTATACATGGGTCAATGGAACAGATCCAATATTTATAGACAATTTACAAAAATATATGTCTGTATCGGATGTAAATGATGCAGTATCAAGATTCAATGACAAGAATGAATTGAGATACTCTCTGCGCTCTCTAGAAATGTATGCTCCATGGGTTAGGCACATTTATGTCGTAACCAATGGACAAATACCCAGCTGGTTGGACATGGACAATCCTAGAATGACTCTTGTCACTCATGACGATATATTTCCTGATAAAGCGGATCTTCCTACTTTTTCTAGTCCTGCTATAGAGAGCCATATTCATAGGTACAAAAATTATAATACCCTTTTTAGCTTATTTATTTTGTGCACATTCAGACTATGAATATCTATAAACATTTTTTTTTACCTTGTTAATCCATAGAATGAAATAAAAAAAAAAAACATTGACTTCTTTTTGAATCAAGATTGAAAAAAAAAACAGCTAGATATTTTTGTTTACATGGAATTTAATGTGAGATTCAGAACCATAAAAAATATCCATTACAAAGACAATGTTTTGATGGAAGGAATATAATTATGCAAATGTAATTATTAATCAGACAAATTCATGATACAAAAATGATTAGTTAAGCGATAAAAATTGGCAAATTCTATTTAATAGTTGGTGTTTCTTTTTACAAAGCTATTAATTATTCCTTAGCATAGTTTAGATTTTAAATATCCAACGTTGACAGCAATTCCAAAAAAGTTGAGGAAGGTACCATAATTTTTGGGATGTAAATACTTTTTGTTGGTATTTATTAAACATGCACAGTTCTTATTTATGATTGTTACGCATATGAAAAACAGGTAGAACCTGGAAAACTCAGGGAATTTGTTATCTCCTGGAATTATGAGGGAAAAGTCAGGAAATTTGAAAATTCTCTGGAATTTTTCCAGAACTGACTTTTCACAATAATCACAAGAAATAAAACCACCGTCTCCACAACCGTTAACAAAAGTTGTGATATTTTTATCAACCATCCCCTTCGAAATTGAGGTATATTCTATAACTGCGCATATTACTGAAACGTGCACATGTGTAACTGAAAAATAATGTTTTACATAATAATGGGTAATCTTTACATAATAATGGGTAATCTTCTAGCAGAAGTAAGTAAATACGTTTTCAAGTTGCGTCAGTGACACAATAAAGTATTTTTTTGGCCTTCTGTTTCACATATTTTCAAATGAGCAAATAAGGAAAACAATTTTTTTCCTTATCCATTGTAGACACGTGTTTAAATTTATTCTTAATTTGTTTCGTATTGACGTAAAAAATTGACAGTAAAATCTTTTTAAATTGTTCTACAATGTATGGATGTGTATATATATATATATATATATATATATATATATTAGGGTGATGCAAATAAAATCGATATTGTTTTTCGTGAGCCTAAGAGAGACGTTAGTATTTGATGAAAAAGGAATTCTCCCAAAATATGGGATCTTGAAAAAAATTTTGAGGGTCGTGCAAGTGACTTTGATATTTTTTTTCCAATTCAGACTGAAAATCATTATATAAAACTGTCGATTTTTTGATGTTGCAACAAAAGATGTTTGTACTTGATGAAAAACTAATTCTCCCAAAATTTGGACCTTCTGAAAAATTTTTTATGCGGTTGCCGCAGGGACTTATAGATATTTCTTTATAGTTTCGGATGAAAATCATGATATAGAAATGTTGACGTTTCTCAGTGTTGCAAGAAGAGATGTTAGTATTTGACGAAAATATAATTCTCCCAAAATTTGGGCTTCGTAAAAAAATTTTCTCCGATTGCTAAAGTGGTTCGATATTAGAAAAAAAATATTAAAAAGTTTTTTTGGCCTACTGCTTTACATATTTTCAAATGAGCAAATAAGGAAAAAAAAATGTTCCTTATCTATTGTAGATACGTGTTTAAATTTATTTTTAATTTGTTTGACATTGCCGTAAAGAAATTTGCAGTAAAATTTTTTTAATTGGTTCTACCATGTATGTATGTATATGGGGCATTCCACGCCAAATCGGCCACTTTTGAAATTCGCATTTTTTATTGTTTTGATTTTTTTTCTCTAATAGAGCTCATTGAAAGAAACTCGTCAGATTTTTTTCAAATTTTTATGTCAACATGTTCATTGGAAACAAATTTTTGAAAAATTTTCTGATTTTTTTTTTTCAAATATCAATAATTCTCTTAAAAATGCAATACACCCAATGGATGAAGGGCCAACATTTTAGTTTTAAATTTTAGTACTTTTGTTTCAGAACATGCAGTAAATTATCAAAATATTACATGAATCAATTTTTTTAATTCTAAGCATAAAATGTTTTTTCGCACATAGTTAGCCCCCTTCGATTTTGCTGTTATTTTTTTATAAAAAACTATTATTTTTTTGAGGAATTTTAAGCCTAGTGTGATCGTGGGGAAATCGTTCGTTGTATATTTTTATAATTAAAATATAGATTTTTTTTTTACAATCAATTATAACTCCCTGAAAAATCGAATAAAGCGAATCGTCTACGGGGTTAAAATTTTTGTTCTGAAATGTACTTTTGTTTAAAAATATGTGAAAAATTATTCGAAGTTTACATCACGTAGTTTTTTCAATGCTAAGATAAAATAACCTTTTTTCATAGCACTTGTACTAATTAATTTGTTTGTTTAATGTTTGTACGGAAGCATGATTCATTTAATGAATTTTGAGCTAAGTACGAACGTGAGAAAATAGCTAGTTCTATTTTTCAAATTGTTAATGTTATTAAAGATTTTTATTGTTGATTAGACTAATATTTCCCCACATTCGTACCAGTCTTAAAATGCATTAAATGAGTAATAGTTTTCTATAAAAATTTAACAGCAAAATCAAAAGGGACTAACACTGCGGGATAAAACATTTCTTGCTTATAATTTAAAAAATGATTTATGTACCCCTTTAAATAATTGTTGACATATTTTTAACCGAAAGCGCCTGTTAAAACAAAAAATTTGACCTACTTATCCATTTGGTTTGTATGATTTTTCAAGGATTTGTGCATGATTAATAGTAAAAAAAATCCACAATTTAATTATAAAAAATACAATAAACGATTTCCCCATCATCAAATTAAGCTTAAAAGTTATTAAAGAAATGATGGTTTTTGATAAAAATTCTAGAGCAAAATCGAAGGGGGTTAACACGGTGGAAAATAACATTTTTCGCTTAGAATTAAAAAAATTGTTGTATGTAATATTTTGATGAATTCCTACATATACTCATACGAAAGTACGTTTTAAAACTAAAATTTTGACCCCTTATCCATTCGGTTTACTGCATTTTTGAGAAAGTTATTGATATTTGAAGAAAAAAATCTGAAAATTTTTCAAAAATTCGTTCCCGATGAACGTGTTAAAATAAAAATTTCAAAAAAATCAGATGAGTTCCTTTCAATGAGCTCTATTAGAGGAAAGAAAATCAACACAATAGAAAATGCGAATTTCAAAAGTGGCCGATTTGGCCTGGAATGCCCCATATATATTAGGGTGATGCAAATAAAATCGATATTTTTTTTTTCGTGAGCCTAAGAGAGAAGTTAGTATTTGACGAAAAAGGAATTCTCCCAAAATATGGGACCTTCTGAAAAATTTTTTATGCGGTTGCCGCAGGGACTTATACATATTTCTTTATAGTTTCGGCTGAAAATCATGATATAGGAATGTTGACCTTTCTCAGTGTTGCAAGAAGAGATGTTAGTGTTTGATGAACATGTAATTCTCCCAAAAATTGGGCCTTCTAAAAAAATTTTCACCGTTTGCTAAAGTGGTTCGAAATTAGAAAAAAGTATCGAAAAGTCGCCTGCGCGACCTCTAAATATTTTTTTTTTGGGTTCCAAATTTTGGGAGAATCACTTTTTATTGCAAATTCTAATATCTCTCTTGGGCCCACGAAAAAAAAACATCAATTTTATTTGCATCACGTTAATATATAAATACAAGAGTCAAGTTATTTTTTCCGAACCAAACTTTAGTTCTAGTCTTTCGCTCTTGAAAATAAATATTTCGTGAAAACAAAGTGTTCTATGTTTGACCGTATTCTATCTGGAATATCTGTAAAACCTGTCTGGAAAACCTGGAAAAATCAGGAAATTTCGGAGTCAACAATGCGTAACAACCCTGTTATTAATAGTACAAGATTGTCATGTTTTGAAATAACTATTTTTTTCACAAGTTATGACTAAAACCCTATGAATAAATTTTCAGAATTCCTGGCCTCTCAGACAAATTTCTATACTTTAACGACGACGTTTTTTTGGGTCGGGAAATATGGCCTGAAGACTTTGTGACTCAAGCAAATGGTCAGAAAGTCTATTTGGCTTGGTGGATACCTGATTGTTCGAATGGTTGTCCATGGGCCTGGGTAGGCAACGGAGACTGCGATTTTCTTTGCAACACAGAAAGTTGTGGATTTGATGGTAAAGATTCATAATTAAAGTAAAATTTCGTTTTTGTTTCGGGCTTTTTTCAATTTGTGAATTTATGGATGAAAATGAATAGAAAAGATTAAACGGTTAGAACTTTTTTTTTATTTAAAATTAGAAGCCCACTCACCGCGCTCTTTGCTTTCGTATCCAAATCCTTTCAAAAATGGCATTTAGTTTATGTATTCTCATTTCGTTTATATATTTCTTTTCATATTTTTTTCTTTCGTATTCCACTCTTTCTTTTTGTATTCGAACCCTTTCAAAACTGATATTTAGTTATGCATCCCCATTTTTTCATCTTTTGATAATAAAAAAAGGTAATTATGCAGTTTGAGGGCTTTTCCGAAAAACGATGCAAGATTATTTTTTTTTGCATGAAGTGCTTCGGTTAGACACCATTAATGAAATTTCATCGGGGGAGGCTGACATTTCCCATAAGTTATGGGGTTTTGAAGTTATTGGAAAAATGTGATGAAATAGGGTATATTCGAATATTTAGAAGCTCATATCAGGACAAGTGGACACACACACACACACACACACACACACACACACACACACACACACACACACACACACACACACACACACACACACACAATTCTACGAATTCATTATCAGTAGAGGCGAAATTCTTCAGTCTTCAAAATTATTTGCGAGGGTGGTGAGACACAGCACACACCGTACTATTTCACGCACCCTACTATTTCACGCACACATCCCAAGATGTTCAGCACACCCTACTATTTCACGCACACATCCCAAGTTGTTCAGCACACACCCTACTATTTCACGCACACATCCCAAGATGTTCAGCACACACCCTACTATTTCACGCACCCTATGATTTCACGCACATATCCTAAGATGTTCAGCACACACCCTACTATTTGTACGCACCCTATTATTTCACGCACACATCCCAAGATGTTCAGCATGCACCCTACTATTTCACGCACAAATCCCAAGATGTTCAGCACACACCCTACTATTTCACGCACACATCCCCAGATGTTCAGCACACACCCTACTATTTCACGCACACATCCCAAGATGTTCAGCACACACCCTACTATTTCACGCACCCTACTATTCCATCTGATCTCACCACCCTCGCAAATAATTTTGAAGACTGAAGAATTTCGCCTCTACTGATAATGAATTCGTAGAATTGTGTGTGTGTGTGTGTGTGTGTGTGTGTGTGTGTGTGTGTGTGTGTGTGTGTCCACCAGTCCTGATGTGAGCTTCTAAATATTCGAATATACTCTATTTCATCACATTTTTTCAATAACTTCAAAACCCCATAACTTATGGTTTTTATGGGAAATGTCAGCCTCCCCCGTCAGAATATTATTAGTAGTGACCAATAGAAGCAGTGCATGCAGAAAAAAAAATGTTCCATCGTTTTTCGGAAAAGCCCTCAAACTGCATAGTTACCCAGATGTGTTGAAAAAAAATTGGGTTCTCCATGCAGACTCACGAAGTCGACGAAAAAAAAAAGCAATTTCGTTTTTCTCGATTAATCGTAAAAAAGACTGCTATTTCAAAGAGCAAACATTTTTCCAAATAAAGTTTCAAAAACTAGAAGATTAAAGATTCGAAATTTTTTTCGAAAAAAAAATTTATGACCACTTTTGAGCGAGATAGAGCCACTCAAAAAAGTTCTAAATTTTGCGAAAATTTTTGATAGTCCTTTGATCTTGTACACCATTGAATATGGAGAATAAGTTTTTCTGTCTGCATTCGCAGGTGGAGACTGTAATATAACCCACATACCAACAGATAGCGAAGGTTTCGAAGACAAAGTTGATTATCCGTACAAACTCTTACAAACGAATCAATCCAAAAGTTACGAAGCGTTATTTAGAGTATTGGATATTGCGAAGAAAAAAAGGAAAACAGAGAGAAATACTTTTCCGATGATGGAGATTAACACGACGACTCTTGGAATCTCGAGAAATCTGAAATCTCTGAACGAAAAAGTTTCGAATATCACGGAAACTTATAGAGCGGAGAAAAAATCTGTAAAAAATTACGCCACTAGTGAGAGCACGGTGAAACATTATGAAATTACTGATGAAATGGAAACTGAAGGAAAATATCGCAATGATGGCAGTATAAACATGGTACACGGTCAAAAAGAAAAATGGAACAAAATCAAAATGGTTCATCAATTTAAACACAGATCACGCCGTCTAGACATGTACGGGGAATCCTTGTTGCACGTCAACAGAATTTACAACACGGTTTATGGAGTCGAGAAACGAAGAGTACCTGCTCATATGCCACATCTTCTCGACAAGTGGATCATCGCAGAAATGCAAGAAAAATTCGAGAGCGAATTTAAAAAAACATCGTCCCACAGAATTAGAAGTTCGACAGATATGCAATTTGCATTTTCTTACTTTTATTATCTCATCAATGAAAAACGCAAAGCTTCCGTTGGCGAAATATTCGAAACATTTGATACTGATAAATCGGGGTAAGCGTAAAAAAGTTGGTTTTGTCGAATCAATGAAATTTTTTGTAGTAAATTTACCAGGCGAATTTTTCTTCAGTAGAGAATCTCAAAAAATAATTCATTGCAAATAATTTCTGACCGGAAAAAAAAATTTCTCTCACTTCCTGCAACATCATTGTAACTCGAGAAATGATTTTTCTGAAGAATTATTTTTCAATTTATATTTTTATTTTTATTCCAAAATTGCCTTTTTTTGAGACTCTGCTAATTAGCAAAATAAATATTCGCAAAATGCAGCAAATTTTTCTGTTTCAATGATGTACGAATAGGTCAGAATTTTTTGCTTCACAACGCTCAACGATTTGTGAATAATTGACGGAATACAATGCAGTCATAAAATTTACTATTTGTATCACGCAGAACTTGGTCCGATGGAGAAATTAGGACACTGCTGACGAGAATGTACAGTCTCCCGTTGGATTATAGTTACGTCGTTGAATTCGAGAGTGTCATAACGAACTGTTCAAATAAAATAGAGCTCATCCTAATACCGGATCCACCATCAGGAGAACGATATTTGGACTCTACACTCGTAAGATTTTACGATAACAATTCATGTTGTTAATTTTTCAATATTTTGACTTGAACCCTTTAATTAAAAATATATATACATATGTTCATGTCTATTATTTCATTCAATTAACAAATTACTCAAAACAATTCAAATTGTACTCAACCGTTCGCGAATAAAATAATAATTCTATCGTTAATTTATTAATAATTATATATCGAAATTATTATTATGATATTTTCATATTTTTCGTATAAAACTAATCGCAATGAGGGAAAAGTTGATCAGAAAATGAATATAATTTTTTTTAAAACAATAGTGAGTGCGGAGTAACTTATATTTACACCGATGTTTAATCATAAAAAATATTTTCTTTCAAATGTGGCACCATTTTTGAGAAAAAAATTATCAATTTTATGACATTGTTCTCTACTATTTCAGCCGACCGTTTCGAAAGAATTAATAATAAAATGTCAACCAATTGCAAACAGACTTTTCACAAAATTCGGCGATCGTAGACGTTACAGCCATGAGATTGTGAAAACGACAAATAATGAAAATTTTGAACGGTTGAAAAGCGATATTTCGTCGACGGTACAAATTTTGGACAAAATTCGCCGTGAACCAAAGTGAGTTCTTAATCTTTATTAACAAAATAACAAAAACTTAAAAACAACGATAAAAAAGCTACTTAAGAATAAAATGAATCTTATTTCTTTATGGTTTTGAGTTTATTAATCGGGAACCAGAACGAAATCCCTATGAATTAAAATAAATGAAAAAAAAAGTTTAATTGATTCAATTTATCAGAATTGAGTAAAAAATAATTTGTTTTTAATATTGTTATAAATTTAATGTTGATAAGCAATTAATAAAATTATTACCAAATTATTAAAAAAAAAGATTTTCAAATAATCACACGACTTTTTTTTCGTCGTATAAAATAAATTTGTTGTTTTTCTAGAATACTTTTAAATAGTTTCTAATTTTTTTCAGTTCTGCAATGTCTCTTTTCTACTTTTTCTGGAAGCAGTATATGCGAAACTGTTCATTCAATTAGAAATTTCTAATTTAGAAATTTCGGATTTATCGTGTTGAATCTTTTAACAAAAAAAATGTTCAAAATTCGAGATTTTTTAATTAATTTTTTTACAATATTTTTTTTATCTTTAAAAAAGTAATTCTTTGAGAAATTGTATGCATTAAGGGGACCGTATGGTCTAGAGCACGAAAATTTCACCTATTTTCACGATTTTTTTTTTGCCTTAAAAAATTTAAAAATCGATGTTTTAACTTTTCGGGTTTATTACTACCTTTATTAAGTATACAAAAAAAATTTTTTTTAATTTTAAAAACAGTGTTTATTATCATATAATTGGCATTGAAGACGACCCTCTCGAAAAATCCGACCCGGACGGTGAAGATCGATCCGAGACTTCTACTCATCTGAAACACAAAATTCAAGAAGATTCTTAATCAGAAAGAGTGCAGTTATAGTCGGGACTAGAACAAATCGAAAAAATTAAAAATTGACAAAATGGCGCGCTTTTGAAAAAAAATTCGTAAAATCGGGTTTTTTTTTCACTAGTTTTTTAGTATAAACAATAAGAAATTATTTAAATAAAATTATGATTGTAGTTCCGACGATAGCCATACATGTTGTGAACAACATATCCAAATTTCAAGTGATTCGGTTGAATAGTTTTTTTGTTTTCACCTGCGCAGTGCCGAAAAAAGTCGTTTCGAGATAAATGAGTTTAAAGTTTGAGGTACAGATATTTTCAAAAATTGAGCAAATTTTGAATACTTACAGTTAATCCGCGATTCCGGCACCATATAGGATTCCTTCGGAACGTTCATAATTCAAGATTTCCTCACTCCTTTCATTTCTTCGAGCTGTCCGAGCCTCTTTGGAGTTGTCCGTGCTCCTACGGTTGGCGCTCGATACTCGCAGCTCGTCTCGGTTTTGCGCTAGTTGCTCCGCTTGTGGCCCGATTGTTATGCCCATGGTCTCCATTATTTTCAATAGGGATGCAAATCCTTCATTGAATATGCAAGCGGAAATGTGAGTGGCAATATCAATGATTTTTTTTCCGGGAAACAGATGTTTCGGCGCAAGGTGCCACACGCAAGCATTGAAACTTTCGTTATTGTTCTGCGTATTACTGCCAATACACCTTTCCAATAAAGTCTCTGCTGTCAATTCTTCATAAATTGGTTTTAATATCTCTTGTGCTTCATCGCACAGAGCAGGTGGGTGCTCGTAGGTGTCTAAAGTACCTGCAGCCTCACTTTGACGCCACTTGCACCACGATTCGGAACCTGGAGGACAGTACGAGTGTTGCGGATTTTCATCTGTTGAAATTTTGTGATAATATGCTGCCCATATTTCACTTCTCATCCCTTCAGTCGAATCTGAATTACGTCTAATTGCTAGACCGTAATAAGTTGACAGCTCTTGCAATAATTTATTCGTCAATTGTTGACGCTTCGGTGTTTTAT
Organism: Rhimphoctona megacephalus; assembly: GCA_963989365.1. Lineage (NCBI taxonomy): Eukaryota > Metazoa > Arthropoda > Insecta > Hymenoptera > Ichneumonidae > Rhimphoctona > Rhimphoctona megacephalus. The sequence goes on along the minus strand of OZ022414.1, from coordinate 12,650,875 downwards.
TTATCGATTTCCGCTGTGTCTTTTTTCCCTCTTCTTTTTCTGTCAATTTCTTTGTTGCTTTCTTTATTTGTGCATGTTTTTTTTTCGCATCAACAGCACGTTTGTACAAACGTTTTTTAACATGCAAAACACATTCTTTTTTGCAAACTAAAAAATCATCCCCGTAAGGCTTTGTGTCCAATAAGGCTTTGAACGTTTTCGTGTCGCGGACCGCTCTCTACCTGCGTTATGGGCTGTAGAAGCTGTAATATTGAGAATTTCCGCATGAAAATTTCACAGTATATTCTTGAGATACTATACTTTCGACATATCGAAAAAAAAAAAATCGATTTTTTCAAATTTCTAGACCATACGGTCCCCTTAAGAAAAATCACCAAACTCATTTTACGTAGCGACAAAAATTGTCTGATTATCTGTCGAAGATTATAGTGTTCAAACAATATGTTAAAAAATTTTTAGAATAATTATTATTGAAAATTGATGTTTGTTAAGTTTCAAAGATGGCTGAATTTTTCAGTGTTTTATCCAATTGCAATATTTCGTAATTCTGTTCCAATCAAATTTTTGGCTGGGTAACATGTGAAACACGTTTTAAAAAAACACCAAAAATACAAATGAAAAACGATGTAATTCGATAACGTGCAGCGTTAGGGTCTTTTAATTAATTGCAGGGTTGTTACGCATATGGAAAATAGGGGAAACCTGAAAAACTCCGGGAATTTCTTTCTCCCTGGAATTATCAGCGAAAAGTCAGGAAATTTTGAAAATTCTCTGGAATTTTTCCAGAATTGACTTTTCACCATCATGATTTTTATCAACCATCCGCTTCGAAATTAAGGTATATTCTATAACTGCGCATATTACTGAAACGTGCACATGTGTAACTGAAAAATAATGTTTCTCAACACTTTACATAATAATGGGTAATCTTCTAGCAGAAGTAAGTAAATACGTTTTCAAGTTGCGTCAGTGACGCAATAAAGTATTTTTTTGGCCTGCTGTTTCACATATTTTTAAATGAGCAAATAAGGAAAAAACATTTTTCCTTATCTATTGTAGAAACGTGTTTAAATTTATTCTTAATTTTTTTGGTATTGACGTAAAAAATTGACAGTAAAATCTTTTCAAATTGTTCTACAATGTATGGCTGTATATATATATATTAGGGTGATGCAAATAAAACCGATATTGTTTTTCGTGAGCCTAAGAGAGACGTTAGTATTTGATGAAAAAGGAATTCTCCCAAAATATGGGACCTTGAAAAAAATTTTGAAAGTCGCGCAAGTGACTTTGATATTTTTTTTCCAATTCAGGCTGAAAATCATTATATAAAACTGTCGATTTTATGATGTTGCAACAAAAGATGTTTGTACTTGATGAAAAACTAATTCTGTCAAAAATGGGCCGTTTAAAAAATTTTTTATGCGGTTGCCGCAGGGACTTATACATATTTCTTTATAGTTCCGGCTGAAAATCATGATATAGAAATGTTGACCTTTCTCAGTGTTGCAAGAAGAGATGTCAGTATTTGATGAAAATGTAATTCTCCCAAAATTTGGATCTTGTAAAAAAATTTTCACCAATTGCTAAAGTGGTTCGAAATTAGAAAAAAATATCGAAAAATCGCTCGCGCGACCTCTAAATATTTTTTTTTGGGTTCCAAATTTTGGGAGAATCACTTTTTATTGCAAATTTTAACATCTCTCTTGGGCCCACGAAAAAAAAAATATCGATTTTATTTGCATCACGCTGATATATAAATACATGATTCAAGTTATTTTTTCCGAACCAAGCTTTAGTTCTACTCTTTCGCTCTTGAAAATAAATATATCATGAAAACAAAGTGTTCTATATTTGACCGTGTTCTATCTGGAATATCTGTAAAACCTGGAAAAGACAGGGAATTTCGGAGTGAACAATGCGTAACAACCCTGAATTGGGACCCAGAAGGAGTCGCAGTCGATAAAAAAAAAAGAAAGAAAAAACTGTAGACTAAAGTAGCATTGTTTATTTTTTACAGAAAATTCATATGCCTCAATGACGATATGGATCCAGCGAGACGTTCCGAAAACGAAGTGATTCGTGCACTGCTCAATGACTTTTATCGTTCGCTTTATCCGTTGCGAAGCAGTTTCGAGCTTCCAATACAGTACAGAAATCGTTTTTCGTACCGGCATGAACTTTTCGAATGGAGAGCGAGTCGTATGAGAGCGAGAAATTTTTTAATACTTCTCGTAGCCCTGTTACTTTTCATCACTTTATATCATGTCTTTCATAATCAAATGCGACGATTCTTCCGCGTCCGTTCACTGCCAACTTTGCTCGTATAACGACACATTAAAAAATCCAATTTTATCTACCTTTGTGGGTTTTTCGACGAAGGCAAAAATCTACATGCAAAAATATAAGACGTTTGTTGTTTTTATTATTTATGCCAGTTATAAATAATTCTACACTATATTGATCTCATGACATTCATGTATATTTGGAAAACATTAATTCGATATATTTGTTGTTTTAGAACCATTTCCTTAAACAATATACGGGTTACTTACAGAGAATATATTTTTGCATACATATTTTTGCCACACAGGAGCTGAGCATTTCCGAAAATGCGATGTTTTCATCTCGGAATTGATATTCATTAAAAAAAACTATTAACGTTCATTAATATCAATACGAATTACTATATTTTTTCAATAATTATTAGAAATTAGCTTTTTTCAAAAACAAACAAAACCAAAAATTGAAAAATCGATATAAATTTTGTTAAAAATATCGCGACTCGACTTGCATTGAGGATAATTCAAAAGCCATTGACTTCGTTGGAATGTTTTCCCACAAATCTCTTGTGATAAACGTCCGTAGAATTTTGTGATGCATATTCAATCAAAAGGTTAATTTTTATTCCTACCCGAAATAATTCAATTAGGAATCGGGGCTCAAGTGTTTTAAGGCTCAAGCAAGATTTAGAAACTTGGTCAAATTTTGTTTTTTTACCATCACGTTGTGAATGTCGTATCGACGACAAAATCATATCTGTTTTTAATTTGTCTAATGTTTTATTATAGACGTTAGTATACGTATATTTACTCATAAAAGGTTGTGTGCAAATTTTGTAAATGCTAGTCACATACGCAGCTCGAGTACCCTGTACATATCTGTGAATCAAAATATCAGATGATGTTAAAGTTTGCATCATTAATTAAATATGACGAATGATCTTTTTTTTTTTAAATATAATGGCCAATATTTCGTCACCTGAATGCAACATTAGCTCGTTTCGTATTCATTGAATTCTACACGAGAAGACTTTGAGGCAGTTCTCATGTAAACGGACTTTTGTTGAAAACTAAGAAAATTATAAATATCAGGTTTAACCCAATAAATTTTAAACGCTTGCAAAGTTTTTAAATGAACGTTGAATACTTCGAATCATAGTTGTTATTTTTATGGATACATATTTTAGAGAAATCAATGCCAAAGATCATCGGTACACGGAGAGAATTAAAAGTGAAAAATTACCGTTACAGTAATAAAAACGGGGGACAACCTTAAATGTTTGGAATTTTTACAGTTTAAATTGAAAATTTTCATGAAAAGAAAATAAAATCTCTTGTACAATACAGGAAATTATATTTTATTTTCATGAAAATTTACACTTTGCGCTGTAAAAATTCTAAACATTCAAGGTTGTCCCCCGTTTCTATTGCTGTAACGGTAATTTTTCACTTTTAATTCTCTTCATGTATAAAATCAATATGGGGTTTGCGATTTTGTCAAAAAACTACGTTTATTTTTAGTAATATGATAATTTTTAATTATATTACGAAAAGTATTTTGCAGTAGAAGAATCATCCGAAATAATTTTTTTTTCTACAAAAATATTGATTTTCTATACACAATATTCTGAAATGTTTAAAATACCCCGACGTTGAAGTTGTTCATCAGCGGAATATGTAACGTGCGTAATTTTTCCTGAAACAAATAAAAACCGAAGAATTTTTCAATTTTTATTAAGAGTCGCGGTAGCGACTCGAGACAAGTATATTTATAGCTATTCAAAGATGAGCGAGTCGTTACAAGACACTTATACCGGAGACAGCGACGTTAGGAAATATTTTCAAAATTCTTTCTTTAATATTTAATACATTATTGCATTTTGAAAGATGATTCGTGTGCACTTATTTTTTTTTAATCATTATCTTCTATGTGAACCTATTTTTTTAATATAAATTAAACAAATTATGGAACTCTGAAAACACTGTTACGATTCTCGCAAAAAGTTGTCGATTGAATTGTTTAAAACAGTCGTTATAATAGATTTTTTTAACTAAGTGTCTCAGCTTCACGAAGATGATAATTATATAAAAATTAAAACATTCCTTGATTTTTTGTTTCAACAAAAATTACACACGCCAGGTTATATGCCGATGAAGCGTCAGGACGTTTCACATATTTCAGACTATTTTGTATAAAAAATCAATATTTTTTCATTAACCATTTTTTTACTGCCGGAATAAGTCGTAAAAGCATCCCAAACATGTTGAAAAGTTTCATTTTATTGGATCTGAGAAAAAAGTATGACTCAAATCACACTTTTTTTAGTGTTTAATTCAGGTCCCTCCTTAATGGTTCCATTTCTATATGATTCAAAAAGCTTTTCTCAAATAACAATTTGTTTACAAACGATTTTTTTTGTTTTTTTTTTGTATTTGAAATACTGTGAAAATATTCTATAAAAAATATGTAATGAATTTTATAACTTTGGATTTTTTTGCATTAAAAATGAACAAGCTTCCCTCAAATCAAATATAACATTATTTTTTTTTTTTTCATTTTAGAACTTGATGAGTGCTTCAGGTGACGATTTTTCATACATTTAGACGAATACCTTTTTCTGGGAATCTGAAGAAATCATGAGCTGAATGTGCCAAAAATGTTGGCTATTTTAAAAATACGAACATAAAAAAAAAAATTGATGAAAAATTGTCGTTACTTTTTAATGATGTAAAATTCAGTTTCCTACGATTAGGCGATGCATTCGTTTTAATTATCGAATTAAGGAACATATTGTACATTGCTGTTGAAATCTATCAATATACACACACTATATATAAAGTAAAAACTTTTTAATAAACTATATGTGGATATGCAGCTAGTTAACGTCACGTATAATAATCCTTTTCAACAAAAATTTGCTACGCGTTTTTTTTGCCATTAACGATTAAAAATAATATAAGAAATTCTTCGTAGACCCAGACCCTTTTTCCAATTAATAAAACTTTCAAAAAACTCATTTTTACGTAAAATTTTAATGTTCTTCATATTACGTTGCCAATGTACGAAGACCGTGAAAAAAGGCAGTTTTCTGATATTTTTATGTAATTCACAAACGTCTTCCCTGCCAGAAAACATGTAATTATTTGAAAAACGAATAATTTCGAATGGAAAACGTGGTTGGTTTTGCGGAGAATTTTCCATATTCATTTTCTAATTTACGATTGCGACGATTCCGAACGATCGAGATTTGGACACTGCAAATGTCGAAGATTTCTTGGACCAACCATGCCTTCTTGAAGATTCGCGCATTCTGTCATCCACATTGCTACAGCCGCAACTTCTTCTGGAGTCAATCGTGGGCCTATACCTGGAAACAAAAATTTCAATAGTAATTAAGGGAAGGTTACCGTTCATGACGATGAAAATTCGATTTTTTTGTTTACATAATTTGCATTCTTAAAGTGTTTAGAACACGTGGGTAAAAGGATATTTTCATATTTAAAGTATTTTAGAATTTACAGCCTGTTGAGCGGAACCGTCCGCCGGCTGGAAAATAGGTGCGTTAAACTTTAAATGCGTTTTTCTAGAAACAGAATTTTTAAGTGCGCGGGGCGCTCTACAGCTTCAACGGATGAACCGATTCACATGAATCTCTGCGCAATTGAAAGGAAATTTAATTTGCAGGGCCATCAGGAAGCGATTTTTGTCAAAAATTGATTTAGAAATATTTTTTCGTCCGTTGAAGCAAAAATAAACAGGGCAAAAAAATTGGGGTTTTTTTTTCAAACGGTTGCCATTTTGTTATCCAGGGGTTTTTCAGAAAACGAAAAATGATAAGGCCCCCCAAATTTACTCCAGTTTAATAATTTTTAATCCGTTTTTGTTTCAGATGAACTGGCAAGGCTGTGGAGCGCCCCGCGCAGACCAAAACACGCCGTGCATGCTTTTATTTGACGGGAGCTAGAGCCGCCATTTTGGATTTTTTTTAATAAATAAAATTGGAATTTACTCTGCATTAATAGAAGAATAAAATACGTTGAAATCCTTTTCCAAAAGTATTTATTTTATATAAAAAAAAAAAATTCTCGAAATTTATGTATTTTACATTCCTCTCGACGGTAACTTTCCCTTAAATTTTTAAAAACTTAAAGGGGAAACTTGAGTGAAAGCGCTAAAAAAATGTTAGTTTTGCGATATTTTTTCTCGGCTCCGATCAAACGATTATTTTCCAAATTTTTGTGGTGTTCCATTACGTATCTCGACAACACAAAATATTTTTTTTATTATACAAGAATTTATTTTTTGTACATAATTCCGACATGGTCAAAATACTCTGATGCTCTACGTAATAAAAGATTTCAAAAGTTTTGAAAAGATTTGCTTTATTAGAGTCGAGATAAAAAATCGTAAAAATTACACTTTCTTTTGCTTTCTAATTAAGGTTCTCCCGTCAATTCAAATCTCAGCATATTTGGCAAATGGATCAACTGACGTTAATATTTCAAAAATGTTAAGAGTTCAAATAAAGCACGAGCTCAGTACATTAAATTTTTTAATGAATTGAAAAAAAAAACTGATTCAAAATCACCAATTATTGAATTGTACGAAATGTCTATTCAAATTTTATTTAAAATATATTTTTGGAAAGAGGGGACTTTGAGCATAAAATTTCTACAGTAAAATTATTTTGGATAATTAACAGACCTGGAATATTCGGATAATAATTCATAAGGCTAGTATCTTCGCTCTGTATTTTTTTCCTCGCATTGTCCGAGTTTTTTCTTCCATCATTTTTCCCATTTTCGTGAAAATTACTCGTCAATGTAATTTCTTCAGAGCTCTCATCACGACTTTCTTGCGTCCTGCTCGAATCTTCTTTTTCAGATTTTTCGACGGTTTCTTCACTGCGCGCATCTCCGGATACATTTTTCGCTGATTCTTCGCCTCCTGTGCTCGGTATTTCAGATTTTTGCGGACTCCCTTCCGATAAATTTTGTTCTGTTCTACTGGAGCTACTGACAGACCGATTGGAACTTTTTGGCGTTACTTCCGGTGTTTCTGGTTAAGAAAATTTCATAATATTTAGTCAATCATAAAATTTATAAGTACAACTTTGTTTTTTTAATGGAGCAATGTATCAAAATGTGAACAAATCATCTGCACTAAACAATTATCAAATTTCCTTTAAGAATTTTGGAACTTCGTTTTATATCAATTTATTACAATATCATTTTGCCTAAATTTCGGTTTGATTTTGATGATATGTTCAAAAGTAAATTGCACGTATTTTGAAAAAGATATTTGAGAATTTTTTTTTTGGCTCCAATTTTTTTTCGACGAAAATAAGAATTTTATGAATGAAATGCAAAATGTAGGTACGTTACGTTTAGCGTCCGAGTGTCGCTCGTCCTTCGAGGAAGATTCAAGATCCACGTTAATATCGGCCTCGGTATCTTCACTCGCAATGGAAATTTGTTCGATAGTTTTTATTACATTGTTGTCTCTGTCGATGGTACAAACTTCCGGTGGACGTGGCCCATTGTCAGGTTTATCAAAAATCAAGAATTCCGAAGGATCCTCGTCGAAAGACTTTCGCTTACTACCATCGCAGCGCAAACCGGCGAGATAACTTTAAATCGAATTATAAGTGGGTCAAATATTTATGTTTTCGAAAGAATTTCTTTTTGCTATGTGACGGTGAAAATTTTTTTTTTTCCAGTTTTCAATGTCAATGTCCCAAAACATCGAAAAATCATATCTAGAAAAAATGTCCGGATGTATGTGTGTATGTGTGTGTGTGTGTGTGTGTGTGTGTGTGTGTGTGTATGTATGGCACTGCAAAATTCAAACGCTTATAACTCGAAAACGATTTGAGATACTGGGCTCCCGTTTTGCACAGATGTTAATCTATACAAGCTCTTCGTTCTCTGATAATTTTGTCAGAATTTCAAAAAAAATACGAATCCTACGACGTTTTGAAATTTTCAAAAAAAGGGTGTCGACGTTCTAACTTCCGAAAATTTTAAGATTTATTACTATTTTTTTTTTTTATAAATAGATTATCATAATAGGAAGGTTGGTATTGAATTTGGGAAATATCGGTTGAACGGTTTAAATTTTATGATTTTTCGTATTTTACGAAAATCTGAGTTTTTCGAAAAATCGTCTAACCGCTTTAATTTTTGCAAATTTTGTAAGATATTGTGTATAAGTCTGCACTTCCAATGCTGAAAGCTTCCTCTATGAGGAAGCCAAAATGAAAAATATAGCACCTCATAGAATAAGCTTTGAGTATCGTGCATCTAGAGCACCGTGCATCTTGAGCATCTTGCATCTTGAGCATCGTGCATCTTAAGCACCGTGCATCTTGGGCACCGTGCATCTTGAACATCGTGCATCTTGAGCATCGTGCATCTTGAGCACCGTGCATCTTGACCATCTTGAGGAAGCAATTCGCAAATTTTAATTTGCAGCATTTTTTTTTGTTTTGTTTGCTAATGTTTTGTTTAACCAAGTTTTATACATAAAAATAATTTTCTCAAACAATTATCCGAACAGAATTTTTTCATAAAAAATTCAGAAACGTGACACAATCTTGAATAAATTCTCACTCATTCAGAACAATCGACAAATTAATTTTTTGTTGAAAATCTTCAGAACTTGTCAAAAAAAGGTTGATGCTTTTTTTTCAAATGTTCTTCTTTTATCACCAAAACCGAAATTATTGCCGAATAACACTTTTGGCGAAGAATGTATGCATATGTGTAAAATACCTTTAATCATTTGAGTATTTTGATTGGTACAAAGACATTTTTGAAAAGAACAGTCATTTTATATTCAAATAATTAAAAAAAAGTAATAACCATTTTGTTGGAATGAAATTGATGACTTTCTTTTATCATTATTTTTATTTGTTTGTTTAATATTCGATCGCATTGTTCGGAAATAATCGATGCTGAATTTTTGAAAAATATTCTTTGCACCAATTGTACGGTGAGCTTGTATCAAGAGAATTTTTTTTTTGAGTTTCAGAGCTTGTCGAAATGTGATTTTGAATGAATTTATACAATTTTGAAATTACCCATAAATCTCCATAAACAGAGTAACCGGTATCATCGCTGAACCGCCATCAGGCTCGAGTGTAAAAAGTTCGCATATCATGAGCATAGTCTCAAAAAGACTTGAGCCCAAGAGACCAACGGCAATTGCCAGAAACTTTTTGACCTGGCATTTTCTTCGAAATTTACCGATAATCATTATGAGATTGAGGTCTCTACGATCCAGACAGAGATCGTCCCATCTTCTCAAAATTGCATCGATCGAAAGTATTTTGTTGTAATCTAAATTATTTAAATGAGTAAATTAAAAAATAGACCATTCATATTTTTATGAATTCTCATTTATGCATTATAAAGTTACTAAAAAGTGAAAAAAAAATTGATAACAGAATTTAAAAAAAATATATATTTCTATGAATTCGTTTTAATTTACATTTATTCATATAAATTAAAAATGAAATTGAGATCTTTGGGATTCACGCAAAGATTGTTCCATATTCTCAAAATTACATCGATCGAAGATATTTTGTTATAATCTGAATTATGTAAATAAGACAAAAAACATACTTAATATTTTCATGGACACTCATTCGCATGTCATGAAGAATGTGGAAAATGAGAATTAAAAAAAATAATATTTTAGTTTCTCGAAAAGTGGCGGATATTTATAGCAGTATAAAAGCTCCGCTCTTTATTTCTCTACTCTGAAATATTTTGTTTTTTACCGTAACATTTCTACTCGTAGTGAAAGGTATGCTCCGAAATATTTCTACTTCAAAATACCACTACTTTATAAAATATCTGCTTGAAAATTATTTAAGGGGCACCACTAGTATGACACTTTTAAAAAATCGCAGTTGTTTTTCGAAGAAGAGGAAGGTGATTTGTATGGGTCTGGAATAGCAGATTAGGTCTAGATATGATATTTATCGATTTATAACAATAAAATCAATATTTTTATCTTTCAACGCATTTTTCTCGAAACGACATTTTTCAAATTTGCTGCAGTTCTAGTATTTGTTTCTTCACACAATGACCCTCCAGTTTTTCGGTTGGATAAAAAATGTCAATTTGCCATGCAAAAAACCATTCGATTTTTAAGCGTAATTTGAATTTTTTTTTCAAAACTCCGCCATTTTGTTGGATTTTAATTTTTTTCCACAATCCTGCGTCATTGTACAGGCAATATCTTCTAGTTTAACGAACTTTTTTTATTTTTTGATTTCAGGCACTCTGAAGGCCGCAATCACTGCAGCAGTGGGAGAACTTTTTTTTTTAGAGACTCGGGAGACGGTACATAAGTCGCTGACAATTGAATATTTTCATACAAAAAAATTACTGTATATACTTAATTTATACACAAATATATCCTCGAAATTTCAAAACAATCGATGCAATACTTTTCTTTCAATAGATTCCCGAAAATCACCTTTTTTTGGCAGTCACACTAGTGGTGCGCCTTAATTCTAAAATATTTCCCGTCCAAAGAAGACTTAAGTTTTTTTGAAATTCAAAATATTTTTCTAAATATGACAAAAATATCTCAAATCAAATTCTATGGATTAGAAATATTTTGAAATCCAAAGTATACTGTATTGGAGTCGAGGAATTTTGAAATTAATCCTTCCTTGACACACTTAAATTTGGTCACTGCATTGACAACGACGCCAGACGAAGACTTATCGGTATTTCGCTACGGGGCCGTGCGAGCGTGTAGATGAAGGTTCAAACTAACGGTCGATGGCGTTGGCAGTCTTAGAAAAAATTCTCTGGGGTAGGGATATTTGATGCCGAAAAATTAGTCCGTGTAAAAATGACCCGGTGTGTCAAGGAAGGGTTAAAAGGATCTTTGGAGCAGGAGAAGATTTATTGGAAAGTAGTGATAATTTGGAGTAGAAATATTTCGGAGTAGTAAATATTTTGACGCGTTATCTTACTATGGGCTCCTTGTTCCACGTTTAGGTAATTTTACCTGACGATTAAAAACATTCACTTGCAGATCTTTGACCTTCAGATAAAATTTACAAGCATGTGAAAAAGCTCTATGAGCAGAGATGTAATGATAAAAAAATCATTTTAGTGTAATCTTTAAGAAAGGAGTTATATTTAGGAGTAAAAAATAGAGAGTAGGGTTGTTGTATTGCTGATATTTGAAAATGTGTTTAAAATGAAAATTTATTTATATGAAAAAAAACGTGAATTACTTGCCTCCGAGTTGACGAAGTAAAACTCTCAAAAATCCGAGAGTCAGACCAGAAATAGTTTGTGGCAACGGACACTCGAGTCTGATTTTGGTAGGTGGTTCTTCGCCCTCGGCAAGGGCGCGAAAATAAGCGCTAGACCATTTTAATAAATCGTATGGTTGAGTTCTAATCGCAGCTTTGCAGAATTGTTTTAGAATAATAGGTAATCGGGGTGGCACGTTTATTTGACGATTATTGAAAGCACTCTCGACCATTGGCATCGTAGCGATAATATATTCAATAAAAATAGAACGATTTTAAAAAAAAATTGTCTATTTTAGATTTGAACAAATTTTGTTGCACAACATTTATTAACTTGCACCAAAAGAAGCGAAACAATGGAAGAAATCGTCGCGAATGAGGTCCGAATGAGGCGCATGCAAGTTTCACTTTTGTTGGGGTGTTTTCGTTGCCTCGGCAACACCAGGTGAAATTATATATATCGTACTCAATTGTATTCGATTAAATGCGAGGAATTGAACTCAGCTTGAGATAAAGATATACGTTTAAATCCCAGAATTAGTCGGCGATGTCGCCGTATCGTATTTACGTGACTTAAAAAAAAAGATTCTAGACTGTAAGAAACATCGCAAAATGTTTGGGAATGGCCACAAATTATTGAAACCTACCATTTTTTATTTCTTAAAATTTTTTCACTATCAATACTCTCCTTGGTTTTTTTCTTATAATAATTATAACGACAATATGTCAATATATTTTTTTCATAAAAAACTATTCGGTTTTCAGCCCTTAAATTTCTACATTAAGCATTAGGCTAAGATCATTATTAATCCGTCAGCATGCGCACTACGTACACTTTAAACATTAGGCGCGCGATGAGAGATTTTCTCACATGTATAGCTTCAAGTGCTTAATTTGATAAATAAGAACTTGAAAACAATTTCGCTACAGTGGTTGAGACTATTAAACATTTTTATTTTTAAAAAACCATAAATACAACGATAATTCACACTAAAAACCAAAAAAATAATATCTTAAAAAATTCAAAAAATTTTTTTAACTCTTCTATCATACAGAAGAATAAATTTGGTGAAGATAGAAAAAATTTCAAATGCTTATGCCATTTGAAATTTTCGAGTAATCATCGTTTTAATATAAGTATGAGAAAAAGTCTCATAGCGCGACTGCTGACGGGTTAAATAACCATCTGTTAAATCCATTCTTTAGATATTTTGAATAATTTGAATTCTGCTTGAATATTATTATTATTCAACCCTTGTATATTTTTTTAATGTATGTTCGCGAATAATTTTTTATCAGATTCACCAATTTGGATGAACCATTTTTTCTTTAAAAAAAGATATTCTCAAAGCGGTCTCATGTTAATTTTGTCACAACCTGATTGAGTCTTCACTACTTTTATTAAGGAGTCACTTTTTACTTGGAAGGCCGATTTGAAAATTTTTTAAAATTATTTTTTAAGTAAAAATGAAACACTATGTTATTCAACAGATCGTTTCGTATTATAAAAAGTATGTTTTGAAGATTATTAAATGATTCTTTGGAACGGATAAACTTTCTTTCTTTGGAACAAATAAAAAATAAAAGTATTGAAAATAAAAGTATTGAAAAAATTCAAAGTCGATGTCAAAGAAATTAAAAACGATCAAAATCTAAATATTTAATTATAAATTCTTATGCATACGAATTACTGATTGGAAACAAGGTTTCCGTCAATTTGTTTGGCACTGATTTCAATTTTTTATACACAACGAAGTTTTCGTAGCTTTCAATACGTTTATTTCGTACTTTTTAGGGACGCTTCTCAAGTCGTTTATTTTTTTGTAATAATGATTATATATGCTCAAGATAATTTCAATTGTTTTTGGGACAATTCTTTAAATCTTTAATAATGGAAAGTTTCTCTACAATAAGAATGACCGCTGAGAAATATTTTTTATGATAATTGCTAATTAAATTTATTCATCGTAATTTGAGAACAATAGGTTTGTTCGTGCTAGCTGCACTTTCTGCACTTTCTACACTTTTTTTTTGGAATTTATATTACTATATATTACAAAAGTGTAGAAAGTGCAGCTAGCACGAACAAACCTAATTATTTTTCACTTTACCACTATTGCAACGGTGTAGAAAATAGAATTTCCTCTATCATATCGACGATTTTTTAGATTCCTATTGTGTAAAAATTTCCTAATCGAGCCACGAGAGGGCGTTTAATTTTAATTCCTTCCTTTTATATTCCGATTTGGATTTGAGTTTTTAGTTAGCGAATGTGACTGGTGACTGGTCATGAATGGTCGTATTTTCTAGAAGTTTCAAGTATTTCGATTACTAATCTGTTACACGACACGTGTATATATGTATATATATATATATATGTAGTCTCGTGTTTACGTGCAATTGATCGAGTAATGTTTGAACAACCTTGCTGCGAGGAAACAACAATTTAAACTGTTTGTTTGAAGTTTGATGGGTGCAGTGCATACGCGAAAAAAAGACAAAAATATGAATAGGTAAGAAGTGCATAAGGTTTACGTTGAAATCATGCCTATTTTGTAACGCACGTTCGTGTAGGTCGTTCGGAGCCTTGAAACTGACCTCGGAAATTTTGTTTCTTATTTATTTTCGATTTTTTTTTCTTTTTTTTGTTTGTTTACAGCAATAGCAAAGATTCGAACAGTCCATCGTCGGGCGAGAACGCGAGCAGTAGAAGGCCACTTTCCATAGAAGGTCCGCGTTATGAAAATGATTCCAATAGACAACCTCTTCAACGTATGCCCAATCAACCTAGGCAACCTACTGATTTACAGGGATTGCTCAGGTTCGCCATGGAAGCTGCTCAACCTGAGGGGGTGCCTCATTCCTCGCATGTTCAGCCTATTGACGAAGAGGTAAATTTTTTTTTATCTATTTCATTTTTCATACAAATTCAAAATGAACAATTGTTTAATTATCATTATTTCGATATATTGTTTTAGTAAAACTTATCAGATGTTATATTTTTCCAGTAAATTATCAATTATTATTTTTATACTTTGTGGGAACAGTAAATTTACTCATTTAACTCGTCGTCTGTAATAGTCTTTTTGGCACCTCCCGCCTGTAAACGTGGGTCATTTATGTTCCACCGTTAGTTTCCCCAACTTATCGCGGTTAAAAAAATCTGAAAAAATTCACGCTATTGCTACAAACCTTCTACTTTATGCACCAATCATAATACTATGGAAAAAAAAATTTGGATAGTAAGGGTCCCCCCTGCGTTCATCGCAAGTTCCAAACAAAAATAGTTTTGGCCGGGACACAAATGACCCACCTTTACAGATGACGGGTTAATATATATATTTTTTCGTTCATTTGGTGTCACGTCAAAATAACATCAAGACAAAATAATACATTACAAAACAACACTCGATAAAATAATATTACGACAAAATAACACACGATGAAATAACATGAAAAATATGGGAATCGAATGATATTAATATGATGTATATTTGCAAAGTACAAAACAAAGTATAAAGTGGTGCGCATTACAGTGACGTATTAAATTTGAATATTGTGAGCTATGGCTTTTAAATACTCAATGTATTCGATTAATTGTTTCACTTCATAGATTGATTATATTTAAATGTTCGAATTATATAATTCAAATTTCTTTACAATTCTAATAAACAAAAAAACAAAATAGTATACGGTTTATGTTTCTTATACTATTCAAACCTAAGGTGCTTCAAATCTAGGGTGGTTATGACCTAAAAAATGGCAAAGGGGCGTGAAGCGCCCTGTTGCTCAAACCATCAGATTCAACTATTTGCACCTGAATTTTATACTTTTAGACACTTTTCTCTAAGAATTTTTAAGACAGTCCTGGAAACTATCTTCAGAGATACTTATATACATATGCATATATGTACATGTAAATAAATACCCAATAGATGTTATTTAGTCATGTGTTATTTTGACGTCATATTATTTTGACGTGAGTTATTTTATCGTGTTATTTTGTCTACAAGTTATTTTGACATGTAATCGTTCATTTAATGATCCTTCGAGACCCCTCAATATTATATTGCTTTGTAAAAAATGTTTCAATGTGAAATATTATTTTCATCATTCGACTAAGCAGTAAATTTGCTCTTTTAAAAGTTACTTATTCAGTTTTGTTGTTCTATGTATTGAATCTTTTAAGGGTCTTTACACACCCCTGTATACATATTATTCCCCATAACAATGTTTATTTCTAAAATGTCTATTTCTAAAATCTTAAAATCATTTTCGAGTAAATATTTGGAAGTTGAAAAAAATGGTCAAAATTGTCTAAAATTTCCAACTTCCTTGTTTTAATTGGCAAAATTATTATAACGCTATTTGATGATTTATTGAATATTCATAAATCAGTATTATCATTTTTCATTTACTGTAAACCATGAAAGAGTTAACATCGCTATTTTTAAGACACTTTGAAGCACTCAGAAATGAGCTGCTTTTGAATTTACCATAAGGAGTAAAAAAAAAATGAATAATTAGCAATCAAATTATAAAAAATCAATAAATTAGTGTTGTATTTTTCCAATGCGAAATAATATTAAAAAAATGAATGTTTCGTTTTTTTTTATTACAGAGAAAACAATTCCTGCACCAAGCTCTAAGCTCTATGTCGGTAAATATAATAGAGGAGCTTCAAAAAGCAGTAAAAGTATTATCAAACGTGGTGGATTTGGTTCCTAATGATGATATCTCAGAGCACGAGTTGGCTCTGGAGAGGATAGCTGATTTCGTAGACAATATGGACGTTGCGAATGATTTCTACAAAATTGGTGGTTTTGCGATATTTGGACCTTGCTTGAATTCACCACACAGCAGTATAAGGTGGAAAGCTGCGGATATTATTGCGGAGCTGACGCAAAATAATCCTTTCTGTCAAGAGAGAATATTGGAGATGGGATTAATGCCTATTCTCTTGAGTATGGTGGACACTGACGATTCGGAACAAGCCAGGATCAAAGCCTTATATGCAGTTTCCTGTGAGTTGGGAATGCAATACTTAAGCATGCGACTTTAGATATACAAAATTTCTGAAAATTGATTGCTCTTGCCTGAAACTGACAATATAATTGTGTTTCAGTTTATGTGAGTGATTTTTATAAACAAATCGATTTGCCACCATAAATATTGAAATACAAAAATTTTATATCTTTTTTTTTTTTAAATATAGAATTAACAATTGCTGATTTTACATCAAATGTTTGTGAAAATAGGATTTTTGTCCCGATTCATTAGTTTGTTCGTTGTTGGATTCTTAGCCATGATTGTACAAAAAATAATTAGTTTCAAGTGGAATAATTATCGAGCAAAGACGAGCTCAGTTTCAATGTCTTTTTTCCACCTTACACATTTTCATTTTCTTTATTAAGGTATCGTCCGAGGTCATCCACTTTCCTTGCGATATATGGATATCAACGATGGATATTCCGTATTACTCAGAGCGATACAGAGCCCGGTAGAAAAATTGCAGGTTAAATCAGCGTTTTTACTTTGTGCTCTGTGCAATCGGGATAACGTTGGGAGTCTGAGGGAAACTCTTGTAAAAATGGGCTTGATCGAGCAGGTGGCAGGACTTTTAACAAGCAGAAGTCTCCTACCGGACACAAGGTAAAATAGTTCTTAACCCCTTCACTGGTAAACGGTTTGAGAGTGAGGTGGACATTTTTGGTAAACAAAAAAATCCTCAAGAAAAAAATTTTAATTCGCAAAAGATATTCGCGTTCCTAAATGTAATACTCCTAAAGAACAAAAAACATGAAAATATATATTTCTTTTAATTAAGGGGGTAGGCTATCTTGAAAGGCTAAAAAACACGATCGTCAGTAAAATTAAGTTTCTAAGCAATGAGTAAAAGTAGAGAGTTGATTTTCCTCAGTTTCAATCGTTTTTATTGGCTTAAACTTGAGAAACAAATTTTTAAAACAATTTTTTTAAATAAAAAAATAAAAAAAATAGAGTGTAAAATCCTATCGTGCAACCTCTTTGTGGCACACTTCGGGTCTTTAAAAAATTACGAACTAATGTCTGAGGAAATAAATAAATATGTACGAAATATCGTGATTTGTCATTTAGTCAGTAATAGCAATAATCATGTGAAATTTTATGTCCACAATTTTTACTTCTTTATTGTTATCAGAATCTTAATCAGCGATCTTAAAAACCCGGGAATACCATTGGTATTCAATTTTGTATGATTAGAAACCTATTTTTTGGACAGCCCGCCATATGACGGGCCTACCAGTTATGACCAAGTCAGCGCTGCCCACCATATGGCAGGCCTACCAGTGAAGGGGTTAAGGTAGTTTGGTAGAGTTGGAGTCCACGTGTGACCATATATTTTTTTGCATGGAATCGAAAGATAATTTTTTTTACATGTTGGTGAAATTTAAACTCTTTTTACCGTGCAGTTTTTGAGATATTAGTTTTTAAAAATACATTGCAACGATAGGAGAACGTTGACCATGGGAGAACGTTGACAGCTGCTTCATTTCCAAGTTTTTTTCTACTCATTGCATGTTTCTTGAGCTTCGAGTGAACGTTTACGTTGGTTCAGTTGTTTTTCTTTAATAAATTTGCCCGAAGGAGCTCGTAATCGATTTATCGTGCGGCAAAATTTTCGAGGTAATGTTTACATTCTCATCGATCCACGGATCTGTTACTACATGAGTCAGATCAAGATCTTATTAAATTTTAATTGTCATTTAGATGATTTATAAGAGTATACGCGATTTGATAAATTTTATTTTCAATGAAAATGATTTTTAAAATCTATTTTGCAATTTGATCGTCCGTTTACAAATTTGAAAAATGGATTACATTTGGACTCGGCCAAACTCTATCTCAAATTTTCGAAGTTGAAATTCTTCGATACGGTTTGACCGATTACAAAAAAGCTCTGTCAGCCCACGCAGGACGATGGCAAAAATGGGGTGACAGGGCCTTTTTGTAATCGGTCAAATCGTGTTGAAGAATTTTACTTTCGAAATTTGCAACTATCTCTTTCGCACTTACAGTGGCAATATACCGACTGACCCATACCCTTAAAAACAATATTCGATTCCAATGAAATTTAAAGATTTGGAATTTGATTTATTCAAAATATTCAATAATTAAACAGAGCAGCGTATAGGAAGAAAAAATTTGATTTAGTTTTAGAAAGTCAGTTTTAAAGCCATTGAAGTTACATTTAAGTGGGCATTATCCCTCCCCCCCTCCCGTAATTAAGGTGTATTTTATTATTCCAAAAGTCCCATTTTTATAGTTTGTTTCTTGGCTCTAAAAAATGGATGAGAAATGCCATTTTTGTGGCTTCAAAAGTATATGCCTCTTTGATCGTAATTCTCAGAGAATTCAAGTGATTTTAGAAAAACTTCATTTTTCCTGGCATTTAAAGGAAGAAAGGAAATGGAATGGGACGTCAAATTAATTGATAGAAATAATCGAATTGATATTAATTTCGATTTCAATTGATTTTTTAAATGTTCCTGAATTAATTCCTCATTCAGTGTTGTCTAAAATGACAAAAAATAAATTCTATTCTGAATCTGATGCAATTTCCATCCTGAGGATTCTGAAAAATCGCTTTTTTTGTATCATTCTTTTCGATATTCCATTCAAACTTTTTGTTGCTTACAATCACTTAATACGAGGCCTCAGAAAAGTTTATAAAAAGCGGAAATTGATGGCGAAGAAGTTTACATTATGTGCAAATTTATTCACGCGGCCAATTTCGAATTTTCAATAAATTTGTGTTTTTGTTTTTCTCAGAGAGCAAATGCTCGGAATATTGAAGGGTTTGACGAACGACAATTATTTAGCAGCTCTGCGTGAATGTCGTCGACCCGAGCTGTGCTTAAAATTGACCCTTGATCGTCATTTCCGAGAAACGAAGGCCGAGGAAAGCATCGATGAAGCTGAAACGTGTCGCTGTTTACTCGATCGAATATTTTCCGATCATGATATGGATCAAGAAAGATAGTTGATACTCGTTAGGTACTGATGCATTAAAAATACAAATAATTTATGTGTTTCACTAATCCTGCTTCGAACAATTAATAATAAAAAAAAACGAATACACAACTATCTATTTATGTTCAAATATTACGTATTTTCATTAACTTATCCCAACGTACAAATTCGAAACTGCGAGGTGGAAGTACAAATAGATTGTTACGTATAAAACTCTTCGAAGTTCTTTGAATTTTTAGATTTACGTGAATTGAAAAAAAAAAAAAGAAATTCTCAGGGAAACTAACGATTTGTTTCTGTTGAATTTCCCCTAAAAAAATTGCTTTCAAATTATAAATTCGTTGATAAACTTTTATAAAATCGACGTACATGCACGACTCGTTCTTTCAAGCTTATTAAAAAATGGCTAACTATGAAAAAATGATCCTTTTTTTTTATTATTTCTTCACCCAACCCGGTTTTGTTTATCGGTAATTTGTAAACAACAATTTCGAAACTTTAGACATGTTGTGAAGACAAGAAATATGAATTGCTACCAAATAATGGATCTTAACATTTTTTTATGACACTACTTTCGTGGCTGAAACTTTAGGGTTGTTGAGATTATTTATCTTCGAATTCCGAGACCACAGAGTACAAAACTCACAAAACTAATTATTTATAAATATAATCAAGAAAATGTATGTTATAACTTACATCGAAATAAAATAAATTGCTTTATTTGAGTTTACGCAATTTTTAAGTATTTAATTCGTTAATTTATTTGTAAGAATAGTGACACGTTAGCAATCAACGAAGGTCACGAGATAAGCTATAGCTCGATCGTTTTTTTCTTTTATTTTAATTTTTACTCGTCGAACGTAATGATTTTTTTGGAAATACCGGTAATATTTTCAGTGCTAGAGGATGTATAGCAATTATAGAAATGAGGACACATAGTGAAACTCTCATTTAGAGCTTCAAAAACATTATTCTTTAACATAATAATTTTTGTAATTTCAAATCAGTACTTTTAAAAATTTTAATTCAATTTGTTTACATTTATTTGTTATTCATTGGATTTAATCGTTCGAATAAAATCCATATATATTGATTCTTAATCGGTTTCCTCTCAACAAATTAAATCTTTTTTTGTAGTTTTGGTGGTGGATATGTTCAGTGCCCAAAAAATGGTGTTTTTAGGCTTTTTTTTAGGGCTGTTGAAAAAATAGAACAAAATATCAATCACGCGTTATTAATGGCTCCTTCATGTGCAAGGAAAAATTATTTCAAGTTATCGTTTCAGAAAATGCAATACGATATTCAAATATATGTACATCACCAGTAAAAATAAAAACATCATAAACATTGATAGGACAAATGATTTAGGGATGAATGAGTTTGAAGAAATCAAAAAGATTCTTGAGGCGTTGTCGTTATAGTCTGTCGAGTTAAATTTCTAAATTAAAAAAACGAGCGATTTGTGGCATTTTGAAATTGGGTATGCGTTTTTTACGAAAAATTTGAATCTTCAATTGTTTATCAAAATAATTGTAAACATAATGTCAAACAAATGGCTTGGAGACTATAAAGCAAACGATTTCAAAATTTTGAAAAAAAAAAAACGATCATAAAGTATTGAAAAGTCTTCGAGTTATCGTACCGACCGGCGCAAAAAGTACTTTCGCGAAAAACTTGTTTGTCATACGTCACCGGGTGGATTTTCTTAATGAAACGTTTTTTCTTCGTTCTATTGAAATCTCAAAAAAGTATAAGCGGTAAAAAAAAATGAATAATCTAGAAATTCTGGAAACATGTAAAGTTTCAAGCTGAATGAACAAGAATTATGTCTACAAGCCGGTTAAATTTTCTCTTTTTCACCTCAACAATTCCAATTAGTCTCCAGTGCGATCAATTCTTGTCGCGTTTGATGAAGGTAAAGAGCCGAGAACATTTTATAATTACATAGCGAATGAAGTTGTCTATGCCGACGTTGTAGCTGGTGTCAGTTTGAAAGTCGAGGCTTTGAAACTTCGGAGAACTGAGGACTTTTAGAGACGTCAACATTTAATATACAAATGATTCTTATTCGTAATTTCAACGACGTTCTCGCGCTCGGTTGGTCGTCGTTGTGGGGTGCAAAGCTTCTCGTAATTCGTGGATCTACACCTTCGAAAAAACTTTATAGTCTCGTTCAACTACGAGAAAATACAATTCGACGTAAGTCCCTTAAAAACTTTTTTTTTTTCAAATTATAACACATTTTTATCAAATTTTCATCGTCGAGAATTTTTTTTATTAAGGATGAGAACGAAAGGAGACATACAATATTCGTAAAGTTTACATTATCGTAATGAGCTTGAGGCTCACCCCTTTTGATGATCTGGAGACACGTTAAAGATGAAATTTATGCAAAATCCTTTATCAATTTTACACGAGTTAATGGTAAGCTCAACCGAATTATAGGCAAGATTTTCATCTCGCGAAAAGTTGAGTCGCATATACTTACGTATGACGAATATAAAAGTGCATATGAATTCGTTTACAACCCGATGTAATAAATTAACGATTTTTATTTCTCACAAAAACCAAAAAATATTTCTTGATAAAATTACTGTATAATCCTCGAGTACTTTGGGAAGTGTTTGGATCATTTTGATTAAGTAATTTGGGGTATAAAATTACCGCTGCCAAAACATCCCGGAATGAATCCAATACTCGTGGAGCAAAGTTGACGATAAAGTAGAAAAAACTTTTTTTTTACTGAGTTTTTTGTTCGCGAACTCGAATTGCAAGGAACTGATAAACACATTGCCACTGAACATTTTTCCGTTTTAAAGATATTCACCGAAGTATTTCAATGAAAAAATTAGATCTTTCTAATTTTTATCATCTTCACAAAAACTTGAAGCTCATCAACCTTTTTTTCTTCCTTCATTGAAAGTTCTGACCAAAATGATTTGCCAATTTCATAATGATTGCATTTTTTAATGAAAAGAATTAAAAAAAAACTCCTTCGATCACTATTAGCGAAGTTACAATGTCAATTGGCGAAATGGACATTGTTTCTGCTATGAGTAAAGAGCTACGAAGATTCAAAGAGCTTTCATAAATGAATTTTCTTACAGATACCAACGTGCCACACGTTTCCAAAATTTTTCATAATTTTTACACAGCAGGAGTTTGTAAGCTGTCGAAAAGGAAGGAAACATCGAAAATCGAAGACAAGTCTCCCGAGAATGCATAATATGGGCGATCATTGACGAATTTCATAACTTTTTTGACGAACATGATTTTAATTTTTACGTGTAAATTCAGTAGGAGAGAAACACCTTTTGAAAAAAAGTAGAAAACGCAAGGTTTTAACGGGTCAGGCGTAGTCAGAGGCGTGAAAAAATGAGAATTTTAAATAATTTTTTTTTGACAGTACTTCAATTTATTTTATAAAACTAATGAAACAGAGTTATTATATTATGTTTTAACTTTACTTGACCAAAATAAAAAAAATAAAAAATCAATTGTAGACGAAGTTATTGCCATCTTTGTTGGACCCCGTTTCACAAGTAGTGCTTTGCAGTGACCATCAGAACATTTTACTGGTTCATCTAAAATCAATCAAACAAAAAAAAATCATTAATTTAATAGTTAATCTAGTACTTAATAGAAGCTTTTTTTGAAAATAAACAAAATGGCGGCTTCTGAAGGTACTCGCGGATTTTCAAGGAAAAAAGCACTAGTTTATTGTTAAAAAAATTGAAGTTTCAAAAAAAAAAAATCCTTCGATTAAGTACTAGTTTTTTACGCTTTCAATAAGCTGTATAAATTTAATTCAAATTCGTCGAGTGGTTTTTGAATTACAGTGGTCACCGACTTTGAAAACATAGTTTCGAGAAAAACGCAATAATTTCGTCTACAATTAATATTTTTTTTTGAAATTTTGGTCAAATAAAGTTAAAACATAATATAATAACTCTATTTCATTAGTTTTATAAAATAAATTTAATTACTGTCAAAAAAAAATTATTTAAAATACTCATTTTTTCATGCCTCTGACTATCCCTAACCCGTTAAATGAATTTCGCGTATGAACGAAGATTCAAAATGAGGTAAACAATAATAAATTTAACTCGAGATCATTGAATAAACGGATTTCCTGAGGATTTTGACTAATTCGGTTTTGCGTGCTGGAAATCCGGTCTTTTCTAAAATACGTAAAATACATAAGGGGGACAATGGTCCCGCAGGCAGGGTTCCAAGTTTAGAGAGTGTGTGAGATTGAATGAGACTCCACACAGGGTGTAAACCCGAAAGCGAAAACTCAAGAGAGGCTTGTATTTCATAAAATGGTAGTAAAAGAGATGGGGATGGGAATTCGGTATTAAGTAAAGGGATGGGAAAGGACATACACATGAATTAAACGCGAACGGTCCAACGTTTACAGGGTCCATGAGGTTTCCTCATGGTTGTTCGAGTTCTCTTTACTTTTTCTCCCTTTTCTCTTCCTCTTTGTATACATATATCGTGAAGTAATGGAAACGACAGGCGAGCAAAGCGCGTGGTTCTGACACACATACGATACGCCCCAACCTACGCCATGAGTATATAGGTGACTTGACGAAAGTCTCGATACAGTTATACAGAAGCTCGATGTCACGTGTATGAAGTTGATATGTATACGTCTGCACGGGTTTTAGGGGCAGCAGCATGAAAAAGGGAGGGTTAAAAGGGATGATTGTACCGGGGGGAGGCTTCTATCATCTGCGCAAATCCTGATTTCAAATCTTCTCTCTCGACAACGTTGATTCGTTACCTTTTTCCTTCCTGCGCTATCATTGTTTTCACATCTTTCCAATTTCTACATTTTTATTTCCTCTTTAGCCATACCGCTCTTTTCCCCTTGTCATTCTATTGTTCATGTCGTCTATATTCTCCATTTTCTTTCACCCTTCTTCGGTAAATGCAGCTTTGTTTTACTATTAAACATCCGCTCTATCAAATTTCCTACTATCTTTTTTCCATTTTTTCAAAGATTCCCTTTTTAATACTCTCTTTCTGTTTTGGTTTTTAATTTCTTTTCATTCTACTGTTTATCTTCACTATGATTGCTTCGTGTACACTGAGAAAAGAGTTTAGTTGAATTTACTGAGGCTTCGTAAAATATGTCGAATGTAATATTGCCTTCATTCAAAAAACCTTTCAGTTGTTCGAACCATTTATTTTATTACACTAAAAAAATATATGTATTGGACCAACTAAATATATTTTGTTGAATCAACGCAAAATATTTTTCATTTAATAAAATAAATAATTCGTATAATTGAATATTACATTCGACGTATTTCACGAAGCCATTTAGTTGAGTCAATTATTCTCTTTCCTCAGTGTAATGATAACTCATTCTCTTCTTTTTTCTCATATCATTTCTTTGACAGCCCTGATTTTTTCTTCAACCCCACTTCCTTTGAAACACTTATGCCCCTTTTTTCATTTGTACATTTTATTTCTTGTTCTGTCACCACCTGTCTTCGTTTTTAATTCTCTCATTTCAAGAGTTTCTTTATCCCTTCTACATTTAGTATATAATCGCTTCTTTTCTCATTGTTATTCATTGTAAGTCTTTTCGTAAATCCTATATCATTTTCTTAACATTCTTAATTATGTCTTCCGTTCCCTATTGTTCTTAAACGCTTTCATTTTCAATTCTTTTCATAATTTGTTCAATTAACTAATTTCTTCTTTTACTCGCTACCACCGAAGAACACTAACGCTCTTTTCTTCCTTGATAAATTTTCTTTATCTTTCGGTCGTCTGCTCATTCTTTCTATTTTTTTTTTTTAATCTATTTTTTCCCATATCTGGAACGCTTTGTTAGTTTTTTGCCCTATATATTTACGGAATTCATTTACTTTTTCTCTTTCTGAACGACTTGTTTAGCATTCTCTAGCCTATTTCTTTCCTTTCAGACCGGGGTGCTGCCTCTGGTCTCTCAGACCTCCTTCGTATATTTTCTTCACACTCCCTCGTAGCTTCACCGGCTTTTCCATCTTTCTCCGTTTCGAAATTTTCTCCCTTTCTCACCCTCTACGGGCACTGTAGTGAGCCACCGATGGAAATGAGCCGGGAGCGCGCTGTGATCGCTGATGGTAGAGCGCGCGCGATGGAAAATGTTTAACGATAGGGGAAGCGCAGACGCGCTTATATCGACCGGGTTGTACAACCCGGGGCGACACCCTCGCGTATCTCAACCGAGCCTCACTGTTTCAACGGCGAACTAGTAGGTAGTACACACACACGACATAGGTAAGTCAAACCGCACGGACCTCTTTCTCTCTCTCTCTCTCTCTCTCTCTCTCTCTCTCTCTCTCTCCCTCTTACAGTGCACTCCCTCAAGGATGTCATTGTTACAATTACGATGAACGTCCTTAATAAACATAAGTAAACTCCTAGAATTCTTCCACCCTTGTAGAATAATAATATTGCTGTTAAGTTAGATTTCAACCCTCGTTTACACTGGAGAAGACAAACCCAAAATTACAAAGCAGCGTTGGGTGGTTCGTATTTTGGTCGATGAGTTTCGAACTCGCCGCAAAAAGCCACTGTCAACGCCGGACGTTACGAGTGCGCAAAATCGAACTACTCGTAGTACGCAGACGTGACCCGCGTACCAGTTTCACGTGATCGCGCTTGACTTCCGCCACCCCATTTTCCGCCGACGGAACGTTTTCTTGGGAAAATTTTTTTTCCCTGCCTCTCTTAATCTTCTTCTTCATCTTACTTCTTGACAAAAGTTTTCTTCATACTAAATATAATTGTTGTGGAATACTTTGACTTCGAATTTCATTTCATTATTGTGCTACGCATTTTCTCATTACGTGAAGTTCCGGAATTTTTTCGTGAGACACGAATGAAAACTTTTTTATCATTATATTTCGCGCGAGAATAATAATATACAGAGGCTTGACGAATACTAAGAACAAACAACCGGAAATTAAAATATTTCGAGGTAAGACAAATGTGAGTTGATAGGAAATAAGGGGTGGTTTGTCACTGTAAAGATCGTTTATTTTTTGACGGCTTGTTCTTCTTTTATTTGCCTGCAATTTCAGTCATGACAGTTGCATACAATATTGCTTTTTTATTTATTTCTTGTTTTTTTATTATTCATTGTTGAAAATTTGATTGTACTGATAATCAATTGAAATATGTCAGAGATGTGGAGTGGCATTGATTTTTCTTTTCAATCATAGGCTGTTGAAATATTTCTAATTGATTTATAAACACATTTCAAACATCGATATTCAGTTGAAATCAAATTCAAATATGAATTATTGAGATCATCAAATTTTATGAAATTATGTTTATATTGAAATTTAATGTGTGTCACGTGAATTCTCGATGATACTCGATATTTGATAATAGGGATGGGCGATATTCGATCTGCGAAACACGTTTCGATAGTTTTGATTGTAATTAGAATTTAATGAAGCAGTCATGAACCTTAATGTATCTTGATTTCTGGAACAGTAAATCAAAATGCGTGCATTGCAATTCCACGAATATGGTTTGACAGAAATAGACTAATTAATCCGGATATGTAGTTTTGTCTGTGGAACATTAGAAAATTTTGAATTATTCATTATTAAATAATCAAACGTAGCATTTTTTATCGAATTCACTTCGACGTAATGTTTGTACACATTTGCATGAGGCTTTAATGAGACAAAATATAATAGGCAGGGCATCATTGAATGATCATTCACATTAAAATGATACAATACATGGAATGAATTCATAATGTTCTTCAATTTTTTGTTCGATCAGGACTTTCTTTTTTGGAAAATATCTCTAAAAATGTTTTAATGCAACTCACAGCCATCGAAGCGTGAAAATGACACGAATAAAACAAAATACTTTCCACACACGTGTGATTCAAGTTTGATGGAGATGACGATTGAACAATTATTCAACCTATCACAGATCCAGAGTTTGATCAATCCCCATTCAAGTGCTACACAATTGTTGACTTGATTATTGAGTATCGTTATTTTTGAAGCTACCAATTGATGTTTCCATCGATACGATGAGACTGAATTTGATTCCAATCATACGAATTCAAATGAAACGTACGTATGAAATGTGCATCGAAAGTTTTGAAAACATGTTCGGTGAATTTGAGTGACCATTGATTCAATCGACATACGATTTGATGAATTGGTTACATGCTTGAAATAAATAAAAGTGAATAACATCGACCATATAAATAACTATAAAATTAATCTCAAATATCCACGTGAATGAATGAGCGATGGTTTATAATTTCACTCGATCGACGATAAATCTCATCAATGTTTGAAGTCCAAAAGCAATTTTAAAAGCCGTTCGACTAGCCACCGATTTTTCTTGGTATTTGTTCGTTTAAATTGCAATTTTTGTTTACACTATTTTTACTCTACCATTCTTTTAATTACTCGATTCCTTTTGCTCCAGTTCCGAGTAATTAATATCCTTTAATTGTACCTTTATTTTTAATTTCTCGTATATAAAAAAGTTTCTGGGGGCATGAACCTATAAAATTAATTGATTTTTTTTTTTTCAAAGTACAAAAAAGATATGAAACAGCGATTTTTTCCTCGTAGTTTTCACGTAAGATCGTAAACCCGATGTTGCACGAACGTTATTGGAAAAGTAAATTGAATTTCCATGGAATTGTCGCTTTCACACCAACATTGGTTTTCCTGCGACACGCCATGGCAAACACGTGTATCCAGGCCATGTTTGTTAAGCGTGACGGCCATCTTTAACTATCGATCCAATACTTAGTTCACACATATGAAAAATCCAGCCTATTAATTACCGTGTTAATATGTTTATTGCATTAATACAATAATGAATTATACTTAAATATGCAAAATTGTTCGCATGTTTCGTGGCCGTTTATCAACCACCGCCCATAACCACTTGTGAGAGTCTGCTTTTATTCAAACTTTCTCCAACGTTGTTCTACCTGTGATTCATAAACTACGTACTTCACGAAAAAATTGAAATTTATCACAGAAAAAAATGTTTCATTAAATCGTTTTTCCTATTAATTTTCCTTAAATCCATGTGAAATATTTGATTAGATAAACACGGAGAGAAAAATATCACAAAAATTACCGTGCTCTACACTACAGTTTGAGTGCGAAAGACTTTTTGGGAACGATTTATCGAAAAAAAATTAAAGATTCCAATGAGTATTGCAGTATTTGACATAAGCCTATGAATTTTTGTAATACGGCACGGTAAAATTTCGGAAAAAGTACTATAAAAAGTCCCATTACAAACAAAGTTGCTGCTTTTTAACTCGCCGTGAACGAAAAATTAATGGCTGCACCGCAACTAAATCTCAGATGGGTTAGAAATTTGAATACAGTGCAAGGAAATTTTTACCGTGTTGTTTGGTATTTTCGGTTCAAACTTCGTCTTTTGTTATTGCATAAGATGACCAGGCCAGGGTCTGTCCTCTACTTTTATTATTTTTATTCCGATGTGTCATGTGACATGACATGGTTTTAACCTTTGACAATTTTTTTTATACTAAAAAGGAAAAAAAGAATTCTTGGGATGAAAAGAAGCAGCAAATTGAGTGGTGTTCTCCTTCAACTTCAAATTGCCAATCCAATATAATTTCTCCTATTGCAGCCGTGTCCTGACACATACATACATTTAATTTGAAACACTGATTTGAAGACGAATTAAAAGAAAATTCAAAACGTTTGATCTCATTGATGATTTCTTTATTCAATAAATAAATCATTTGTTTGATGAATGGATTATCAATTGATGAATTGATAATCCATGAATTGATGAATATCTTTAATTCATTAGCTTATTAGTATTATAATTATATAATACTTATTATTATTATTATTATTATTATTATTATTATTATTATTATTATTATTATTATTATTATTATTATTATTATGAGGAATAAAATGAAAAAAATGAGCACTATTGAAATTCATGTTCAGGCAAGCAAAAATTGAAAATCGTCACATGAAATTTTGTAATGCCAGGACACTACTTTTTATCGTACTGACACCATTGATTTTAATTTTGCTTTTTGGAAACATTTATACGCACTATTCACATGTTTTATTGTGCCTGACAATGGCACACACATCATTGGAAAACACGGCAATTTTTATCGGAATTTCTTACAAATATTCTAAAACATTTCTCTCCGTGTAGTTACGTTGAAAATTAACTCTTTATAATAGAAATTTTTCCATTAGTTTCTTCCTGATTAACATCCCGACCTGAAAAACGATAAATAATTTGGAATTAAAATTCGGAACACGTATTCCATTACGATTGTCTGAAAGATGAATATTCTTTAGAAAAATCTATAATTAGAGGCTCTGTTTCATTTTAGTTTGGCTCCAATTTTATGGACCGTAATATTTTGCTAAATATTATTGAAAAAAAAAACGTTGCTTACTTTAAAGTTTATAATTAATTCTTCTGTCCAAATATTGTACATGGAAAATGAATCTCGATAATTCTTTGTGAATCACATCTAATGTTTCTTTTAATGAATTCATTTAGAAGAAAAAAAAAAGTTAATGGATTTGCAAAAACGAAATTTTAAGCTTGCGATTTAAAGAAAATGAGAAAAGTAATTTCTCAAGTAATTAGTAGACGAAGACAATTTTATCAATGTTTAATGTATAAAAGAAAAAATATTAGTGCACATTTACTTGACCGAATAAAAGATAATTGTGCGGATCCGTTATGGAGCAATATAAAAGCACTCCTATAAAAAATAATGAGATAAATTACGAGGATGTAGTCGAAGGGCGTAATAAGATATTTCATTAAGGGCTGTGGCAGTATTCTGAAAATCTTCATATAAGTTTACGGGAACGAGCGAAGGTGGAATTACATTGACTATCAAGAAAACAATGGCGACAGCATGAATTTTTTAATTGTCAGTGGTCAGAGAACATATAAATAATATAAATGTATATGGAAAGGGGAAGAGATGGAAAATGGTGAAGCGCGAAATCTCATTAATGGCAGAGAAGTCGAGGGTCGAGTGCGTCGACTTGCCCAGAGAATAATAGGATATATTGTTGGCACGAAGAAAACGTTTTTTTTTCTTCGGCGTCTCGTTTATTTATTTTATATATCTCACAAGTAAGTTTAGCATACCATCCCTCGAGTAAACTAAAATCGATATCTTCTCGACTCTGGTGAATCTTCAAACTTTCATGTATATTATATTAGTTTTGTTTGAGTTTCAAATTTTTATTTTGTTTATGAACTATATCTTCGTGGGGTAGTTTTTTGTTCCATCGAAAGAGGTTTTATTGACTCTGATTTAAATCTCCATCCGTTACAGTGAACTAATTACAATTTTAGATAATAATTAATCAGAGGATGAAGTATAATGAAAAAAAAAAATACATGAATGTTTTATGAACGGAGTTTCCACTCAGGAAGGAACAGGAAAAAGGTGCACAAAAAATACACAAAAAGTAAACACAAAAGTGGAAGCATTAATCCAGTGAACCAGTTGTTTTCATTGGCCTGAGGATAAAACCGAATTACCCAAGTTTGCACGAGGGATTTGCGCTACTGGGGATTATATACAATTTTTTTTTTTACAACTCCCCACATTGAGTAGTTAATTGAATATATTGTTATGATCAATCATTTCAGGGAAAGACAATTAATGCTTTATGAAAGAAAGAAAAATAAAAAGCTGTGATAATACTCGAAACTAAATTAGTCCTTGCGCAGTTTTAAAGTCAAACAGTTGAATACGACCGAATAAATTAGCAGCTAAAACCTTGTGGAGAGGTTCGACAGAAGAAGTTAATTGTCTGACGAATTTAATTAATGGATTAGTTATTTTTTCAATTTGAATGTAAAAAAAAAAAAATCACATCGCGGACAGGTTCAAGATTTCAAGCCAGAAGGTATATAATACGGTAGAAAAAATTCTCATTTCGCATTCTTCCCGGTGGTCCTCGAGGAAACTTGAAATCGGGCCAGGAATAAAAGAGCTGCCCAAGCAATTTTCAATTGGATTCGCCCGGGGGCGAGATTTTTCTCATCTCTTTCTGTTCTTCCTTGCGCCTACTCTTATCCATTTATCTCTCTTCAGTATACACATACAGAGACAATCGGCTTACCAATATTATACACCCCTTCAATTTGGTCAAACTCGTAAGTCCTTCGAAGCTAAACTTTCTGACGCACGTGAGACTTCGATCGATCCAAGGAGGAATGGGACAAGCTCCTCATGATCAATTAACTCACCAGCCTGAATTTCGATGGAATTTCCTTCCTTACGAAATTCTAAGAAACACCCTAGTTCAAAAGATTTCTTTTACCATGTGACGAAAAAAACGTCCCCTGAAAGAGATTGTTTTATAGAAAAAATAAATCGACAAAAAATGTTGTTGAACGGCTTCTTCTTTTTATACCTCTGTCATAAATAATGACATTATTAATCCTTCCTGTCTCGTACACCTATGAGAGTTTCAGCTCTCTGAAACTTTCAGACGTAGCTCCTCTTCGTGAACGATTTATAATTTTTCAAACTTTTATTGGGAAAAAAGACTTTGAAAAAATATTGATCGATTGCTTTATCGGTGTGACATTGAAGTTAATGATCCATGGGTTTCCTTGACCTAGTGAGTACAATTGATGCTCCGTTTGTTGCGTTTACACACGAAAGCTTTCGGTCTTACTTTTCCACTCTTCGAATCGTCTGATTAATTTGCTCATTCATTAATGAACAAGGGCGAGTCGGACTCGCATACTCTGGTTCCGTACCTACAGTATCATTTTTAGACTCATATACCGTTACATGATGCTGACCTGAGACAGCCCGACCTGACTAAAGTCCATTTTCAGGATTTTTCCATGAAATTTTCGAACCGAGTTCCATGGAATTTTTGAAACTAGAGTTTTCCTATAATCTTATTCATATATTCATGAATATTATTCATTTCTTTCCTCAATTTTGAGTAAAATCAGTATGACAGAAGTACATTCTCAATGAGACATTTTTTTCACCAAGTTTCTTTGGATATATTTCCGTAGAGAATTGTCAAAAGTAATGAATTAAATCAATGGAAGAATAAAATAAAAGAAAATTGGATGGCAATTAATCGAAACGATAAAAAATCGTAATGAAATAAAGGCTTATTTTTAATAGTTCCACTTTTGCCATGTAATAACGAAACAACATGGTTTTAAGATCTCGAAAATAACGCTGTACTTCATTAAAGCTTAATAAAGATTTGAGAAATTATCAATTAAAACAGCGTGCAAATGAACTGCTTGATAGTCGTTGAAAACTCGAAAGATAATTCGGACTTTTCAGGATATATAACCGTTAATTTTTACTAAACTTTCTTCTCATTTTTACCACTAGAAGGAGGATAATAAAAAACGATTGAGGGTAGCGGAGATACATGAGTGTGCACCCAGTTTCGAAGTTCATCCTTTCTAAATAGTCTCGTTGAGAGAGATAATAGTTGACCGGTGTATTCCCTCGACTTCGTCTTTCCATCTGAATTCCGAACAGTACGACTAAGTTCGCTGGCTGTAGTGTTGTACAACTTTTACCTCGAATGCCGGACACGGAATTGTCGGTTCAGAATTATTTGGCAGTATATTTACACATCTATAGACTGAGCATTGTGTTTCGAAGTCACGTCTAATGTCATTCGTACTAAAAGTTCCATAAAACTTTCTTATTAAAGTCTTTCGAAAATCTAAATGCTCGAATTTTGTTTTTACTCTTTATATTATGTTTTCCGAGTGCAATTTTCATTATTGAAATATTTAATCAATTAAAATTCAACAATTTATAAAATGTTATTTTTGTTTTGCACAATGATCGATAGGCTTCCACTTCGAAAGCGTTGGGCCTTTTGCAAAAATGAATATCCTGTCAAAAAATTTAAAACATTCATTAATTAGGCGGATAAATTAATTAAAGAAATAATTTAACAGTCTTACGTCGACGAGGTTCAGGTCACAAATGCAAAAAAAAATAGATTGCAAAACATATTTGTGTTATAATCCATCACGCGTAATTATATTCTCGGGAATGTAATTTATTAGATTTTTCTTTCATAATTTTTTGTGCAATGATGTAATTAGGATCCTTTATCGCGTTCGAGTAAAATAATTATCCGTGAAATGACAGTTCAGAATAACCCAGAAATCTCAGTTCAATCTCTCCTTCGCTCTCTCTCTCTCTCTCTCTCTCTCTCTCTCTGTTTCTCTCTCTCTCTCTCTCTCTCTCTCTCTCTCTCTATCTATCTAAACTTCATTATTTCTGTTCTTCCAGTAGATCCGCTCCTTTCCTTGATCTTCTGGGTTCGATGAAAGGCTTTCGGCTGCATTCATATATACATATATGTGGGGCATTTCATGTCAAACCGGCCAGTCCGTGACCCCGACCATTTTTGATTTTGTCAAAATTTTTTCATTTTCAAGTAACTATTGAAAGGAGTTTTTAGGAATTTTTTTTAAATTTTTAACTCAACCCGTTTAAAAGTAATACATTTTTATAAATGCTCATAACTTTTTCAACGTCAAAGTTGTCAAAATAAAATAGAAGGCAATTTTTTTGCCTTGAATAGTAGTTTCATAAAAAAATACAAAAAAATTATCAAAAGTCAATTTCATATGTTTTTTTTAGTTTTAATCCAGAAATATTTTTTTTTCAAAACTTGGACCGTTTTGATTTCTTTGAAAAAATTCACCATTTTTCTAGACATATTTTCACATATCTCGAAAAATTTACAACTTGTGATATCCATACCTTTTATTTTTTTCTCATTTTTTACCACGTGTAAACCAATAATGAAGAATTGTCAATCCTGGATTATATTTTTTTATTGTTTTTTTTCCACTCATAATTCCATTCCTCAAGAAATCATGAATGAAAATGTTAATAAATAAATATTGTAACTGATTTCCATGTTTTTTTTCTTCAGTTTTCAACCAAACATTTTTACACGTCTCAAAAAATCCGCAGCGTGTGACATCCATAAATTCTATTTTTTTTTTAATGCTCTGTCATGTGTAAACCAATGATTATCAATTATTAATCCTTATTCATGAGCATCACAGGCTGTGGATTTTGTGGCACGTTTTTAAAAATGTATCGTGAAAGATGGTGAATTTTTTCAGAAAAATCAAAATTGCCCAAGATGTGAAGGTAAATGTTTGGTTGAAAACTGAAAAAAACATGAAAATCAGTTCCAATATTTATTTATTAATTTTTTTCATCCATAGTTTCTTGAAGAATGGAATTATGAAGGGGAAAAAACAATAAAGCAATATAATTCAGGATTGACAACTAATAATTATTGGTTTACATGTGGTAAAAAATGAGAAAAAAATAGAAGGGATGGATATCATAAGCTGTGAATTTTTCGAGACATGTAAAAATATGTCTACAAAAAAGATGAATTTTTTCAAAAAAATCAAAACGGTCCAAGTTTTGAAAAAAAAAAATACTTTTGGATTAAAACTAAAAAAAACATATGAAATTGCCTTTTGATAATTTTTTTGTATTTTCTTTACGAAACTACAATTCAAGATGAAAAAAATTACCTTCTATTTTATTTTGATATCTCTGTTGCTGAAAAAGTTATGAGCGTTTCAAAAAATTTCGTGCGAAATTTTGAAAAATTCATTGTTTTTAAACGGGTTGAGATAAAAATCTAAAAAAATTCCTAAAAACTTCTTTCAGTAGTTACTTGAAAATGAAAAAAAATCGACAAAATCAAAAATGATTGGGGTCACGGACTGACCGGTTTGGCACGGAATGCCCCATGTATATGTGTATAAATATCTCGAGGCACTAACGAACTTCCCAAAAGGAATATATAAAAGAGGTGGTTTTTTTGTTTGGTTCGAGACGCTATTACGTAACACGGGGGACTTGACGTTTGACCTTTCGTTGAGCAGAAAGTAAGCGAATGAAAAAAGTGTGGTTAAAAAGGAAACACAAAAAAGAGGAATGAATGGTTGTTAAAAAAAGCATGAAAATATACACACACGAGGCAAACGAAAGAAAGGGAAAAATAAACCACGAAGCAAAGTTTGTTTCTTCCACGATGTAGGCGGTACGACAAATTGCTGTTTGCCCTCTGCTGCACCACGGGACACGGTCCCATCCCCCATCAACCTATGGGGTGCAGTAAACCCTTTTCCAACTTATACCACAATATTTCCCGACACATATGTAACTTCAACTTGTATATACGCGTTGCATACAATGGGAATGATTTCATCGTTTTATGTAACACACGTCTACGCTTTATAATCAGCCTTACACGATCCTGCTTTCATGAATCGCAAATTAATTCCGAGTTTGTAGTTTCACTTCGTAACCATATGTCTCTCTTCTATACACAACTATGTTACTCGGATGCATTTATATATATAAATAATGGCAGGAGGTGTTGAGAGAGTGAATTTTCATTTTATACTATCCTCATTTATATTCGTGCTCAGCTGTATACGCGAAATTGTTAATATATAGATATAATGTGTATAGACAACGTACCATTTCATATTCGGTAGTCTCCACCAATTCTCCAAACGAATATTTCTTCTCCAAAAATTTTCCAAAAGAATATTCCAAATTCTAAACGGTACACAACAGATTTGTAATTTTATTTGAGATTTCATTATTTACACATTTTTTGAAAATTTTACTTGAATTTACTTTAAAAAAAATTAACAACCATAAATATAACGTTATAATGATTTCTTTGATAATTTAGCTAGCAAAAAATTGAGTCGTTAGAACATTTTGAGGGGTGGATAAGCTGTAAAACATATTGCAAAAAGAAGTGTACTAATTTGAGAATACTTTTTTTTTTTTAATGTTCCAGTGACAATAATATAACAAAAATGAAGAGTAGTGATATTCGTGTTTAAAAAAAATTAGATAAAATTTCAACTCATTTTGATTTCATTAAATCAGGAAATACACGATCTGTGTCAGAAATCGTTGAAATCACCCAGGCATGTGTGAAAAAGAAGTGTGAGCTGGATCAGAGAAAAGCTCATCCGCAGCTGTTGGAAAAAGCCTCCGGAGAATTCTTTTTGCTCTTGGCATGAAAAAAGACAGATAAAGAAGAGGATCTCACGATTTTTCCTTGCAGCTTTACGTGTTGCCCTACTCCCTTTATGGTACCCCTTGGTGCACATTCACGTAGCTTAATTTTCTATATGTACAGAAATTTATACATGTATACATGCACGTATGTGGGTTATATGCACTCTCCGAACACTTTTTCTTCCATCTTACATTCTGTCTCTGGCAGAGACGCAGAGCTTCGTGCTTTGTCGAATTAGTTGGAGCGAATAAAGTTCCTGAAGCGTTTTTTTTTTTAACCTACCGTTGTATTCTGAATTCGAATGAAAGCCTTTTTCCATCGTAGTATTTCCTCAATAATACGTATATATTTATTTTATTTGTTGTCTCTTTTTACCTATTTATTTTCACATATCTAAATGTCCTTATCGATATACACGTGTGTTTGAATGTGTGTTATCTTCGTATCGATGAAACAACTCTTTTCGTTTTCTCCTATGACTGTCTCTTGCTTTCATCCCTCGAAGATTCTTATCCACAGAAAGCTCTCTTAACCCTCGTCTTTTGTGTGCTCGATATATCTTAGCGTCTTATACATATATACATATATTAAGGGATTGTATAGGAAACTTTAGTATATCACGTCACATTTGGCTACCTTTCCACCTTCTCTTTTTCCTTCGTGCTCATATTCCGGAAAATGAAAGAGTTTATACGATCTTTGACGAATTTTCAAACCTTCATGCTACGTTTTCCTTTTCTTTAGTATAAATTTTCGTAAAGTTATTATTACTCAGAAACTTACCTTACACAAAAAATTTGGCTCCGATCGACTTAGTCCGTGCATTCAATGACAGTCGAGATAAATAAAGAGCCTTTTATAATATTTTTTTTCTTTGGCTGTTAATTTTATTTTTATTTACATTTCCGGAGCCTTTTCAAAATTCGTGATTCGCATAAAACGCTGAGCGTCTGATTGGTTGATAAAATATTAAATAGATTGAGAAAATGAAATTCTACAAGTAATTAAGGAAATGAGAATTCGTTTTAATGAAAATTGAATGACATGAATAAGAACTTTTTTAATCAGTTAGGAGATGGAATGAATCAGTCTTGAATGATATTTAATTTATTTCATATAATGAAAATGCTTGATAAAATACAAACTATTCAATAGGCCTTTTGTTGAGTTGCTAGCCAAAGGGTGGTTCGATTTAATTTTGGATGCATCGATGTGCAAGAAGAGAAAATGGAGCATAAAAGGAATGAAGCTGACGTTCATGAGGACGCTTCCCCTCGTTAAATTTGGTCCTGTGCTGGACGACCCTTGGTTTTTTCACACCCCTGCTGAGTGTGCTGAATACGAATCCAGTTGGCTAAAAGACCAACAACGAAGGATTTTCTGATTTAATCACCGGTTGTCGGTTCTTGTCATTAGTATAGTGCCTTACTCGCCAGCGGCTAACGTGTCAGATGTCTAGGCTATCATGCCATTTCATTCCTTTACTTTTCGTCCTCATGTGCTTCCGGATACTTCCTGAGAATCCCTCCGGACAAAGCTTGACTCATGTTTTCTCAACCACGGTGGCAACGATAAAAAAAATAAGAGATAAAATAGTACATAGTAGAGTGAAAAAAACTTAAGTAAATGAGGGTAACGGGATGGAGGGACGAGAAACGATAATTGGGGCTAGTATCCGGACCAGAAAGTCTGCCTTTCGTTGATGATACCTTTTTGTGAACTTATTTATCGATCCAAATTAATCTTTTTTCTGTCCAGGCTCGTCGTTATGTTGACAGAAAAAAATTAAAGACTTTTATAAAAGTATTTCAAACGTGGAGTCAATCAGGGGGCAAAGTAGAGAGTTAAGATTGAGAGACTATATATGAGGTTTTAAGCGCGCCTTTTTTTTTCCTTCGAGTGGCAAGTACCAGCTAAGCTTGCTTAGGCTTTCATGTATACACGAATGCAGGTTAGCCATTAATATTTCCCGTTGTCTAAAAGCAGGTTGACGTCGACGACGATATCCCAAGGCGTTTTTCGTTTCTTGCGTCGATACACGCCGAGAGTTTCGTACCACTTACGCTAGAACCCCCATGTATATGTACTGTCATACGTACATGTATACGTACATTTGTACATATACCGGGGCTTGAGCGTAGTGTTTGGACCCTTCCCCAAAGACTAGAGAATAGAGAAACCGAATCGTTGGGCGATGTCTACCTGCACAGTGTATAAAAGAAATGTCAGGTTGTGTGTGTACTATATGTATACGTGTGTACGTTTATGTGGGTCGATACGACAGACACGCCGCTTTTACGACAGTCTAGGGTGTGCGGGCGTTGCCTCTTGTACACGGTCTCTTTGCGTTAAAAAAGAAAAAAAAAACGCCCCCTTACCATGCAAGCACATCACATATACTAACCTCTTTTGCTTCCTTGTCCAGTTTCTCTTGCTTCCTCACTAATTCTACATTTTCGCCAAGATCTCTCAGCTTTCATCTCTTTTTTTTCCCTTCCACTCATTCTACTTCTTCTGTCTTAGTGCTTTCGTCATTATTTTTTTTTCTCTTCTAGTTTTGCCTATTTTTTTTCATGCTGTTTTTCTTTTTTTGACCACTAAAGTTTCGAAGTTCCTTAGTCGATTAACATGTACTTATATATTTATGTGTATGGTTGCAGACATTTCGTAGTGCATTTACGAACGAGATGGGAGCAACCCAAATCCCCATTTCCCCTCGCGTGTATACCTCGAAGCTTTAGATCCCTCCATTTTTTCTTCCTCGTCCTCCTCCTCCTCCTCCTCTTCCTCCTCCTCCTCCTCCTCAACGTGTCCGGAAAGTGCACGCTCTCTTCGACGATGGTAAAAAAAAATAAAAATCGAAAAACCTCAACCAAGTACCAAGAGCAACTGTGACTACAGCACAAATAGAGAAACAAACGTGGGCATACGAAGGAATAAATATAGTTTACGTAAATGTTACAAGTCAGACAAAAAGAAAATGCGAGCCGTTACTACTGCTTCGCTACAAGTCTGACAAAAAGAAAATGCAGCTTTTTTTCATTCGCTACGAGTCTGACAAAGAGAAAATGCAGCTTTTTTTTTCGTTCATGTGTTTCGTAACACCAAACCTTCGTATAAAGCCGTAAATCTGCACTATTCGAAATGGAACTCTTCACTCGTCCGTTGAAAAAAAGTGAGAAAACGCTTTGACGCGAATTCACGCGTGACAAAAGTCGAAATAATGTACAGTAGTTGCAATCTCGTTGGTGATAGAGCACCGTGATTTTTTGGAAAACGTTGACATTTTTGAGTGACGCGAATTACACTGGTAGAAAACTCCAATTTCGATGAACAGTTCACTGAAAGCATTGCAGAGTAGAAACTTTTTCAATGCGCTCGAAATGTTAGTTGCAGCAGTAGTAATTTTAAACCCTAGAATCAAAAAGTTCAAATAGTTGACAGAAAGGTAATAACTATTGAACTTTGGAAAAATTATTTCCAACTCGGAAATGTGGGCTGAAGGGACTGAAAAAATTGATGCCCAGGGGTGGAATTCAACGAATAAATTACAACGCGAGGGGAGGACAGAAGAATTTACATTTTCTGGAAAAAGTACAAGTTGAAAAATGGCCAAGCGTCAACTCGACGAGTTTCGCTCAATATTATTCTTTCTCGAAATTTGCATTTTATGTATGAATTAAAAGTTATACCGAAGAGCACCTCAATGAGGAACTGCACCGAGTGGAGGAGGAAAAAGTATGTGTGTATAAGAGACCGAAGAAGGTAGAACGAGAGGCTTAGGTATGTTGAATGAAATTTCTGGATTCGGAGTGCAGAACACGTATAGAGGCTTTGTATCAATATTAGATCAGTGAGTGGTCTTGTGCCAGAACTGACGGTCAAATTTCTGCACGAAATATTTCCCCAAAATTCACTCATGCATGCTTTGCTGTAGCAAGAATGATTCTATCCAACTTTTACAAAAATTCGAGCGCATGGATATATTCTGAGCCCGCAGTCTATTCAACATCACATAATAGAACTTTCTCGCGTTTTATCGAGATAACAATTTTCCGACAATAAGTCAAAAATTGAAGGGGTGGTTATCATAAGAAAAAATAATAGTAATAAACAATTATCGGAGGATCTAAAAGCTATTTGTATGTTCAGTTATTTAAAACGCGTGTTTTGGCACATTTTGAAAAATTATACTTTTTTTCGTCATTCGAAAAATGGTTTTTACGTTAAGATGTCTATCAAAATTGATATCACGCTGACATAGTTCGGAAAGAAATATTTGTGTAATCATCGAAAACCTAGAAAAGAAAGTGAAGAAAATATTCAAAACCACAGCTCGTAAATTTGCAAAAGTATTGCATCAATTTGAACATCGTAAACGACGTTTTCGAAGAAGTTAAATTAAATTCATGGTTCTGGAAATATTGCGAAGTCGGGATTGATTCGACTGCGGGACCTCAGTGGAATACTTTTTATGAAAGTTGGTGGTAATCTTTTGAAAACTGTATCTCTTTATGGTTAGGGACTTTCTTGAGACCTCAGGACTATGTTATGTACAGATAGGGGTACGTACCGGAAGTTCACTCCCGGCATAGACTTCGAATGCATGCATAAGTGTATGTGTTGCTTCGGGTAGCTTCGATTATATAGTTTCCTCGTTGACTCGTCGGGGTTTCGTAACTTCGGCAGAATCGCGCGGTTGCTCGAGAGCTCCGTGGAATGCATAAACTTTGACGAGCTTCTATTGATCGTGTTTCACGAGTTCTGTGTATAGAACACGAGAGATACAAGATCATCCACGCAGTTCTGCTTGTTATAATGAAGCCAAGATGAAAAAAAAATGGGAGGAGAAGGGGGACCGAGAGAGAAAGAGAGAGAGAGAGAGAGAGAGAGAGAGAGAGAGAGCAAAAGGATTCAGAGTTAGCCACAAATACGGATTCATATTTCTCATAAAAACAACTTTTACGCTTACTGAAAATGTTATCATCTCGCCGTATTACGATACATTCGGACATTAAATAAGAATCTTAAAAGAATATTATTGACGAGCTTCATTAAAGTCTTCGTTAAAAAGCTTCACTATTTTTATGAACGTGGAAATTCCGATAGGCACCAAATTGAAATAATATCTTCTAATTAGGGTTGCAATGAATTTGTAAATTTTGGATATTGTCAAAAGAACTTCACGAAAACTGGCCTGGAAATAACTTAAGAGGGTAGTCGATCCTTGAAAGGC
Source organism: Rhimphoctona megacephalus (assembly GCA_963989365.1). Lineage (NCBI taxonomy): Eukaryota > Metazoa > Arthropoda > Insecta > Hymenoptera > Ichneumonidae > Rhimphoctona > Rhimphoctona megacephalus. The sequence continues at coordinate 12,608,934 of OZ022414.1, read as the reverse complement.
TGAAGAACAAGCCTGTTTTCAAAATTAGAGAGGAGATGCAGTAAACTTATCTTAAGTAAAAATCTTAAGTATGATTCAACCGATTTTCGATATTAATTTGCAAACGAAAGCTATAAATGTATGTAGCATACAAAATGCGATTTCACCCTATTCATAAAATCAGCTAGACCATACTTTAAATAATAGTTTGCTGCATCTCCCCTCAAATTTTCATTCAAATCGATCGAGCGGTTTTCGAGATTTCATGTGTACCGTCCCGAAGATCGCAGTTCCACATTTCATGCGATAACTTCGTTGCTAACGGAGTTATTCCCAAGTTTTTTCTTTCCAAAATAAAACTGATTAAAATATGACCAAAACTAGAAAAAAATTCATCCCTCCATTTTCCAGTGCTTCGCAAATCAATTTTGAAAACAAACTTGTTTTTTTCGCCTTTCAAGGGTATCCTACCCGTTTAAAAACTCTTCAAATTTACCCAATTTCTCGAAGGTTTGCAATAATATAAAAAATAGTATCTCCTTGTATTTGTTGATTGAAAATGTGGATAAAGATGGAAAATTGAAGACTAAAGAAAATGTCGTTGCTTTTCAAATTTCAGATTTCAACTTGGATTGTTTATTTTCTCCTCCTTATCCTCTCTTAGTTGACCCTTTGATTTCGAGTTAATTTACGTTTGAGCAATTATTTGTACGACCGAATTTCATCACAAGAATTCAAAACTCGGCAGAAATCAGACGAGCAAAGTCGAAATTAACGTCAAGGCAAAGCAACGAAAGATCAGCAACTGAAAGTAAAGACGAGAATATCTACGAGAAGAAATAGTTCGCTGAGCTTCAAAACTAATACAGTCTACGAAGGCAGAAATTGAAGAAGAAAAGAAAATTCAAGATAAATCATTAAAAGCTCTAAACGCTCAAGCAAAAAATCGTTGAGATAAAAGCGAAACAAGAACCAGCAAGATTACCGGACGCGGCGGGTGCGCCAAGTATTGTGGAACTGCTCCATCACCCGGCACCATTTCATTCTCCAGCTTCCGTCAATCCTTCACAACCAATGTCAACTATTTGAAACGAAGGTAAGCTCGTTGAGTTCTATGATACTTTTCTTTGCAATGAAAATCAATACAAATTATTTCAAATAAAACTATTAATAAAATTATGTTGAGCTCGTATCATCGATTCGAGGAATACGTGATTTTTTTTCACGAATTCATTTTATTATTCTTTTATTTTGCGTGATGTAAGTTAATGTAATATAATTGTTGTCCGAGTGATCCCCACGCATTTTATCCGAAGGAGTCTCGACAGGTGTGATGAAATTATTTATTGATGGTTAATCATACATAGGCAATTTTTTCTTTTTAACCCTAGGACGCTTCTTTGGATTGCAGTACACCCTACGTTCGAACGAAAAGGTCTTTAAAAAAGATTTTTTTTCTACTAACTTATCGCGTTTTTGAAAAGGGCAAATTGATATTTGAGATAATACCGGTATGACATTGGTTTCTTAAGGAGGTTGTATCGATATTTATATGACATGATACGAAAAATACATTATATTTGATTATTCCAAGTTAATATATTGAAATTTGGCGTGAATCTTCTTGAACAGCATTTAATTATGTGTGAAAAATTTGGAGAGGTTTCACCGCCTGGTAATCGGGATATTCATTGTTGAAAATAACAAGTTTAACATGGGCTCTTATGGAAGCTTTCAAAAAATTGCGAACTTCAACAATAAATATCTCAATTTTGAGACGGTGAATCATCGGCATATTCCGCCAGAATTTTAATACTGTCTGAAGCTTTCTATTTACAAAATGTTATTGTGTAAAGTTGGAAAATAATTTTTACATGAGAAACGATAGAACCTCCTTAAGGATTCTGACGTATAATAAAAGAACAAAAAAAGTAATAAATGTTTAAATGATGAATATTCAGAGAATGACGTAGAATTGGAACATTGGGGTGTACGAAACTCCAGAGTGGGGTGTTCATTGTATACAGAGAGCGAGAGGTCCTAGGGTTAATTTACACTATAATCCGGACGAGAGGATGTAAAATTTGTTGAGCCTGAAATAATCGAAATCCTGGTCTGTAATTATTGCGGTCAGAGAGCAAATTTATTTATCGTCCAATTGAAACGGGATGTAATAAATATTGATGAAAAAAATTCTTCTCGTCTGGATTTTGGTGCGAGTATGTATTCTGCTTTGTATTTACGTACAATAAATAGCTATGCTCGTATATTATTAATCTAATGTTGCGAATACTATTAAAGTGTTGAAATAATTATTTTTAGTTGGTGTATTTGAACGTTTAATGCCCCTGAAACAATTTACAGCACCAACATGTGCACCATACACAAATTTATTTTAGTAGCACAATGAATTCTTCTCAAGCTTAGTTTCATTGTTTTTCTCTCTGTACACATCGGCGCCATATTTAATTTATAATGGAAGAATAAAAATAGTCCTCATACGATAGATTATAGTGTGTCATTAGGAGAGTAAGATTGAACTAGAAACTGCCTTGTGATTTATCGAGAGATCGTAATTGAGCTGTATTTTATGGCTATATACAAATTTATTGAGCATGCTTGATTTTCTGAACCGGCAATTTTTCAGTCAAAATATACAAATTGGGTAATATTTTTTTCATGATGAAAAATACTTTAATTTTTGAATTGACGGTTATGCCATTGAATAGACAGTGAACAATTCGTGGATTTCTCGAATGCTACTCTTTACTCGTGAGAGATTTTGCATGAAATTAAACCTGCACTATCAGAGATTATGAATATATTCGTTGGGTGCAACAAAGTGGTGAACGTAACGGAGGGTCGTTGTTGCAGTCGTTCCGCAACGAAATAATGCTCCCATTTACGTTTTCCACGTTGTGATGTTGTCACTAAGTTTATTACCCTAGAGAACCGTCATAAGAATTTCACACAATGCATTTTTCATCGTATCTGACATTTTTGTCTTCACGAGTTCTCATCTAAAAAAGGCAACAATCGTCGAGCAATTCTTTATTCATCGTTTCGTTCAAAACTATATTTTCGAGAAAAGAAAAGAATCTATAAAGCATGAAAAATGGCAAAGTACATCTGAATTTCGTGATTCATTCATAAAACAAGATTGAGAAAAAACAAACGTTTGCTTTTGGCGGATACGTTGAAGAGGTCTTTACGTAGCCTCCCCCCAATTGGTTCGGCGGCGTTTCGCCTGTATATATTCTCCACCGGTGTTTCTCCGTCGGTATACGCATGCGTTAACCAGGGTTCACGACCCCGTGTCCCGAGCGGCAATCGCGAGCACCAGTCGTTCGCGCGATCATCGTCGTGCAGAATCGCTGTCCGTTGCGTCACCGTTTTTATTTGTAGTTTTTTTTTTTTTTTTTTTCATATTTCGTTGGGTTTTGATAAACGTAAATAAGCTGTCCATTATAGTTCGTCATCTATCGTCATCAACATCAACTTCGTCCATGTCACGTTTTTCTGCATCCCTTCATGCTGTTTGATGACGTCATCGGTTGTTGTTGTTCTGTTTTTTCATCTTCTTCTTCCTCTTCGTCTTACGAATTGACCATAATTGTACATATTAAACAACCGTCCAACGCCACGATCGTTCGATTCACTGAAGTCACACGATTTTGTTGGCAACTTATTATTCGCACCAAAACCATCAAAGTTTCTCTTCTCCAGGTTCTCGTCAGGGGACCTGAGCTCGGAACTCGATGATGAAGCAAACTCCGAAACCGGGGTGGCCCCCATGGGAAGACAAGACTCATCCCATCCCTATCAGGGAATCCCCGATCGACCTCTTCAATCCCAACCTGGACCTGTTCAACCGGCTAATCAGCCACCGGTTCCCGGTGCACCGCCAAATGTACCTGGCTCCGTAGGACCTCCCGGTCATCAACCGATCGGTTCCGGGGGTGATTTGAGCCTTAATCTGAGACCAGGCTCCAGAACTACCAGTGCACCCTCGTCACCTGCTAAAACTCGGGAAACTCTTCTCCAACGGGTCCAGAGTTTCACTGGAGCAGCGCGTGACCAGGTCAGTACAGCTAGACGTTTTTTTCATATATAAATGTATAAGGGCAGTAAAAGGGTGAGCAATTTCTATGAAATTGATTAATTGGAATTTTAAAAAAATAGTAAATAAGCAACAGATCAAAACTGTTTTTTTTGTAGAGTTGAACAAGTGGACTTTTTGGGGAACACAAATTTTTCTAACTCCATACATCGATCAGCTTTTTTTTCACTATAAATAACAAGGGACTTGTGAACAATGTTTAACTATGTAAAACTAAACAATTGGAGACTTTGAACACCGGAAAATAAATTTCCCTTATTTCTCGGATCGTTCAGCCTTTTTTTTCCCATGACATATATCAACCGATAAGGCCTCTAACAAATGTTCAATATTCTGTGAAATCGAATAATTGGAGATTCGGGGAATTGGAAAATAAACTACCTTAATTCCTGAACCGTTAAACATTTTTGTTCCATTACGAATATTCACGGAGAAGGCCGGTGAAGAGTGATTGATTCTGTGGAATCGAATGATTGGAAGTTTTCAGAATTGGGATATAATTTTTGTATTACAGTACTATGTTTCCGGACATTCCGGAATTTTCTTTTTATAATTCGAGCTGTCGAACATTTGCTGGCTTAGTGTTTGAAGTTTGTTTTATGTGTTTCTGGGTTGCGCGAGAGAGGTCATGTTATGATTAATTAATTTAATCATATTATGAAATAATTCAATTAATTCATGAATAAAACGTGAAAATCGCAAAGTGAAAAGGTTGAGGATTTCGATAATAACTATGGAATTCCGATCGGTTTTTATTTTTAATCATGCGTAGTATATCGTACAAAAGAGGAAATATGAAAAAAAAAATGATATCCGTGACCCGAAACGTTGATTTTGCATTTTGAACAATTTATTTGTGTGTTGTCTCGAAAAGTGTTTCGCAGTGTCGAGTATTTTAATCAATACTAATTGATACATGACTAAAACCAACATCATTAATATCAAAACAGGCCAAAAAAAGACACTACTAAAAATAAGTTTTTGCTACGTGTGATACACGATCGAGAGTTATTTCTTTTCTCATTCAAAATGATGCAATTAAGCTGCAAATATGTTAATTTTAATTAGTGAAATGAATTGTATGAATAACAGATCCGCTAATTACCAGGAATGCTTATTTAGGTGAAATCCGATTCGTTGAGGGAGGAAAATTAGCAATTTATTTAAATTCATAAAAGAGTTTTACAGTAGTGTACAAATGGTGTCACAATATTATTTTCGAGACATGTACCGGAGGGCTTATTGTCGTCGTGGCAGTGCATAAAGCATGGAAATTTGTCGCGCAACTTTGACGTGAGAGCAAGAGAGAGAGAGAGAGAGAGAGAGAGAGAGAGAGAGAGAGAGAGAGAGAGAGAGAGAGAGAGAGAGAGAGAAAGAGAGAGAGAGAGAGAGAGAGAGAGGGAGAGATGAAAACTACGGGGTTTCAGGGTTACATATAGTTAGCCAGCATTGTGCCTTTACGCGGTTTCGTTGGGTGTACATTTTGGTGGGGGGATGGCAAAAAAGTCGATCTCGACGAAAACCCTCATAAACTAATTGGGCTTTTATGCAAATTAGCGCGGAGACCACAACGCTAGTGCACACGAACGCGGCAGCATGCCAATTTGCCTCGGTCCGTTAGTGAATTTTTTTCGTCCTGTTTTTATTTTTTTGTTATTTTTTTTCGGTGTCCTCAGCCCGAGCCGGTGCAAACGCGTTGCAAATGCTTCGCTCGAGTCGGGTGTGGTGAATTTCGAAGCTGTGTATGCTTGAGAGAAAAAAAAGTTGGTGGTAAACGATTTGGATAGGACTACCTGGTTTTGTGGAGCCGAGTTCGGCACGTGCGGTCCTCCAAATTTCCATTGGCCAAATGGTCATTGCGCTTGTGACCTCCTGAACCTCGTCTATTTAATCTCCTTTTCACTAATATACATATACACTCAGTTTTTACTACTTTATTTTATATTTCTTTGCCTTCTGCTTCTCTTCCATTTTCATTACTGATTAACAGTACATTCTCTTCTTTTACAAGAAATGTTCACGTATAACTTATTCACGTCATTTGCAAGGTTTAGGTATAAGCCAGTGACGTTATGCGGGTCAAATTTAGATTTTTTTTCAAATTCTTCGTTTTTCTAACAAACAGTCTTTCATATCATTGTTACATAAAATTATTATCAACACAATGTTAGAAATGGTGGTGAATTTATGTTGGCAAAGATTCCTGATGTTGTGTACATTAAAAACTATTGAGACGTATAGTTTTTAAACCTCTAATTTAAATGTCACCAATACTCACGATATACTGTATGCTATATATAATAAATCATTTATATGAAACAACATTAATAATATATGTATATTATTAATATTATTAGTTAATATTAATATTAATTAATTAATATTAATATAATTAATTAATAAAATCGAATATAAAATATTCGAAATAATCGATGAATTTTTTAAACATTTCTGTTAGAGAGTTGTAAAGTAGTTTATCAAGTTTTATACGTGTTTGACAAATAGTACGATGTGTTCAGAAATTTAATGTTGATTTTGAATTTATGGGGTAAAGGTAAGGTTTACCTTATCAAAGCAATATTTTAAATGTAAATGTTTCCTTGGTGGAAAGGTGGTTTATATGTGAGGTGGGTTTCTAGAGCTTGAGTGTTAATTTCAAATTTACAAAGGGATACATGAGGGGTTAGATGACGTCGGAAACAGGCTGCTTTGATGCACCACCAAATCGGTCTGCCAAAAGCCACTCCCTTTCTCTCCATCCTTCTTCCTCTCTCTCTCTCTCTCTCTCTCTCTCTCTCTCTCTCTTTCTCTCTCTTCCCCTCTGTTGTCTACAGTTTCGATATAATGGTATACATCTGATCCACTATTACCACAAACCATTGCTGGGTCAGGACAAACTTGATCGTTTATCAATACGAGTTGTAGTTGTCACCCATAGTCGAGAGTTAACCCGGTAGTTCAATTAGGTTAGATACTTCATAGGGATTGTGAAGCGTTACACAATCGTTCGGTCTGTAGCATGTTCCATATATCGACGTATCAAGAGTGAAACACACTTCCTGAATTAATCTGATCAACCGTCATTATAATGTTCTCACAAATCATTTTTAAAACTTTTTTACTCGGCGCTGATGGTTCGCAGTCCTTTGTTGCAGGAATAGGATTGACCTTTGTGCAGGAACATTCATTGGTCTTTTTTCTTTGCGAAGCGTGTAGCCGTTGTCGATGAAAGTTGTGTAAAGGATGATTCAAATTATATTTTTTGAAATAGGATTCAAGAAAATTTGACGGGTGGAATGAAGATATTCACCGGTAGAAGCGATATTTTCAAATTAAAAATGATCTTTCACTTTGTTCATTTTTTAATTCATTCAGGAATCTCTCGATAAAAGCAAAATTTTTCGAACTAATAAATCATCGACAAATAATCTTTTTCATTCTATTTTTAAACAAAAAAAATATTTCACAACTTCCTTGCTACGAACGTAACTAAGCAGATCGAAAAATGAAAATTTCGAAATTCAAGGGATGAAACTCAATATTAATTCTGGGAAAATACCGATGAAAAATATCGGTTGCATTGATAAACACTCGTTTTCTTTTTATTCTTTTTTAAACATTTTTTCAAGAACCTCCTAAAAAAATGTGAGGAGTAGAATATAATATTGATTATGGAACTAGATCAATAGAATAAATGAATGCATTAATAAATCTCTCCCATATTATCCTTTTTTGTTTTCAAATTGTTTCAGGGTGCTTCGATCCTCGGAGCCGCGGTAGCAGGAACGACTCGCGGTTCGTCCTACAACAAGGATCGTTGCTTTACCCTTCTGGTAATCGACGATCAGAACACTGATTGGAGCAAGTATTTCCGTGGTCGTCGTATTCACGGGGATTATGAGATTCGCGTTGAGCAGGCAGAGTTCCGGGAGTTGTCATTGACGGCGAGTGAGGCTGGTACGATTGTGTCCATGGCAGTGTTTCGTAATGGGACGAAGGTCATCAGGTAATGAATCAATCTCGAAGTATAATTGATTTTTTTTCTTGCTCTCCTTTCGTTCTTGAAGCGATATTTTTTTTGGGCTTTCTAATTGTTAAATCTCGGGCCGAAGGACATTGTTTCGAGCGAGAACTTCTCTGTAGGGGAGATCCACGAAAATACGCTAAAAAGCATGATTAACCAGGCACATGAAACGAAGAAAATAGTCGATTATTTATTAGCCACTATTCCGACAAATTATTCCGAGAAAATGATGTACGACGATCAGTGTTTTGTTCATACGACGCGAAGTGCCCGTGGAAACATTGAATTATTGTTCCACCGCTATAATTAGAGTTACTCAATGGTGAATACGGATGCAAAATGATTGGACATCGTAGCGCGCGGTACACATCGATTCTTTGAATAGGTCCACGCTTTTATCCAAGCTCGATATAGACTGCATGAAAGTATGATGGTGGCTGGAGAACGAGGTATATGGCGATAATGGTTGGTAGTAACGTACGGACCTCGGACGAGAGAGCCACTTCCGGTTTGAAGAATGTTTCAGCCCTGCTATACAAAACACAAGCTCTCTGACAATAACTCATTCGTTCTCGACGTGAGCCTCACTTTCGAACAGTCAGAGAGGACTTTGGAGAGTAAATGCCCACATCTACATATATGGATTCAAAGATATTTATTTATATGTTTCTACAGATAAACATATATATATGTAAATACGAACTAAAAATAAATAAGCTAGTATAGGCGTTATAGTAAATACAGGAACGACGAACCACCCACGCGGTAATTAAGCCCTGTACCGTATAAAAGAGATGGTTGTGGGTCTTTCGGAATTTATGGTTCTGCAGTTAATGCCGTAGCACCCGGAAGTAATGGCTTACCTGCTATGATCAACAGTAAACTGTCGCGTTGGACTTCTTCGCGTCTGAGAGCCCCTCGTAAACGCTTCGGGTAGTTTGGCTTCATCAATTATTATTCATTTTGAGAAGCTCCAGCTCCTTGGATTGCTCACATAATAGTAATAATAATAATGATAATAACAGTGAAGAATTTTCAAGATTAACCCTTCCGTGGTTACGGCGAACCTCAGAGATCCGGCTGCGGCTGTTTATCGGGTTTCTAATTAGCTGTCTTTGATAACGCTCTGCTCAAGCTCACTGGGCTTGTTCTGACATTATACCGCTCGGTTTTTGCGACAATTTTAGTGAAAATATCGTTTAGGGAATCTGAGTTCATTGCGAGGATCTTCACGATTTATTTTACCGAGTAGAAATAATGATTAAATTATAATTTCGATTACTCACCACTCGCGGTTACGAGATTTCACAGTTCACGACTTTTCAAATCTTATGAACTGATTGAAAAATTATAATAATGTTAACGAGCGTTTGTGGTTTTCTTTTTGAATGTTTGAATAGATCGTTCAAACCGGATTTCGCGTTGGTCCGTCAAAATCTACGGGACGCTGGCGAAAATTACAAGAACCTTTTGCTCGGTCTGATGTACGGAAGTGTTCCAAGCGTCAATAATCTTTCAGCGATTTATAACTTTCAGGTACGTTAATATGTTCTTTTTCCCCAAAATTTCCATTGCATTAAATCGATTTTCAATATTAATCGGTAAAAAAAAAAGAATAACAAAATATTTTTGTGCTCATGTTCGATTTTCTTGTTTGTAATTTTGCAGGATAAGCCGTGGGTATTTGCGCACTTATTGGGGTTGCAAAAACGCCTTGGAAAGGACAGCTTCCCCTTGATAGATCAAACTTTCTACCCGAATCATCGTGAAATGGTGAGTCATAAAAAACCTAATTTGTTATCATATTTTTGTTCAGTGGTGGTGATTGAATTTTGGGGAATTATCTAAAATCGAAGCGAATATCAAACAAGCGATATTTGGTACGAAAGAAAGAATAAGTACTCACTGGTTCGTTGGTGTTGTTCTCGCGATGAAATCGTAGTTCAGGAGTGTTCACGTTGCATGTACAGTAGAGCACTCTACTGTGTTTGTGAAAAAACTTGCGCTGTTTCACCATCAAGCGGCGGCATTGAGCAATCGCGGAAAAAGTAAAAGAAAAATCACGAAATTCTTTCTCAACTAGCAGACATTTATTCCTTTGCGTTAAGTTACATTGTACAAAGATTTAATGGTTCTTGGATAAACTACACTCGAGTTTTCCTTACACATAGAAACGTCATTACAGAAAAAAGGGAAGAGGAGAAAAAAAGAGATTAGCTCGCAACAGCCGGTACAATCTAAGAGCGAGGTTCACATCATTTTTTATTTTTATTTTTTATTTCTTTACTTTGTTTTCAATTCTTATTGCGATATTCGCCAGGCATGATATCGAGATATACTATTACGACATAAATAATTCAATTCCATCGAAAATGATAAGCGTCTACGCGAATACGTACATATAGAATTATCTATATTTTTTCACCCTCACCCGAGATCTTCGAGTCTCTCCGGTATTACCGACGAGTGGGAATCCATTTGAGACGAACGTATCACGTTTTCCGGTCTGCGTGGCTATTCGAGAACAATCGTCATAGTAACCGGATATCGAATATCCGAAATACATACACATATATCTATTTATACATGCATATACATATATATGTATGTATTTCTATACATATATGTGTATAATCGTCGCAGCTTCCCTCTCTCTTACGGTTCGTTGGTTCCAATGTGACCGGTAAACTTGTGCTCTGGAGATCGTCGTCGAGAAATCAACTGGTCGAATCGGATACAGAGGAAGATAGAGCGAAGGAGAGAAAGAGAGAGAGAGAGAGAGAGAGAGAGAGAGAGAGAGAGAGAGAGAGAGAGAGAGAGAGAGAGAGAGAGAGAGAGAGAGAGAGAGAGAGAGAGAGAGAGAGAGAGAGAGGACGATCGTTTATACACACGGAGTGTGCCGGGAATAGAAAATATACGGCCTAAAAACTCTCAAAATATATTAATATTTTGTACTTTAATTTTGTCATTCACGAGACTGCGAACACCTCGAATTTTCATTGTTTCAATCGTTCCACTTCTCCAAATACGTTTTTGTCGACTAATTATACAAATATTTGTGATTGGAAATAAAAATGCATTTGGTGAAAAACCATATGATCGAGACGATAAAAAAAGAAGCATAGAGAAGTTCGTTTTAACGCCGAAATCACGCAGACTCTTTAAGAACGAATGTACAAATAATAATAATAACAATATAATAATAATAATAATAATAATAATAATAATAATAATAATAATAATAATAATAATAATAATAATAATAATAATAATAACAATTAATCATTAACGATATAACGCGTTGAACTAAAATTCGTGATTCTAATACTGGATAAAAATGACGTAACGTTCTTCCGAGTCATTCCAATGAATACACCAAAGTTTAATAACATTATAAATTAAACGTAAATAATATAATATTCATATACGTTTTGAGGTTTTTCTTTTTCTTTTTTTCTCTCTTATCATGTGTTTTAATAGCTACGAGTTAGATGTGAAGAATAATTTAAATATGCGCAATATACATGAGAATAATAAACTATTTACATTGATGCAATTGACGAATAGTTTCCATTTTGGAATATTCATCGTGTCAGTGAATACTAGCCTCTATTAAGAATGCAAAAACAAAAAAAAAGGAGAGTAACTTGACTCGAGTCATCGAGATTTTTGCCAATGGACATTCGATACACCGAATAGTCGATGATTAAATTAAATATCGATTAAAAAAACGGAGCAAAATATTAGTGCAAGAGTGAAATTGGGATGGACATTTAAAAAAATGATCAACGTTGCAAAATAAGAATTGTATCAATTAGCGATACTAATTTCGGCACGAATTGTGGAGCCAGGATACAAAATGCATTATTCATAATACATAAAGCTCAGTAAATAATTTTATACATGTATACAGTTAGGCGTTGTATCGAATTTTATCCAATATACACATACGAACGTGTACATGCAATTTTAAATGGCGTTTTGTTGGTCAATGACTCAAATCTCTCGTGTTCGATGCTGTTCCCGATGACGTTGATGTTGCATTATGCATTTTTTGTATGCGACCGATGGTACCCAAGAACATCCGGCGCGACCAAGCATGCAAATACCGTGACTTTCTTGGCAGTCTTGCGGTCCTGGAGAGCTTTCCCATAGACATTGCTTACCACCTGTCGACTCGAATACGGCCCCTTTCTTCCACCACTCCGTGTACGATATCTGCAAATAAGGAATATCGCCTTTCTTGTATCGGGAAATTTTCATTACATCGCGGTCATTATACATCTTTGTGCTTTTATTATCTGAAGGCAGTGTCCTTTGAATATTATCAGAAAATTTACAATAATAAATTTAACGTAAAACGTTAATTGTTAAACTCGTGATATTTTACTAAATTTCTATTAGCTTTGTTCGGTATTATTTATTTTGCAAAATTTCTATTTCTACACATAGTGCATTCATTACGTGCGGACAATTTTGTTTTTCGTCACGGCAAGAAAATTGATGACAATAAATATCGTTTTTTTTTAAACGTTAAATCGATTTTCTTCTTTAGTTAGTATCGGAAAATTTCTATTATATTTTGGTATTATTATGTATTAATGTATGTATTTTCGAAAAGGCAATTCATTTGCATAAAATATACGAGAAAACTGGAACAAAAACAGTAAACCCTGAGGAATAATAAACATTCGTAGCTTTTGTAATTTTTCGAAAAATGTTTGGAAAATAAACATTTTTTGTAAGCGGTATATACACGACAGTGGACATTTCTGACGTCTATATTAGGAAAAAATACAACGCAGATTTATAATTATTGAGAAAAAAATCATGGATAAAGGATATTCCAAATTTATGCTAGAATATTTTCTATTGCTGATGCAGACTAGTCAAATGAGTGCTAAATTTTCAAAACATATTTATGCAAAGTTTAATGCACTAATTGAATGAATAATTGACGGTTGATTTGTATTACAACATGTCTTATTAACTTAAAAAAATATTAATAACAATAGATTTGCAAAACCTTCAACTGATAAATGCAAAATTCTACGATGTCATATTTTCATCGAGATTTTTCAAAGAATAATCCATATTTTTCAACCGACTTTAATGCACCACGTCTTACTTTCATCCTCAAGAGATCCTCTACGAATTCACCGTGTGGATTTTTTCTGAGTTTCATCGTTTTACTGTTGCAGCCAATTGTTTAATTGGCTAGAAAAATATTCATAAACCAATTGCTGTAATTTTCATATTAACAAGTTTAGAAAAAAATCTACACGGTGAATTCGTAGAGGATCTCTTGAGAAACAAAATAAGACGTGATGCATTAAACTCGGTTTAAAAATATGGATTATTCTTTGAAAAATCTCCATGAAAATATGACATCGTGGAATTTAATATTTATCAGTTGAAGGTTTTGCAGATCTATTATTATTAATATTTTTTTAGGTTAATAAGACATACTGTAGTAGACATTAACCTTCAATTAAATTAATTAGTGCATTGAACTTTGCATAAATGTATTTTGAAATCTTAGCACTCATTTGACTAGTGTGGAGCAGCCATATTACCTTAAACAGTTTCGATGCCACGGTTTTCTGTTGGATGCTCGGAAAATTTCATTGGTTCTAAATTACATTGGTTGCGATGTGGGAAATATATAAATTCTTATTTATACGTGAAGCAAATATGAAAAATATATATTGAACATGATATGTGGAAAATATGGAACGACAGAATCCAAATGGTTTTGGACGTTGAATTATGTGAGATATGCCTCTCTCGATTAAATCGATCGTATGTTACGTGGTACAGGATGAATATATATCATCTGTATATACGTCAAGAGCAAATACGAGGTCATCCAGTGGGAGCAAGAGAAGGAATATCGCGAATAAAACAAGACGACGTGTGGTCGGTGCCAACGTCGTCGTTGTCGTTTGAAGTTACGTGGGTCCTTTGAGAGTACGAAAGTTCAAAGGTCATCCCATATGTGTGTGTCTGTGTGTGCTGTAACACACTTTCCGACAAATATACCGTCAACATTTTAGAGTCGATAGTGACATCTGGAGATAGAACTTTCTTCTCTACGATTGAAACGTTGGAAGAACTGACGATAATGAATAAGTAAAACAAACCACATTTTATTTAGAGCTCGAGCTCCGGAATACAAAAATTTTATGATAAAAACTTCCATTATTGAGTCTCAAATCATACATATAAACTGGAATTTTTAGGAAATATATAAGCTCGCCGGCATTTCTCGACAATTAATAACAATTTTCACTATATCTAACGCCAAACCATGAATCAGTCGTTTATTTATTGTATGTTAATTTTTCGAAGTCGAATGTAATTCTTTCTCGTGTCTTAAAAAGCGTAGAAATTGCTTCATCTATTAAGGTAGAGATGAATCGGATGATTTTTTATCAGGTTATCTTGAAATTTTAAATTGTCTTTTAACACATAATGAACCATTAAATGAATAATGTATGCATTTTCCGGAGGAATTGTAACACTTAAATTAAATCACTTCGTATATTGTGTTATCTTAAAAAAATTATCTTAAATTATCTTACGAAAGAAAAAGATTATCGTAGTTACTCACCTGACAAACGCAACCGTCATGATAAAATTTACGAAAACCCTTTCGCTGACGGGGTGTGACCTCTGACCAAAGCTTCGAGATGCTGCAAAGTGATAGACTTGGTTTTCCACCGATCATACGTCCGCTGACGACCCACGTTTTACCAAGACTGAGGAAGGGCACCGCGCACATGTTGTCGGTTGCGGGTGACCAGAGCCAAAGAGGCTTTCGTTCCAGGGCAATTCGTGCTTTTGGGATCGCCTATTAACCAAAATACAACACAGGTTGACGTTACGTTCATTACGAATTAACGAAAATATTGCAGTGGAATAATAATCTAAAAGGATATTTCATATGGTATTTATTAAGGTCGTATTATAGTCTAGAAGTTTAAAAACATCAATTTTTCCCACCATATTCTTGTAGTTTGGGGTCTCGTAAATGTGCCCTCAAAATATTCGGAATAAACTGTAACAATTGATGTTGCAGTCTATTTCTAAAATGGTATGCTTAAAAATATCTTGATCATATATTGATATTCTTTAAGAAAAACAACAATAAATATCAGCAAATTTATTCATGATATAGAAAAAAATAAAATCAATTGATAATTGTGAAATACAAAAGTTTAAAAGAGCCTGATCAACGTGCAATTCCGCAAAATTAGTGCAATTTCAGTAGCACTATTTTATTGTCTCTGCTCGCATATAACTGTTCTAATTCTCTTGAAATTATTATTTTTTGAGTGAATTTTATACATCTATTTCTACTTGAAACGTCACAAGCAATAATTTTTCACATACAGTCCACCGTGTTGAAAAATGTTGCTGAAAAATTTACAGACCTTTTGAAAATTATATTGACGTGGGTCTGAACGTGATCAATGAAAATTGGAGAGAATCTCCGGGGGAATGAGAGAATCTTTGACAGAATCTCGCGCTAAATTTGCTTGGAAATAGCCTCATGAATCGTAACACCTCGTAATGTGAATTTCGAGGTAGAAATGTTGGGTGTGTACGATGAGGTAAAAGGAGACGAGATGAGAAGGAAAGGGCCCTAGCCCTTTTGCGAGTATCTCGTCGTTATCGTTGTACCTTCGACGACCTCTCGACTGCTTTGCACGAACTACGGTCCATAACTACAAGCATGGGAAGCAAAGATGATAAATTTAACTCGTCGATGGTGGTATATTCCATCGGTATATCTATGGATTCCGATGATAAATATAGTCATAATATCGACTCTGAACGAGAAATTCCATGTCGATTTCAGAGGCCCATGACTCGCACTCACATATTTTTTATAATTTCGTTTATTTTATTTCAATTCATTTTCATTTTTTTACTATTGAACTTTAATTTTGGAATCTCACAGGGGCGATGGAGAATCCTTTAGACTATAATCGTTAGATTTTTTTTCTCCTTTTTAAATTGTCATCTGGATTACAATTTACGATGAATAATTTTCCAATATTTTTCATGTTAGATTTGTTTTGAGAAAAAAACTGTTTCGAACTAAAAAGGAGCCTTCCCATCCGCATGTTCTTAAAAAAAAAATCGAAGTGGACACGCCTTGAATTTGTGGAACATAAATTAAGCTGTGAAAAATATTATCGATGATGTGAGTCTCGTTAAAAATAACTATATTATATCAGTTTAGCCTCTGTCAATCGATCTTCGATTTTGGTATTTCCATGTATTGAGTTCTGATTAAAAAATCACGTTTTTGCGATAAATCGTCTAGACGAAGTTTTTTTGGTTGGTAGGATCGATGTGGTGAGCATAAAAGTGCATGTGTACATATTTATGCACATAGGACCGCGAGTCAAGAGGATCGGCGATTATTCGCTTCGAAGCGCTTGTCGACGAGACAACTTTCACGATCGGTATTTGGCCCGGTCAACAGAGCGAAAGAAAAAATAAAGATCGCGAAAGCTCCTGAAGAAATAAGTTATCGAAGTGTGGAATTCGCGATGATAAAATATACTTCGAATCTCCTTTTTCGATTTTCATTCGTTCTCCGAGTTATTCCTTTTCTAAATATCCCAGCCCGGACAAGATTTCTTCACAACATGCTTCGAAGACGAGAAATTGCCATTTAGCAGAACATGCGGATAGGATAATTTCGTAATTTTTGTGCGGTTTGAAATTTTTCAACGGCTTCTGGATCACTTTAAGAAAAATGTAGTGCACTCGAACCAGACTACAATAGAATAAGATCGTTTTGAGCGATCTATCTTTTTATCTTTTTTATTGAGTACTGCAGAGGGTTTCCTCCAATTTTATTCGCTTAACTTTTTTTTGAGAACCTTAATTCGGGGATTCTAAAACTTTTTGACGATTCAACTGCTTGAATTGTGTTTTTCAATGGTTCAATATCGAACGAATGTTCGACATAAAAAGTTATCGGATTTTATGATTCTGCACTGAGAAAAAAAATGTTGTTGACCGAAACAAATTTCGTTTCTCTCAGCCAAAATATTTAGTTCGATACGGACAACCAAATATTTTAGAGATAAGACAAAATAATTTGTGAATGCTGAAACAAGTTATTCGCCGAACCAACAAAACTTTGGTGCAGCCAAAGAAATTAATGTTAATGCAACAAAATATCATCCAAATAAACTAATTTATTTATTCATCTTAACGATTACCGTTTAGTCAATTTGGTAATTGAGATTCAAATAAAATATTTTATTAAAGCAACTAAAAGGTATATATGCATAAGCAAATAAATGGTACCAATTGTTCGAACAAAATCATTTGGCTCCGGTGATTTAGTTGATTCATCTACAAGAAATTTTCATGATTTAATTGAATAAACTAAATCATTTGCCATTCAACAAAAAAATTGTCGGATCCACCAATTTTTCGCCCAACAAAATGGAATTAGTTCGATGAACAAATTTTTTTTCTCAGTGTATAATTTTATTTAGATTAGATTTAGGATTTTATTTTTCTAAAAATAATATCGCAGTAAATTTTTCAAAATTTAATATAGAAGTGGTGAGCTCGATAAAAAATACCAGATATCAAAATTTATTAAGCACTTGATCGTACTTTTGGATCTTCTAAATTTTTACGCCACCACCCAAAAATTTCCATGAGTAGTCGACATGGACTTCTTCTTCAAAAAAAGTATTCGATAGCTTAAGGATTTTTTCTAGTGGTCGGAAATGGTGGTAAAAAAGTATTTACTGATGTTTATTTCGAAATTTGCAACGTTTACGTTTTTTACGAGGTCCAGAAAAATGGTGTTTGCTGAAGGAAGCGCTCATCGTAAAATGTTGCGATCGATCGGTCGCGGGTATTTGTGTTTCTGACTACACATGTATATATACATATAAAAAAAATAGTTTTGTGTACGTAGAATGAAAAGGTGCAAAACTTTCGCGCGGAAAACGCTTCTCAAAGTGTTACAGAAGTGATTACTTCATAGAAACGACAAACTCGTTGGAAAGAGGTGAAAATCGCAGCGTCGCCGTCGTCGCCGACGCCGTCACATCGTCTGGATCGCAAATTCTATGTTCTGAAAGGGAATTTCGGAGAGACAGGAGAAAATGTAGCTTTCATTTTGTTTGCCTTCTCTGTTATGAACGAGTGAGTGTTCTCGATTGGTGGCAAACTCAAAAAGACCAACACTTTCGTGAGATTTAAACGTTATTTGCACGATTTCAACGTACTTTACGTTGTTGCAGAGAAACCCTGCAGTTTTCGTAGCGTTGATAATTCAATCGGGTATAATCAAGCGTTTTTAAGAGAAAAAGGAATCAAAGGCATCTCGGCGAAATCACTCACCAAATTTCAAGTTTGGATTGGAGTTTGTGTTCATGCGTATGATTCATTTTAATAAAATCGATAAATAAACGAGAAATCTAAATTTCGTACGCAGAGAGAATTTTGTATGAAAAAAGCGGACAAGTGCGAGTTAAACTCGCGTGGAGAGGGTTTCGTATGATGAATATGTTATCTACCATGTTTTTTTTAAATCTGACCCAAATTTGTTTGTGGTAACTAAAAATTTTAAGACCATAAACTTCTTATAGGTTTTCCTGTAATTTATAAGTAAAGAACTATTTTCTGTATTTTTTTCAAAATGTTAGGTTCAGTAGTTTCGGAGATAGGGGGGGGGGGGGAATGGTCAATTTTCATCTATTTTCTTAAATAACTTTAAAACTATTTATTTTAAAATGATAAAAAAAAATATATTTGAGACCCTCACAACAAGCCCTTTCATTTGATATGTCACACGGTATAGTTTACAAAACTTTTTTTTTAATTTTCTAATTTGCCTCCTAAAAGTGACCCCCATATTCAAAACTCATTTATTTACGTTACACGTCCGTGTTTGGGTCACAGAAATTCATATGTGTACCCAATTTCAACTTAATCGGTCCAGTAGATTCGGAGCAAATTGGCTGTGACAGATGGACAGACAGACAGACACACGAGTGATCCTATAAGGATTCCGTTTTTTTTTTCATTTAGACGTACGGAACCCTAAAAATCATTATTTTTTATAGTAACGTGAAACTTTACGGGCATAATAGGGTGCTCGATGTAGAAAAACTGAAAAAAATCACCTAATTCGGTTAAATTTTACGATAAACATCTAGAGACGCGGCAGCGTCTTGACGCCAGGTATTAAAAAGATAGAGTTGAACATCCAAGGCAAGATGGGCCGAGTATCTGTACTCGAGATTGGCGATTTTCCGTTACTTTTAAACTTTAAGTCGACGTCACGCGAAGATTGTTCGAGAATATGATCTCACGCCACTACGTGGCGAACAAAACATACTGTTCATCCAACAAATATTTAATTGTCTCAACCACTTAATTTGCTGGCTCAAATAAATATTGCTCATTACGACAAAAATATTGTTGAATTAATACATTTCAATTTATTCGCCACAATGTGTTGATTTTACGAATTCATTTTTCTCAATATATAGAAACATATTAATTTTTCATATAAAATTTTCTCCGTGTAGAATAATCACTTAAAAAATGTGGGTTGATTTCAAAATGATTGAAACGTGATAAAGAAAAACGATTTAAAATACGATTATAATATATTTCGAATGTCACAAACCTTAAAAACGCGATGAACTTTGACTTTGTAGGCAACTTCATGATCATTAACTCGTGACCATTGTTTAACCCTCACAACAGCAACTGTAAAAAACAAAAAACGTCGTAATTTCTCATTATTGATATCAGGTGAAAAAATTGGAGTGTATTAAATAAATTTATCAATAAATTGATGTCATAAACATTCAGTCGATTATGTAAATCAATTTAAGCTCTTATGAGGTGCCGAGGCTGTTGCGGAAAATTGTATTTTTCAAACTCATTATCCAAAGTACGTCTTGTGAAAATGTTTATTTTTTTTTTTGAGGACGCTGTTCATCAACCTTTACCCTACTTTACGTTATCGATTTTTCAAGATTTTTCTGCTATATCACACTAAAGTATACGTCTATTGTAAGGCAGGAATATTCACGTCGAAATATTCGCATCACTTAAGTCGCTTCCGGGAGCTGCAGACAATATTTGCCGAATTTTCGCGTTATGCATCCGGGGCACATGGAACGACGTGACGTGCAATGAGAATTTCATCAAATATATACGTATATACATATTTCTGTGAGTGGCTGCTGTCGTCGAGTGTACGTATTTGTGAGCTCTCGTCGGATTTCGCAGTGAAATCTTGACAATTTTTTTTCCCAACCCTTTGCAAAATTCTTTGGCGAGAAATGTCTTCCGGGTCTCTGCACATTGCATATTAAATCTCATTCTCCAGGGTACTCGACTCACAGCGTTATTAAATGGAAAGAAGGGAAAAAAAGAAAATCAAAAAACATTGTCACTCGTTATTTTCACGTTTTTCGCAATTGTTACGAGCTTCCAACGAAATTTAGTTTAATTTCGATTTAACGGGAGAAACCAGTTTAGGAGGCCGAAATTTTGGTGTTTTTCGTGAATTTTTTTAACAGGGAAGGAATAATTAGAATTTATTTAAACTTGGAGGATATTTTATTCATGTTTTGAAGTACACTTTGTAATTTTTTCAAGTCATTTCCGCCGGAAATAGTGGAGTTAGAAGCTGCTGTCCATGGACGATCGCCATCCGAGTTTTTTTCTGGTGGGCATTCCTGAAGTCACAATTTTTATCTGTAATCATTACAATTTTCTTTTTTCGTTAACAACATATTTCCTAAGAATATGAACCTAATTGTGATCAAAAAAGTTGAAAATTGCATGTTTTTGAGGGGTTTGAACACAATGTCATGTTTTTGTACCATGTTTTTTCACCTTTTTTGCATAAAAAAAAATATTTTTAATAATAATATCATTCCAGAGTTAGGTTCATATAGATTATAATTGAATAAAGAATATTCACACAAATTTTCAGACCGATTGGTGAATAACTTTTTGAACTAGAATGCCCACCAGTTGAAAAAAAGTCGTCCATGGACAGCAGCTTCTAACTCCACTATTTCCGGCGGAAATGACTTGAAAAAATTACAAAGTGTACTTCAAAACATGAATAAAATATCCTCCAAGTTTAAACAAATTCTGATTATTCCTTCCCTGGTAAAAAAAAATCACGAAAAACACCAAAATTTCGGCCTCCTAAACTGGTTTCTCCCGTTAATTTGGTTGCAATTAAAATCCCAATTATTATTTTTCAATTCCAATGCGAACTAATTTTTAGGTATATTAAAGTATATCATTGTTTCTGTAGAAAGGAAAACAGCATGTTTTTTTTTACGACAATGCTCCATTGTACACGACATAAAATTGGTACAAAAGATGAACGATTGTTTTGTTTTTTTTTTTCACCGTACAAATACGAGAATGACATGCAATTTTGATTTAAACGAGGATACGAGCGAATCACGGCGAGGGAATCGAGGTATTACGTCCAAACGCTTATATCCGCGTTTCACATTCAAGTCGGAAGCGTAGAGATAGTTCTCGGAATATATACAGTCTTGCTCCTTCTTGGATGCTGTGAAAGGGAAAAGCGCTGTCGGATAATCCCTTCCCACATCAAGTACGATCGGCATACATGTCTTTTTCACACACACACACACACACACACACACACACACATATATATATATATATATATACACGCGAACGCATGTCTATATATATAGTATATTATTACTTTTCATAAGGCGTTACGGGCGAACATGAACCGAAAGTTCCCAGAGTAGAATTCTGGAAACGATTTCTCGAATGGAGCAGGCTTTGATCGTTCAGAAAGCGAGAACATGACGTTTCCTAATCCCCAAGCGAATCGTATAGGACCACTTTCCGGGCAAAATGAACGGATATAAGAGCGGATGTACCCACGACGTACGTGTTATTCACATACGTATAACAAATATATTTATTCATGGAGAGATTGAAACATGTATCTATATGTTTGGTTTATATTAAATACGATTATTTAAGCTTTGAGTTATTTATGAACATGTAAAAGTATTTTTTATTTTTGTTTTCTGTGAATAAAAAACGCGATACATGCATTTTATTCATTTTTATTGTGAAGTTACTCTATATTTTATGGATTTTTGCGATCTTATCCCATCAGTTTTACCACAATTCAATAATTTCCATTTGTTTGCAAAATCTCTTAAGAATTTTGCTTACAATCATTCCTTCCTAATGCATTACTGCATCGCAGTTGATTGAAAGCCTAGAGAATCTGTGGAAAACCTATGAAAATACATTTGGCTGTATTTTCACCGAACGACGGATCGTCAATATCATCAGAAACTGATCAGACAATCTGCCGCCCTCTCAGTGATCGATGCGCGAGTCAAAATACTAAATAATAAAAAATAAAAAAAAATAATAAAAAATGGCTAAGCGCTCACTCAACCAAGTACTGACCTCGGGCGATCGCAAAGGCATACACCAACTGCGCACCTAACGCTGACAGTTACATGAGTTGCTCAAAATGGTTGCTTATTCGTTGAAATAATTTATCATTGTTTATCATGTCATTAAAGTAATTCAATATTGGGGCATATTTTTCACTTATTTCTTTTTTAACGTGAATATAATAATTGAGGTAATTTATTTGCGAGAATTTTTTTTATAGCAATGATAAATATTTTTAAAATTTGTGTAATTAAAAAAACCAGCGTGATTTTTGGAAAGCGGTAATCATTTTTCTGAATTTTTTAAATAGTTGAAATTATGTTTTGGAGCTTTAAAAAACTAATAAATGAATCTGGATTTGGGAACAGTAACAGTGATGTCCATTGCGAAGAATTAGTTGAGTTGAGTATAAAAAAAATGATAAGTTAATTATGTGCGTCTTCAATATGTTGAGATTAAAAAGCATAGTTTTATGAGTAAAATGAAATGATTTCCATAAATAATGATAACTACGAATAATTTGAGGTAGCGGGAAACGCAGTTTACCACGTTCAATTATTTCTCGTGCCTGTCCCCACCTCCGTATTATCTGGAGCGGAATTAATCCATTAATAGGATTACTGTGGACGATAGGCTTGAAAATTCTATGTACAGTATTGGCGACGAATATTATATATAAGGCATTTCACGCCTCTTTTACATTGCAAGACCCTGTGAACTCTTTTGATTCGTGCCAATTTTTTTACATATTTTTCTATACAATGAATAAGCGTACAAGTATTTTGAGATTTTTTGAAGTGCCCATTTCTGCTCGGTTTTCCTAATTTTTTCGTACGTAATTCTTCTAAATTTCTGAAATTTCATTAGACAGTCAAATAGCTGTAACTTTTTTTTAATAATCCTCAACTTTTGAAATTTTGTCTATTTTTTGGACAAAGCGGGAATAAGAAATAAAAATGCACGGAATATATTTATTTTTTTTTCGAAATGAACGTGAATTCATAAAAATATTTTTTTCCGGGAGTTGGTCAATTTTTTAACAAAAGTATGCACGTAGAGCGTAAAAATTAATAGACATATAAAAAATTCTCATGAATTAAAAGTGGTCTAACTTTTGGAACGTTGGGAGTGACGTGAAGTGCCTCATTTATGTACTGTATACGTCGCAAAATGGATGTAATTTAATAAAAACGTATACGTGCATGTGAAACGTAACATAAAACTCTATACGTCATGACGTACATACAGCATTGTATTGAATAAGATTTTAATTACCGAAATCCGCTTGGCAAAATTGCGTCTGTGGATGCTGGAGTGTACAGGAACAAGCATCTGAGGGAGACAAGTTGCTCAGTAATACGGCCAGTGTAGCCAATAACGTAAAACGCGTTAATCGTCCCATCTGAAATTACAATAAAACATTGTACCACATTGAATAAAATCTATCGAAGCGCTGCAGTGAAAAAAACTACACAAAATCACATGAAATAAAATTTTGAATAAAAATTGATTTTTTTTTCTCATCAATTTTCTTCTTCTCTCCGTGGAATCTTTGGTATATTGAAAAGTAGCAAATTGTTTGATCCTTAATTGAATATCATAAAAAAATAGACCAATTTCCGTTGCTTATATCAATTTAAAAAAATGAAACGATCCTGAAAATACGAAGATTGCGGTGTGTTTCGACGATGGAAACTTCAACATCATAAAATTAGAGTTTTTTCAGCATCTTCAAGATTCCATAACAAATCATGTCAAATTATTTTATCAAATTTCCTGCGGATTCTCAATCGGAACTCGTCTCGATCAATATTTTTAATCGGAACTATAAAATACATGAGAAAATCGATGACAAGACCGGAGAAAATGTAAAACAAAATTGTCGATGAGCTATTAGCTTTTACTTTTTATCCTAGTAATGCGATGGGGAATCGATTATCGAACATCAGGGAATGTATTTTATATATACATGTATATGTGCATTATCGATGTTTAACGGATATTAGAGTTTGTGACGCTGTGAGGCTTCTTGCCGTTGCAATTAACACTCGATCTTGCTGATGTCCTAATTGGGCTATATATATGTACATACTTGGAAGAGGTTTCTCTCCCGCGTGTAATCTTGAACTGTACAGGGCTCGTTACCGCCAGTAGGAAAGCTGTAAAGAGCCCAGAGGCTAGCATGTGCTGGCGCTTAAACACTGATATATATATATATATATATATATATATATATATATATATATATATATATGTATATAGGTAGAGAATGCCAATTTATCCACATAACCGTTAACGGTTCAATTAGCCAAGTTGATCGATCCGATCGGTCTTCAACATCATCGTCAGGCGTTGTTCGACGATTGGCTGGGTATCTCGGAGGCAAACTCATACTTATATGAATATACACACTATATATGTGTAACCATGTCAATGTGTGTGTTTGTAAGAATTGAGTTTCATCACTGTCTATACTTATGTATATACATTAACGTTTCATTATTCCTCTTTTTCCTTTGGTCGGCGACGATGGAGTAAAATATGCAGGGAACGAGAGACGCCGGCTCTCGTTATCGGTTCTCTCACAGAGACAGAAAGAGAGAGAGAGAGAGAGAGAGAGAGAGAGAGAGAGAGAGAGAGAGAGAGAGAGAGAGAGAGGGCCAGAACTGTAACGAGCTGTCGTTCCGTAAAATGGCAATATGAAACCTATCCTCATTAATTATTTATTGGCCAAGTCATTCTCTTCCTTTTCTCTCTCCCTGCATATAGTTACGTATAAATTTGATAATAAGTTGTAAATATATTATGGATACAAGACACTCCTAGCAATTTTCTTTATTTGGTACTGCATTTCTATGGAAACTTTCGATCAACGTTTTCCTTCACCATTTTACATAGAGGAGAAGATGTACACAATATATAGATTTTTTCTATTTTATGCTCACTTCTGAATAATGCTAGTTTCTGGAAAAATGAATAAAAAAGATAGTACATATTCCTGTATGGGAATCATGATCAACTGGTAGGAATGAAAGCAGACTAATTTTATCAAGCGTTACAAAATTGCAAGAATTTCGTATATCTATATATATATATATATATATGAGGTATTCCACGTCAAACCGGCGGACTTTTTCCCTGACTCTCGCCGACTTGGGTAATTATTTTTTATATGATTATATGAAGTCTAAAAGACACCCTGAAATTTTTTCAGATTTTTCTGAACAGCCATTTTTGAAAAAAAAAAAAATCCAAAAAAAAGCCCCTTTTTAAAAATCTGAAAAAATTCATAAAAATCGGTGATTATATGCCGAACATTTTAAGCTACCGCCCGTAGTGGAAGTACGATTTTTTCTGTGTGTTAATCGGCTAATAACGTTAAAAAATTCCAAAAATATCGAAAAACACTTACTCCGGCCCAATAGTTGAATATTTTCGTGCCTAAAACTAATTTTCGTTACAATTTTCGAACAATCAAATCAAAATTAGAACACCGATCCCATAGGATCCTCAAAAAGAATTGATTTTTATAAAATATGAATGAATAAAGATGAATACCTCAACATTTTGCCTGGCTCATTTTTTTTTTGTCTTGTACTGGTCTAAAATATCCCAAAAAATTTTTTGGGTACGAAAATATTCAACTATTGGCCCGAAATGAGTGGTTCTTGATTTTTTGGGAATTTTTTCAACTTTAATAGCTCATAAAAACACAGAAAAAATCGTACTTCCACTACGGGCGGTAGCTTAAAATGTTTGGCATATAATCACCGATTTTTAGGAATTTTTTCAGATTTTTAAAAAGGGGCTTTTTTTCGGATATTTTTTATTTTTTTTTTCAAAAATGGCTGTTCAGAAAAATCTGAAAAAATTTCAGGGTGTCTTTTAGACTTCATATAATCATATAAAAAATAATTACCCAAGTCGGCGAGGGTCAGGGAAAAAGTCCGCCGGTTTGACGTGGAATACCTCATATATATCTATATATGTATGTGGGATTTCTTGATTGCCAACAGGAGTTCCAGTTTCTTGATTTATTTTTATAAGTTTCGCCTGGAGGGATAATTAGCTAAATGTCTCAATTACAGGAAAAAGTATATATATATCTGGTTGGTACATTTCTAAGCTATTCTCGTATCACACTTTCTGGAGTGGATTTCAAGCGATCGCGTTCTTTCTCGCGTGCCAGTCTTCTCATATATGACGCAATGCTATTATCATTTGTGCATGTATGTGTGTATGTGTATACATACATTCGATATACGTACGTAGTAGTCTTTATTCGCCAGGGACAATTCGTTAATCGTGAAATTAGCCTCGCTCCAATTGAGACTCTTGAAGCTCGAGTGTGAGAAAAAAGAGAGACAAAAGGAAAGAGAAGAAGAGAAGTAGATATAGATTGGGAGCATATCCGATGCCACGGGCTATTGTCTCTTTCTGTGACTATTGACTATTCACAAAGCTGATGAGGAAGAGATCGCATACAATCGGACTTTATATGGTCGATGCGTCTATATATATACGTACATATAAATGTAATACCTAAAACCGTACTGGCTACGGGTGAAAAGCTTCATCGGAGATTCGTGGAAAGCTCAGATGTTCGTACACACAATACGGGGTTCCTCAGCAAATCATCAGCAGAGAGAGTGCCTAGATTTGCTCCATTAATCATTGAGTTTCGGACCACTGTGCAAAGCTTTCGAGTAATTGAGTAAAGAGGGAAAGCGGGAGACAGGAGAATAGGGAGATAGAGAGGAAGAGCGAGAGAAATTGCAAGCTCGATGTATTAACTATGAGGAGATGAGGTGGAAAGGGGCAAAATAGTGTTGAAGGTTTGACAAGCTTGACGTCGCTGCAAGCTCTACCGTTCTCGGTTTATAGACGCCAGCTGGGCCACCCCGGAAACTAAACATAGAAACTAGACGATAACCAAACTATATGATATACTATATCTATAGAAATATGTGGCTAACCAACGACGCACTCAAGCATCCCATTGACGAGGCAAATATACATCGTTAACCCGGACCAAAATAGTTCATACTGTTACGAGAAATCTCATAACGTTCTGTATCTAATATAACACGCTTCTCAATAGTGCTATTTTGCATCGTACTTTTACTTGCTCTGATTACTACTCTAAACGTTCTATAATTACTACAACACTCCTGAATAATAGTATTTAGCAGTAATAGTGGTGTTATTTACATTGAATGTACTCGGGTGATTCGGAATGTGTTTTTAATTATTTCGAAGTTAACGTTTACGACCCTCGGACTCACAGTGTAATTTGAAGTTTATCTGCGAAAATTTCAGAGAGATTTTAGGCCTAATGATACTCTGAGGACTATCGTCATTTTTTAAATTGGTTGCTAAATGGAAAATGAATCGAAAAAATGCAGTATATCTTTGAAAATCGCCTTTTATAAAAACTTTTTCTGATAGTAATTTATAAGAATTAGACATTATTTATTTCGGTTATTCAATATAGATATTAATTCATGTATTCCATGATTATACCAATTTTTGGAGTCGAATATGTTTAGGTATACATAATTGGTGAAAATATAAAAAATATAATGAATAATTGATTATTATTATTGGTATCTCTGTAAATTTCTGAGCTTTCACCTAATTCATATTCTTGAAAATAAATAAATGAATGTAAAAGCATGATTGGATAATCATGAGGTATGTGGCTAGTGAAGTATAGAACTCACAGCTAATTTATTTTCTAAATAAGCAGTCCATTTTTTTCTCAAAGTATCCCTTCTTGGGTTTACAGAAAACACAACTAACAAAAAATCTATTTTTGTTAATTTGGAGGTCTTCTGTTCTTCGATTATTTCTGAAGTAAATTTCTTTCTTCGTCTAATTTTTTTATTGATCACGTATTTTGAATTATAGGAGTGAAACCGTGGGTTGATTGGACTGTAGCTTGGTCCGTTTATCCTCGTAATTCCGTTGAACATCGAGAGTTATAAATTGCGAATGGTGTTTACATAGGGTGCACAGGTGATGTGTGTACACGATTAAGCTTCGATCGTTGAACGCCTCCCGAAGGAACGAAACGGGCCTGAACA
Source organism: Rhimphoctona megacephalus (assembly GCA_963989365.1). NCBI lineage: Eukaryota > Metazoa > Arthropoda > Insecta > Hymenoptera > Ichneumonidae > Rhimphoctona > Rhimphoctona megacephalus. The sequence goes on along the minus strand of OZ022414.1, from coordinate 12,580,235 downwards.
ATCGAATGCACAAGATATACACCATTTGAAATTACTGTACAGATATATGATATACTGTCACATGCTATAATGGGATGCTGGCGCATATATACTCAAGCCTGGTAATCATAATTTATCATACATCTGCGTATGAACGTGTAAATATAGTGAAAAGCAGTGTGCATAGTAGATACTTTGAATTATCGGTGATAAAGTTGATTTAATTATTTTTAACCCTGAGACTCTCAAAACAGTTTGAATATTTTTCAATAAATTTTCCTTATAATTAAAAACGGAATTTCACAGAGACATTTTATTTACATCGACAATTCTAGATTATTTTATTCAAACACGAATTATAAGGTATATAAACTTATTTGGTCTTCTTTTATCGTCGAGACCTCGGTAGATTCACGATGCCGTCCGTACTTTGAACATATATATGTATAATTTCAAAGCCACAGGCTCTCCAAGTACTCGAAAATACCAATTTCTCTCTTAATAAAAAACAGAATTTCAAGGGGTGTTTTTTTTTAACCGCGCAACCTCGTATTACTGGACGCAACTCGGATTATAGGAAATATATATTTCCATAATTACCAAATTTCTTTTTTTTTTCAAAAATTTTATTTTTGTCTATCACTGTCGCTATTGTCAACGTGGTTGATTGTTTGAATCGCCCTAGGTTTGAATTGTAACCTAATCTTTTTTTCCTTTTAAGGAAAATCCATTAAGAAATCCATAATTGCGACAACTTTTTTTTTCAACGTCCGAGCCTCTTCATGATTGAAAATTCATGCTTGGAAAATGTTAAATCAATATTCTGATTCCTGGTAATTGAAAATAGAATGTCAAATTCCGCGTAATTTTTTTTCCTGTCAACAACCCGTGACGCATTTTATTGATGCACTTTTGATCGATGCACTTACAGAACTGTCGCGTCGAATTCGATTCTTCCATTAAAGATAAATTAGAGGTGTTTTGTGAAATAAATTTTACGATCGTAGTTTACGGTGCGAGAGTTCTCCGTTGACGATGTGAATATGCCAAGTTTTCGTTCGCTCATCGATTCCTCCTCAAATATATGTATATTTGAGGAGGAATCGATGGGCGAATGATAACTTGGCATACACTTGTGTATATACATACATTTGCATAGGACGAATGTTTTGTTCCGTCAGGACCCTTCGGGAAGTTGAAAAAAATTGTCCGATCGTATTTTTTTTTTATCGTCCAGTACTACGCCGTTGTTCTTCTCTTTGTCTTCGTCGATCGTAAATCGAGAGACTGAAATCGCGTCGTTTTGCTCTGAGGACTGAGGACGTCAAGCTCGAAACTTTCGAGAGTTCTTTCCCTCTCGTCGTCAACCTCGTTCAGGGCCGTACCTTTTTCCTGTTTTTCTCAATGGCCAGTAATTTCTCGAATGCGATAACGATTATATATATATAACAATAAACGAACCGATCTATCGTTGGGTCACTTGCAGCCGCATATCTCGAAGACCTGGAGAAAAAATAAAGTTTTTCTCATTGTTCGACGGTGAAAGAAAATTCTTCGATTCTTGGACAGCTGCACTCGTCCGATAACGTCACTCCACCATTTTGTTCTATGCGATTTATCTTCACGTCTTGATACGACCGTAAACTTGTATTTTTTTACGATAAATTTTACTGCTAAATTGATCACCGATAAAAATAACTATTTGACGAAACAGAATTTATGCCTAAATTCTTTTATTTTAATAGTGAAATCGTAATTTCAAATGTCTTAACAATATAAATCTCTAGTAGCAACAAAAACATAATAACGATATCGTCTCCATTAATTTAACGAATTTACAACTTGTAATCGACAAAAAACATAGCTGTCCATTGGAAACTATTTTTACAACATATATTTCCATTAAAAATTTCTGTTTTATCTATTACATTGGAATTGCAAAACGAAAAACAAATATTCTCTACGAGGGAAAAATACGATAAATACACATAACACTATCCTCTAAAAACAAAAAAGCTGAATCCTGGATCAATTTTATTTCTCTTTGGCTTATTCATTGTGAGTCTTGCTCTTTCTTGCCGTCTGTTGACTTATCTCGTTCGTTTCCGTAATTTTTTAATCAAACATTTTCGTTATTTTCTTTCTCTCTGGAGATGTTATTCTTTCCGGGGCGAAATGTTGAGATTCGGATCTCGGCGCTTATTCCTTAACATCTAATTAACCGATGCAGTTTCGTAAAACGTTATGGCAAATAATCCATCAGATATAAGAATAATAATGCTCTTAAGAGGAGATGTTTTCGCGAATGAGTATCGCTGATCTTTATCTCGTTGTAACCTGCCCTGGATTAAGGCCGCTCTTGCGCTTTCGTATCACGATATCTCCAAATGAGCATTGAAAACGGAAAACAGATAATTCTTCAACAGGAGGACGAGAGAAACGAAATGGGGCGAGTAAAAGAAAAAAGAGAACAATAACACAAGATGGCCCAGAGCCAAATTGTATAAAAACGTGTATATATGCCTCGTAGAATCCATACGTACATTGTATTTACAGATGCTATATACTTTGATACAACTAAAGGAAAATATAGTAATAAAACATATACAAAAAATATATAAGTGTTGGCGAATATGTGACTTCCGGTTGGTGGATATTGGAAGGTGCAACAAAATATCTATCACCATTTTTTTTGCGATGTACTGCACGTATATATCCAGAATTTCCAGTCCGTTAACACATCGAACTTTTGTTCGGAGTCCGAATTCTCCGTTTGTCCATTATATATAAGGTGGGGTATTTCAACGTCGTCAGAAGTCATCCGGAGACCGGGCGGGGCTCTCGAGAGGGTTGCAAACTTGTATAACGTGACAACTTCACTTTCTGAATGTATATTACATACATATATAGAAATAAATGCAGGACTCTGGTCACAGTACCACGATCTATTGGAAAGAAAGCAGACCAGGGCGGAAAACGTTTTATCCTTTTATGGGCACACTCTTTGGCTCGAAAACTTTGTTCTGTCTGGTTGTACGTAAGAGTCACTGGCTGACCCGACTTCATCCTCTTCGAGGATCGTCGGATCATTGCAACTTTTAGTGAAAAAAAACTCTTGATACTCCCGAGAAATGCTCCGAGGTCACGACGAGAGTCAAATGGGTGGTGTATCAGAGGCGAAATACATCCAACTTTGCTACTTTTCTTGGGTCACTCCACTTCCGTTATTTTCCCTACGTATTTATGCCATATATATATGTGAAATGTTTCGAGTCGTATATAATTGAATTAAAGTTTTACGATGACAAAAGACGTTCACAAAAGTACTCATGTTACTCGCTAAAATATATTACCATGTTCTGCACTCGCTGCGTCATAGAATTTACGACTGTACCATTAGAAAATTTATGATTTTTCATAAATCCTCGAGATATTCTTGAAAATATTCGAAAATAACGAAATAAGACAAAATTTTTTTTCTTCATTCGAAAATTCGAGAATCTGTAGCTATTCTCGCATCATCCTTATGCCCACTTTTGATTTACTTCTCACTTTATTCCTTTTTCTTTTAGTACTTTGAATTTGATGTTACAATAAGGATTTCCTGAATAAAAAAAAAAAAAAAAAAAAAACAAAATTCGATGGATAAAATTGGGTTTAAAGCTCCACTTTGCACGACCGTTTTTTATTGTTGGAATAGTGGACCTTCAAACTACTGTGCGGAAAAACAATCTAGAACGGAGTTTCATTTCCATTATTTTATAACTGACTTTAAATAATTCGAGAATAAGGTTAAATCGCATTTTTTAAAAAAATATAATGGTTCTAAGCGATTCATGAAAGTCTCGAGGGAAGAGAATACCGGCAAAATGAACTCGCTGATTTTTTATCGCTCGTGCATGCGTAATCTCTGCACAATCGTGAGTTTGTAAAACATTCGCGATTTCTTCGCAGCAAGCCACCACGTGACGTTCTCATCTCTCTTTCTGGTCGTTTCGAGAAGTCTCGAGAAATTATAACTGCGGTGTGGGCTCATTGTTTCCGCGTTGCATTCCGCGTAAAATGTTTCCTTGTCGTAGCTTTAACTAAAACGTATATACGTATTATATACCACAGTGTATAATCATATCTATGTTTATATACGAGTCCTTGTCCTTTGCCCTTTTCTGCAAAGCCGACGCCGTCATGGAAACGAAATTATTGAGGATATAACACGCGTGTGACTCTACCCTTCGTCCCTAAAAAGCCACCGCAAAGCCCTTCATAACTTTCCGCCTTTTCTTTTTTTTTTTCATATTACTCTGTGTAACGAATGAACAATTTTCGGTCTCCGTTTTACAATTTATCTCGGCGGTGAAAAATACTTGAAATTTTTCCACTTCACGGCATTGGTAAAGCCCGAGAATATTACGGAAAAATAATGCTTGATATATGATTAAAGAAAGAATTTAGAAAAGTTACATTACTTTGTGTAAAAATGCATTAAACTGAAAAAGTTATATTTTCAACAAATACAAATTTATATTAGAGACAGTAAATAATTTTGCAAATATGCCATATTCTGGATGACCTCTCTTTACTTAATTTACTAAAAATTTATCATTTTTTTCATTACGGATGGAAAATAAAAATATTCGATAATTTTACAGAATTTAATTATTTTGTTTTTTAGATTTTTTTTCTTTCTAATTACCGAATATTATTAATATATTAATCATCATGTGATTTATCAATTTCATTGAAGATACTTCGAAATTATGAATTTTAAAGACATTTTGTTATTTCATGTTTTTTTAAATCACAATATCAGAAATTCGTGTCGTCGTTATCATTCGTAAGAAATCGATTCTTTGGGAACAATAAAACGCGCTCGAGAGACTCGCGACAATGAAAGGGGAGCAGTACGTCGGATACATTTATGCAAATGATCGATATCATTGTCCCATGTATATATATATATATATATATATAAACGCACGTAAGGCACAATTTGTTTATTGTCTTGCACCGAGAATCGATTCACGAACGACAGTCCTTGCCATTTTTCGAATGACGCGTGAACTACTTTTGTTTTGCAGTGCATACAAAGTATCTGGATCTTTGCTCTACAGGCCTTTTCAAGAATATTCCTTGCACATTAATTTCGTGCTTTTGAATGTTTGATAAAGTAGAATATATATCGCAACTGTGTGCACCCTGTTCAATAAAGTGAAGACGAATTTCTGGTGATACTGAGAAAAAAAACGTTTTTGCACTTCAACGATTTATTATTTATGGAATATTCGGTTACGTAAACATTTGAAGAACATAAATGTAAACGGCTACCGATTTCATTATTTTCAGGCGTATATTTCATCAGCTGGAAATATAAAAAAAAAAGAAGAATTTCGAAAAATGTAAGAAATGGTAGAATGAATGTATTAGTACTGTGATATTTGAAAAATTGCCAATCATTGTAATATATTATTGGTCGTCTTGGGTCAAGTAGAAATGGACGATTACAGAGATCAAGATAGATTTAATATCGAACCAAACCCATCTATTGAGTTCGCTCACGTCACAGACGTCATTGCACGTCTTCCTGATCGATTGCGCTCTTGGGCGCTGAATAGTTATTTCGACGATCTACGAAGGCGAGAGATCACAAGATTGATTGCAATTCAATTGGAAATACCAACATGACAAACTATTATAGTAATATACCATGCACGTACGTTTTTTCACTCGTTTGTCCCATGACGCATCGCAACGTGATGACCTCTTGTTCGTCTCTCCCTTATGTATCGAAGAATTCGTGGGTACAGAATTTTCTCTCGATACTTTGTGGCATGATTCATCGCGAATGGGTATCTCCATTTACCTATCCCATTTGTCTTTCAGGATTTTATATTCGAAAACAAGCATACACTGTGGTCAGCAAGTTCAGCAATATGAGAATTATTTTTCTTATAATTCATAAAAATTCTCTCAACTTGATTAAACTTTATGTAAAAAATTCTAGAATCTCTTGATTAAACAACGAAGTTTTATAAATGTTACCGAATAAATTGAAATTAAATTATATTAAATAATTTTCAATAAAAAATTAAAAAAGTTATTTATTAATTTTTCACTTGTTCAAATTAAGTTATATTTATTCAGAAATACGAATACGTCAAAAAAAAAAAGAAATGCGAGCATTTATATATTTTATGAGAAATTTAGGTCAAAATCGAAAGCATGCCTAAATTTATCATACTATTGTTTCGAGAAATGAGTTATCCTCATTAAGGAGTACATGCAAGACAAAAATTCTATAATTGCTCACAAATGTACTGTGAAAAGTCGGGTAAATAGCATTTTGATCTTACACGATTGATCAATTACAGCTTTTGTCGAATGTAAATTAATAAACACGCGTTAAGCGCTTCTTAATTTTTCCAATAATTGATTTCACCACTCTTATCCTGAACGTAAATCTAATTAGTAGTGACAGCTTACAATCAAATTAAAAAGATCAATGATCGAGCGATCAAAAGAACGCTATTCATCGTTCATGAATATTTTTTTCTCCATCCATTAACGTTTCGCTTTTCGGGCTAGATAATTTACATTTTGGCTGTGGCCAGGTTGGAAATGACTCACGAGCAATCTCACTCTTTTATCTTGTCACGATCTAATACCCGTTCCCCGTCGTTTCACGGTAGACATCTGAGTGAGCTCAATGAAGAATAGCGGGGCTAAGACACGTACACAGCATCACACACGATCGATTGGCATGCTAAGTTCGACGTCCTAGAGAGCACGCGACTCACGTTCCGATCCGATTAAGACCGGCAGCTCTCTGCAAGTATATGCGCCTGATTCATTCTTCATCTTGTATCAACATTTCTCAGGATCACACCCGTTCTTTTCTTTATTTTATTTTTCAAAGCGTCAATATTTTATTAAAGATACTCGTATGCAAACTGTATACTTAAATGCACGACCATGTGGCACGGAAATATTTTCATCCTCGATAAATTTTTATTTATGAATTTTAACCATTAATCATATTGAAGTTACAGTCTTTCGAGGGCAACAAAAATTCCTTTCGTTCAATTATCCAGATTTTTTAAATTGGTTATATCTTTTTGGGCTAATTACGTGCATTTTTTAAAATAGGTTGAGAACTAACTGCTGATTAATTAAAAAGGCTAAGTTTCGGATAAGGCGGGAAGCAAAAATAAAATAAAATCATTACGATTTAGTCTGATTGTAAGTACAAAAAATATTTCGTTAAACACGAAAAAGAAAAAATAAAGAATTGTTGCCTGAAAAAATTGTCGAAAATAATTATTTCGATCTTTTTTAACAACACGATTTTAAATTATAGAACACTATGTAATGATCGTAGAATAATACATTTGTTTAACAAGACAACTTTTTACCTTGTAATAAACATACAGTCTTTCATCGCAAAGTTCAAGTGGTTTGCAATAGTTTTAAGGTCGGCCTTAAACCGTGTGCGAGATTGGCTTGCATAAGAGGATTTCAGGACAGCTACGGTACATTTATTTCGTGCTGTATACGTGCGAAGAATAAAATCGTGGGAGGACTTTTCTTCACGATAACACGTACTTGTAGATTCTGCGTTTTTTTTTTCGTGCACAAATATTATATTATCAAATTTTGTTTACAATGATCGAATAGTAAGAATGATTTCAAGACAAAAGATTTGTAATATTTGCGATTGGCCGGCGAATGAACCACAATTTTATTGGGTAATATAAATACTATAATCTTGGTAATTTTTATATTTAAAAATATAGCGAAGCATGGATAATTTTACCAAAAATAAAACCACGAAAAAAGTCCATAAATAGCACAGAAGTATTCCGAATATCCTAGTTTTAGGTTGTTTAATCGTCACTTAATATGAAAATATACAGTAGAGGTTGTTGCAATTAACCTTAACCCTGGCATACGAGACTATTACACAAAATGGAAGGTTGTTTAAACGTTAATGGCTGTCAAGGCGTAGCACATAAACACACACATACACAAATGTACACATCTATGTATATATATATATATATAAAAAAAATCAGAACCGCTGCTCAGATTGCACCTCGTATTTATGCTAATCAAAGTATGAGTACATTTACTACGACATCACAACCCACTTCTATGCATACTTATATTAACTATACTTATATGGACATCCATGTTCGTATATATGTATATATATATATATATTATTGGTGCGTCGAATACTTCACTGCTAATAATATAATGGGTGTGTTCTTTTGGAAAATGAATCACACACTTCACGGAAGATTTATCCACGGAGTCATCAATTCAGCGGCCGTAACCAATTTTAGTGATTACACGCTTTGTTCGCAGAATGAAAATCGGTCTTTCCAAAGATTTCTTTCGTACATTTATTTTTTTTTCGCTTTGTTTATTTTTTTATCTTTTCCATTAGGTATTGGTTCTGGTGAAGTGCACTCGAAATGGACTAATCGGATCAACGATACTTTTGCTCGCAATAAAAATGCGAGTGCTGAAAGGAGGGAGAGAAAACTAGTGATAAAGGCAACACACATTCGATGCTGAATCTGACAAATGATTTTTTTGCATTGGGCATTTTGTGTATCCGAACGAGTGAAAATGGCTCCGAAATGATCGCTTTCTGACCATTCTCACGCTCTTTTATCGGTCACTAACTTGTTCATGAGCAAAACACACATACAACTCTAGAGAATTTTTATTGATATTGCCCACATTGCGGAAGAAAAGTTTGATGTCGTTCATTGAAACGAATATTCATTTTTTTACGAGTTCGATTTGAATTTTTTTAATCACGGAATTTCCGGCGCTTCCGCACACTTCTAGTTGTTAACAGATATCGCATCCCGTGTTGAATTAATTTCAGTGAAAGAAACAAAAGGGTGAGAGAAAAATAAAAGACGAGACGATAAAAAGGAAAGCAAATACGACAGTTTTGTTGCATCGTCCGCGGTTTGATTGCCGACTTGCGCCTGAAGCAAACTAAATAAACCGACGAATGAGGAATACCCAACGCGCCACCAATCGGTGAAAAAAAATCGAATAATTCAGCGGTTATTATTTAAGCGAGTCCGTGCGGTCGCGAGGGCGAATCAAAAATTATGCTGCCATGGTGAGAACGAAGCTGTGGTCAGCAGGATAAGTTGCTAGATGCAAGAATATACGAGAGAGAGAGAGAGAGAGAGAGAGAGAGGGGGGGGGGAGAAGAAACTCTTGGGTAACACGATAACGAGTCAAGTTGGATCTTAATCGCGAAATTGTCGGCTTGCAAGATCCACGAGGCTCTCGCGCGCTTACGTTTACAAAACTACACACAAACGCTAAAATTAAGTCGCTGATGCACCGTTTTATAATTTTGGAAATAACAGTTATGATGTATGAATGTATTTTAAAATTTGGGCATCGAAAATTATATTTTATTTCTCCCCACCGCTTGTTATTACGTATTTCGTAGAGTTGATATAATTTTTAATTGCTCTAAATAAAAATCCAAGACACGGTGCATTTATAAAATTTTCAAAAAAATAGTGTTAAACATTTTGTTTTTCGGTATGTGTAAATTATTGCATATTTAAAAAAAATATTTTTCTCACACTTTTTTACTTCGTCCCAATTCTGAGAAGTGGACGATTTGTAACTTTGTACGTATTCTAAAAAGTTTCATATTGCCATTAGGGTATTATACAAATTACAAATTAGTTAACGTAGAAAATAAAATGAGAAAAAAAAGAAATTTTGGCAACAATGATAATTTGAGTTAACATCGATGTAGAAAAACATGAGATGTATAAAACCATGTTGGTGTTTATCTGGGTTAATTAATGCGGAAAAAAAAATTATAAAAGACGAAAAGTTTCGGTAATGATAATTAAGGCCAACGTTTTTTTCGAGACGACAAATTGTAACCTGCTCCGCCCAAAAAAATAACCGAAACTTGGTGAGAAACTTGATAAAAAAAAGCATTTGAACGCATCGGATACGATGGAAAGTTCATGTTATTTGGAAGGAGAGAGAAAAAGAGAATTTCGCGACACCTCGCGCGTTCATCATAATTGCGTACACGCCCAGAGTGAGAGCTTTTTTTCTTTCTCTTTCTCTCATGGTTTCATATTCACGGGGAAAAAAGTTGGACGGGTTTATATATCGTTCGAGCGTATAAATTTACATACTCATTAATGCCGCCATGACCGTGTGGCCCGTGTGTTCTTTCGCTCTTGAGCAACAACACATCAACATGCATTGACGCCGGCTTGACGCTCGTTTCTGAAGCTGCTGCTGTTGCGAGACGAGTGTCTGTTGCCGGGGTATACATTCGTTTTCCCGAGTTCTCGACACAACAAAGTGATATATTGCCCTTGATTCGGTATTCGTGATAATTTGGAACACTTTTTTAATTACGACATATTTTTGCCAAAACAAAACTCCCATAAAACAAGAACAACCCATCAAAATGACATATTCTTATTTTTCTTATCTTAAAATGCAATCTTTTTACGAATTATTTTCGAAACAAGTATATCAAATTTTGATAAACAATTTGCAAAGTTATTGAAAATTAATCACATTAATAATGAAATGAAAATTCGTTTATGCTTCTGAAAATGATTCGGTGCTATATTCAGTTAGTTCACCTGACTGAAGTATGCTCTCCAATGTCGGTATATTTTCACCAATAACTTAAATTGGCCATAAATGAATAAATTGATAATTATATAGTTTCATTCGGAATAAGAAAATCAAACAATACGAGTAACGTGTGATATAGCATCTGCTGTCAATTCGGATACCCATTCTGGTTTCGGGTTTTGTTTTCTGCAAGTAAATACAGGAAATAATAAATAAAATAGAAATAATAATAAACAAATAAGAAGAAATATATATTTTCCCACATGGGATCTTGAAATACTCTAATGCAACACCATAATTTTTGTTTTTATTACGCTGTTCCAATGTTTTTTGGAGTATTGTTTTTTCAAATCAGTGTTTTAAAATAAAATAATGAGTATTATCTGCTGATTTTCATTATTTCGTGATACTTCAATGTTTCCAGGCGCAAATTAATATTGATAATGTTCATTAATATTGATAATATTTCATTATTGAGCTGATAAACTAATTCTATTTTGGTCGTGTAGCCTCAAGGTATTCACGAATGCGACAATCGTTAAATGTACAAACATCACGTTCGACTGAAATCCAGGAAATGGAATTGTTTATCTCGGATAATAAACAAGAAATATATGCGATATCGTTACTGTTAATTCATTACTGGTAAATTTTCCCTCCAATTAAATCCGGTTTTCATCGACAAAATATTTATGTATATCAATTTTTTTCTTCCCTCACGAGAAGTTTTTGAAAAACAGGGTTTGAATTCTAATTAGTGATTAAAGGCGATCGCTATTTATCAGCAGATGTTGAGTTTTCATGGCTGTAAATCGGAAACTCGCAAACTTTTGCCTCCAGAGTTTGATTCGTTCAATCTCGTTAATTTGTTTCTCACAATGAAAGCAAAAAAAAGTAAACAACAGGGATAAACTTCTTTCCCAGAGAGAACGTTTTATGAGGGTTGGTGAGGTGAAACAAATTAATTACACAATTTTTAACAGTGAGCTTATTGCATGAATTTCCTGGGGGTTATGGGAAGCTGTTTTTTTTTGCTCACATTTTCCAGCCAAGCCGTTTCGTAAGAGCGTAACAATTAAATATATTTAATGAGTAGCAGAGTCGGATCTTATTGACGTTTGCGATAAAATAACAAGGGTGTTTTCACCTTCGTACTCGTTAGTTTTTTTATTTTAGTTAGCCTTTGATAATTATTCTGATAGGAGTTTCGTAATGATAATATTACATTTAATTGATTATGAGTACAATTCAACGAGTCTCCTGAAAAAATGAGCGGATGCAGTAAAGCGGTCAAATTCATTATAGAAATATGAATTTGTGGTGACACGACATAATAATATCACAGTCAAAATATCACACGACAAAGAATCACACACAAAAATATCACGACGACAATATATCATAGCCAGGCATGAATTTTTCTAATTATTCCAATTTATTGATGTTCAATGTTGTGTGTATGTTGTGAGTATTGTCTATGAGAGAATGGATAACGGTTCAGCAGTTACGCGAGAGTGGGGATGATTCTTGATTTACCGGGTCTTTCGTATGTAGATAGTCGTAATGAGAGTTTAGCCATCCATCACAAGCGCCAAAAAAACTAATTTTTATAAGGGTTAATATCAATTCTGTATTGTGTATAACGTTATGCAACTCAAATTTTTGAAATTTCAGAAAGGAAAGCCACGTCTTATACACGATAGCTAGGTTTGAATTATATATGATTTAAAATTTGAACCATATATAATTCAATCTTAGGGTGGTTCAAATCTAGGGTGGTTAGACCTTAAATACTTGGAAACTACTATTTACACTCGGTCAAAATATTATTAACACAATTTTTTCTTTAAAAAAAATTTACTGAATATACCGTCTGAACTGCATATATATATTAATTAAAAATAATTTGATTGTGATATTTTCTCGGGGTGATTTCTTGTCGTGTGATATTTTGTCGCAGTGATTTTTTGTTGTGTGATATTTTGTCGCAGTGATTTTTTGTCGGTGATATTTTGTCGATGTTATTTTGTCGTGTGATAAAACGTCATGGAACCGAATTTATTTTTGCGATTGCAATTTCAAGCAAAAAATAATTTCATTAAATTTAACCAAATATTTGATTGATTCCACCGTTCAGTATTCAATTTCCGAAGTATTGTTATTGAATATTCAGAATTTTATTTCAACGCTTGAATATTTACCAATGAAACGTCACAGCCCTTTGTAGTTAATATTTAATAAATAGAACTTGGAGATAGAGAGAAAGCGGATGAGAGAAAAACAGAAACGCTGAAACTCGAAGATGCAGAAACGTTGCTTGGAGAATCCAATTTTATTGCTTGGTTTCATTAGCGGGTGTGCAATTGTAGCTCTGTGCAACTCTTCTACTCGTGATCGTGGCTTAGGTATAACGAACACGACAGACACATAGCCCCGAGTGCGTTGCGGTTCTCTCTCTTTGCTGTTCCTAATTATCACTCTGCAGACTAAATAGCGGTACAGCGGTTCTCAATGTTGCTGTCACAAGCATTTGTTGAGCGTGCTGCAAGTGCAACTATTTATTGAAATTTTCTTATATAAATATAGTATGCAAAAGTCAAACTGTGCAATAAACGCAGAACTGCACTCTGGTATTGCTTTCTAATTAATTAGGGATAATGAAAACCCCTGATTTTAATCGTTTTGAGCTATTAATCTGCAGCTCATAAATTAGCGGCTTGTTAGTTGCAATAGTCGGGAATTTCCTTTCACAGATTATATTTGATGAGATATTGATATGTATAAATTTATAAATATTTACTCACTTGATGAGCTTCGTGTTTCTCAATTAGATACAAATTTGAAATTGAATTTTATCATCAATTTATCAAGCTGATATTTTCTTGAATATTGCAAATCACTTGAAAATTTTACGTTTAGAGTATTGCATCGAAAATTCTAGCGTAAAATGCATAATTCATAAATACGAGAGGTTAAATTTTTTTTTCTTTACATATATGCAATAAATTTTTCAACGATCTTGGGATGTCACATAAATTCGATGGGTCGCTTTTCGATAAAATCGTTCGAGCGTTTTGCTGCGTCGACGAGGTAATCGAATGATAAAAAATGAAAGACTGCGTGAAAAAAATGACATATTGGGGGAAAAAATATAATTTTGCACAATGCGAGACAGATTGACATTGCAGTAAGTCAATTAAATTTAGTTAATTGTTTTTTTATTGTTCTATATATGTTGATCAATGCAATGTTGGCTCTGCTTTTTTTAAATTGATCGTAATCTGAAATATTCCAAAATGTTGGAGTTTTCATTTCTTTTTTAACACACATTTTTGTTCTTGAATCGGAAACAGTACAAAAATATGCATCGTACACGTGAACGATTGCTATAAATACATGAAAAAAGGCTTTGGCCGCACGTCTTGCGGTGAGAGATTGCTGCCACCGTTTTAACCTCATTCGTTTTATTGCGAGATATTGTGACCGCATCTGTACCGTGTATGCGTGTGTGACGTCATGTGATAAGGTCGATCTTTTCAGTTCGTACACTTACAATTCGACATATCGTGTGACTCATATTCGAAGCATCTTCTCTGATTTAATCTCGTATTAACTTTGTTGATTAACTGGTGTATAATCAATACGAATATATACGTTCGGATAATGCGAGTGCACTTTACTGGAAGCGAAACACTTATTGCTCTGAGTAAATTTCATCAATCATTTGAGCCCGTGCAGTGATTAACGAAAAATATTTGACTTCTCTCTTTTGAGGGTTTTTCGAAAACGTTATCGTTATTTATATTCACAGGTATATTAATTTATTTTTTATTTAAAATTTGTACTATTTTTATCTTTTTATTAAAGTATCAAACGAATTGGACATGCCGCTCAAGAAGTGTCCGGTCACGTAGAATATTTCATGTACAGATATGAGATACAGATAAAATTTCATCGTGCGAAGTAAAAGGAGGAAAAAATCAATATTCATGCAAACGGGGATTGACAATTGTTCTCGTTTCGATGACTCATCGTCAACTCGATAATCGATACATCGTCACTATCATTATTCACCTGATCCAATCGGGAGACTCTCATGTATATAAAATTACAAACGCGTAGATATCGGGTATTCGATTGAATCAGTATAGAAAATATATACACACGTACATATAGATATTCTTTTGCTAACTCGCCAATGAGTTTATCGGGAAAGCGCAACGCGTCGATATATCGGTAAACAGCGAATAGCAATCAGGAAACGTGATCGGACGCGTGTGGTCAGTCAAAAAAAAAAAAAAACATACTCCCAATCAGTTCGTGAGATTGAATTAAGAATTTAAAGTGTACTTGAAAACTCGTTAAATGAAACGAGGACTCTAAATACGTTAGAACTTGTGAATCAGGAAGAAAATTCGTCCATCAAGTACCCAAAGAATCAAATAAGTCGAAAAAAAGATCATAATAACTCACGTTTCTGTCATGAAAAGTTGAAAGAAAAAAAAAAAGCGATTCTCGTAGATTAATTCTCGTTTCTTCGCCTTCACTTTGGTATATTGCACTTCTCGACGTGTACTTTCAAACACTGACAGTATATAGCGTATACACACTCACAATAATCAAATATCTGTATATACATATAAGTAATATATACGGATAAAAAAATTGAGAAACTCACAGGGGAGTTTCTTTGCCGGTACGAAGCCCCGGGGTTTTTTATTCTCTCGGTGCGCGAAATGAAAGAAATAGCGTGCTCGTGAATATAAGAACGTATAGGAAGGAAGGAAGGGAAGGAAAGAGAGAAAGGTGGAACGAACGAAAAAAAACGTTGATAAAAAACAAATAAAACTAAGAAGATGAGGAGTGGAGAAAAAAACGCGCACAATGCGCGAAGGGAGATGCTGAATTTTTGTCTCCTCGCCGGTAAACCACCGTGTCTTAGTATATATCTATGTATATCGAACTCGCGAGCGCGTCAGGTGGCGGACACTTCTAAGTCGCGCGTCAAAGCAAGACTGGCCCAGTCCCATCGCATTACCCCGCTATTATATTCCGGGCCAGCATCCGCATGCTCTCTACGCGTATTTTTATATATATATATATATATACATGAGCTGAGGCGCGCTTATATACGCATCAAGATATACTTATATATGTATATATACATGAGATCGACTACGCGTAATGCTTGGTGCAGTCGCCGGCAGATCAGAAGCTCTTGCGGTGGGCGAGAGAAAAGTAGAAAGGGAAAATACGCAAACGAGAGCACATCACTCCGCTCAGAAGTGCATTTTTTAATATCAGTCGACGCGAGCTTTCATGATGACGCTTCTTTTTATAAACCCGCACACCTTTTTGTATTCGATCGTCATCCATCAAATAAAAATGCGAACGCAGTTGCAACGAGCATCTTGATACAATTAATATTTATAACGAAAATTGAATTTGTTACTGATGTTTGCTTCACTGGAAACGTAAAGAACATTTTCTGTTTTTTAATCAGTACTTAAAATTTTCTATATATACAACCTTCGGAAATTCTCTTTTTTTTTTGCACTATGGGCTAGACCGGATCTGCCAAATTGAGATTGATGTTTGAATAGAAAAATAATAAACGAAAAAATGACCTTTTTTGCTTTTAAATCGTAATTTATATTCTGTACTTTTTATCATTTTCTCAAAGATCGATCGACGTTTAGAATAATTACAGAGTTATCGGAAAAATTCGTGGTGTTTGGCTACAAGTTTTTTATGCTTGTACTTTGTCCAGAAACTATTAAGTTCTTTAAAATTAATATCGAGTAGACAGAGCCGATGAAATCATTATTTCTTGGGACAATGTTTTTACGGTTCGACGACCATAATTATATTTTGAGTTTATGAATGACAGGTCCCCATCGTAGTTGAGAAAACAAAATCGGGGGTGATCGAATGAAAAAATATCGTAAGTTGTGAATGACCTCGAGTGAATCGAAATGCGAAAAAAAGTAATACTGCAGAAGCAATGAATATATTGTTATAATATTTCAAATCATAAAAATGATAATAATAAAGAAAATAATAAGAAATCATAGCAAAAATAACCACTAAAGTAAGAAATGCGTACAACAACAATAAAAGTAACGATTATATCATTATAATAATATACGTCAAACAATAACAATAATAATAATAAGATTAATAATAAATAATGATAAAAATAATAAGAACAATAATTACACAGAGAATATTTTATTATCAATGAGATCATCGCGGGAGGGCGACGTCGTCGTCTGTTTATCATTTAGTTACTCCCTCGCTCTGCCCTTCTCATTGAAGGATCTCGCGTGGTCCCCCGATGAATTGTGGCTTCAATGATTATCCGAGGCCACCATTCTATCTCTCCCTTTCTCCCTCTTTGCCTTTCTTTCTCTCTGAGTCGGTGCAACTTAAGAGTAAGATGATCTTACAATTTTATGATCCATGCAAGAGTATGTCTATATGTTGGTATATAAAAAGACGTCTACATGGTTCATTACATTACGTGTGCCCACGTATATAGATATATATTATAGTGTGAAACGCGGGAGAAAGCATAACAATCACAGGAGTGAAGAGTTGTGGTATAAAGCAAGAGGTATCTGCTGCACACACATACAGAGGAGTTTCGTTCACGAGCCCTCCTGAAAATATTCTCCCCCTCGTAAGTAATTCTCAGTTTGAACTCGAACCATTCATCCGTCAATCTTGCTCCATTGATCCCCCGGTGACTTCTATGTAATATACAAAATTATACATCCGTGTATACACGTATACATATAATCTCGTTTACCAAGGGAACGAAGGATGTTGACCGATTTTGATGCTGGCAAGAGAATGAGGAGACGTCAATCACAATCGACTCTTTTGCAGGGAATTCATACACTCTTTCTCTTTCTCTCGTATTTTCTCTCTTTTTCACTATGATGCTAATTTCCGATTTGATATATTCGTTAAGGAGAGACATTGTATTTTGATTGAAAAAGTATAAATATGTAGGGATTGGAGAATATACCGATCGGATGGTTAACTCGAAGTAGATTTTTTGTACTACTTATTACTCATGTTTCAAGGTCGATTTACATGCCTTTGAGTCTCTTAATACGTCGTAGTTTGTTCAGAGTAATTCCCTATACAAATTTGTTACCAGTTGAGCAATTTTGAAGAACATTCGATTTCATTTGTCCCTGTTGTCGTTCCTTTATGACCGATGTAACCTTCTGCGTATTTATGGTTAAAAATTTAGAAGCAACTTTATTAGATAAATCGTTTTTATTTATTCAACATGTCACCAAAATCCTTATTCTTAATGCATTCTTAGCAGAATATAATTGATGACGGGTGATGGTGTGAAAGACTTCCATAAATATTGCACACAATTGGAACGAGCAAATATAAAACTGAATAGAATATTTTTATTTTATGGAAATAACGGGATCAAGAGCCGCAGTAGCAGCTCAACGTCAAGTATAAAAAAAGGCCAGCGCGAGCCCTGCCGCACTATTATATACTCGAATATGACCGTTTTTGGACTTTTTTATTTTTTCAAATCGGGCTCATGAAGGAACGCGTCGAGTAAAAAAATCTGGAGTACAGGGGCTTATTTTTTATTTTTTTTCCTTTCCATTGGTTTATTTATACATCCATCGAATCTTTAATTATTCAAATAAGATAAAATTACTAGTTTTTGAATTAACCAGTTAATTTTGTTTTAGCATATTTTTAGTTTGATTATCCACATTAAATAAATTATTTAATACTTGTTACTTAATTTATAATATTAACTTGCTTAATGAAGTACCTTCAATATTTTTCAGCTTTCATTTTAGGCTTTAATATTTTTAAGCTACATGTAAATTGATAAACGACATTTTTATTAAAATGTTGTTTGAATGAAAAGAATTTTGTTTAAATTCCTTGAAAAATTGCGATCGCTTTCAAGCTTTTAAACAGTATTTGTACACGTATATATAGAGATACGCGTCTATATTTAAATTACATATGTTCGACATAGGTACGTCTTGCATATTGAATACGTGGCCACGGATTTGCGTTCCGGTGTCGATCACACGATTCTCTCGTTGTTAAATTCGAACGGGGTTCCGAGGGCTTTATATTTCGTTTCTCGCCTGCAAGTGTCTGTGTATGTATGTCAAGAGAAATGTCGATCGTCTAAAATACAATGCGTCATGTTGCACATATATATATATATACACATGTATATGTTTATATATATTGTATAAAAAGATAAATATATATATGTATATATATAATGAGATTAGCTAGGTTAACATCGATGTATGGGTGTTATAAGATGTGCATGTGGTGCGCGTTTGTAGCTAACGGAAATTGGGGTAAGCTCGAGCTTTGTACACTTCGCCTGCTACAGAGTTGCGTATACTAGAAACGAAAGGGGAATCGATAGACACGAAGCACAGTTTCTAAAACAGGAATGACTGCGAGAGGTTTTCCATCTTTTCCGATGCTACTTTTTTACGATTTATCGAATACGATCAATCTGAAGGTCGTAAATCAAACGATTTAGCTAGATAAATTATCTGTATCGCACCTTTTCAATTTTACGAACATTTTACAGCAGTGCCTGAGTAATAATAACAGTATAATGATATGACAACATAAGATACCGGAGGTAATCAAGATCTATATATATTTATTAACCCGTCAGCGGTCGCGCTATACGTACATTTTAAACATTGGCCGCGCGATGAGAGATTTTATCAGATGTATAGTTTCAAGTGCTTAATTTAATAAATAGGAACTTGAAAAGAATTTCGTTACAGTGATTGTGCTTATTAAACACTTTTGTTTTTTAAAAATCATAAATACAACGATAATTGACACTAAAAATAAAAAAAATAATAATTAACCCTGCGCGAATCATATGATTTTTGCTGGCTTTATTTTTGCTGGATTCATGGGTCGAAAATGACCCATATGATCCGCGCAGGGTTAAAAAAATTCAAAAACAAAAATTAAAATTTTTTTTTTAACTCTTTTATCATACAGAAATATAAATTTAGTGAAAATAGAAAACAATTCAAATGCTTGTGCCGTTTGAAATTTTCGAGTAATCATCGTTTTAACGCCTTACATACGTCCAGCAGCGCCTAAAACGCGCTAAAAGAAAAACTGTTTTTAGAAGAGATAGCAATAGAAATTAATAAAAATAATTTTTACACATTGTTTATTAGTATTTAAACTTTATAAAAAAATTTATTTCATTTTTTTTTCAAAAATTACAACATAAAAAATCACGTTTCTCGAAGCACTGTGAAAAAAAAGTTGCTCCACGGTCTGCATAATTTCTTCTTGAAATGCTGATGGATCTGCAAAATGTAAAAAAATTCTTGTAAAATAAAGTTGTAGTTATAGTCTGTCGAGCCGGATTTTTGAAATTCGAAAAATTTTGGCAATTTACGGCAGTTTAAAAAAAAGTGTGCATTTTGTGTCATAAATGTCACAGTTTAATTATGTTTATAAAATTTTTTAATCACAACATCAAAAATCCAGCCCGACAGACTATAGAGAAAACAATTTCGAATAATAAAAAAAAAAGCATCAAAAAATATTAAAAATTGTATGAGTTATCATGCAGACCGTGCCAGAAAAAGTAGTTTTGAGAAAAATGCATTTAAAGTTTCAAGTGCGCGCATCAGACTCTCGTTGGGCAGTCACGTTTTCTATAATAACTTTCGATCTATGGGGAATTTGTGCAATCGACTTACACAGAAATACGTCTAAAACTATAGAGAATAATAATCTGTAAAAAAAAAATCGATTTTTTGAAAATTCTGGACGTATGTAATGCCTTAATATAAATTTGAGAAAATGTCTCACAGCGCGACCGCTGATGGGTTAAAGTAAATGTATTTCGTTCGTAAATACGTTTTTCTCCTTAAGGGCGGGTTGTTCCAACTTCTAGGTAGCTTTTCTGGCGGTTAACAGCATTGACTTGCAGACCTTTAACTGCCAGATAGGCTTACCTAGAGGTTGGAACGACCCGCCTTAAGTGATTCTTGCTACCCGCTAGACCTGCTTGATTGCCTCTGGTAATTAATTAACGGGATAATAATGATAATAATAAATTATTATTCTGGCGAAAAAACCAGCAAAATCTGCTCTGGATACCGTCCTGATAATTGGACTGAAAATAGAAATAATTATGAAAAGAGCATCATCAATACAAATATGAGGCGAATGAAAAACAAAATAAATGAAAAAGCGTACGTTAAAACAATATTGAAAAATGTATTTTTTGTGAGATGTAGTTACATAAAGTTCATAGAAAAAAATGAACGTAAACATAAATATGCAATGTAATAATAACAGCGAATTTACTGAATTTTTTTTGCAATAAAAAAAATATGTCAATACGCTTTCGAATATTCGATTTAATTTTGAATATAAAAATAATATACAAGATTTATTTATATCTCTCTTTGGAATAAATATAAATGTAGTAAAAGAATTTCAGGGAAGTTGGTTGCGTACATTTATCAAATTAATTCGTCGATTTATCTTCCGACTTAATTGCGGCTCCGAAAGATTTGCAATTATTGATTCGATACGGAAAACTTCGAGATAAATGTTTGATTGTATCATGTTTTATGATGCTTGTGATTTTATAGTCATTATTATATCGCCAAATATGACACTTGAAACGCCGCTCGTTAAAATGACGGTATTATGATTGTATGATGATATGTAGCTCAGCTTCTTAATGTGATACGAGATATGCGTCTGTCGATGACGACGAGAGGCTTTTTGCCGCTGCATTTCAGTTGGAGACGTAGAGTGTGGGCGCAGCTGAGCTCTCCCTGCAGTGAGAAACTCGAATTTGGATTGACGCACGCGAACAATTTCGTTTCATGACATCATTCCCGAGACTCCGACATATTGGTATGGACATACGTCCTCTGTATAATATTTATGCGTCTACATATATAGAGAGAATGAGCGATACAGAACGGTATTGAAAATAACCAGAGTTTTGTTTAAAACGTATCAAAATCGTACATTTTCATGACATTTCCCGGAAACTGTGAATCAATAAATAAATTCATGAAGCGATCTATATAGACATTTGTTGCCGTCTCGACAGTTATGCATACACAATTTCTCGAAATACTGATCGATAACAAAACTGCGCGTGCTGATGAATAAGATTTTCATTCACATATATATGCATTTTTCTGTAAACATTTTTAGTTGTTGTAGGAGGGTAGGCGGGTTCAAAACTGAGTGAACCGTGACAGAAACGTTCAATGTTTGAATCTGCAGAATGAAACAGCGTTTGATTTTTTTTCGAGATTTGATTTTTTGACGAATCGATTATGTTCAAGGTAAATATTCAGAAGAGCCACTTTTCCAAAACATGATGAAAACATTTTTTTTTCTTTCGCATCAGTTGGAGAACATGCCTACTAATAATAATTAGTCGGGGGAGGTTGAAATTTCCGCAAATAACATTGTTTTTTTAACAAAAAAATATAAAATTCGATTGTGACGTTTTTTCTATCATATTTAACTCAGACATCCCCCCAAAAAAAACCCCAAACAAACAAACAATTTTATTGATTTTTTACAAAATTTTATTGTTTTTTTTACAAAAGCATATTAATTTTTTACAAAATCACGATATTACAGCAGAGCAAATAAGAGTGTGGAAAATTGGCAACTTTGTCGAAACATAACAAATTTTGGAGATGCCAAAAGAAAGAGTTGTAAAAGATGAGATACCAAGAGAGATAAAAAAACAAAAAACATAAAAAAATGTCGAAACATAAAAAAATAAAGTTTGTTTTGAAAATGAATACACAGCATACGCTGTGAATTTGTTTTGAAAATAAATCCGTAGAATTGTCAATACATATATTTTGAAATTCAACGCATATCTGTGAATTTGTTTTGGACATAAATATTGAAATGAAAATTGTGTATACATACGTATATTCATGTTATAATGATGCCTATAATGCCTGAAAACTGGAAAAATGCTAAAATTGAAAATTGGTTTTTTGCGAAAAAAACCAAGTTCTATGAAAAAATTTCAAGCTCCCTCGACGGATTATCATTATTAGACATGCCTGTTAACTAATAGAAACGAAAAAAAAAAATCTATCACCATTTTTCGGAAAAGTGGCTATTCTGAATATTTACCATGTTTAATGTCAGTCAACCTGGAAGATGCAATGAAAACAAAATTATTGAAGGGAATGATCCACTTAATTATTTCTGTCAAATTAAATTGCATACTCAAGTGAATTGAAATAAAATAATTAAATAAGTGATTACTGTTAATGTTTGAAAAAAAAAATTATTCATGTTTTTGTGTACGTAGATATTTTTTACATGAAACATCGAAGTGGTACGAGTAGTGGTTAGAAAATAAAGATAAATTGGTGGCAGAGTGTCGTTATTTTAACG
This sequence comes from Rhimphoctona megacephalus, assembly GCA_963989365.1. Classification (NCBI taxonomy): domain Eukaryota; kingdom Metazoa; phylum Arthropoda; class Insecta; order Hymenoptera; family Ichneumonidae; genus Rhimphoctona; species Rhimphoctona megacephalus. The sequence goes on along the minus strand of OZ022414.1, from coordinate 12,557,135 downwards.
AGTAACGCCATCCTTGACCCGGCTTTTCCGAGACGTATGAATCGAGAATTTTCTGCTTAATTTGTGTATCTCAGTAATTTCCGGTTAACCATGTAAGGGTATCTTTGAAGCGTCACTTTTTTCCCCTGTGAATTGGCCTTCTCTTTATAATACCCAGAAGTCGTAATGAAAGATCTAAAAAATCCGCTCTCGCCTAATTCGCGGGCGCGCGCGCTCGTCTTATCTCAAATCGCGCGGCTTCTCGTGAATGAGATTGTTGACCGGTGAGTCATATTGCGAGAAAGAGAGAGAGGGAAAGGGAATATTTTGAACGTGGGGGCGAAGAGAATATATGCCACAGAAAGAGACGGAAAAACACACACATACACATACACACACACCCGCAAAGAAAAGAGTGAACATATTTTTGTCTGCGATGGCGGAATGCGACCGTTGAGTCTGGATTAACCTCAGTCACATCGTTGAGATTTTATAATCTATATATACATAAAGTCTAAAATCTCAAAGTATACTTATGTGGTCGAGATTACCCATATGCAAATATATATATATATATATATATATATATATACAAGGAATATCGAAAATCCGAAGTAAATAAAACCTACGCGAGGATTTAATTCGGGCGTGGTTCCCCCGAGGCCGAAGAAATTTATTTGGCACGGTATTTAAAAGACACGAAAAAAACGAAGCTGTAAAAAAAGAAAACAAAACTTACAAATCACATGGTATTTATATCGTCTATAATTGGCTCGCTTTTTCTAGGACGTAACTAACGGTTGTATTTTTTCTAGTCTGTTCGTCAGATCATTAAAATAACAAAAATAAAAGCAACCTCGGCAATCACAACAACGAAAGTCACTACAATAACAATACAAAAATTATTATATTGGATTTTAAACTTAATTCCCGCTGTTTTTCAGTAAAAATAAAAAATATTTTTTATAGTTTACGGTACATTCTATTTTATTCGAAGTATTCTCCTTCAGAAGCTACGATCTTTTCCCATCTTTCATGCAACAAATGGATTCCACGCCAAAAGAAATCATTTCTTTTTGAGGCGATCCATTTTTTGATATCTTCAAAAGACTTGAAATGCTGTGATGACAAATCATTCTGAATCGCTCGAAACAAATGACAATCAGACGGTGCTATGTCCGGTGAATACGACGGGTGAGGTAAGAATTCTTAGTTCATGTCCTTTATATACTTTTTTACGGTTTCTGCTATATGTGGCCGAACATTGTCATGGAGCAAAATTAGTTTGTTATGACATTTGACGTACTCAGGCCGCTTTTTTCTCAATTCCTGGTTTAGTTTCATTAATTGTTGTTTATAGCGAATAGCTGTGATCGTTTCACCCGGTTTCAGCAATTCGTGGTACACCATACTTTCTTGATTCCACCAAACACACAGCATCACCTTTTTAGCATGAATATTGCGTTTTGGCGTTGATGGACCTGGTTCACCTGGCAGTACCCATGCTTTTTTTCCTTTGGGATTTTCATAATAAACCCATTTCTCATCGCCAATTACGATTCGATGTAAAAATGACTTCCTTTCGCATCGTTCAAGCAGCAATTCACAAATCGTTTTTCGTTTTTCGAGTTGTCTCTCGTTTAATTGATGTGGTAACCAATTTCCCGCTTTTTGAACCAGTCCAATATTATATAAACGTTTTCTAACAGCCATTTCAGTAACGTTTAATGTATCAGACAATTCTTTCAGTGTCTGACATCGATCTTCATTGAGTAAGACCTCCAATTCTTCATCTTTAAATTTTTTCGGCTGTCCTGGACGTTCTTTGTCTTTAAGGTGAAAATCGTTACTTTTGAATCGTCTAAACCAATCTCTGCACGTTGTCTCAGATAGAGCATGTTCACCATAAGCTTCTTAAAGCAAGCGATCACTTTCAGCAGCACTTTTTCTTAAATTAAAGCAAAAAAGCAAAGTTTCCCGCATATGCTGTTTCGTTGGTTCAAAACCTGACATTTTCGATATTATAAAAAAAGTAGCGTGTACAAGTAGTGTGTACTCTCGAATACTGAATATTGCAGATTATGTCCAATACTTCAACACAGTATAGTTTTAGTGTTACTTCTATGAAAATAATACTAATTACTCCATCTTACATAAAACAGTGGGAATTAAGTTTAAAACCCAATGAATTATGGTAATTACAGCAATTATATTAAATATATAAAAATGGGTAATGAAAGTGTAAAAAATATCGATACAACTTTATTAGAATGCAAATTTAAATTGGTTAATCAAATAAATACACTCACAGGCAGAGCTCACTGTATTTTTTCGTCTGTCAAAAAAAAGGATAAGATGTGAAAACGTAAAAATTCAGAGTAACAAATGGATGGTGCTGCGAGCCGTGGATAGTTCGTGGTTACTGGAAATCAATCATTTTTCCTGTTCACGTATATGTGGTTGTGTGTATTACATGGATACGAATATCGTGTATATTGTTTTATATACCGGTTCATGCATATTTGTATCCTATACATATTTATACATGTTCATTACATAGAAACGGTACATAGATATATGGGAGTTTTAGAAAATTTACGATCGCGCCCTTGTTAGTTCAGGGCGTGGATGAGAGTTCTGTAACGTTAGCGCGATAAAAAGAGAGAACAAAAAGCGACGAAAAAACGAATGAAGTTTGTAGTATTTTTGTTTGTGTCTCTGGGTCTTTCGTAACAAAATATATGTAATGCAGAATGAAAGCTTTATAAACCAGAAGGGATCGATGAAAAAGCTTGCCGCCCCTCTGTTTCTGTTGTCGCTGTTTCAAACTCTCCTCACCCAAGAGGCGATATATACATATCTGAAAAATAAATTTTCCTCTGGTTTTTTCACGACACTGTCGTAATTTATTCCTAGCCGTTATATATTTCTCCCGGCGTATATATTTCGTAACAATGCGCGAACGCGATCCGACTCACGAAATCCCAAGAGAATCATGCAGCTCTTGGTGCTTTCTAACACAGGGTATAGATATATAGGTGCACGTTCTGACAATGAAATGCATTTGAAGTTGTGTTGCAAGGTATAAAAATGTCTGACTGAGTAATTTGTTGATCGTTAACAAATTTTTTGATACGACTTCCTCTAAAAATACTTGGCCTTTGTTAGCGGAGGACAGTTGGGCCAGATGACATTTTCCTTGATTTGATAATAAGTTCTACGTTGTTGGGACACAACTCGACATGTTTGGAAACGCTTTTACTGATATTTAACTTTTTTTCTCGTGTAAACATATATTCGATTTTTTTTTTTCAGACATTTTTGTACGATCAAATGAGGAGCTTTGATGGCTTTTTTCGATTTTTGTTTTGTAGTTTAGTCCCGAGGCTTTAAAAACACAATAAAGGTCTTTTCGAAGCGAATTAATATAAAACATACAATAACTCTGATTACCTTGAAGTTTTTTGCTTTTTGACGTGACAGATGAGATTTTTTTATTATTTATTTTCTCGCAACCTCATCTCTGTTCCGTTCGTTATTGATGCTACATCTTTTCTCGTTCGTCACATATTTCACGATGTCTTTTTTTTGTACATACCCTTCTACGACGTGGACCATTATAGAATTCTCAGAGTTCGCGTATAGACGCGAGCAACGTGCGTAAAGACCGATTTTCTCGTGTATTAGACGAAGAGTGTGACGTAGTTCAAAATATTACGCCAGAATCGTCACGGAATGACAGGATAGACAATCCGGCGGGTGATCAAGTATCTTAAGAATCTGATGAGAAAAAAAGATAGAAAGAGAAACAATAAGGAAAGAGATAATACTGAAGTGTCCATCGTTGGATGCAGGGCATTTTTTGTCTTTATTTGTTATATTTTTTTTGCAGATTAATACTACACAAATAAATCAAAGTTGTTGTAAATCTGCTTAGTAATGAATTAAAAAAATGCGCATATGAAATGTGGCAATTAAAAAAAAATTACAATATTGAAAAATTTGAATAAAAATGTTCACTTAATTCTAGTTGTATATACTTTAAAAAGTCGTTAATTGCGAGTGAAGTGAAAATTATGATTCGAAAACAAAAACCTTCAAAATGAACTAATATTAATTAATTGTTCGTGAAGTGTTTATTACGATAGTTTCAGGACTTATTTAATCATTATGGAACTCAGAGTACACTTCGAAAATTACGATTTTAACCCCCATAGATTTTTTTTCGTATCCCCGGCTTTACGTTGATCGATAATCACTAATATATTGAGTCTTGTAAATCAAGGACAATATGTGACTTCCGAAAATTGATTACGTTAAGAGTTGGGATGCTTCTGATGTACTCACATTCTCTCGAATCGATAATTGTGCAAGGGAATTAATTATGCAAATATTATACAGAGAGGAGAGGATGAAAATGACATTTTACGAGTGTCTGAGAGAACGTGATAATTGGAAAGAAGGAAAGAAAACATAAACGCAAGAAAAGAACGTGATGGAACAAACAAACCGGACGTTTTATTCCGTAGATTGATTTCTAGAAAACGAGGACGATATTCGGGAGAGGATTCAACCAATCATTTCTACGAAAACAGAGGACTCTCTGGTTTTATTTGCCAAGCTAATGACACTAAAGTGTTATTTTTCTATTATATGATGAGTCAATCGAGGATCTCACTTATCTTTGATGATGCTCATTTTATTCGGCAGAACAACAACTCTTCTCTTTACGGTTCTACCGCTATCTACTCTACTCTCAAATATCCCTACTCTTAGAATTACATATATTATTTGTACAGTACAACAGTTCTACTCTTGTATGGTCTTCAATCCCCAATATTAAACTAGACATGTGAGAGAGTAGAAAGGTTAAACGATTATAGCATAGAGATGTTCAGAGGAGAGTTATTATGGAGTAAAGCTGTCATAGTAAAGTTGTTGCAGTGCAACAACAAAACAACTCTTTTCTTCAAAACTCTTCTCTATAACAACACAACTCTTAAACCCTCTATACAGAGCTGAGTTGTCTTGGGGTTGATATGTAAAAACTAGAGTTGTTTTGTTGGTGTGATGTATGAACTCCATCATTATCCTTTCTCCTCGATAACAACGCCACTCTTAAAATCTCTAGATTCGAATAAATTACAACTCTCCTCGCTACCATGTCTATTCTTTTATCACCATTGATCTCTAACATCTCTCCTCGTTGTACGGTATGCTCCGAAATATTACTATTCAGAAATTTGCCTACTCCAGAATAACTCTGCTCCATAACATGGCAATACAATAACTTTACTCATTAATACTCTACTACAGACCAACTCTGCTCTTGAATATCGCTGCTCCTAATTTTTTTTGTTTTCACAACAAGTCTACTCCGGGACATATTTTATAATGAGTAGAAAAATACATGATCATTGAGGACACAAAAATTAGTATATTTCGGAGTTGAGATGTTGCGGTAAAAAAATAATGTCAGAGCAGAGATATTCAAGAGTAGAATTGTTCTAGAGTAGAATATTAATAAGTAAAGTTGTTTAACTGCCATATTACGGAGCAGAGTTATTCTGGAGTAGAGATATTTCTAAATAGTAATATTTTAGGGCGTATTTCACAATGAGTAGTGATATTATAGATTAGAGATGTTACAAGAGTAGAGATAGAGATGTTATAAATATCAAGAGTCGAGATGTTCAAGAGCAGAGTTGATAGGAGTATAGTTGTAAAGAGGAGAGTTGTTGTTCTGCCATTTTATTCTAACTTTTGTTAATCCAGTAAAAAAGCATAATAGCGATGTCTCATTGAAAAAATTCCGATACAAGGTACTTTGTAAAATACTTCGATAAGAGTTCAATGATAAAATAATAAAAAGATATAAATCGATGTATACAAATAAAAAACGAAATAAATAATGATCTGTCATAAACGGACAAACAATTCGGTATCAATGATGTAATTCATTGATACTGAACATATAAAATAATAGGAAGGTATGAAATAACCCAAAACATTATTTTCATTTGCGAGAATATTATTTTTATCATCATTATTTCTTGGTATGTACAGAGACTCGAGATTCTCTGGAATGCGTTTGAGTGAATGATGTAACGGGAGAAACCGGGCGCAAATGGCAAGAATCACATGCCGAATGAGCGAGTACAAGTTCTCGCACAGTCGTTACGGCAACGTGTTTTATTTCGTAACGCATGCGTATTAGTTTCAAGTGTATAAACGAGAGATGAAAGGAAATAAAGAGTTAGAGAGACGAAGGATTTTTTAGGGTTGACCTCGGGATAACGAAGTGGGTTTCCCTCCTGGCTCGTGATCTTGACGAGAGCAAACGTAATCAACACGTTCAACTTTGAGAGAACCCTCGCACTCCTGACCGAGTCCGCGAGATAAAACGTTACGGAGAAATAAAATCCGCGGTTATTTTCTCGTCGTCAGTTCGTAGAGAAAAAAGACGAGGCTGAAGAGAAGAGGTGTGATGGAATGAAATTCCGCGGACCAGCCTCTCTGGATTTGCCACGCACGGCGCGTTCTACGGATATACGCACTGATGACGGAATTTGGCACGAGAATCATCGTCACGCAGCCTCTTTTGCTCTTCTCTGCTCCGTCTTCCTCTCTTTCTCTTTCTCTTTCTCTCTCTTTCTCTTTTGCTCATTTTATCTTCTTTTGCCTCCGTATCTCATTCGCTTCGAGGCCTCGGCCTTGAAATACAATCGTGAACGACTCACCGTATTCGGCAACTCTTTTCAATTATTTTCGTCGCCCTTGGACCCCACTCTCGATTTTTGTGACGTATTTTTTATTTACAAACTCAAATATTGAAGTTCAATGAAACATTCTTAGTAAACTAACAAGGATGCGATTCTCAATTTTTTGCGCTATAGGGAAAAGTGGGGTAATTGCGAGCACCTAAGGGAAATTGAATAAAAATCAATTAAATTACATAGTTTTAAAATCAATTTTCGTTGCATTTTATTCTTTCATGTCTTGTCTGTGACAGCTGATACAATTTTTTATAAAATAACAAAACAGTCGTTAAATATTTAACAAAAAAGAAAACTTTGTGAATTTGGATTTACCCCGATTCTCTGGGGTAACTTCGAACAGCTTTTGGGATAAAGCCGAACCAATTGGGGTTATCATGAATAACTTAAATTATAACTTCACGGAGAGAATTTTATACGAAAAACTGCTATGATTACATTGGGTCGTGGAACCCTATCGTCGCTTTTGAGCAAAATGTACTATGTTTTGAATGGAAAAAGATAGTAAATTTCTTCACAATGGTCGACACGGTACATGCCGCATTGTGAACATGGTAATTTTTCGTATAAAATGCACTCCGTGTTGCCACGCATGTCACATCACAGACATATCCAAACGAAATAATTTATGTTTTAATAATGGTGAAAATAGAACGTCGATCTTTCTTTGGTCCCGATGATCATTTTTCGTCAAATACCAAAAAATAGTGGTTTTTGGAACGGAGTATGTTTTTGATGCTTGTCCCATTGACACATTTTTATTTTTTACATCGTCAATTTAAATTGTCGATATTATATGCTGATAATTTTTTCCGTACACAAAAGCCGTTCGCAATTGCCCCAAACCACGAAATGTCAAATGTTAATTAATAATTAAAAAAAACAATAGAATCGACTCAAGTTTAAGCTACATTATTGGTAGTTACATTAAACTGGGATGCTAAAATAATTTTCTCAACAACATTGAGATCAATTATCCCGTAAATTCATTAAGTTATACCATAGGCAAAATTTACATCAAAGTGTACGAAATTTTATAATGGATCTTACCTCGAGGAAAATATGAGGCTTCATACATCGAACAATATGACAATACTAAACATCGATGGGGCTATCGCATGAGAATAACAGGCCCGTGAAATTACGGGTCTGGGAATATAAAGATATTCTGGTGTTCGGATTTATCCCGCGTTCGCAATTATCCCAGTTTCCCTCACATTGTGCAACGTTTTTTTGAAATTTCGACATATTTATTTTGTGAGGTTTATCAATAATTTTTCATTTTTGTTCTTAACAGGGCAGATTTACATAAAGATTTTTTGTCATTTCGAAAATGCAGAAAAGAAACAGTCCCCATTGTCGATAATTTTTGGGTCACGTGCGATTTTTTCTTGTTTTTCTTTTCATTTAGTGGGTTGTTTCCGTTTTTTTTTTTTTTATTTTTTGAATGAACTTAATAATGCGCAATAGAATTTCGTTGATGTAAAAGCCAGAATTATTCTTGAGTTCCGTTGTATAGGTTGTACATTGCAATCGGAAAATATGGATAATATGTTGCGCCCGCAGCAGCAACATAACGATTTTCCTAAAATTTATTGTCCATTGTAACGACTATCTATAATTCGTCTGGTGTTTTTCATTCGAAAAGTTTTTTAATCGTACGGGGGTTTCGAATTTCTCTGTGGTGGCTGTTCACGTGTCCGAAACAAACTAAACTAAAATGCGAGATTTTTATTGACGACGAATCGACTTTGCTCTCGGTGAGCAATAATAGTTTTGTTGTGTGAGTGCTAATCGTAAATGTAGCTCACTCGCGGTGTAATGACGTAATAAAAATGGATAAAATATGAGCATTTGTAGAATTTATAGATTTTCCGTTGGACCACGTTGCACATTCGCAAATAAATACACTTGACAAAGTAGCACGTGCTCGACACTAAATTCGACTATAAAAATAAATTTATCAACGCGAAAAGGTTGGTCGCTCATTGAATGAAATTTCACAAGGATTATAATTAAGCAAACAGTCAATTTTGAATAAAATTCGGATTGATTTTTTTTCAGAATAATTTTTTTTGTTGATTGAAAAAATGCTGTTTACGAATATACAATATTTGATCAGAATATACTCAATCTATGTTCAAATAGTTCTTACCAGATTCTTAAATGTTTGAAATTATTTTTCGTTCATCATAAATTATTGCTTTTATGCAAAAAGTTTTAATTTGGTGGTTCAAAACTTTGGTATTGAAACATGTTTCATACAATGGAATTAACAATGGCACGGCTTAGATAGCGCGAAAGTGACGCCTTCTATTTTTGTTGCAACGAAAATTGAGAATCTCGTAACGTATCAAAGGGAAATTCTATATTCAAGTACCAATTTAAGCACTGGTTGTCTAACATCTCGAAAGCTAACGGGATTCCGTCGTGCGCATGTATAAAGAGATTGAAAATTCGCGGTGTCGTATTTCGAGAATTTTCATCAACGTTCACGTTACAAAAGTGAACAGAAAAAACTTCTCTTGTTCCTTAAATGTTTATTGTATCGAAGAACATGAGATACGCATAAGTAATAAAACTAAGCCAATAAAAGTGAAACCCTACCGATGCCGGGTAAGCAATTCGGTGTTTTGTGTCCTAAAGAAACATTTTTGATCTTTCATCTCCGACGAGGACAACGATTTTGCCTGATAGCAATGGATGTAAAATCGAAATAAATAAAATCAATAGTGCATTAATTATAGAACGCGAATATCGATAGAGACGAAATTGGAGAAAAATCGGAAAGGCTAAAAAATCAAAAATATACAGTAGTTTATGCAAATTTAAAATAGATGAACATGTTTCATACAATTTCAAATAAAAGGCCATAAACCTTCGTAAATATTTGACGTGCATTATAAAAAATTGATTTCGAAAAAAGAGGATGTAGAAATTTGCATCGTTGGAACGGAACGAAATTTCTTTTTGTTCGTCGAGTTCTAAATTTATTTACAATACCCGGCTATGAAAACAGAACGGGAGTTTTAGATATCAAAAAACTAAATACCCTTAAGAACTTTGGAGAATTTTAAAAATTAGAGAATTTAGTGAAAGAAAAATAGATTTTCCGTTGCCTTTCGACGATGCAACCTGCAAAGTCATAAAAAAAATCATTTCGGATTTAAAAGTATTATATTTTTTCAATACGAAGGTTACCTAAATATTAAAACAAAAAAGTAATTTAATAACAGAAAGATCATGGTAAATCTGTACTAACTTTGCGAGGCACCATAAATATAACAACTAAGGTGGCCTATTGTTTGTTTTTATTTATTTCAATGCTAAATTAACCCTTGTTGCCATTAGGACTGTATACAATTCATCGTCGTGCGTAGAGTCCTTTGAACTTTGAACCGAGCGTCGTGACCGCGGTCAACGGGCACTTCGTTCACCACTTTGCGCCTATCGTCGTGACTTTGCTATAGCTATATATGTCTATGAACACATATATCTAAAGCTGCGCATAAATTTACAAGACCGTTGTAACGTCGATGCAGCTTGAACTGCATATGTAATGCAAACTGCAGTTCCCTATTACATATCCATTCGAATAGCTATCGTGGAAAATGTTTCAGCTTGTAGAAAACTTATATGTTTCTGGTAGCAATATTGATGTCAATTAATCTGATGGTAATCGGGTTTTATTCCATTGCAATTATTTACTTTGCAGATGCTTATTATTCTGAATTATGAATCGTTGAAATGCAACGATGTCTTCTGACCTTTTGATTTCGTTAATTTAAATAAACGTCGAATTAACTTTGTTGCATATTTAGTCTGGAAGTTGTTAAAACAAGACTTAGCAAAAGTTTATTTCATTTTCGCGTCTATATTTGCAAATAAAAATGATGGAAATAAAAACAAATAAAAAATAGATCATTAAAGGAAAATTTTCGCACACCACCCAATTCACTCGGGCCCTGAATTGGTTTTTATTTTAATGTCACATAAAAGTGAGAATTAACTAAATAGTCATGTTAACCTACATTTTCGTTCTTCGAATTTGAAGCAATCTGAAAACATACGATCCCAGAAACAACCCTGTTCAAATCGTGTACGTAAAATCCAGGAAATAAAGGGAAAAAAATACTCATGTAGGTGAAATTGTCGAACATGTGTACTGCATAAGTATGCATGCTTGCATGCATGCACTGAGAGTGCAGCGGAATTGAGAGCAAGCCTGAGGAGACCGGCTGGTTGGCGCCACTCTTAGAACTCTACCGCGTTCCTCCTTTCTCGGAGTTTCAGCGTCGCAGTATCAAACTAACGCGTCCAACGGGACCTCACATATATACAATAGTATACATATGTATATCTTTCCACATATATAAGCATAGGTGTTATATTATGCCCATACCAATATAGATACGTAGATTCTGAGAGTTTTCAAGCTCCTCGAAAATTCGTTGGTCTCATACGTATGTGTAAACGAACGATAAATTTTCTGGCAAACATCTCTCGTTTTTTTATGAACGATCAGTCGAAAACAATATTTTCCGAAAATATTTTCAGACCATTGAGAATCATTTAGTATGAATTGATGCAGACAAAAGTTAGGAGCCAAAAATAGATGTTTTTTTCAACGTTATTTGTTTATTTAAACAGAAGGATTCCGATCGCAATAAATTTATTCGCTTGATGAATCTTCTTTATTTATTTTCAGTTCAAAATGAGTATTTACTTTGAAGTGTAATGTATATACGGGATAATGTTAATTTCTGTTTTTTTTTTTTTACATCTTTCTTGATTTCAACGATGGCGTCAGAGTTGTCGATATTTTTACGCGTAGGTCCATTTTCGATGAGGTAAAAGAGAAGCTCAAAAAAACAGGATTGAGAAGAAAAAGGAAAGACGAAGAGGAAAAAAAATAAAAAAAAAATAAGCGATCGTTACACTGACGTTGCCTGGACTAGTGCACTGAAAGCAAGTTTATGTACGTGCTGGAAAACCTAATTTCATGACACTAAAGACGCGTACTACGACAGTTTCCCTGATCAAATTCTGAGCTTTCTAGCCCTCATGCAGCGTCAATTTTCTCATTCTCCATTTCTTCGTCTCTCTCTCTCTCTCTCTCTCGTATTGAATTTTGCTATTTCCGCAAACTATTTAGTCCTCAATTCCAAATAATTGACAAATATCCTTAAATTCGAAACTCGAACTCCTGGGTAAGGAAAAGCTTCTCTATATTAATAATTTTCCCTCGTTAATGTCGTGGTCGTAAATAATGAAGTCCTGTTAAAAGTACAATAGGGATATTTTAATCTCGTTACGCATGAGTTTGCGTAATCATTACAAGCGCGTTGTACGTATCAACCGCCTTGAATGATCGATCTGTCGTTCAACTTTCCTCATTTAAACATTAGGGGATGAAAACCTTTTTCCCAGGTGAGTTTAAAGTTTCCGTGTTCGCTTTACGTTTGTGCTTTAAATAATGCATAACAAAAATGCACCTCGAGACTTCTTAATGCTTTATATGCAAATTATTCATCTCGTCTTTGGATTCTTGAGTAAATTTACAAATAGTTGCGAGAGTTTCGTTCATAATTATGAAATTTTTCTGACACGATCAATTTTCCTTTGATGAAAATTTGTTACAAAATAAAAAGATAAATTTGTGGCCATTTACATTTAAGTCGTATTTTGTTCCATTTGCAATGGAATTGGTTTTTTTTTTTTTTATATTTACATGCATCGATTTCGACATTCGATCATAATCATATTTCTTAAAATATTTTGACAATAATTCTACTTCACTGAAAACCTGTAGACAAAAAAAAATTTTTGAAAGTTACATTTTGCGTAAAATATCTGACTTGAATTTCAATTGAAAAGTTCATTCGAATGATGGCGCGATTGGCAATTTTTGGATATAGGCTCTTGTAAAAATGGGCATTGCAAAGAGGATCAAAATGACGGTGATAATTTGTCCGATATCTTGGCCGATGCTATCAGGTTTGTTATTATACGAGATATATACATGATGTTACTCTACGCTGCGGATATTTGAGGAGATATTCGATATTTGACGAGAGGGAGAACAATTTCATCGGAAAACCTTGGACAGGCTCTCGGGAATAATAGTCGATAAATATTTGACACGAGTTCGACGTTAACGAGTAGATGGGGAAAGCCCTTGACGGAGGTTCCGGAACGTTTGAAAGTCCGTAAGAGGATTATAGATGTCGCCTCATTCCCGTTCGTTTTGTAAAACTTTCGAAGCTTTCCTCGTGTTCCAACAGTGGAAACATACCGGAATAATATTCTCGCCTAGCCACTGCTGAGAGGGACGAGGGTAGGATTTATCCTCCTGCAGGGTATTATTTGCGCACGAATTCACGCCTTGTTTCACCTCCGAGCTCGTTGCAACTTTAGCCCCTTTTTAATTAATAACTCACTCGAGTCTATGGCGAAACATCACAACGAGCCATTTTTTCTTAATCCTTTCCCTCTACAAATATTATGCAACAAGCCGTAAACAAATGTCCATTTTCGAATTTGAGAAACCGACTTTCGATAAGGGTTTTTTTTTTTTTTTTTTTTTTACATAAATCTGTAAATAAATGTATTTTTGCAACGTTTTCCTAGAACGAATACTGGTAAAATATCTCTTCGATTTTTATTTTCTCGACCCCATTTTGTGCTGAAGTAGGAATTTCATGAAATTCTGTTCTCGGGTGGAATGCGTTACGTTCAATCCCAGAAGTACAAAGGAAAAATGAGAAGAGTGGTGCACATATTTGTACACAGATACTATTGGATGAACAATGGGAATTGAGAGACAGATAAAATTCATTTTATGGAGAAGGTACGATTGATGACCAATGGCGATTGGATGGAACTCATATTCATCTCTCATTCTTTTTCTCCTTTTTCTCTTTTTCCTTGCCAATTCATATTGGAAGGATCGCTGTACTCCGGAACACTAGAGGATCGTGATTTTTCTGCGAATGGAAAAAAAAATATTACTCCAATCTCAAAGAGTATTGAAAGCTTTGCACAAGTTTCTCGTTCCAAGAAATGGCCATAGGGCATAATCCGTAAAATGTTCTATATAATTAAAAATGTGATGGAAGTTCATCTACGTTCGTATATAAATATATTTTTTTTCACTATTTTCTCCATCAACAAATAAACATAAATTGGATCGAAAGGAAATGTTTGCCATTTCAATGGTCCGCGGTTCACTTTTGTGTATTCGGGACATTCGATAAGAGCGCGAGTATTAGACGGAGATTCCGGTTGGCGAGGAAAACGGAAAACTCGTTGAGAGACTTCTGGGATTTCTTGGAATTCAAATCTCCGACCAAATATCCGACAATCCCAATATGTATGAGCAAAAACATTCATATAAATTTTTATTTGCAGTTCCTATATCATATATTTACAAATATATATATATATATATATATATATATATATATATATATGCCTTTTCCATCAATTTACGAGGTTTATGTATTGCGACGTGAGGTGTTGGACCAAAGTATACCAACTAGATTCCTCGTGTAGCCTTATCCACACTTTAATCGATGCGTAAACATACTAAACGATATCTTTACTGTCCCATTAAATGCGCTATAACCAACCGTTACTGTGCAATCTTATATACACTTTGCAAATATGTATCATTATACCGCGATACGTTTATATATCCATAACTACATGCAAAGGGCTAACAGCTGTACATATGCTTGAATATAATGCGAACACTATGTAAAAGGATAGTGTTACGTTTATCCAAAGGAAGTAAGAGCTGGAAGAGTCGTTGAGTCCAGACAAACGAGTTGCCGATTTTTTTAGATGCATCTTTTTCTTCGTGTCGTACGGGACGCAAAAATGAGGTAAAAAAAAATGTAAAATTGCGACTGGGAGGTAACGACGTTTTACTGTACAGATATATGCGATTTGTACGACTGTTCTTTATCTAATTCGCATATATACTTTGTCGTGTATAGATTTTTATAAAATCTCCAAACCGGAAGTCGATTCTCCACCGCGATCCTCATCGAAGATTATATCTAATATACGCATATTTGCAATGGGTGTTTATTTGTGATTATTGTACACTCGTAGGCTCGATCCACGTGTAAACAAATGGATAAGTCTCACAGTGCATCCTTCTTCGCGATAAGAGCGCAAACAATTCACGGTCTAATATGTTGCAGTATTTTCGATAGGTAGAGGCAAAGTGCGAATTGATGTTCACTAATACTTGGTACTTCCACTTTTTTTTTTTTTAAGCGGGAGCATCATTGTTGTGTGTGTAATGGATCAGTTTTATATAATTTGATATCTCCAGTTTGGATAAACAATCGATTATGAGATTTTAGATAATTGTTATTTTACCATTGTCACTTTGTGTACAATGAATGATCAGCAAGCAAGTTTTTATCAAATCAGCAAATCAATATCAACAAATAAAAAAAGCTGATCGAAAAGTTCGAAAAATTAAGAGCACTCCGGTCTGAAAAAGTTTTATAAGAAAAAAAAAGAACAATTGTTTAACGATGGACTGGCAAACGAGTTTACCGGCTCGTATGGGAGATTACGTAGAAATCGAGCGTTACGAAGTGACTCTCTGCACCGTAATTCCATCTCCATAGTATATTTTCTCTTTGGTTTTTTTTTTCAAGAGTCCTGTACGCGTCCGGTCATCTTCCTTTTCTTCGGCTGTCGTAAAAATGATGTCAGATGTCATAAACGTGTGTTTCTCTTGCATACTACGATACATATATGTGTATATATATATATATATATATATATATATATATATATATATAACTCGCGAGTCTCGCGTACTCTCATCCGGGCCCGCTTCTCATCTCTGTTTATCACTCTCAAGACTTTGCTGAGGGACACATAAGTCTGAGAGAGGACCAGGAGAAGCCGCTTTAATGATGTCCGACCTGTAAATTGCACACAGAAAAAAACGACTCTCTCCCTCTTTGTATATATTTATGTATATATGGCGGGAACCAATAATGGTCTGGCCGAGCGACCATTATATATATTGTATCGTCGAATGTCCATTTACTTCGGGAACCGCCGAACAAATGAAACATTCTTATTAACTTGTTAAAAAAAAAAAAAAAATAGCGCGTTCTCTCCGTTTTTCTTCAAATCCTTACGATCTCTGTGTTCTTAATTGACTTTTACAAAGCTCGTACATTTCTAATTGAATTTCTTTTTATATTTAGCTTTTGTTTGTCGTGAAACAACGCTGGAAAGAAGTAGAAACGAAGCAGCAAATGAGAAAAATTGTGAAAGTCAAAGCCTCTATGACAGATATATATATTTATAGATGTACTTTTTATAGCAGTGTACATTTATATAAGTATACGTGTATACATGTATGGAAAAAAGTTTTGTTCATTAATGTATATATAGCCAATGGCGACACATATTTATACATGGATTCTTTTATTGCTATGTACCTTGGTAACTCTCCTGGAGTTTACGATATATATATCCTCGTTCCTCCTTTTCCTCGTATTTCCTTTTTTCCTTTTCTCTGCTTTCTCTCTCTTCCTCTCTCTCTCTCTCCTCCCACTTTCCGCTATCGTTTCACTGATCACGAAAAGCAGCCACTCTCATCTTTTCATTGGAACGTAGTCGTGAGCATGGATCCGGCGAGCTAACATCACGATATCAATGTCAATAACAATAATGACCCAACACAGTTAGACATAGCCAAACATACACAGCATAAAGAACTCTAGATGCAGCACTATTAAATCGTAGAAAAAGCACGTCAAAAAAAATGAATTAATAAAAATCGTATCGCTCTGTCACACTAAATTTATGAATATCAACCTTTCAACTGTTTCATGCAGTCGTTAATATTCTTCGGGAATACACATTAATTTAGCACTGTTAATATCCTTGAAACACGTGACACTTGAAGGTATTTGCGATATCTTTTTTCACTTGTTTATCGAATCAATAATTGTGAAAATTTAATAGTTCGATAAGATTTCATTTATTTATCGGTTTATCGATAAATCGATAAACTGGTTATTTCCCCACGATGCTTTTTTCGATTATTTTTTATTTGAAATTTTTTTTGTTCCATGCACTATTGATTGTCATGGAACGATTAAGGGATCTTTTAAAAATTCAAACGTAGCTCGAGGTACGACCGTTCGCGCGCGAGCTTCGAAAAGCAATGCTAACCCTGACGACACACGACGGTCTTGCGGGCTCTCTTTCTCGTGTGTTCCTTCCTTTCTCGCATGTATGTTCCGTTCGTGTTTCTTACTTGTAATATTACTGTATATATGTATAAATATATATGTATATATATAAATACAAGAGAGCGATTTAACAGTCTCATCTCCGTCTAGTTAATTCTATGGTGTATCTCGCTTTCTCCCTCACTCTTGTTTGCCTTGTCAGAGAATTCTTCCCCATCTCTCTCTATTACTCGGACGTGAATATGAGCATTCTCTCTTTATCTCTCGCACGCGAGCCCAACATCACACGGCCTCGATCTTCGTCTCTCTCTCTCTCTCTCTCTCTCTCTCTCTCTCTCTCTCTCTCTCTCTCTCTTACTTGCTTATTTTCTACCTCCAAGATCGTATTTTCTGTCTTCGTTCAACTTTCTCGATCATCGAGAGAGCTTTCTCTCCCTCTCATTCTCTTGCAATGTTCTATTTCTCGCTTTTTCTTCTCTCTCTCTCTCTCTCTCTCTCTCTCTCTCTCTCTCTCTCTCTGTCTTTTTCTACCGTACTGTCCATTTCTTTTTTGTGTCTGCCTACATGCATCTCCCGAGAAAATTTGGCACATGAATCCAAAGTACGAAAACGATTGTTACAATTTCGAGGTCTATAAATATTTTTTCAGCCCCAAACATTCTGGGATCATTGGATATAATTTTAGGAAAAATATCGTTCTACGTGGATGAAAAAAATATTGAAATTCTTTGAAAAATAAGCTTCATGCATATTTGAAGATTGTAAATTTAAATATTTTATGAATAAATAAATTCGTAGAAATTCTTCATTCATTTAACTAGAGTTTTCAAAATTTACGGTTTTTATTGAACCCTGGAAAAAAATATTTCCCGGAAAAATGCGTCATTCCGATCTTTGTTAATAACTTTTTCACGATCCACCATTTACGTGTATGCATACACGCGAGTCGCTCTCTCATTCAAAAATCTCGAGGGCCACACGTCCTATTAAAAAAAAAAAGAAAAAAATGCCGTAAGGCACACACTTCTCAATGTGGCGGTTTGCGACACCCACGTGCTCGGCTCTCTCGTGGCGGTGTGAGCAGGCCGGCTCTGGAGGAGAACAGATCGTTTCCAATGCTGGACTGCATATCAGAGTCTTGCCGGCGCGCGCCACAACGTCGCGGATCAGAAAACGATCTTATATATTACTATGTATAGTATAATGTAATATTATATATATAACTATCGAGGGGAGGAGAAAGTGAGAGAGAGAGAGAGAGAGAGAGAGAGAGAGAGGCAGAGACTTAAAACCGGAATACCTGATTCGATATGCTTGAGACTACTTCTATATCAAAGTAATCGGAATACGAGATCGAAGGGCGAGAAATAAGGCGGCTGCTGTATTGCTCGTTTGCTTCCTTGTTCGCGACAGTACACCAGTTCGTGTAAAATGATTTTATCGTCTCGACTTCGCAGCAGCATATATGCATATATTTAAATGGAGATACATATATTTACATATGGTGTGTGTGTATTTAAAACTCGTTAAAAATATTCTGATTACTTTTCGGAGACCCGAGACCGAAAAATTGGTCATTCAATAGCAAATATTTATAAAGAAAGAAAGAGCTTCTATACATTTGAAAATGATGATGATTTTTTAATATCTAGAGACGTGGCAGCGTCTTGACGCCAAGTATTAAGGAGGTTGTATCGATATTTATATGACATCATACGAAAAATACATTATATTTGATTATTCCTGTATTGAAATTTGGCGTGAATCTTCTTGAACAGCATTTAATTATGTGTGAAAAATTTGGAGAGGTTTCACCGCCTGGTAATCGAGATATTCATTGTTGAAAATGACAAGTTTAACATGGGCTCTTATGGAAGCTTTCAAAACATTGCGAACTTCAACAATAAATATCTCAATTTTGAGACGATGAATCATTGGCATATTCCGTCAGAAGTTTAATACTGTCTTAAGCTTTCTATTTACAAAATTTTATTGTGTAAAGTTGGAAAATAATTTTTACATGAGAAACGATACAACCTCCTTAGAAAGATAGTGTTAAACGTCCAAGGCAAAACGGGCCGAGTACCTATACTCGAGATTGGGCGTTTTTCCGTTACTTTCAATAGATACAATAGCATATTTCTTCGGCATTGTTTTAAGTCCGAATTTAGGAAAACTGTTTTGTCCCACAGATTTGGGCTACTATAATTGGTCGGTCGTTTTTTAGAATTTGTACTTAAAAAGCCTAGCAATGACTGATTAATTAAAAAAAAAGTTGATCATTTTGAAAATAACAGAATCGGAAATTCGGATTCGGAATTTTCGGTGCATTTTAAAGACGTAAATTGTAACGTGAGTGATAAAAAAAATTTTAAAAGAGTTATTGGAATTACGTATGGCGAGGGTTAGCGCCTGGTTAATTTGGAATTCTGTTTATAAATATATATTATGTGCGTAGCTACGAATACATATATTTATATCGTAGTGCAGAAATAGTACTCGTAACTGGTACAGCGACTCGTTCCGTCCCGTAAAGTATATTCGTTACTGTGACGAAATAAACCGAATAAATATACCTGACGAAAGGAGAGAAATACATATCGAAAAATTCATCGACGTCACTAAAATACGGAATTAGTATTCAATCATGTTTATTATCGCTGGAACGTTGAATTGTAAAACGAAATTAACTGTCGAACGTCATTAAGTGGTTTTTTATAGTGTTGCATGATTTTGGAAGAAAATTTTATTCAATGGACTTTCGTTCACTTATCTGTTGGCATTCATTTTTTTACGACTTAAATTGTAGATTAATTTACGACCTTTTTAAGGTTTGGAAGCTTTATTGCCGTATTCGTGGGAATTAATTGTCCATACCTGTTATTAATAGATGTTTTCTTTTTCGGTATGATTCTACGTTAAGTTTTGAATACATTTTCGTCTCATATAAATTGGATATAAATGGAATATGCGGAGATTTTTTTTTTTTCGTTAGGTAAAGTCAAAAAAATAGAAATAGGTCCATTAATATAGGTAATTTTTGCACACGATATAGAGTAGTAAGGAATTGAATAGGTATATATCAAATTATTAATATAATTATATATTATAAATATTATAAATTATGAACATTAAATTTGAAAAGAAAAATATATTCATATGGTATTTTTTCAATCACCACAGTACACGAACGTCACCCACTTACAAACATATGCTCACGCACACATCGACATAGAAACAGGTTGAATGCTAGAGTGGAATTAACAATGGCACGGCTTAGATAGCGCGAAAGTGACGCCTGCTATTTTTGTTGCAACGAAAATTGAGAATCTCGTAACGTATCAAAGGGAAATTCTATATTCAAGTATCAATTTAAGCACTGGTTGTCAACAGAGATGCACCTTTAACATCTCGAAAGCTAACGGGATTCCGTCGTGCGCATGTATAAAGTGATTGAAAATTCGCGGTGTCGTATTTCGAGAATTTTCATCAACGTTCACGTTACAAAAGTGAACAGAAAAGACTTCTCTTGTTCCTTAAATGTTTACTGTATCGAAGAACATGAGATACGCATAAGTAATAAAACTAAGCCAATAAAAGTGAAACCCTACCGATGCTGGGTAAGCAATTCGGTGTTTTGTGTCCTAAAGAAACATTTTTGATCTTTCATCTCCGACGAGGACAACGATTTTGCCTGATAGCAATGGATGTAAAATCGAAATAAATAAAATCAATAATGCATTAATTATAGAACGCGAATATCGATAGAGGCGAAATTGGAGAAAAATCGGAAAGGCTAAAAAATCAAAAATATACAGTAGTTTATGCAAATTAAAAATAGATGAACAAGAGAACGACTTTTGGTTTTGATATAGTCTAAAGTATGTTCTGGCAGAAAATAAAAATGGACATGAATGTAATGCGATAATGAAATGATCTGAAATTCTTCGATAGTATAATAATAACGATTATAAAACATTAACCCTTTAACGGCCACGCCTGTTTCTGGATGGCTCAAAATTATTCCCTCGGGTAGTATGGCTGAAAAAGGGCTGAATATGAATGTCCAACCATAATTTTGTCGATAAGGGCCCGGGAAGTAGTATTTTCGTACTAGAGCAAATTTGTTACATTGACGGTTTCACATTCTTATTTCGAACCATTATTCTAATTCAATCAAGTATTTTCAAAGCCTAGTTTATCCAGTCAAGCTTTTTTTACACGATTCTATCAAACAATATTTCAAAAATGTCCATTTACTGACTTTCTTGGACGAAAACGACAGCAGATGCAAGCGGTGTAAATTTTCACGACAACATTGTCACCATATTAATATAATTTATCTGCTTACGTTTGAATTTCAAGTTATCCCGGCACCTGGAGGTCTATCTAGCATAGATTGATGGCACTGTAAACTAGCCTGCCCGCTATATCGTCTTTACGGGTTCACCGATGGGGTCAAACTGAATGTAGCAAATTTGCTACAATGGCAGCTAAAGGGTTAATAACATTTTTTGAAAATGCCAATAATTCATTGATAACGATTAGATTTTTTAGGTTACAAATAATAATAATAATAATGGTATTTCGATCAACTACAATTTTTCAACGCTATTCAATATGGAGTTATAGAAATCGATTCTTTTATATATACGAGAAGCTTCGTAGATTTTTTTTTTCAAATTTACGTTATTTCAAAAAATAGATAACATGTTAGTTTATTATTGTCTCTGCACAAAATTACGTCATTGTTTCATCTATAGCGGACCGCTTGATTGTCGCTGATATTAACGCTCGATAAAATTAATATTACGACGCGTAATTGGTGGACACTAAAATCGTTAACGATCGACGCTAAAACGTTTATGCATGTGCTTATGTTTAGGATTGCGTATGAAGTGTCCGTTTGTATAACTTACGAGCATCCCTTTATACGGAACATATACGCAGAATCCCGCGACGATAATGCGGTCCCATCGTAATCATTGCAAACTATGCTTCAGTGAATGCTGCGGTTACGAATGATTTACCGACACTTTGTATGTATGCATGCGTGCGTATGGAGTGTCATCTACTGTACATATGAACGTTGTTGCATTCATTTTGTAACCACACTTCAGAGTTATTATAGACCATTTTATTTACTTCTCTCACAAGCTAAATGTTCGTGAAAAATTATTGATAAACTCGTGATAATTTCTTCAACAATTTATCATCTCTACGTTCTAAACAATCGAAATAAAAATGATATATAATCGTACAAATTCTTGAGAAATATGCACTTAAAAAAGTGGTTTTCAAGCAGGAAGAATGTTCTAATAGGAATGATTTGCAAAAATGTTGCAGGTTTACGTTTTTTTTTTTTTTTAATTCAATCATCAAGAAAATAGGGATATTCGGCATCAATTTCCTCGGCGATTGAAATACGATCGGATGCAGCTATAATTGGTAGTTTTGCCGGAGTGAGGACTGATTTAAAAAGTAAGAAAAAACATGAAAGGACTGCAGAGTACTTATGTAGTACCTATATTCGTTATATAAAGAAGAGAATTTATTGATGAGTTTAAAAACAGGACCGTAGAAGGCCCGCAAAGCCACAAGAATCTTCTTTCTCGTTCTTCACGTTGATATATATATTATTTATCTATATGTATATACATTGATCTGCAAGCAACCTCGCAGTAACGAACGTTCAATCTGTCCAATTAAATACTTGGGTATAACTATACACACAAGTTCAGAATGGAATCAATGCCGAGACATGCTCGAACACGCAGACACAAGCCGAACAGTGATGAGAGGCTGCAAACTCACGTGTCTTCACATAAATCATAGGCCTTCTTTGATATATACAGCCAACTTGGAATAATCATACTCTTGCAACTCCTCTTGAATGTGCGTTTTATAAATCAGAGCAATCTTAATCATTTTCTTGACCAACGGAAAACCCTCACGGAACCAAACATCCAATGGACGTATTTTGTACGTGCAAAAGACCAGAAAATATCCATGTCATATCCATTGGATGTTCGGTTCTGTAAGGGAAATCTCCGCTATTAATTTTGACACGATAACGTCTCGCGTTGGTATTCGAGTTTCCTAATTTAAACAATTTATTAGTTTTCTTTCGTTATTGATAATGTATATTAGGTAATTTAAAAACAGAACGGAATTTAAACATTTTTCACATAAATTTAGTTATGACATTTTATGATTTTGTGAATTAGTCATTGCTATTTCCACTATACATAAATGATCGATGAAAACTGCACAATTAGAATTAAAATTCTCACAGGAAAGAAAATCATTATTAACAAGGAGTCATTACTACCGAGGCCATCCTATTGCACATTATTTTAATGTTGGCCACAGTTGTATAAATTTGTAAAATATTATTAAAAAGAATATGGCTTGTTTTTACTCGCTTCTATGTATTTTGTGCATCAGGGAATATTCAATGTCTCTGGTGACATTTTCCAACAAAATGCGCACGTTTATAATTTTTCAGACTGGAAGTTTTTCTTGGACGATTTGCCGACCCTACTTATGCTCGCACACGTTCAGTGAAATTTTCCTCCATAGGGTAAATTGCCATTTTCGAACATAAAAGAATTTATACCCCGCAATCGTGTATGAAACATACGCCCTTTTTTGTCTGCAAACGCGTGATACATAACGAAACTTGATACACATTTATCATCACTCACCCTCAACCCATCAATTTTCCAAGCCACGTTCTACGGACCATTGTTCAGGAAACTTTCATTCACGCCCACCCCGAAACTATTATATGCTGCTCAGTCTCCCGGTTTCTTTTCTGCCTTTTTTTTTTTTTTTACTTTACGCTTCTATTCACTCTAACTTCTATTTAGCAATGGGATAATCCTCAGACAAAACTTTCTACGTGGATTTTTTTTCTTGCCAGGCCTGGTTTATATATCGAAAAATTCTTTCGAGGAAAAAAAATCACAATTCTCTAGAATTCAAGGCGAAATATAATCCCTAGCCCGGGGAACATTTATGGCGCCTACTTATAGATTTATTTTTATGCCACGTCTCTTGGGGATCAAACATTTCTAGATATCAGCCACGGTGATTATTAATATAATTTTCGCAAATAACTTCGCTTATGAGAAATATTTTCAATTGTTTTAAAATACGATTTTCTTTTCAAATAAATTTCAATTAACTATTATTTTCTATTGGAAATATTCTGTTTCTGATCTCCATAACGAATTTGAGTACATACGGATGCACACGTATAACCACCGGGATATAATAATCATTCGATCTAAATTTCGATCCAATTTTTGATCATTAACGTTCCGGTCACGCTCACGAATAGGACAGCTTCAAATTTTTTACGTCGACGAGAAAATAGTAGCTGTGTGCCATTATTAGTTAAACGTTCGTGGTTGTACAAGCACGTATGTCGGACGTAAAACGACATTTGCGCGTAATCGGTACGTAAAATCTTAAAATTAATGCAATGTTTCTCCCGGGAAGAGCACGAGGATGAAGAGAGAGAAGAAGATAGAAAAAAGTATCGTATTAATGCTAGTTTTGACCCCGGTGCATAGGAAATTTGAATATTTTATTATTCATGCACAAACCGTAGTTGGTACGAATTTTAGCCTGGTTTCATTTATTCATCATTTCATTGGAACTAAAACTTTATAGAATTTATACGTCAAGCTGTAGAGATATTGCTAATTCGTAGAAAATTGTTAAATGAATATTTATTACAGATTATAAAACAGGATATTGCATTAATTAATCATGAAGCTGAATTAATTCGCAATCATTTGATAATTTATCACCTTTATATATATGAACCATGAAATTCGTGCAAATTTGGGCCACTTAAATTTTCCCATTAAGGAGAGTGCTTTTACTTGTTCAATTTCCATCTTAGTCAGGATGTTGTGAGAATTTTCTTTGTACCAACATTGCAATAGCTTGAATTTCGTCAAAGGCTTTCTAACTCCTCCGCACAGAGAACCTATTTATTTTTTAACTAAATATCTTATTACGAATCGGAATTTAGACAAAAAAAATGTATGTTTTTATGCGAACTTATTGGATCTTTTTTCCATTGCAACACCCGGCTGGAATTGATAAAGAAGATAAAGATTTAACGTTCTGGATCACATTAACATGATTTTAAAGCATTTTTTTTACAATTACTTAGCGTGTGAATATTGTATTTAAATACAGATTTCCTGGATAAATATTATAAATGCACATTAAGGGGCTATTAGAGTTTGACACTTTTGAGAAATCGATTTTTTTTTCATTTCTCGAAAGTATATAAATGTAATATGGTTGTGTAAAAATTTCAAAACAATCGGAGCAGTCTAAGTATATTTTTCAGCGTCCTTTACATGAGTACCTCAGCGCGCGTACCTGAGCGCCAAAAACTTTAAACGCGTTTTTCTCGAAACACCATTTTTGAAATTGGTCTCCACGAGATCTCAAAAACTACTTGATCGATCCTTATGAAATAAAAATCACATATTCTACATATATATTCCTAGAAATTAACGCTCTACAAAGTTAACATTTTGATTTTATATTATATTTTTAATATCTTTTTTGCACAAAAAACAGTGAAAAAAACGTGTTTTTTATTTTTTTTCTGTTTTCATCCGCCATTTTGTTATTTATCGATAAAAATTAATATCCAAGCGTCATTACCTACCTGACGTTATACTTAATTCAATGCACTTTGTTTTTTTGGTGTCAGACAAACCGTTCCTGAGATATGATAGAGACCGTTTGCCTCCTACTTTTCGAGGCGCTTTGTTCAAGTGCAGTTTTTGCACATAAAAATGTAGTAATATGAAGAAAAAAAAAATCTTTGTATGTAAATAAAGACTAGATTTATCATCCCCAACAAGTTTTATTTCAATATTTTTAACAGTATGCCCAGAAAAAATTCCCAAAAATAGCCTTTTTTTTAGCGTTCAAACTCAAATAGCGCCTTAATGCGTGTGTTTGAAAGTATTTCTCTCGATAGCGACAGCCAGAATTGAATTCAGAATTAATTTATCAACTTATTATTAATCACTTATTATTAACACGCCGTGGATTTTTTTGGCTGAACATCAAATTATTTGTGACCGTTAGTTTATGAATTTATAATTTAGTTTCTAAGCTAACAATCAATCGTTTAGCTGACAGTTCACTTTTAATCTGACCCTTGATTTATGAACTGATTATTATTTTATTTCGACTCGCGGTGAATGCGGTGAATTTTAAGGAAGAAGATCATTTCGAACCAAAAATTGTAGTCCAAATTAGCACAACCTTTTATTTATTACGAATATCACTCAAGTATAAAAAGATACGTTTGATATATCTGCCGCTCGATGTGAACGATCCATTTAACGGTGATATTGCATGCGAACAAACGTTGGCATTCACGATAATTTCACGAAACGGCCGGGTATGATTTAATCCAAGTTCCACTGACTGTTAACAAGTGTAAAGACACAAGATCCCATAATTTCCACGTAAGGGAACCTACATTCTGCCTTTTCTCTTTGCAGTTGTCGGTATAAGCACTCGGTGGAGTGTAATCACATATATGGAGCATTTCGTCTCTAATTATTCATTTGGTTTTCACCAGTTTTACTAGCCTTTAATTCTACAGTTAAAATTGAACAAACAAAATACAAAATATTTCCAAAAAAAAGAGAAATTATCATTTTAAATGAAAAATAATTTTCATATCGTTCGGTCTATTTGCATCCACAATAGTTTTTTCAAACTCAACAATGTTTCAACATAACTATAACGAGTTTTATTTCAAACGAATGCCGATATATTTTCTGTAATATTGAAAGTTTGGCTTTCATAAATTTTGGTGAATTTTTTCAACGGTTCCAATTCAGTGCAACCGTCATGGAGTCTGAAATATTCATATTTTGCAATCCCCTGTAACAAAACTTTCTAATACAATAGAACGTATACGTGTTCTAATTTTTATTCTAATAGTACGAATTATTGGACTATGGAAACTATTGGCAAAATTAATGGAAAATTGGGGTGTTTCGGTCTCAATAATTTATATTTATTGTAAGTCTTCAAAATAATAAATCTGCCTAAATTTTATTGATATTGCGGATTTGGTTACCTTTCTATTTTTTTTTGTTTCCACTGTTACATAAAGTTGATGATGCGAAACTGAATTTCCTGTATAATGCGTGAGAATTTGCATTACGCAGGAAAATCCCGGTAACGCATCGTGTCGGTCGACACGCTATTGGTCGCATTTAACTTATACACGAAGCGCGATATCTCATACGGTGATGTGTTCAAAGGGATGAGAGGCTACGAGAGCACAAATCGCTCGCCATGCCTCGCGCGCGAGCTTGTATCATGTAAATTGCCGGGCTACTTTACAATCTGACGCAAGCTACGCTTTCGCAACATGTTTGCGAAACTCACTTATCTTATATACATGTATATATGTACGCGGATACTATTTTCTGGCCACCCTTACCGTGTTGAAATTTTATCACGATCGACCCTCCTCGCCTGCATGATATCCATCGATCGAGACTACCGAAAACCATCGCAGTCACGGTACTGTTTTGAATGACGTTTTGGCAACAAGAGCCAACCAATAATCCTGAAAAAGGCATTTAATCTCCTCAAGACCTCGTTAATAAAGCGAATAAATGTTTTATTGAAGAAAGTAGATTTTAAGTGAAATGAATAAATTGTGTAAAAGAAGCATCAAATGTCACAATGATATGCAAACAAAATGTAAAATAGAACACATTGATGTCAAAACAGAATCAATGCAGTTTAAAATAAATCGGACCCAGAGATTTATAATAGTAAATTTATAATACAAAGTCGTTGAATATTTGCGAAAGATAATATAATTATTACTGATATTCACGTAGCCTCGAATTATAATTTACATCATTGCTTTTATGAAAAGCGACGCGAATTAACGTCAATCGATTATTACCAACGTTACACGAGAGTTCATATCTTTCTAGTTTTTCTAGAAATAGCCTCAAGCGCTCACATGTGTACCGAGAATGTACGGGGCAATCGAGAAATTGAATTGCTCGTGTCTACAGTTGTTCCAGGCCTTTCAGAAAATCAATTTCGTTGAAAGAATTTATGAAATTATTACTGTCCAGAGCAATCGACCTACAATATAAATAACAACGATTTGATTATAAACGCTCAAATAGCCAATTATCTGAAACAATATCTCATTTTACGACGAATCCTAACTTTCGTTTTCTCATTAAAATAATTGTATTCCCAAGAATTAAAATGCACTTACTATATCGTAATGTTTGAGTACCGCTAAAAATTTAATGAAGGGCAAAGATAGATTTCAAATTATACATAATTGAACAGTATGAACATTTTTTTTAAATTTATCAGACAGTTCATGGATTCAAATGGTTCATGGATGGATGGATTCAAAAGAATCGTGAACATGACAGAACATTTTTCGACATGCAAAAAATACATCAAACATTGAGAAAGATTTCATTCCAACGGTGCAAGTATCAGCGTAAAAAAAATGCATTGAGGATTAGAAAAGAAATTTTGTGCATTTCACATAGAATAGCCCATGTTTAGTACATAATATGCACAAATATGCAACTAAGGGTGTGTTTTAATAACGACAAGACAGAACACATGTGCATGCTTGAGTTTCTTGTATACGACGTTCCGGAATCCCGGTTATTATCGCGTAGATCAAGGAACGTCAGCTCACTGAGACATTTAGGCTAATGGCTCATGCCTATCAGACCGTCTGATTTGCAAGCTAGTGTACACACTCCAATGTTTACTTGTATATATTCTGGTTACGATCTACACTGTATGAACAGAGTGCACGTTATATATTTATGTATAAATAACCATGTACATATATATTCGTCTGTGTGTTTGTACGAATATAGAAAGGTTGGAGCAAAATTGAATCACATGGAAATTTGGAACATCCGCATTTTTTAGGCAATCGCGATATACTTCATAAATTATGTTCGCAGATTGCCACTAATTCAGTAATTAATGCTTCAACTCATTTTTTCCGAAGAGGTATAGACAAATCGATTTATCGATCAGTTAGTCAGGATTCTTTGGGATTATTGTCATTTTTTCAACACGTTGCACATTTTCGTTGGTGATGCGAATATTTCTGCAGGTTTTAAAGCTTGTAGGAAGAACTTTTTGGTGGGAAAGATTGTTTTTCATTACGAAATATTCTTGAAGATGTGAAAGAAAAGTAAAATATCGAAAGCTTGCAGTTTTGGTGAAAACTGAAGGTTCGAATTAGAATTGAGGCAGGAACAATTGAATCTGTTATCTGGGAATCGTTATCATTCGGTACACTGAGCACAAAATTCATTATTTTTCTTCATTGAATTTTTTTATGACGAATAAAATCGATTGAGAATGCGATCGTTGAAATGTCTGTTTCAGTTTCCACTTTTAATTAAATATTCTTGTTTGCTTTTGTTAAATATTTTTCGGGGTCAAGAATGTATTAAAATAAAAATGGTGGTTCAAATTCGCACCAAGTCTTTCAAACGTTCGAGTTCACAAGCACATTGCCGGCTATACGAGTTATCGTCGATGTGTACAGTGTAATCGCGCCAGGATATATGGCTGAGAGAATAATTAAATTTGTCCGGATCGATAGTACCGAGTGCTCGTGGTTCGAACCGCCATTATTAAATTCGTCGAAATTAATCGTATTCCAACCGTGCGATGGTCCACGTGTGTGCACTCGCAACAGTTGCAACTTCGAAATCTCTGTTTTCCTCTGTCTCTCCCTCTCTCATTCGGATAGTAATTTCTATTAGGTTATCTCCTGTCTATGGCTCATATGTGCAAACGTTCCGTGGACATCTCACATGCGTAATTCTCTCAGTACATAACACTTTATATTTATATCCATATATTAACATATATACATGTATATTTACTCTGACATCGACATAGGACTAACTGAAGCATTACAAGTTTGTAGATTGCTCAAATCTGATGCGTAATTACAAAGCCCAAGCTTCTCCATACGCCATTATCAAATTGCAAACGACTAATAAACACTAGAACTGATATTTATTTTATTTAAATTACCTTTTATATTTCATTCAATTATTGAGATGATGTTCTCGTTGCGATGACAGTTAATTGATTTTCGTCGAGTTGCGTATTTTGAAAAATATTTTTCATCTTTTTTCGTTTTTATTCTGTTCTATATTCAAAATATTCTATTAATCGATCGAGATGTTTCATCTTTCCAAATCGGTTATGCTAAACATTTCTTCTTATCACGAAAAAAATTAGAATAATGAGTTTCAATGAGAATCCGAGTAATTAAATCTGGGCTTATATGTAGCTGCGGTTATGTCGACCGAGTTAGTAGGGAGTTTTATACAGCAGTCAGAGAGTTCCTTCTGGTACACAGACGTCAAGGACTTGAAAGAGGCGAGTCGCACGAGCTAGCTTGATTTATCGTGTAAATCTCACGTCTTGGTAATCGCAATATGTATTATATATTCTCGGTGCATTTCGTTTACCACCACATGTATACATATACACTACCGTTCAAAAGTTTTAAAACAATTGAATTTTTTCTTTGAATGTATAAAAATTAGCTTCTGCTCAAGTAAGTAAAAAGTAGTATATTTGTATAATACTAATAATTGAAAAATCCTAGAAACTTTAATAAATTAATAAATTTTTAAACTACAGTAAAATAATTAATCAATTAGATCATTGTCTGATCAGTTTTTTATTAAAAAAATTAAATACCCTAAAGAACGTAAATAAGTTTATTTGTTTCAAATTAATAAAAAAATATGTCTTGTTTTCCCTACTCGATCAAAATCAACTCTTGTTAATCCTGAAAATGCTGATAACTATGAAAAAGCCTTGGTTAACCCGTTAGCAGGCGCGCTATGTACACTTTAAACATTGGATGCGCGATGAGAGATTTTCTCACATGTATAGCTTCAAGTACTTGATTTGACAAATAGGAACTTGAAAACAATTTCGCTACAGTGATTGTGGCTATTAAATATTTCTATTTTTAAAAAACTATAAATATAATGATAATTGACACTAAAAACCAAAAAATAATAATTAAAAAAATTCTTTTTACTCTTCTATCATACAGAAGAATAAATTCGGTGAAGATAGAAAAAATTTCAAATGTTTGTGCCATTTGAAATTTTTGAGTAATCATCGTTTTTTTAATATAAGTATGAGAAAAAGTCTCATAGCGCGGCCGCTGACGGGTTAAACAATAAATGATGTATAAATTAAACAATAAATAAAAATAATTTATGCAATAAAGATGCTCAGGAACATCTAGATGTTATTTAAATTGTATATGTAGATGGAGTACTAAAGATAGAAGGCATGGAAATAGCGCGATACGTTGAGAGGGCGGAGACCCGTGAATTCTGCCAAAGGCGAACTGTATGTGAATTTTTCCTCATTTTTTTTTGTTGTTTCTGATGTTTAAGTTGCTGTGGTGTACAATTTGTTTTGTACCTCTTCGTTCTTTGACTCATTTTTATCTCCGAACTCGACGTGGAGATTCAAACCGCGAGACTTTTCCCTGGAGGTAAAATCCGCGATGTAAAAACGCGTGCACGCATCCACATATTTTTCTGGCGTTCCTGCTCGTCGTTATGTTCATCGTCGTGTGTCGTTTCTCGTGTCCTCGTCGTGTATACGCGTATCCTTGACGACGATGCAAGGAAGAAAGGAGAGAGTTTGTCTCCTCCTCCTCGACGAGCCCAGAAAGAGAAAGAGAAAAATCGCAGCATCCACGTTCTTGTGTGCCTTCGGGCTTCGGAAGATATACGATACGGTCTTCAAGACACACGCGTTACGACATTTTTCTTTCTCTTAAACTTTTTTTTGCACTTTTATTATGTACTTTTGAATGTACTGCCTGGAAGAGATTCGTAGACGCACCGCAGATACACACGGTACAGATCGCGTACAAAAGCTCCAGGTGGATTGAGAGAAAAGACGATGAACGTTATTGGGCTTGAGCGGGCTCTGGTAAAAAAAAGAAAAAAGATTTTATTGGTGGTTGAGCAAATTTGAGAACCAAATTGTGACAAATGTCAGGAAAGAACAAAATTAAAGAATTTTAGGTTGAAAAAAAAGAAAAAAATCTTAACGAATTTATTGTTCGTTGAAGTGTAAAAAAATTCGGATTCTTTATATTTTTTTCTGAGTATTTAAAGAACTGTAAGAAAAATCCATTATCCTAATTATAAAATTATTCAAACGAACTGAAAATGCTTTGAAAAAGTATTAACACGACATTAAGAGTAAAACTCTTACACACCTAATAAATGCAACGTTAGAGCTTACGGAATTTAATTCAGACAACCTCAATCGAGAGATTCACAATTACTGCATATTATTTTCAGCCCCAATATTCTTTGTGTATATCAAAAATGCGGAAGTAGGTATTTTTGTCGGTTTTTTCTTACAAAACGTATTTTAATGAAAGGCTACAGCAATTGAATTTCGCTCTAATCCTTAAAAATGATCTTTATTTTTTTCCTCAATTTATCGCAGACTTAAATAATTCTGCTTATAATATGCTGAGGTAATAATATATAATACCACAGCTATTATATAAGTAGCTGCATGGTTTTTTAGCCGACGTCGGTTGTATAAGGATCTATAATAATTGGATTTTTTCTCTGTTATTCTAAAGACAAGCTGAATTTTCTTTAAATGTCAATAAATTGAGTGTAGTCCTCTTTTTTACAGAAATGAAATAATTCAATTCTACAGCAAATTGGTTCCGTCGATTTTCTTAAAAGATCGTTTTCATATTATTTGCCATCATAATTTATTGTGGACTTAAATAATTCGACAGACGTGGATATTTGGTGTATTATCAAAATGGATAAATAAGATTCTATAGTATTGTTTGACATCCTGAAAATTTTCGATGATATCCTGGTGCTGGTATAGGGCTGAGTGGTCGAGATGAGCGTATCTGGTTGCCAAGAGAACCTAGAGGATAACTAGTTCTAAACTCCTTCGGTGGCTCAACTCTGTCTCGTGCTAAGTGGCCACAACGACGTGGTACTGAAAGGTTCATCTAATGCAGAGCAAAAGAGAGTCGAGCGAGAACAGAGAATATAGAGTGAGAGAAGCAAATGTACCAGCAGACAAGAGCGATTCACGATCTTGTGGTTATGCTGTACAAGCTTCTATGTACCTAAACGATGGATGCAGGAGCTTTCTCGGTAACGAGTTCTCTTTCTCTCCTAAGCGTGACGATAATTAACTGATAATAGCAAAGACAAGAGCCATTGACGAGCCATGCTGGTTAAATATGGTAACGTGAGAGGAATTAACGACAGTATTTCGTGTCCGGATCAACTAAACCTCTTTCTCTCTCTTGCTCTTCACTCTCTTACTTAATAACGAAAATTTTGGACATCTTCTATCGCGACTAATGCCACTTTTCGGTGGTATAAATACACTAAAAAACACAGTAGTTATTGAACTAACTGAGCGCACAATAGCCAAGTTGTTAGACAGTTTGTTTAATTCGAATAGATTTTGATGATTGACTCGCAAAAATTCCGAATTTAAAGTATACGATGTTTTGTTTGAAGACTAGTTCATCATCATCAGACTTTGTTTTGGACATACAAAAATAACCCTCGCGCATAGCATTGAATTTTTACTGAACGTATGGATTTGAATCTCATACAATAAAATTGGATCAAGACGAGAAAACAGGTAAAAAATTCATCAATCAAGATCCTTTCTTCAGCAAATCAACGACACAAAAAAGAACTCCAATTACTTTAGCAATCCACAATAAAACTAAAACGAATAAAAGTATCACACTCGTCTATGAAACCTTCTAAACGGTTTGGACAAAAAGTTCATTTATCATATTCGTGTCTGCCAGTTTACGATTTAATAAAACAGCAAGACGAGAGTTGATGGACCTGTCGCTTTCGAACTAGAACTTGGTAAACAATTTTTCAACCAAACGTATATACTCAAGGGTTAAATAAATCATCGTCGATCCTACTACATCTAAT
Organism: Rhimphoctona megacephalus; assembly: GCA_963989365.1. Taxonomy (NCBI): domain Eukaryota; kingdom Metazoa; phylum Arthropoda; class Insecta; order Hymenoptera; family Ichneumonidae; genus Rhimphoctona; species Rhimphoctona megacephalus. The sequence goes on along the minus strand of OZ022414.1, from coordinate 12,523,052 downwards.
AGATTGCCCACGCTTTTTCTCATGTGTCTCCTGTTTCCTTTTTATACACTTTTATCGGGGAAATCTCTCGCTTTTGAGTCATAACTCATGCCGTTACCTCCTCCGTTTCATTCGGGAGATTAGAATAAAACTTCCATGGAAAAATATACCTCCGAGTGTTATCGAAGACGAAGAGGAGGAGAGAAAAGATATTCGAGAAATTAAAGTATGCTCGTCTTCGCAAGAGATAATATACTTTTTATATATATATATATATATATATATATATATATATATAATGGTACATAGTACAGGTCCTGACAATGTATATATGTAAGGGGACAGGTATATCAATAATGTAGATGTGATGTTGTCACGTGGAGAGAGGAGAAAACTGAGAGGGAAGGCTTGGATTTTCCAATCGAATGCAATGAGAGATGCTGCAGCATCTCGAGCCCAAGATCTTCAGAGTAAGGAAATCATAATGGGAAAGGAGGACTCTTCGCCTACGGCCAAGCACGGCGCCAGAGCATGTTTATGGTGGCGCTATTACCCACGTTGATCTTCCATCTCGTCTTCTTTTATCTATACTATACGTATAAGTATAAATACAATGTGTATGTCTTGATATTCATATATGTATATAAATACTGATGGAGATTGGGATGTGCTGTTAACGACGTCTTGGAGTCGCCACCGTAGCAACTCTCGCGGCATCGCTGTAAAATAATGACGCCCCCGCGATCATCTCACGTGTTTGAAATTTTTTGGTTTCTTTCTCCTCGTTTTCTCTAAATATGTATATACAAGAAAGAGGTTCAAAGATGTATATATAAGGAAGAAGTTCAAAGGTGCGTGAGAAAATTTCGTTATACCATCATGATGATGGGATTTAGAGATATAGGATTTTTCTATATAAATTTTAATCATTCTTTAACTAAATTTCGTATTTTGTAAATAGGTACTGGTACATGCGTAATTTAAAAAGTTTTCGGGGTTGTACAAATATTTGTAGCTGTTTCAATTTTCCACGATTATTTCCTGTTTCTATCGATGTTTTTCATTCGATTCATTGTATTGAACTAGGGTATTTTGATTACGATTAAGGAGGTTGTATTGATATTTATATGACATGATACGAAAAATACATTATATTTGATTATTCCAAGTTAATGTATTGAAATTTGGTGTGAATCTTCTTGAACAGCATTTAATTATGTGTGAAAAATTTGGAGAGGTTTCACTGCCTGGTAATCGAGATATTCATTATGGAAAATGACAAGTTTAATATGGGCTCTTATGGAAGCTTTCAAAAAATTGCGAACTTCAACAATAAATATCTCAATTTTGAGACGATGAATCATCGGCATATTCCGCCAGAATTTTAATACTGTCTTAAGCTTTCTATTTACAAAATTTTATTGTGTAAAGTTGGAAAATAATTTTTACATGAGAAATGATAGAACCTCCTTAAAAAGGATATTGAAGTTTGCATCGTTGAAATACAAAGAATTTTCATTTTTTCTTCATTGTACCCAAAATCCGATTTGGTTTTAGGCTACGAAAATACGTCAAATATATGTCTGGATTTCTTGTATCATAATATGAAAAAATGATCAATTTTATTATAGAGATTTCTTTTCAGAATTTATCCACGAATTTATAATAAATTTTGAAAAAGAGCATTATCTAGTTTCGTAGTCTAGGTATGTAACCGAAAAATTTGGGACTTGCTAAATTGTTGAAAAAAAATGCGTTCTATTCTAACTACGCCAAATTTAACCTCGTATAAAAAATAATATGATACAGATAAAGTGAAAATCATAAGGTTTTGACAATTGGAATATTTATCGCTGAATATTCCAGTAAATTAGGGATTATTTGAAAAGTAATGTTTGTTGAAAAGCAGAAGAGTGATATGGACAGATTTACGAAGTGATCAGTGCCGTAAATCGGACCAAGGCGTTTTTCCAAATGAGCGACCAAACAGAATGACATGGAGGGAAAGAGGGAAAGAATAAAAGAAAAAAGGTCTAAAGCCATTGCGTAAATTTTTCATCCACCGTTCTCAACATGAATTTCGCGTCCCCGATGATTGAGAGAGTACGTCTTTTTTGTCTGCACTCTCTCAGCCCATTAATCTCGAGCTGTAAATTGCCTCTTCGTCAGTATGCCTATAAAAACAGGTGAAAAAGAGGGAGCGAGAGAGAGAGAGAGAGAGAGAGAGAGAGGGGGGGGGGAGGGGGAGGGGAGATCTCGTACAAATTTCGGCGTTGAGCTGTGTTCGACCTCCCTATGGAATCAACCGTGAAAAACCCTGACAATTCGATTATTTATGAGACTCGTTGCCGCACTTTTTTGTCCTGGACTAATTAATTTCTTGCGTGTGAAATTTCGATTTCAACTGCATCGCAGAGAAAATTTATAGTGATAGCCTACTCACTCGTTATAAACGTCCAGCCTCCTTCGTGTTAATTATCAAATGAACTCGTACGTTGAGATAAATAAAAGTTCAACACTGTAATGTACGTCATTGTAATGATGATAAATATAACATCAATAATGAACGAAAATTGTTATGACTAGTGAACAAAAAATCGAACTGTTAATTATTCGTATTGGAAATAATATAACGAAAATTGATTGTTTAATTTCTATTATTATTATGAGTGGACACGGTAACCCCATCAATATTACATTACTAATTTATCACTAATTATAATTCTTCAGGAAGTGCATTCAACTGAATCAGTTCTCGATAGACATTCGATTAAACAATTTTGAAATAAATCAAAAACTCTTCATCTCAAATTTTGTGTCCTTGATCTCCAAACTACCACGAATTTCACCCTCAATTAAAAACGTTGTTTCTACTTTGACCGAGATTCGAAAATTCAATCACGCAATTTTTCAGCTCGAACTTCGACTCGTCGATCTTCAAATGGTTCGAAATTTTTATCATATGCTAAAAATCGTTCTCTGAGACAGTAGAGATGGTGAGACAGTAGGGATGGTTCTTACTACTCCGAAGTCACCCCTCAATCGGACTCCTATCCCATACATCCTGCTCCTTCTGACCAGAAAGCCTAAGCTACAAAAACAACCTACGGATAATATTTTATTTGTAAGGTATACCCTTGTGGGTTTTTACGAGACCGTTCCATCACTTCAACTCCACTTTTCCCCCACTTCACTAACTTCCATGTTCCTGAGAAATTCCCTGTCAGTGAGTCTTTCGTTGGTTAGCACCATCAGGAACTCAGAAAAACTGCCTTCTGCTCAACGATCGATGCGCGAGAGCTGGTGCATCGCTGTCGATAACCGACGGATGATATATATATTCTATTTTCTTCCAATCATGTATTAGTTTTCGGTAATTTATATTTCCCACAAAGCTCTTGCTCATTCGTGATCGGTCTCAGAGGGATCCTGCCGAAATTGGTACATTTCTCCATTTTTCGAAAAATAGAAATGCAGAATAATCCTTACTCTCTTCGTATTTCAATCAGCTTTCTGGATTTTTTTCGTTATTTTTTTAAAAAGGACTAAAAAAAGGGTATTTGGGATTTCGTTCCCGAATAATTTGAATTGAAAGACAATTATTATAGTATTTTTTGAATCGAATGAATTATTGTATGAATTATTATAGGAGTTTTTGAATCGAAATAAGCCAATTGGAAAGAAATTAAAAAAAATGAAACATTTTCCGGCATTTTGGTTACTTGACAAAAGTGGCTGTAACTATTTTTCTGGAAAATTGAAATCCCGTCATCGTTTATTCTTTTTTTCTTAATCTTATTCACAATGGCCCTTGATTTATATACATGTGTCTTAATTTTTTGATATTTGACGAATTTTTAGAAATGAAGATCGATTTTCTCACATTTTTCCATACATACAAGTTTGCTTTTTTTTTGCCATAACGTCATGCTGTTTAGCCTAAATTTTATTTCGAGCAAGCTATTTTTCTGTGAATGTTTCATTAAATTCAATTGAGTAGTTTTTGAATTATAAGCGATCAAACAAACAAACTTTTTTAGCGTACAGATTTATATTTATGGGCATAAATAGACTAACGTTTTGCGTGCTAAAAAAGTTTATACAAGGTTTTGTGAAAATGGGTCAACGCTTTTGACCTTAGTTATATTGCGACATAGAAACAATACCAAACTACCGATCGAACATTTAAAACAACAGAGACCACACGTCATCCGGTCAATATATGTACATATATATATGATCATAAATTCCCTTTATGTACAATATTTATGGTTTTGCTCGACGCATTGAGGCTTGATATATGCGTTCTAACAGAGTTTCCCTCTTTTATGATTGTTACCAGGTGAATGCGCCTCGTTATCCGGTCGTGGTTAAGCTTGGTCACGCTCACGGTGGAGTCGGCAAAGCACGCGCTGAGAACCTTCAGGAGTTTCAAGATTTAGCCTCACTGGCAGCCATGACGACCTCATACTGTACCGCCGAACCTTACATCGATACCAAATATGACGTTCACGTGCAGAAAATTGGAAACAACTATAAAGCTTTCATGTAAGCACTTCAATACGTACATCCGGCTGTAAAAAGCTTTTCAAGGGTTCAACCGGCTATTATGATGTCATTTTTAATTACATTTTTACAACTATTTCGTGAGCTCAAGCTTTTTTTGATAGTTCCGTTGTTTTAATAGGCCTGCTGTCCAGAATGCTTCATTGTTTTTAATGATCGCTTTGGAAATTGAATTTCTTATCAATGTGTAAAGTTACCACATTCAGTATTCCTTTTTTTTATCTTCATATTTCGATTTCTTGCAATTATTTTATATTTTAATTTTCTAGCTGATTTTTTTTCGAATCTTTAACCGGTTGAGTGGTAATGGATCATATATGTACAAAAAAAAAATGTACCCGCAGTGGTAATGGATCATATATGTACAAATTTGAATTACTCGCTCAAATGTCAACCGATTTGCACACAATTTGATATATAACCATTTTCGAGGTCGCTCTACACAAATGTTCTGTCAGATTTTCAAAAAAAAAATGTAAGGGTGGCGAATTAGGGGCGGGTTTAGGGGTGGCCTTTTTTACAGTTTTTGTGCCAAAACGGTCACGATATAATTCTCGAGCAAATTAGACGAACTTGCATGCGCCTCACCCCTACCTTTGATTTTCACCCTCCTGGAGGGTGATGATCGAATTGGGTTTTCACCTAATAAGGTTGAAACTCTTCGAAAATTATTTATTGTAAATCTGGAATTCTTATAAAATCTCGTTCCGACAATTTGCGCAAATGCACCCTCTACCCTTATCTTCTCACCCCCGGTGGGGTGCTATATCAAAACTGACCCTGGGAATGGATTCAGCGGCTCAAACAAACCCCTAGAAAACATATTCGTATATACTTTAGTAAAGAACTGCAGCGTATCACTTTTGGCCAGAAAACTGAAAAATTGTCTACCACTCAACCGGTTAAAGTTGATTTCATTGTTTTCTCAGGGCAGCATCAAGATTTAGTTTATCTGGGTTGAAACGATTCTTTAGGAAAAACAAATTGTATGGCTTCGGATTTGGTGGAACTGAACATTCGATGATGTTCTATGGAGTTTGCACAAATATACAACCGAAAAATTGTTTTCCCATAACACATTCTTCGTCTCGTAATTTACGAAATTGAATATTGTAATTTAACTGAAATCTTATGAAGACACCCAAATCCTGCGAAAAGGGTTTTTCGATGATAAACCCTTCGATGCAAAAAATGTGAAGATTTTTCGCAATGATATTCATATAAAAATAAAACTCGATCCAGAACTCAGGAAATCACTTATACCACCTTTTGTAATTTTTTGTTCTAATAACACGAAAATATCGCAAAAAATGAGGTGGATTGTTTCATCGAAGAGAGCCAGAGCTATTCAGTTTTGTTTTTGGCATTCCATCCCTTCTGGATTTAGTTTATACCTCCATAATCTCGACGAGAGAACACGAATCAATTGAGCTCCCTGGGAGGCAATCAGTTCTGCGATATTGGCCGTTTGGTCGCGGTTTATTCGTGCGACGAAAACCCTTGCATTACCGGGCAAACAACCCTCTATTCTCTATCCGCCAATCCACTACGCCGACGTAACACTAGCTCCAAGAGGTTTCAACCGTGCGGTTTCGCTCCTTTCCATCGAAATTTCTCACTCGTGTTACCTCTGAGAGGATATCATCGTTTCACCGATCATACCCTTCAACCCAGGAGAAAGATATTGATCCAATTGAAATAGGATTATAGTACCTCATCCTCGGATTATATTTCAATTTATTTTTGCATATTACGGAGCTTTTTTTATCTGGACATACATTTTTTAATTTTATTTCTACTTTACAAAAGAATTAAATTTTTTTTATGTACCTCATCTACGGGAACATACTTTTAGGGAATGAACCTGAATTTCTGAATAATTCTCGGAAAATAGAATTATTGTGAAAAAATATGTCGTAGTATTTGTTAACAATTCAGAAATCTCATCGAAGAAATTCGATTATACTTTTTTTTTAATACGCGATTACGATGTTTGTTTTTAACCCGTCAGTAGGCGCGCTATGAGACTTTTTCTCACACTTATATTAAAACGATGATTACTCGAAAATTTCAAATGGCATAAGCATTTGAAATTTTTTCTATCTTCACCAAATTTATTCTTCTGTATGATAGAAGAGTTAAAAAAAAATTTGAATTTTTGTAGTTGAATTTTTTAAATTATTATTTTTCGGTTTTTAGTGTCAATTATCGTTGTATTTATGGTTTTTTTTAAATAGAAATATTTAATAGCCACAATCATTGTAGCGAAATTGTTTTCAAGTTCCTATTTATTAAATTAAGCACTTGAAACTATACATGTGAGAAAATCTCTCATCGCGCGCCTAATGTTTAAAGTGTACGTAGCGCGCCTGCTGACGGGTTAAAGAACGTAACCATCGCATGTTTAGATCGCAAAGTTCTTTAAATACCACTTTTATGAGAATTTAAAAATAAAACTAAGGGTAAAATTAAATATATAATGATATATGATGTTTACGTTTGCATTATGGCAAAGCAACAATTTTTTTTGGGCTCGTGATTTTTTCTTCAGTCAAACTCAGGCTACAAAAATGAATAGACCTTTTTTCAGGTTTTTTCTAAATCGACGGGTCGATTTGGAAAAAAGTAAATAGTTCTAAAAGTAGTGAATTAGAACATTGAAAAAACGTTTTGTTTGTTGCTTATTCTACTGACAAACTATCAATTTAATAATTGTGTGGAATTATAGAAAAAATATCGAATAAAGTATTCGCGAAAACAGCGAAATTTTTTTTATCTTCATCAATTTTTGAATAGTTACTGAAAAAATTATATTTTTTAAAAACTTACTAAAAAAAATGTTTACTTCATTTCTTGATATATAATTATGGCATATTCTTTAAAAAATATATATTTGATCATGTTTTAGGCGTAAGAGTATCAGCGGTAATTGGAAATCCAATACGGGTTCAGCGATGTTGGAACAACTAGCAGTTACCGAAAAGCTTCGTGCCTGGGTCGATCATGTGTCTCAGTTATTCGGTGGTCTCGACATTTGCGCGATTGAGTTGTTAGTCGGAAAAGATGGTCGTGAATATATAATCGAGGTTAACGACAGTGCATTGTCTTTGATGGGCGATTCCCAGGAGGAGGATCGTCGTCAAATCGCTGATTTGGTCGCCGCAAAGATGCAGGTGAAACTTTTTTTTTTTTTAAATCACTAATTGTTGCCAAATAACACATTTTATTTTGAATTTGGCGTTGATAAGCATTTAAGATATTTTTTCATTGCTGGGGTTATTTTGATACTACGAATTTTATACTTAAGTACCAATTTAGTGAAGGTCGAAAATGGTAAGAATTTCAGAATATCATTATGGTGTTTTGGTTCTTCAAGGCATATTGTCGACCGCACAGTGTCCTGACAAAAACAGCTTCGAGAGGATCGATGTCAGGATCCAGCCAAGCTGCCAGCCCTGTAGAAGAACGTGGACCTCCACCTGGACCAGCACCGGTTCTAGGGTCTCATGGTAGTATGGGCTCAATGGCCAGCATGGCAAGTCAAGGTTCAATGGGATCAACCACGGCTCTTGCAACCGATGTTACCACGTCCGACAGTCACCACCAGCTCCAGCGTCGTGATTCACAAGGTACGAATCTATTCAAGTTAATTCTTTAATCCTGAGACGATCAAATTCAAATAAACGATCGATAAATTTTCCTTTCTCGACGAAAAAAAATATCGGTTGCCCTTAAAACAAATCATTGAAGCTGATGAATAGTTGAAGTCACAAATTTTATTCAGTCGCGACATTGATTTTTTAAATGCAATATCGATTTCTCATTTTGTTTATACTCCATTTGTAATAACGCTGTCATTTTCAATCTCAAAAATCATACGCTGCATTTACGACAAATTATTTATATTAGGGACTGATTGAAACAACACTAATATTTCTTGATTGAAGATTTTTTTTCGTCGATTTTTGCCATTAATTGATGGGGCGCTAAACAGTTTTTGTTTAAATTGCAAGTTTAGATCTAAATTTTAACCTAAATCATTTGATCCCTTCGTCGAGTTTCTATTATTTATAACGATTTGTTCGGTTTTTGTTCTGTAAAGACGGGGTGTATTTTTATTACGAAAGTAGTTTTTTTCATCAAGCAATGTCTATTTTTATGGTACTTTATAGCGTCAAATATTTTTTTGGCATTTTGTTAAGAACTTGCGGACTAAATTTGTATTAAATTTAATGCGGATGAAATTAAGGTATTCCTTTCGCAAAGGGCCACATTTTTTGAGCGAATAAGCAAGGCCTTCCACATTTGTTCATAAATTAGGCTGGATTTTCGAAAAAAAAAGTTATAACCATTAATCAGTGCCAATTGTAAACAAAAATCGAAAATTTCAGCTTAATTGTGTAAATTATGAAACTTTTTCATATTTTTTGGAGAGCTACAAATGTCAATAACCGCACTGTCAAAGGGAGAAGCTAGACTTATTGAATTTGGTTAAAAAAAAATAGTGAAATATGAGTAAAAATACATATAAAGTACGCAGTAACCTTGGTAAAAATATGAGCCAATTTGTAACGGACAAAAACAAGAAATAGCGTTAAAAATGTTATAAAAACTGCCGATAACATAACCTCTTGAACATTACGGCTACGAAAAATGGTCTGCTGATCATATCCTTCCAAGTTCTATCGTGAATATTTTTTTTAAACATCCGGTAACTCTCTGTTTTTATCGTTGCTACGGTATCTTTAGAATTTGATGTAACCATAGGGCAGTTTATATCAAACATCTATCATTATTTGTTATATGAATTATTAAATAGAAATATGAGCAGCAGGGCATCTCCATAAAGTGTCGTATAAATTAGACGACTTTCAAAGTTATAATTCTTTTCTAAAAGTTCGGTAACTTGGCTCGATATTTTTTCACTGGAATGAGATGTATCTTTACTTTTCTGTACAAAAAAAATCTGTTAATTGTAAAATATTGGAGTTCGTGATAGGAACACCTTAAGAGAATTTTAAAAGGTGGGACATTGGGAAGTAATTACAAATGAAACAAATTGAAACAATAATGCTGTATTTAAACTTTCGACGATGTAAATTTCGATATCATTATGTTGTTGCTATTTTCATCGTGAATTCTTGTCAGTGAATGTAATTAGTGGTTCGATTATTAGCTATATGTCATCAAAGTGACCGAGAGTAGAGCACGTGAAGTGTAATGGTCCTTTGGTATATATAGCACAGCTACAACGTGGAGAAAATGCCCTTTGGCTGTAGTAATAGATGTATGTACATTATATATGGCGGAGCACGAAGTGAGTGTCCAATGGGCGTGACCAGCGGGATTACCTTTGCCGATGGGTAATTGCGTAGCTTTCCATCGGACTACCTGGGTGGCGGTTTTCTTCTAACGTCCTCTGATAAGATTCTCCTAATCTCAAACAAGTTTTTTCTTCTTCTATCCATGATGCTCTTTCGTACCAAACCATTGACCTCGATGATGTTTCAATTTTTTTGTTTGCCATCCAATCTTCCTCCTTTAATGTTCTCGATATTTATTTTCTTTCTTTTTAATCTGATTCGCCAGGCTACATTTACCGAATACAATATCAATAATAAATATTTGATAAAAAAAATGCAGATTTCAAGTTAAAAAGTTCTAGATGAAAACCATATAAATTTCGTTAATAACACTTGAAGCGATTTTTTTGCATTTTTAAATGATTCCTTCTGTCAATTAATTTCGAGCCTATTTGTTAATAATTTATTTAATAATTCTATTTGAGATGGAAAGGCTTTTATACTTCCATGCACATACATAGAAGTTTTCTTCGGGCTTTGCCATAATTTAATCATAAACTCGATCTCACATCGGACATTCTCTCCATGCTTAATTCAATTTGACATGTCAGTTGATTTTCTCATTTCCTCAGGATACTCCGATATAATTTATTCCTTCTCTTTATATTTCTGGTTGTCCAGGCATATTCATTTTTCTTTTTTAACTTCAACTTTTATTAATTATTTTAAACATTTTTTTAAATAAATTACACCACTCAAAACAGTTGAAGGAAATCACTCTTTCGTTGTTGAATTTTGTTGCCATTTTTGAATAAATGCATCGGTGCGAAAAATGATTGTAAAATATTTAAAAAAAAGCATTTTGCAGCCCAAAGTCTGTAGTTTCAACAGCAAAACAATTTTATCCGTCGTATTCACCAAAGTTTTAATAATAACTCGTCATTGATATTTATTGTAAGTTTTGATTCTTTTAAAAAGAATAAAATCTTACTTTTCCTTCTGTTGTTTAAAAATATTAGTATTTTCTAGTTTTTTACAATTTCCATTGACTAATTTTGGCAGTCGTAAACTAAAGACCTGTAATTCTCATTTTGGGTTGTCCAGTGTCTCAATCGAGCACGGTGAGCAGCGGTGCAGCGCCGCCGAGCCGGCGCTCAGATGAGCCGCCACCCTTGCCACCATCGAGAACATTGTTGCATCGACAGGGCAGTCAGTCTCAGAGTCAGACAGGCGAGGATTCCGAAGACACAATGACGAATCTTCGTAAAACATTCGCCGGTATATTTGGCGACATGTAAAACGAAGGTGCGAGCGCGGGGCTTAAGAGAATACCAATGACGATGGATCTTCAGGAGAAAAAGTCAACGGGAATTCCCTTGCCCGATGTTCCGGCTTAAAATGAGAGATTATCGACGGTGATTTGTCACTCTGACAATTGCACGAGTTCCCTCAATAATGGAGTAAGTTTTACGTTGAATCAATTGAGAATTACAAAAAAAAATTGAAATAAAAAACAACGAAAAACCAATATAAATTTTGATTTCGAGCGATCTTTGCCAACGAAAATAAAACGGCGCTCAAGTAAAAAAAGATTCACAAAACATGACAATTGCCGTCAATATAATTTCTCATGGTTGGTTTACGTGCTCGCATTTATCCACGAATAATCATAATAATATTAATATTCCATAACGATTAATGATTTAATGAAAAAAAGCGAAAAAAGAGAAATACAAATCGATTAGAAGGTCTAGCGCACAGAGTTCAGTTGTGTATCGTTCTGATATATGATAGACTAACAACATACATCGTAGCCCACAATTACGCATTCGCGGATTATCGCAATGGTTTACAATAGAAACATTTTTTTATACAACGTAATGGAAACTCGCGTGACGCTAAGCGACACAATACTTTATTATAGACGACACATATTTTGTGTTGCGAAAACGAAGAACGTTAAAAAATGGTGAAAAAAAAAAATCGATTTCACGGGCTTACGGGCTCAAATAAAAAGATCTGGGGAGATTTTTATTAATCACTCATTGATCAATAAAGAGAGGGTAAAATCATCCTTCAGATAACCGAGAAAGTAAATAATTGTAGCAAGAGCTTCGATTGACGAATTTCTCAATTACATTCCGATCCAATTTCGATTGAGACTTTTAAAAGCGCATTTGTGGTCAAACGTTCCTTTTTCATAAAGGAAATAAATGACAGAAATTTCCTGAGATCGCATCCACTTTTGAGAGCGAAATTTCGCGAAGAAAATGCGATGATTCGAATATACAAGCGCACAAATAGTTTTTAAGAAACGAAATACAGAACAAATGTGTTATTCGTGGGTAAAAAACATCCTGTCAAGTCGAGAGAGTCTGAAAACGAGAAAAAAAAAGCATCGCGAGATTGAAGTTGAAGAGCGATCGATCGGGGAAATTTAAAAAGTCATAAATAACAATCGCATCGAGAAAAAAAATGTTGCGTTTTCAATGATCGAGTCGATTTGGATCGGGAAAAATATCGAGAATCTCTTGGCAATCTGAGTAAGTAAAAATTTTTCTTTTTCATCGACTTCGTTATAATCTGCAAATGTCTGATCATTGTGTGACGATGCTGTAAATTAGACTTTTGATAAAAAGACCGAGTCTACGAGGATCAGGACTGATCACAAAAGATTCGAAAGATTGTCCTGTGCAGAATAAAAAAGAAAATAATATTTCTCGACGTAAGTTTGAGAAAAACTTGTCGAGCCCATAAAAATAATGGGAATAAATAGAGAAGTTGGAAAACAGCTGATAGTATGATAATGCACATTAAATGCGTACGAGAAAAAAGAAAATAACGATTTCATTCGAACGAATGAAAGTGCTGATAAAAGCTACGATATCCACGTGGAAAAGGCCATGGGTAAATTGCAATTCTGGAGAAATGGAGTCACGAAAGAGATTGGTCGATAGATGGAATTAAATACCGTGTGAGAAAAAACGAAATGGCGTAGACTCGGTCAACCATAAGGAAAATCTCAGGGGTGCCTCTGGTGCACTAGATAACCTAGAGGGGGAAAAAAATAGAGAAAAAAGGGCGATAGTGAAGGAAGATAAACGAAAAAAAATCAAGTAAGCATCTAAACAATAGAAAAGTATGTGTCAACAGCCAATAAAATGCAGCTCTTAATTGAAATGACAAAAAAGAAGAGAAAATATGAAACCCAGATAAATGCAAACTTCATTTGACACGAAGGGACTCACCCTTGGCGAAACAATAAATCGTTCTGGCTGAACGAGCGATTGCTCAAATTAATGAAACAAGTGATCGAAGCTTTGATCCGTTAATTAGTTATCAATCGCTCGTTATTGTTAGAATGGGTTGAGACGAATAGTACGACAAGGAAATGCATATAAAGATAACCACACGCTATGTTGTTTAATTATATACCCTGTTAAAGCGTGCCCCCAAATATCTACGTTAAGTTTAAGTCTAGTGTCACAAAAAAAACAAAATAGAAGAAGTGAATTATTAGAAGCTTTATTATTTTTTCCATTATTATCCAAAGTTTATTCTTTATCGTTACAGCTGGTTTTTTGTTAAGCAAAATGTTGCAATCTTTTTGTTTTTGTTCAATATTACGAGATTGAATAAGTACCAGCTATATTATTATTGTTCACACAAATGAAAACACATCCTTGGTATCATATACCATTGAACCTCATCCCCCCCCCCTGCACACACACACACACACACACAAATTGACACTGGTTAATAATGCATTAAAAAATAAGTTAAACTTTTTGTTATCTCTTCCGTTCAATCTTGACAGCGAAATATTGCACCAACGAAGATCCAACGCTGGATAATGAAAGAAAAAAAAATCATTTAAAAATAGACAACGGAAAAAGAGAAGAAAAAACGAATTTCACACGGATTCAAACCGGATGATCGCACTGAATAATTATTAAAAACTGGTCGATCGATCGCCGATATAGGTTGCTATAATCAAGTCGTACCTACACGTATTTAATCGTTAGACGAAAGAGCTAAACTTTATCCAATAAATGATTTAGCTATAAACATTTTTCATTTTTTAAACGAACGTTGCTCGTAATAATTTGGCGCATTTTTAAATTACGAAGTTTAATGAAATTAATGAGAAAAAAAGTAAAAAAACAAAACAATCCCATCCGTTAAAAGTCATTTCATCTTCCATATTCACCGTTCTTCACCGTTTTTCCCAACCGCGCCTAGTCTTAAAAGAAAAAATGCCGTATATTAGAACGAGCGCGCTAATGCAACGTAATTAAAATTCGCAACAACATAAAAAAACACAAATAATAATCAAATATATAAATGTCGGTTGTAGTAACATTCGCATATTTCGTCGTGTTATAGAAGGATCCTCGGAGTCAATTCTCGATCTTTCATCGCAACGAAAAAAAAGAGATTTTCCTCGTCGAAAGGAAAGAGAACAAAAAACCAACAACAATCGAGTAAAAAAAGATCGTTCGATCGAAATGAGAGGAGAACCGAGTCCGAAATTCCCCATTCCGCAAAACTAAATCTCTGTACGTGTCTTTATCTTCAATAATCATTGATAGATTTTTAATTATTACGAGGAAAAACGTTGAGGTGAAGGTTTAAAAAAAAAAGAGTCGAAGAAAAAAAATGAGAAAAAAATAATAATAATAAAAAATAAATAAAAATAGTAACAGTGTAGGAGTGTGGACGTTTGAATCGCGTCTGCAACCGTAACAGTTACCTCCTTGATTTCAACGCGTGCTAGCCACATAATCGTAAACGAGATACCGACATTCATAAATATTGGTAAAAATAATAAAAAAGAAAAAAAGAACGACACACACAAACACGAAATATATAATATTAAAAAACCACCCTATTAATACATCAATACATACGTATAAACATAGAAATATATACATATATATATGGATACATACACATATATACATCAATACATGCATGCGACTACTATATTGCATACATTATTATTATGGTATGCATCAATGTTATGACTAAAGTGTAATTGGTATATAATCGTATAACTACAATAAGCCTGTCGTGTTGTGAATAAAAGGAGAGAAGAACTTGAGGGATTTTAGCGAGAAGTGCGATAATTCGATTGAACAAAAATCAATCGAAGGAAGATAAGACTTTTTTTTGTCTGTTTTTTTTTATGGGAATGACAATACAAGGGGTTGGCAAGATTCCGAAAAAGTTCTGCGGTTCAATGACCGGAGTGAAGAGATGAATAAAAAAAAAAATAATTAAAAGGCGAGAGGCGAAAGTCACCGGCAATTTGTTCCGTGGACTTGAAGCGAGTCAAGTTCGTGAAAAAAAAAAAAATAAACAAGGACAAATTGAAAAAAGTGGCTTCGCCTTTTTGCCAGCCTAATAATAGCTGTAGTAATATCGATAGTAATAATAATTAATATTAAGAGCGATACTCGTGGTTTCCACAGTAGGCAGGGCATTTTTCCATCGGAAAAATATCGTTGGAAGGGAAAGAAACACTAATTGATGTTTCGCTGGTACGAGTAGACTCGTCGATGGGTAATTTATATTAAAAGAAAAAAAAATCATATATTTAATTAGAAAGCATGGCGCTCGAGATGACAACGAATGTACGATTTGTGATTTCCGTTTGTTCGATCTTAACGTCGTTTTCTTTTTTTATCGAACGAATATAAAAACGATAAATAATAAAAAGAACGATGTGGTCGAACCAACGGATTTTCCAGAGATTCGTAATCGTGAATAAGCCATAGTTCTGCACAAAAAAAACATGAAATTCATGAACATATGTGAGAACTGTGCACGATCAAACGATTATCGGTTTCTGCGTTATTTGGTACGTGTAAAAGCGTTAAAATTCAACTAAAAAACGAAACTAAAATCAATGAAACTGTATCGACGCCAAGGCAAGCCAAGAAATAACTAAAGCTTTAGTTCATAAGAATCGAAAACGAAGAAAAAAAAGTCTATATGCATAAGTTAATTAATTAAAATAAATATATACACGATTATATTATAATAAGGTTACAATAATATATAATTACTTATTATTAAATCACACCAATGTTGGCGTAAGATTAAATCATACATAAAATGCGAGTTCTATCTGTCATCGTTATTATTAAGAATTATCGGAGTTTGGAAAAACTCTAAAATTAGCGTTAAGCCTAATAAGAGCAGTGTAGTGTGGCAGGGAAGGGCGTAGTACAATATTATTATACGTATGTATTAAGATTTGTAGTATTATTAATGAATATTTCCTTTTTTTGTGAGATATTATAAGGTCACAAAGAGAGGAAAGATTAATTAGTGATTCTAAGCGATGAGAGCTGTAATTTTGTGATTTAAAACTCTTCGAGATTCGTTCAAAGATGGAACGAAGATTCTCACATATTTCTCTCTGTCGTTGAATCTTCGATGATCTGCTTTTACACACTGGTGTTTCATCTGGCCTGGAGATTGGTCCTCTGTCTCATAATTCGTGGCCAAATACGAGCGCTTTGAACGAGACACTCCAAAATCAGATTTTCAATTTAAAATATTGAAACTCGTCGAATATTCAACTTTTTTCTGCTGGGGCAGAGAAAAAGGAGAGTGATGAAAATTGCTGTCGGTTTTCGATACCACGCGTCATCTTCGGGATGCTCGAGTCGGGTTGAAGCAGGAATTTTCCATTTCCGGTGGTCTCTCGCGGTCGAGAAAAATCGCGTCTTCGACGACCGCGAGATGAAGAATAATCGAGATCACCAGTTGGAAATTTCGCAGAAACTACTACGTTGAAGCATTTTTTGTTTTTCCATAAAAAAAAAAATGCGCTTTGGCTCCTGAAGACCGCGCGGTGGTCGACGAAGACAGACATTTTTTTCAAACACGCAAACGTCAATGAGAGTCCCAAAGGAAAGGTTCGCATCTTCGGAGAGTTTTAGAGATACAAAAAACGATACTGTGGCATCCGCAACTGTATCAATTTAATCAGAATAAACATCGATGGGGTTTCAATAAAATTATATAGAAATAAGAGAAAAAAAAAACAAGAACACGGTATAAATCGATGTACCGAGTTCATCGACACTATCTGCAGATCAAACGGCAGTTGAATGAATGAAGAAAATAATATTAAGACTAATTATAGTAACAATAACGATAAAAAATTATATTAAGGATAAATATTAAGGAAAAGAGGAGAGGAGCGTCGATGAAAATATTCCCAGCTCGTCCGAATAGTCGAGGCGAAGGAGTAAAAAAAGGGGAAATATTGAGTAAGAAAAACGAATAACTTAATAAATTAATAATTTAGTAATATTTCTTGCCGATGGGAGTTGATCATTAAATTTAAAGTAAGTTAAAAAATCACACCACATAGGAGTACGAAATTAAAGTAAGTTACTAATTCCACAGTTGTAAGCTATATTAAAATAATATTGCTTATACCCAATTAAACCTTCGTTACGAAAATAAATTCCATCACGTCGTCAATATAATTAAAAACAAGAACGATCGTGGGTTTTTTTTCGCTGAATGAAGTATAATATAAAAAAAAAAAAAACAAAACCGTGTCCGTTCGTTCGGGAAAATGATGAAAATCGAAAACGAAAAACGATTACTTAAACGCAAGACGTTAGTGCAATAATCGATTTCGAATTATTCTTCAACGAATGTGGACGAAGTATTTATTACGAAGAATTGATTTCGATCGATTAGGCTGTTGTGAAATCTATATATTGTAGTATTTAACTATATATATAAATACGTATTACATATAACTAATTAAAAAAAAAACAAAAAAAAAAACAAAAAAAAAACAAAAAAAAACAATTAAACGCAAAACTCTATAGATATAACGTTCCATTCCAATGTATATCCTTAGCGAAAATGTTGCTTCCTCCATGTGAAAGCAAAAAAAAGAACGAAACCTCCCTCCACTCCTGAAAATATCTGTCGAAAAAAAGAACTTTTTCGATACTTACCTGTCGTGTTGGAAATATTAACCAGCTAAGAATACAATTTATAATTTAAACAAATAAAAATCAAGTCATCCTCGTCGAAAATGTCACAAGGATGAAAGACGAGTAAGAATATATAAAGATGTAATGAAAACCATGAGAAAAAATATACCCTTTGACCCACGTTAGAATCGGGACACATTGTAACCGCAGTGTTCTCTAGATCTGATCTGTTAAATATATGGTTAAAGTATTACGTAAGCTGACATGTAATAATAAATATTGAGATAAGCCTAAAAATGTCTATTTATTTAACACACTATTTTTCTTTATCATACAATTTTTAAAATTGATTATTTTATTTTTGTAACATAAATTATGCATATTGGAAATGGATGATAATGATTTTGTGCTTGGGAAGATTCGTATTTTGTTCAGTTTGAATGGTTGACAGATTTTCAAAGTACAGTTGAAATTAATATTTACGTTACTTTTTTTTTTTTATAAATGTCTTGTGTTTTTTGCAGATTTATCTGCAAAAAAGTCTGAATAATTATGTCAATTGTTCAATTTGCGAGACAAATATTAGGCGATTATTGAAAGATATGAATTTTGATGGGTTCGAAATATTTGGAGTTTAATCATCAAAATAACGTTTTGTCAAGCTCCGTGTTGAGGGAACGATTTCGATACATTCCACCTCGCGATATCTCGCTGCTGAATGTCGTGCTTCGCGCGTAATAAGCTGTCGGAACGGTGTGAACTGTTGGCGAATAATAACCGTAGTCCATCGACGTGCTTCGATAACAAGGATGAGGCAGCGGACTCTCTTCCTGACGATATCCCTTGAAAACTCCTTCGCAAAAATAAATATATGTCTCGATCAATCTATCGTCAATACCTAAATTTTAGAGTGAAATCTGGCTCTTTTTATTTTTTGTCTTCATAACTTTGTTTTCATTATTTTAAATGTTGATTTTAGAAATTAAATTGAGACATCTAACGTATTAATTATTTTATACTTAAAAAATTTTGGTCATCACAATTTTATGATGAATTCAATTTTGTCGTGTCAATTCTAATTTTGCCAATATTGTAGTGACCGCGGAATACATATTTGTTTTCTCAATTCTCGTCAAATAAAATCAAACGAAAAATCAAATGAAAAATTGTAATGGAAAGCAATTAGGGAACGTCACTGTGACGGAAACAAAAAAAAACAAAAAAAACCCTGTGATGAAAAAAAAATATTTTGTTTTTTTTTTGTGTTTTCTTGCAGTATACATGTTCAAAATTATGTGAACAAAATTTTCAAGTCAAAAGTAAGGATCAATATTCAAGTTAACACCTTATTTCATGTCAAGAAAAAAGCAACGAAAAATTCAAACAAGTTTTCCCCGAAACAACTGTTTTCGACCTTGTCCCAGGAAATGCTCGAAGAATAATCAACCAATTTTTTTTTTTTTTTCGAATTTTCGTTATGTTAGTGACTAAGGTTGTACGTGGCCGATTGTTGAAATTTCGATAATTACTATTTTTTAAGACCACTTAAACAAAAATAAAAGGTTGAAAAATCGAAAACATCATTTAAAAATTTTCAAACCGCCGCCATTTTGTGAATTAAAAAAAAACGGCCACGTACAACCATAGCTACATTCATATAGATAATGAAATTTTTTTATTTTTGTTTGTGAGGTAACTCGTTACCAACATTTCCGTACGGCAATGAAGAGGAATTTTTTTTTATCATCACATCGAAGCTCATAACGTTGTTAATTTTAAATATTTTTCAATAAAAATTGGTACTGAAATAGTTGAATATATGCTCAATAAAGTAACATCTACCCGATCCTTAAATAATTATTTATATCCGAGTAAAAAAAATTCCCAAAAAATGATAATTTTTTGGCCCATCCCCCTTTTTTGGCGTTCCCTCTTAATAAGAAATGAATTGCAATCCTCAAAGGATTACAAAACCCTAACAGATAAAAAATTCGATTTAAAATATGGAGTAGGATTGAGAAGGAATATTTAACGATTGACATTGACATAATTAACGAATTGAAATGTGCATTATCATTAAAAAACCAAACTCGAATTCATGTGCGGAATATACAGGTAAGGTCGATAAGTTACGTATTAGAAAAACGGATTTGGATCAATAAAGGAAAATGACAGATGAAGGGTGCGATAATTAACGACTAAACATGTACATTTTCACTGAAAAAAATAAAATCTAACTCTAGTACTTAGAAATTAAAAAATCTCCGCAAATTATATATGGAAGTTGGCCTAGTCCAAAAATTGAAAATCAACCTTTGGAATTGGTGTGTAATTAATAAATAGAGATTTACTTTTGACAGAAGGAGTTTTCGTTTTTAAATATACATCCAGAACTTGGATTTCAAAAGAATGGAGTAAAAATATTGCAGTAAGAATTAACGACTTAGATTAACGAATAAAAATTTACATTTTTACCAAAAAACATGGAACGTCGCTGAGGGTAAAAATTTCGAATCAATAAATTCGTTGACAGGCGTAAGGTTCCTGATAGCTTCCACCAAGGCATCGAAAAGGTCCTCTAACGTCATGAAATTCTCTAACGAATTTACCATCGATAATAAAGCCAGGCTCGATGCTGGCATTGGCGAGTCCTCGAAATATCATAAAATCAATGGTGAGGGGTTCATTGTTGCCAATAAAGAGTACAGAGAGTTTTTTCAATCCGTCAAAAGTGTTGATTTGTAAAAGGTTTGTGATACGATTTCCATTGAGCCAGAGAGATTCGAGATATTTCATATTACGAAATAAGCCAGGTGTTAGGTGTTGTATGCGATTTTTTCCGAGATCCAATTCGTTCAATTGATCGAGACCGTGAAAAATATCGTTGTGAAGATCGACGATGTTGTTTCTCGAAAGATACAAAAGATCGAGATTGGCGAGACCGTTAAAAGTGCCGATTGGTAAAATATCGATTTCGTTGGAATCCAGAGCTAAAGTTTCCAATTGTCGGAGTCCACGAAACATGTTACGACGTAGTAAAACAGTGTTATTCGTGATGTACAATTCGCGAAGACCAGAAAGACCTTTCCAAACTCCTGGCGAAAACTTCGACAAATAATTATAATCCAGCAGGAGGGTTTCGAGATTCGTGATCTTTGCAAACGCCTCTTCCTCGATAATATTTATACGATTGCTTTTAAGATCGAGATACGTTAGTTGTTCCAAATGATTGAAAAAACGCTTCTTTATTTTGCACAATTTATTATCGGATAAATAAAGAGCTGTGGCATTTCTCGTCTCGAAAAAAGTCTCCCCGGAAATATTTGTGATTCCACAATTTTCCAAATGAAGCTCAACGTCATCGATCGTTTGTACTGCGTTAACGTCCTCGAAACTTACGCTCATGAGATTTGAGCTCGAACTCGTACAAATCCAAAGATTATTGTATGATCGACAATCGTTTGTCTCATCAAGTGCGAACCCCGCACTTACACCCGTAAAAAAAATCGAGCACAATAATATGAGCCCACGAAACATTGTTTTCAATTCGCGTCTGTCTCTCTCTCGCTCTCGTTTCTTCGCGAACTTCAAGATCACGACTAAATTAATTCAACGATCTTGCACCAACTCTTGCGCTCGCTACGATACGCCAAATAAAAGAAAAAATAAACATCCACTGCAAAAAATGTACTATCGAGACGAGAGCGCAACGAGAAATTTATTGACGATAATTCCATCCTCCTTATTTATCACAATTCTTGAGTCACTGCACCGTTTATGAGAAACAACTTTTCCCGACTCTTGTAAATATGTTTTACCGATTACTCGTTCTTGCTATTATTTATATTAATAAATTGTAGACGATTATTTATTTTGTTTCCTAAACAAACACATTGATTTTCCGCTATATTTTACTTGTTAGTAAATTATAATTTTTTGAGCTAAAAATTAGGGGGGAAGTGAAAAATAAAAAAAAAAATAAAAATTGTCATTTGATTCAATTGGTATTTCAATCGACGTGAGCAGTTTTAATTAATTCTCGCAATATTCGCTATTAGAAACTTTTTTCAACAATATCGTTTTTTATCGATTTTTTTTAAATTTAATACATACGCATACCTATTTTTACCCTTAGAGTTTGAGGTTATGTTGTCGCAGCGCCCGCGCACCAGCGTGTCGGACGAGTGTGGTAGGGATAGCAATGAAAGCAGTGCCCACAGCCACTATTATTTCCCTTGGCGAGACAAAATAGAGTGGGGGCAAGAATTAAGGGGAATGGAAAAAAATTGAGGTGCAAAAAGATCGAGGTCGCACTGTATTGCTATATGTTGAGGAGTTGTAGCTAATTTTTTCGAAAAACCTAAACATAAAAATAAAACCATGTGTTTAATTGATTGTCTAGAAATTTGGTGACATAAATTTTCGAAATAATATTTGTTTTTTCATATAATCAAAGATCGTTGATCCATTTTTATTTGAAAAAAGGCAATAAAGGAATATTCAAAATTAATTCTGAAAGGCTCTTTTCTAAATGCAAAGTTCCGAATATTCGTGAACGTATAAAGATAATTAAAAAATCGTTGCCCTTTTGTAAAAGCTAAATTCGCATTTGAGAAAGAAGAAAGATTCCATCGACTAAATACAGAAAAACGTTTACAGTACTGTATTTATGCAACAATGTTGATATATCGCTGAAGACGTCGAGACTGAACACATTCTGGACCCTATCTGGATTATACGTCGTTATAAAAAGAATCTATTTATCGGTATGTTCTATAATTAGAAATGTGGGAAAATACGGAAGAGCGGGAATAAAACGTTATGGAAAGAAGTGCATTGCGATCGTTGGATCAAAACATCTTTGTATATAGTACGAATTAAATTATCATCGTAAACACAAAAGCTATTCAAATTTAATTCCTTAAAATGTAACGAAAACTATTTTATTACATTTTTTAAACATTCGACGTTTTTTATTCATTTTTTTCAATGGCTAAAATGAAGTTTCGACAATAGGTGAAAAAGATTTTTCGATAAATAAAATCATTAACATTTTTTAAACTCGTTGGTGTGTATTTCGTTTTGCATTCCTTAATTAATGTAAACACGTCAAATTTTATCTATATTTTCACAGTAAATCACTTTAGACGATAAAATTTTCGAAATTTATTTTTTTGACTTTATTCAGAAAACATTTTTCGAAAACGTTATCCGCTTTTTTGTATCCCAAAGAAAGTTGCTTTTTAACCCTTGAGTCATGGTGGGACATACGTTATCCCACTTTTTTTTTGCAGTTTTTTGATTATTTAACTACTTTTGCCGCAACAAATACCGGATGTTCCGTTTGCACGTGGTCCGTGAGACATTTATGAATGTACAAAAAATATGTACCTTCATTATTTGTTAATTGCATAAATATCATGTATAAACAAATAACCGAAATTCGTACCTTTTCATGAAAAAATGCATTCTCTACTAATCTACTATGAAAATCGCGATGGCAATTTTTACACAACCTTAATACACTCCAAAGTGTACATTCCAGTTCAGAATTTTCTCAAAATTTTCCGTTCTGTGGTTTTTGTTAAAAAAATAAAGATATAATTGTTTCTGTACGAGATGCAAACTAACAATAGTATTGACTGAAAACGTTCGCTTATTTTCGTATTTTTAGTTCAGATTCGTAATCAGCGACCCCAAAAACGTATGTAAGCAAACTTTCAAGTAAATGGTACGTAAGGAAAAATGTATGCCTCAAAGGGTTGAATCGCGTCTTGCTTGATTATTTTGGACATTTTAAAAACTATCTGAAATTGAATAGATTTTCTTCACTTAAGCTGGACAGAACGAAAAAAAAGATTTTTTGGGACTTAGAATATAAAAAAGTAAAATTAATATCGTACAAGTAATGAATAAGCAAAACGCAAAAATCATGAATCGGGGTATTTAAAACTCGTTTTTTTCTTCGGTGTAAAAGCTCACAGATACATGCTCGAGAACAAAATTTCGTTTATAATAAAAAACATGATAATAAAATTCACTAGCGTGAATGATACATAAAAAAATGTAGGAATCAAAATGACTCACTTGGGTACATAAACCGTAAAGGAAGATTGCAGGTTCGATAAATATCATCAGTTCTTGGTCCGGCACTTCCGCAAAAAATTTGCCTGTTTTCGCTGCAGGGACACGGACATGGAACCTCGGGCATTTTGCATTGATTTCTCAGATTCGACACTTAAAACCACAAATTCTCTGTTTTTTTTTCCAAATGTATTTTATTTATTTCGACTGACAGCACTATAAAACGTTACGTTTGTTTACGGTAAGAAAACTAGCGAAGGGAACAATATATTTTGTATCCGTTACTATGGTAACGAGCATTCAAAAAGTATATGAAGTCATATCAGTCGAATTGGGTAAATCTATCATTCATTATTAAACAATAATCATCACAGCACTAGATCGGAAGAAAATCTGTTTTTTTTAAACATGTTTAACAAAACTTGTGCAAGGATTATCGTGAAAAGTACGTAATTAAATCGCGATTATCGAAAAATGAATAGAAAAATCAATTCGACACAACTAAAAGTTTTTCGTGGCGCTATCTAGCGGCTTTTTTTAGCAGTCGATAGAACAGATACCGCTGATAGCTACAAAACATACAGTCGATGCTCCGTTCAGCCACATCTTCGAAATGTCAATTATTCCATTATGTCAAGTCCATTCGTTCCTACATGTCAACTTCTCCACCTCCCACTCTGACCCTCAAAATATTTACAGTCGATTCTCCCATGTGTCAACTCGACGGGACCAAATGCGATCCCTTGTGTCAACTTCTCCTCCATCCCCGCTCTTAACATCGCCGATACAGGGGGAACATCGCATAGAAAGAGAGGGAATGCAAAACCAGCCAGAGAGTGATAAATATTTGACGTTTTGGAGTGGGGGTCGGGGAAGTTGATTCATGGGAACGGACGGATAGGATATGAGAGAACGGTTGACACATGGGAACGTGACGTGTCAACGGTGTTATAATAAGAAGTGGGGATAGATGAAAGGTTGAAATTGCGGAATGATTTTGGTCTCGTTGGGTTGACAAATAGGTGCGTCGAGGTTCATCAACCTTCGGTTGTTATGGAGTAACAGAGATGTCGCAGTTTATGTCTTCTTTATTATTTATTATGTTATTGTGATTGTCAGACTGACGGAGATAGAAACAAAGCAACAAGCAACTGTGTTTCCCTACGAATGTATTTCACAATTTCTACCACAATGTTTTATCAACAACGATAAAGAAAAACCACAAAAGTGTTCCTCGCACGTATTTCATGTGGAGCAAATTAAGAAACGTTTATTTATATCGACGGGGAAATTGATCGAAGGAAGGTTAAAAGTGTCAGGATGGTGCGGTGTAATTACGACTTTCGGGTCAAATACCCGATAGATCGTTTATGGGACTTTGGTTAAGTAAAAAAAAAAAAAATAGAAAGTTCTTCAGCATTTCCTCGGAATTATCTGTGAAATATCGTCATCAAGATTGAGTCACGTTATATTTTTTGAAACGGGCTTACGGACCTAGTTCCGTATCCACGGTGTTCATCGACGAGAAAATGCAACAGGAAGGAACGCCGAAATTTCTCAAGTGCCATCAAGGCAGCGTTCGTGGAGTTGCTTTCAGTCCAAGAGTAAAAAAAAAATACTATTTCTTAAATATAAATATTATTATCTATAAAACACAAAAATAGTACACATTTTACAAAAATTTCTTCACATTTTGATAGATCAGCTGCTCCAATGATAAAAGTATATGAAATTATTTGACAAATTTCACACATTTGAAAAAAAAACGATCGTACCCAAAAAACCCCCAATAAACAATGGCAAATTCAAAACTGATTTAATTTACGATATTGAAGTGTTCATTGTTGTACTCCAATGGAATTCTATTTTTTTTACATTAAAGTCCAATATTCAATTGCGGTGTTAGACTATGAAAATCATTCATTTTATTTGAGGTTTTGAAATTTCTGCCTGAGTAATTTGGGAAATTTTGAAAGTAGTAAAATTGACGAATAAAAATACAATGCTTCATTGCCCTCCAAAGATACAAATTTTAATTCCATCTTAATTTATCTATTTTTAAACTACACTGCAACCTCGATTTATCAAATCTTGATTCATGCAATATTCTTCACTGTGCAACCCGTATCGATCGCTCTGTGTTTGGTAGAGGAAGCGCCCGGTCCAATCCAACTGTTGGTCTGGTACGCAGAAACGGAAACATAAAGTGTGCGCAATGTTCTATATTTACAAGTGCAATGTGGAGTCGATCCTGCCGCTGTTCGAGCAATCAAGTTTGCAGTGTACTAACATCAAATTTTTGGCTATCTAAAACTTTGAACAGGAGTAAATAAATTGACATTTGGTTTTAGAACAGTCTTCTTGTCTGTGGCATTTTTGAGACACAATTTTCAACTAAGTTTTGATATTTTGTACCATACGATTCTTTCTACTTTTAAATTTCTATCTTGTTCATGATTTGATAAATAATTATGTTTGGGTTTATCTAGCGATATCGGATATTCAGCTATATCCATATTTTCTTCACGATTCTTATATACTTTGAAATAGCAACAACTTTTCCTGATAAATGGGCAATGTGGGTTTAAAAGTATCAAGTACTTATAGTAGTAACAATTTTTGTAGTTCCTTTTTTTCAAATAATTGTGTCAAAAGTTTGCATGATGTTTACATAGCACTATATCTCTGTGATATGATATAAGAACTGCATTGCTTTTAATTCTTTTTCTAGCAGTCACATGGCAAGAGTGAAATGTAGATTTTTCTCATTTGTTGCATAGATTCAAAAGAGATAAAAAATCACTGTTTATATTTTTGTAATAGTATGAACAGGAAATATTCAGTTCAAAACTGAGTCTTGATTTTAGGAATTTCAAATCACGTCTTTACAAATAATTTCATTAAAAATGTTTATTTAATTTTTCTTGTACAATTTTTGCTGACATTAGTTATGCATTTATTAATTTAATTTATATTTGTAAAGATGTGTAAACTCACTTTATAGTTTCTTAATATTACTTGAAACTGTTTATTCATCAAATATGTAGATTTACATAGAAATTATGAATGTTTTCTTACATTGAATTTTTGTCATAACCTGTCAGCAGGCGTGCTATGTACACTTGATAAATAGGAACTTGAAAACAATTTTGCTACAGTGATTGTGGCTATTAAACATTTTTATTTTCAAAAAACCATAAATGCAACGATAATTGACACTAAAGACCAAAAAAATACAAATGCTTATTGACACTAAAGACCAAAAATTACAAATGCTTATGGCATTTGAAATTTTCGAGTAATCATCGTTTTAATATATTTGTGAGAAAAAGTCTCATAGCGCGTCTGCCGATGGGTTAAGTAAATATTGTTACTATTGTTATTAACAATATTTTATTATCATTAATATTCTTCATTATTATTTATAATAAAAACATCTTGTTTTTTCATACCTTAATTAGCAAATCTTTCATTTCAGGACCGATATCTCTTTTGTTCCGGCGGATACGATGGCAAGGTCAACTTTTATTCGGCTTTGCGAACGGAGTTTCTTATGTGTTACGAGGTGACACCTTTGACTCAAGCCAAAAATGTAAATGCTGTACGTTTTACGTCCGATGGATCCAGAGTACGTAAAAAAAATATCTTAAAAATTAATCACGAATTTTAATTGTATCGAAAATCACAAATTTTATCCTAGGAAACAAGTTCAACAAATTTTTATCAATTTTTGATTTTCTCGCAGGTTCTGGCAGCCACGAATTCTCGAAGGCTCGTCGTAATAGATGTAGAGCGAGGAGAACAGTTGTTGGCGTACGACAATTGTACATTTAGTGGAAGAAATCGTACGGGATTGGCGACTGATCCTTCAGGACCAAATTTGGCAATATCTGTCGCGCCAAACGGCCGAGGTTTGACTCTCATAGATTTGAGAATGCCCTTGCCGTTAGATCTAGTTTATGACGTGAGTTTAACGCGAGTATTATTTCAAAACTGATCAGTACAAAAAATTTGGGAGATACCGACCCTGGCAGATCGGGCTACGGAAAGGAAACGGAATTTTCCATTGTCGTTTTTATTACTGTTACTTCAGACGTTAATTAAAAGTAACGCTAGCGTTGCTTTTAGCGTCAGACCTTGTAAAAATATAACAAAAATTTCCGTTTTTTTCCCATTGCTGGATTCGCCCGGAGAGTTTACGTAATTAAAAACCAAATAGAAAATGTATTAAAAGATATAACTTAAATAGAACTGAACAAAAAAATTAAACGAAAATATAAAATATCATCGACATCAAAAAATTGAATAATAATGTAACAAAATTATTATATTTTTTAGCTACACGGCTCAGTTATAAGAGATATATGTTTTTTACCGTCTTCATGGCCTTGGCAAAATTCTATACTGACTGGAGGTTCTGATGGTACGTGTAAAGTTTCGTCACCTGACGGCCGCGTCCTACACGCTTTCCAAACTGGACATGCTATCAACACCGTATGCGTCACACCTGAACCGTTCAGTAGAACTGATGAGGATGGTTTTTACAGTAGGTTAAATTAATTACTTTCAAATTTATTGTTCTATTACAGTTTTTCGCAGACAGGATTAATTCTTCACATTCTATCGAATCTGAGTGAATTATATTTTTTTTAAATATTGCGAATCTAATTATTCAATGTTATAATATTTTTGCATTTTCAATGTCCTTTGTATACCCCGTTCGAATTTTTATGATCGAATTTTATCCCAAATATGCTTCTCTCAATCGCATTTGCATAACGAACTAGTGAAACTTGAGAAAATTCATCCAAGTATTGACTTCACTTGAAGCTGCTTGACCTGGGAGATGGCTAAAATATTTTAGCCATCTCCCAGGACCGTCATCAATAGATGACGATCGCGAAAATATTTCTGTCGGTCCTGATTTAATGTTTCATGTGTAAAAAATTGAAAACAAATATCATTTCACTTCGTAAATGTATTTTTTTTTTAATGTATAAAATATTTTCGATACATTTTTCATGCAAATTATGAAATTTTATTGTATTATTTTGACGAAGCAGTTAATATCTTTTCTCAATACAATTTTCGTATACTTTTTAGTATGTTAATTGTCGTTATAATCGAGAATATAATAATATTGTTGAGAATGGTACTTTTGTGCTTTTGATTTACAGGCTTAATAATGAGTGGTGGTGATCTTGTATCCGCGTACGTGCCGGATTCGGGGATACAGCAGCTTTTCAAAGAGCAACAAGACTTTCCAGTATGGAAGTTGAGATATACTTCAAACGGAAGTACTCTTTATTCCGTGTGCGATAGTGGTATTTTACGACGTTACAGAAGATATCCGGATCATCACGAGTACCTTGGCGAAGTGTATCGTCACAAGGGTGACATTCAAGATCTCGATGTTTCTCCATACGATGAATGTATCCTTTTTGTCTTCGGAGAGTGAAAAATCTCTTTTTATCCTATTATAGAACATTAAAGATCGATGCTACTGAGATTTCTTTTTTTGGAATCCATCGAAATTTTTGTTATCCTTCTCAATTTCGCTATTGTTAATTTATTAAAATTTTTTTTACATAGAAAGTCTATGCGAAAATTCCTTCGATCTATTTCTTTGAAATTTTGATATAAAGAAAATGTATAAATAAGCTATTCTTATTTTTTCTAAGCAATTTTCAAACTAAAATGTTCCGTTTGCTCAATTGTAATAAATATTTAAAAAAAGCAAGCGCAAAAAAAAGCAAAAAAGCAAGCACTATTTGTAGCTCGAATATGAAACAAATGTTGCGTTATTGAGAAAATGAAATTTCGTTGCATTCCAATAATGCAAACGTTAGCATTAATTATTAAATTCAAAGTTCGATAGTTGAGATTTACAAGAATACGAAAAAGTAAAAAAATGACCGATACAATAATCAGATGTCGTTACGGCTTCCAAAGATCGTAGCGTCGGTGTTCTTCTCCTCGGCTCGCCAAACCACGGTTTCACCGAATACATCGAACTTACATGATCCAAATCGAAACGCACAATCCGTCCCCATACAAAAAAGTTCTATAATAAAGGCCTATCGTTGACGATATTAAAGCTTGCATCGTTGAAATTCATTGCCGCGAAAGTAATCAATGCAAGAAAATTATTATCCTTTTTTTCAATATCGCCGAAAATCTATTTGCTGTCATAAAAATTCGAACAATTTTCAAAATGAATTAATGCAAAAAAATGAGGGCTTGTTCACATTTTTGATATAGGTTGAAGAAAAAACGACTTCATTTTTTTTCAATTTTATTTATTCGCCGTACACAAATGATGCGAATCGAAACCAATCCTGATATATGTTATTGTGAACATTTCTTTGCTTTCGGATTCTTTCGTTAAAATATATACAATGTCGCGAATATTCTGGTGGAAAACGCTTATTCTTGTATGTTAAAAATCTAATGGTTTGAAAAAAACTACACAAAGAAAATTACACGTTAAAAATGCCCATGAAAATCCCAGTAACGAAAGGACAAGACAAAACCCTGAAGATTATTGAAAGAAAATCAAATTGTAATGAAAATTAAAATTCTCATTTATTATATGAATTTTTTGTCGGAGTAATTAGTAAATTTCAATGTCCAATTTTACCGTGCAATTGATTACTTTATGTCGGTAAAAAGTTATAAGGAAAGTTATAGAAAGTAATAAATTAAAAGAAAAGTTTAAAGGGACATCTAGAAAGGGTAAAAACGAGTCTTGAAAAATTTTTTGTTGGCAAGTTATTAGAGAAATTGGATGAACGTTTTTTTTTGTAAATTTCGAATTTTAAAGGGCACTCGACCGATTTGCTTCAAATCTTTCATGGCCACTTTACACAGTTACCTATTGTTGATACGCGATAGGATTTTTTGTGTTTGACGCTCAGTTTTTTTGGCAGAAAACCAAAAAAATTTGCTTCAGAATCGGTCAATTTATTATAGTTCATTCGAACCTGTTAAAGTTTTTGATGTTCCGGACCATACTCGTGTACAATCTCAATTTCTCAATTCACCAGAACATCTTCGCCTTTTTGTTATTAAACGTTCGACCATACCAGAAAAATTGAATCGTTTTTTACAATTGTTGGCTTATTTTAAGTTGGCCTCTTAAAGTCGACAATGGTGAAGTGCGCGAGACTATGGAATATTGTTTTCTTTTTTTTTTCAATATTCCATTATTTTCGTAGTCTAAATCTGCATTTATGAAAAAATGGAACAATTACGGAGCTGAAGGAAATGCAAAATGACAAAAAAGAATATCCGTTGTATTAAAACGATGTAAATTTAAATATCGTGAATGCCGGGGAATGGCGATGTGTTAAAATTGTTAATATTCGTGTACAAAAGTTGGAACCTATCGTTGTTGTTTAAATACATACTACATTATCCCTTCAAAATGTTTGCCCATCCCATACTTGATTTATTAACGTTAATATGGTTAAGTTCGCCTGACACATGCGTTAGCAGCCAAACTTTTTATTTGATCGCAAGAAATCATCAAAAAATTGAGCTATCTCTGAGACTTTATAAATATTTATTCTCAATTATATTATTGCAATAAACTTGGATTTTGGTCCCCTCAATTCGGGCCAGTGTACGTCTCAAGGGTTAAGGATGAATTCTTTATACGAAATATTCTTCGAGAAATAATTAGCCAATTTTTACTCCCATAATACGGAATTAATTACACAATTTTTCTGAATACTTGTGGATTTTGTCAGAATATTGCATCCTGTTATATATTTTTCACCGATAATTCTGAAAAATGGAGAACTTCGCGAACTTCTTTACATGTTCTAGTAGAAAGATTCAACGTTACGTTGGCAAAGTTCCTAAAGCATTCAACGAAAAGTTTCCTAAAGAGCGCCTTTCAAAGAATTCCTAAAAAATTTCAAACTAAAGAGAACGTTCTGAAAAACCTTAAAAGCATTCAGAAAAAGCTACAGATTTTTTTTTTTCGACGAAAAAAATAATTGTCGGATTATTTGTTAATTGAGTTTTTGATCAAACTATTGTTAATAATTTTGTGCTAATATCATTATTGAAAATGTTCGAAAAGTTTCAAAGATGGCTGATTCTTTCCCGGTTTTTTGGGAGTTGCAAGGAAGTTCCATTGATCAAAACTTTTGATCGAGAATGCATTAATTAAGCCTCCTTGAACAAATGTGATCTTTCGGTTCTAATTATAATAAATAATTCGATACAAAGTAGTAAAAATGAAAATATATATAGTTGCAATACCAACGTAGAAAAATATTCGTTTTATGTAAAATTTCATTGAGGAAGTTCATGGCGATTTATTGATTTGGGCAAATATTTTTCAGCTCTAGATAATATTCGTAAGAACGTTGTTACTTTTCCTTGTTTTATTTTTCGTCATCAAATAATTGTGATTGATGGATCGATTAATTAATGACCAAGTTTTTACAAGCGAAGATTTCGTATCGACGTTTACACGTGTCTCTTTCATTATCGCATGATTCATGTTTTATATTCTACAAATTATGCATTTCGATCGGTGTTTTTGGGCTTTTGACAATCTTCTTTAATCAATGAAAGTATAAAAAAAAACAAATTGTCATTGTTTCGGCTGTTTTCGAGTTGTGAAAAATGTGCAATATGCGTTTTATTAAAAACTGTGAACAAAACCTCTCGCTGTTGATTAGTTTTTTTAGCTAATTTTTCCAATTTTTACAGGAAGGACAAGTTCACATTAAATTTTTGATACAAGCCAAATATTGTTTCTTCTAAGATTTTGGCATTAAATTACATTCTGGGAACTTAGAACATAAAAATCAAGTTACATAAAATTGTTTCTTTTTGTTTCAATATAATTTTTTTTCGCTAGACAATTTTTTTCTTTCCGATTAAAATTCCGTGTGTAAAGTAATTTTTATCGAAAACGCGGTGTTTTTTGATAATGGTGACGAGTAAAAAGACTTTTCGATAAGAAATGACAAAAAAAGAGTTACGAGTGGTGAAAAAACGTGAACGCACCGTGGTGGCAAGTAAAGTGTACGTTTCTGGCAACAATTATCATTCAGTCCACCTCGTAATGCAAAACATTAGATACGGGTTCCCTTTTGAGTTTTTTGTTTTTTTTTTCCTACTTTTATTCACCTCGTCGATAGTGGTGAGGTCAATGCGCTACTTCGTGGCTAGTTTGTTGAAGTTGAACTACTAGTTGTTTACGACACACCTGTGCCATGGTACACAAAGTGCAGAACTGTTTTTTTCTCGATTACTGTTACTAGTTTTTCTTTTTCAATTCCAAAGTGTAAGATTCTTACAAAAACATCGTCTCAGTCCATCGATTGAACTTTGCGAATAGGTCAGTTTATTCGAACAAATTGTTTCGAATTATTGTGAAAAGTGAATATTATTATGAAAGTATTGATTGATCGAACATTCGAAATTTGGAAATTGTACAAAAAAATTAATTGAGGCATTGGTTGAACTTTTTCAACTGGCCTGGTTAAGTTCCTTTTAGTAATTTCCGTGAGTTAATAATTTTATCAATAAAAAAACTGCCAATTGTGAAATTTGTTCCAAAATTAAAATTGCGTCGACCTATCGTCAAAATGATATTAATAATTTGAACAAAGTATTTGGAGATTCGAAATGGAGATTTTATTATTTTAAATTCATTTTTTTAAATCGTTAAAATTATTTTGAATTCGCGATGCATTTTAAATGCTAAGAATTAAAATTCTTTTATCTGGGTCTCAATTTAATGATCCCCACCATAAGTCCGTTACGTCAGTGTGTCTACGGTCTTATTATCGTGTGACTTCCAGTTGCGGTCCGGCCATCATTAATGAATTAGTTCGGACGTAAACGTCAGCGAAAAATAAAAATTTATTCTCCCCGAGCTCCGAGTGGAAATAAACACATCGATCTTCTTCAGTTTTGCTTCATTTTTTCCAGAAAACTCAAAGTTCGCTAATACTGGTAAAATAGTATAAAAATAGAGTGAACTTGTGGAATGAAGAGATAGTGAAAAGATAAGAAACGCAATTACGAGTTTGTTGTTTAATTATAACCAGAGAAATTAATATTTTTCTCGTCCAGTTCTAGAGGCAAATTATTTCATTGTTACTCGATCGTACATTTGATATCTGGTGAATTTAATAATAATTAAGTAAATTACTGAAAGAGTTGTAAGTACAGTATTAATTGTGTAATTCAAAATAATGCAATTTATTTTTATCTCGTATATTTTCAATATTGACGATTACTTTTGCGATTTTAATATTTTTCCATCGATCAAATATATAATCGATTGCAATCGTGTATAAAAATTCACATTCCCAACCGTGTATGAAAGAGTTGAAATAATTTTTTCTATCGCAAATTTCATAATGAAAGAAGTTTGTTGAATTAAAGAGGCAAAGTGCAAACGTGAATTATGAAATTGGAAGAAATCCAAAATATTATAATTTCAGTAAAAAATTAATTTTCGTACGCGTATAAATTTTTATAAATCCAAAATTGACACTGAATGAGAGTACTGAAATTGACGGAGTTAAATAATAGTAAAATTAGCTTTATTTCAAATAAAATTGACGAATAAGAAAAACTAAAACTAACTGAAAAATTTACCCGTAACGAAGTAATTATGAAATTATTATTTCATTCATAAAATAGTTAATGATTTGTTTGAAAATTAATTTCTAACTGGCGATGAAAAACGATTAAACATGAGCATTGTGATTAGTTGTTTTCATGGGGAATGAATTTTTAATTTACGATACCCAATAAAAAGGTTGGAATCCAGCAGTTTACTTGATTTGTAATTTATTGACGTATTTCTCGTTGAATTTTAATTCAAGCGTATTGACGTTTAAAAATAGTGTATAAACGTTGATGATGACGCATAATTGTGCGGAAATTCGTAGATACGATTTTCAACGTTAAAACGTTTTCCGTCGGCGATAAGTAATGCCAAGGCTAATTCTATAGCGTCCCCTGAAGTGTTAGGGTTCGCTATAACTGCGAGCTACTTCGCGAAACATCATTATCTCGGTTCAATTAACAGCTGCGAAGGATAACCAGGCAGACTCTTGGAGCCGGATTCGTTATTAGTACCATGCGGTAAAATCTATTTACAGTGAACCCTTGAGAATTCATTAATCAACTGCAGATCGACCAATCGCACTTATATTTACTGGACGACCAAACACGACAAATATATTCATCAACATACAACGTTCTTGCATTACATTTTTTTTTTCATTTAGCACGATATTTTTTAAAAATATTTCGTTTTTTTGTTTTTATTAAAAGTAAACAAAATTTTTTCAGTCATTATAATTATTAAAAATTAAAAAAATCAATGTGAGATTAACAATAAAACAATGTAAACTAAATAAAATTAAAAATCTTGATCTATTAAATTTTATTCGTCACGTGCATTCACCTTTTAGTCACAATTATTTGACACCAGAATAATTGTTGAATTTTTTATCATGAGTGACACAATTTTTGTTTTGAGTATTTTGGATTATTGCTAAAATAAGTTCAATGTCAATACCACATCCGCTGTTCGATTGATAATTACGAGGACTCGAAAAAAAAATATTTTTTACGTGTCTGTGATTCATCGCAAAAAACTTTCGCGTCGTGAAGTTTTTCCATGTTTTTTTTTCATGTCATATTATTGATCGATTTCTTGATTATTTTGTTTAACCTATTTAATGTGAATAAGACTGTAATTAGGAATGGAAAATTGTGCACTTTAATGAAGATTGTGCGAGAGATAGTGATGCAAGAAATTATTTCGAAATACGAGCGATTCGAATTAGAAGTTTTTTTTACAAATAGAATTTCATTGGAGCTCGATAAATTTAACCTCTTCAAAGTGACGGACTTAAAAAAATTCGCTAGAATATCCTTGAAGATCCTTTCAATGATATTTTCAAACAGATTCAATGTTATTTGTCCCTGAGAAAGAATCTTGCTTCTCTTCTTTTCTCGTCTATGTTCGTTTGTCGACAAAGAACGAAAAAAGCTCGAGAGAAAAATATTTCGAATTGAAGGATCTCTAACATCGCTATTTTTATCAGTCACTTCATTCGATACGTGTTTATAGTACGCAGGAACGTGCATATGTGTTTCCATACATTTTCGATTGAAAAATATATCGTAAAATTGAATTTCAAGAAATATAAAGTCAGTAAAATATTGCCTTCATTCATCATCTATGTAATTTTGAGAAACGAACATATCCAAATTTGACAGTTATAGATCACGTCATCTGGAAGCAGGGGTAAAGAAGAGAGACCGTTCAAATGTGTTTGAAATACGAAGGTGAATGGCGATGACACATGTTATGGAAAATGCTTCATGTTGATGTTTTTCCCATAAATTACAATTCTGTAAATCGTAAAAAACCTCGAGGTGGAAATTTTGTTTGAAGAAACATCAATCGGAAGTCGTGAAAAAGTGTAAGCGCAAATATGGGCTAGAAATTTTATCTCACAAGTTTTTTTTTAAGGTTTTTTTTGTTATATTACACGTGGATGTAATATTTGAATAATAATTTATATGTTTCGAAAAATATGTGAAGGAATTGAAAAGCGGTTGACAATGGTGAAGTAAAGAAAAGCAAAAGAAAGTTGATTTTTGAATCATTTTTGCGACAATAATAACAAATGGTGAAAAATTAAGAAAAACAAGAATAAATTTGGGAAATAATTGAAGAAAATTATTAGTTAAACATGAATTAAATTATTGAAGAAAAAATTTTATCTATAAAACTTAGCGGGACTCAGCTGGATGGAAAATGCGATTACGATTGATTTCCGATGACTATTTCGCGAAGTGACCGTTTTGAAAATTGTTATATAAGCTTAATATGGTTCACATCGTAATGTCGGGCGGTGAAAATTCTGAAATCAGTTATCGCGTAAAGTGCGTCATTGTCGAGAGCGAAAGACTTTTCGGCGATGTCATCGTCACGCGACAAACGCAGGATCAATTGTATCGCGTTCATTCTCCATTTTCAAATTCATCGAAACGAAAGAATCGAAATTTGCGAAAAAAGACTATTCAAGTACCGGACTTGATGAATCTAAATACAAGATCTAAACACTGTGGATTCGATAATGATTCAATGAAGAGTTTGCCCAATGAGACAACGAATTTCAAATGGAAAAACGCTTCGAGGACTGATGGAGAAATTATTAAAAACGGTGAACGCAACACAAAAAAGGTATGGCGTAAAAATTTGATTACACACATTATATTTTTAATCTTCCCTTCAAAAATAATCCCCAAACATTTATAAACAGTTTAACAAATATTTACGAAGAAATACGTTTTCTTAAATAATTCTTGTCACAAAACAATCTCGGACAAAATAAGTTCGGTTTTAATGTATTTGTTTTAATATTTTTGGAAATAGGTTTTAATTTTTTCTAATTCGAAATCAATTCAATTAAGCAATTGTTTATGAGTAGTACAAATCGTGTGTAACATAAAATTTCAGTTTATAAAGTATTTTGTACGATATGACGACTAATTTGACTGCTTGTCGGTACTCCCCTATTCGTCGGCGTAAAGTAGTTCGAATAATGCTAAAAATAGTTGAAATAAAAAGGTCATTTCCTGGTCCATTTTCTTAACAATTTCTGGTTCATTTCTTTGACACTCGAACTTCTTTTTTTCTTTATTAATAAAGCCTTACCCCTTACCTATGCTGAGAGAGTCTGTGAGCCAAGAAGTCGTGGTGACATCGTTGGTCGATCAATTGCTATTGGATATTTACGGATATCCGAGGAGCGAGAGAGGCCGTTCGGAAAGCGATTCTACGGTATCGTCTTACAAACCGCCACCACATCATCCACTCCTTCGCAAGGCTCTTCTTCTCAGAAAAAGTAAGACGATCAAAATTATCCCTATTTTTTGAAATGTTTACTTAATATGCTTTTATCGATGTTGTACATTCGCCTTTACAAACATTTTCACTTATTATATATGAGGCAGACGTTGTCGAATTTTAAGTTTCAGATCTAAGAAACTTCGCTACTTTAACTTCGCTAAAATAACTCGTATACAAGGCAGTTCTTCAAAATTAGTTCGTGGAAAAATCGTTTTCACAGTTATAACTTATAACAATAATTCATCATTATTTATTTATTTTCATCGAAGTTATTTCGACGTGTCACTGAATTTGATGATAGTTCAGATATTGTGTTAATACTTTTATGATTATATTTTATTTGTGTCTATGACCGTATGAAAATAATCAAATGCTGTACTGCTTTTTTAAATACTTTTCTTATACAGGATTAGAATCGAAGGATTTATTAAAATTTATTGATTATTAGTCGAGCCTTACAGATTAAAAGTTCAATGAATTTGGTGACGACTTTAAGGCATCTTCTCACTTTAAGCGCCTCAAAAATAGGCTGTTTTTGCGATTTTTTTTCGAGGATTTTTGCTTAAAATTATGGGATAAAACGGATCCTATGTAATAAACACATCTTTCAAGTACATGAAAAAATTTTTATTTTATTTTTTTAAACAATTATTATAATACATCAGTAGCATTGAAAAACCCGTGTAAAAATGTTATGGTCGTGGCTTGTTGATGGTATCTCCGAGACGGGTCGTCTGAAACAAAAAAATAAAACTGTTTTAGATTCAGTATGTCAGTGGCTATAGCGCATATCATCAGATTTTTGATATTCGCGAAAATAACAAAATGGCGCACGTTTTTCGAAAAAGTAAAAAAAAACCACGATTTTTTTGCAGTTTTTTGTAAAAAAAAAATTCTTAAAATCAAAATTTAAAAAATCTGATGATATGCGCTATAGCCATAACTATGAAGCATATGTCATTCAAATTTCATGACAATCGGCCGGATAGTTTCCGAAATTTCATCAACAAAGCACCGAAAAACCTTGTTTTGAGATAACTGCGTTTAAAGTTTTGGAGGGATCGCCGGGTACTCTCAGGTAGTCACCTAACGGTCGCCAAAAAATGTAGTTAGACTCGTCCGATCTTTATGAAATTTCGAGATGACATTTTTGAAGATATGTACTTTCAAAATTTAAAAAAAAAAAAAAATCGATTTTTTTAAATTTCCAAAGTGAGAAGACGCCTTAAGAATAGGGAAATTGAATTGAATTGAAGGCCGGCTATTTAATGGGATGAGGAACATTTTTTAATGCTATTTCCCAATCACCAATGTACAAATCTTTTCGTATGAACTACGCTAAAGTTTCTTCTTTTCCTTTAATATATTTTCGGATTTTCACAGCCTCTATCAAATAATAGTTCAATAGTATTCAAATAAAATAAAAAATGTAAAAGTGTCACGTGTTGTGTTGAAGTTGAAAGTTTGAGATCGAAGAAAGATGTTTGTAGACTCGTGGTTTCTATCGGACAGATTGAAAGTTCTTTTCTTGTTAATAAAAAGGCGATATAAATATTGTATCCGTTGCTTTCAATATTTTCTCATCACTTGAGAACCATCAGCTTTTGTACGTTTGACAAATCAGCCACACGACAGTTTAATACAGTTTCTGTATCTTTTTGTGTTCATAGAAAATCACGTGTTTATTGATATATTTATTTATTTTTAAAAACCTTATCAACTCACAAGATTTAATAAAATTGTTATTTTTCTACATCAGTCACGTTGGAAACCAAACGAAAATACCTCGAAAACATCGATATTTTATAAATATTCAGCTCAAGGTATCAATTCAGAGACCAGGTAAGACTCGAGAAAAACATGGGGGCAAACTGGAAAATTGTGTCAGTCTTTTTATGGGCTGGTCTCGAAAACTATTCGTTACGTATATTTGTATTAAAAAAATGGATCACTCATTCAGACAACAGCAATATTTTCAATTAATTTTACAAATCCAAAAATTCTGCTACCTTTCCGTAAATTGTCGAACGATTAGATCTCGTTTGTTCTCAGAATTCTCACCTCGAACACGTTGGGAACATGGTTTTTTCGTAATTATTCAACAAGAACAAATGTAGAAAATCAAAAATCAATTTTTTTCTATTTTACGTCGAGAAGGAAATAATAAAAAATTACAAAGAAATCATGCATTGTTTTGATCTGATCAGTTATGAAAACGAATGCTTCAATATTGAAAATACTTTATTGCATGCGAATTGTTAAAAAGAGATGCAGCTTCTGTTTTAATTGGCAGCCTGGCGCGCACTTGGTCGCCAGAAGCTGACGAGGCTCGAGACTACTGTCGAAGCCACACCGTTGACTATAAAATGGTGGTGAGAAAAAAATGTATGGGGCATGTATCGAGGATTTGCAGAAAAAAAGGCTTCATTTGCCTACCGTAGACGGTAAAATTGCGTCAGATACGACGTTTTGTTTGAAGCTCTCATAAAATACGTACAACTATATATGTGCATGGGATGCTATATGCATAAGATCTCGGGCGAAGAGTGTCAGTATCTTCGAGCCTCGTCGACTCATCCGCATAGAGTCCTCTATCATTGTTAGGGAAAGCCACTTTTGCTTTATCAAGCTACGTGAAACCACTTCAATTTAGTGGCATCCTCTTCCACTTCTTTATACTTCTCGCGATGCCCATACAAACCCACGCGATCTCAGTTTCGTACGAACTTCAGTCACAGCCTTGGAAAATTGATAGCCATCCAACGCCTCTGTACAATCTGCTTTTTATTGATTATCATTATTAGCATGCAAATGAATTATATCCTGTTGGATTATTTCATAGTAAAACTGGGATATGTGACGAAGATTCTCGTTACGAAGTTCTCTCGTTACCAACAGACAAAGTAACTTTCTCGAGTGACAGTTTGTGAAATAGAAATGTATGTATACAAAATGATATTGTATTGTGTCAGAACCATTTCATGTTCAGGCCATATTGGAATAACTTTGAACTCGAATTTGAATTAATTCTAGCACAAATTTCAGCTCAAACGTATTACGAACTCGATATAAATTATTAGATTCTCATTCAGGCATCTGTTTTGGTGCAGCAGTGCTTTTCTTTACAATAAACACGCAGATTATTGAAAATGATGATAAAAAAATATCAAAATATGGTTTGTTTTCGTTAAGAATAAAAGATTTTTTTTTTTAGATACGAAAATTAGTCGGTCAGGCCGGGTGACCGACCGATAGCATACTTATGCGTAAATTGCTCTTTCGTTTGTTACTATCTTTGTCCGTTATGACAGTAAAATTTCAAAACGACCGAGTTGTTGGAAAATAATTAAAAAGCTTGTTGAGGAATTTTCAAGTTGTTTGTGAAAAATTGCGATCCATCTCGATGAAAATCGAGAGTTACGCTTACAAAAAAATGTTGAACACTTTTTAATTCGATGTGTAGAAAAATTAGTTCAATAATTGAAATACGATGAGAAAAACGTTATAATCTGATTTAAATTTTAACTTTAAAAAGAATAAGTTCATTTTCAATCAATGCACTTGTTCAGAGTTGTCTTGCTCTATGTTGGCTTTCTTGGATTATTGTTCTGCAATTTAAACTTTTATTATTATCGCAGGTAAAGAAGAACTTACAATTGTGTTGGAAACTTTGAGGCACTATGTAAATCATACTGGAGGATTGTTAATTCGTCAATTAAGAAGAAGAGATTATCTGATAGCCAAACGAGACAAGCAATACGATATTATTACTGCCTATTTGCAAGCTCACAGTGCAAAACGAAGTGAGTATTTTAATGTTAAAAATATTAATATTATTAACAATAATATTGACATAAATTAAGGATAAATTGTCTATTAGATAGAAAATATAGAATCATTGGAAATTCAGGTGATATTTGATTTTGAATATTCTTTCTACCAATTGCTTGGCAGCACACTCCGTAAAACGATAAAATTTGACATTTCGGAAAAATGGATTGGCGCATTTGTTTCATCCTTTAATCTTTAGAACTATTTTTTTAAAATAATTTTTCGTTCTCTCGGGATATTGAGATAAAACTCGTGACATTTTTGGCATAAAAAATGTTAGCACGAGTTTTTTTCCTGCGTGAGGAGAATATAATTTTTCGAAACAATACTAATTGATTGAAAATTGAGATTCCGTTTGATATTGTTTTGTTGGTCAGTGGGTCGCGTGAAATGAGGAACGAGAGGTAGTAGAATTCTCAGTTGATTGAAACACGAGCACACGTGTGATATATGTAATTGAAGTATATCGAAAAAATGTCCTTCTCATAGGAGAAAAGAATGATATATGTATGTCAAAAGTGACATTGCCTTTTCATGAAATGTTTGTATCTTTTTCTTTTCTAATATTTAGATTATTATTTATAGTATTTTCAAAATCTGTCAAACGTATCAAAATTGTGGAAGAGTCCGAAAGTTGTTGGACACAATGGAACTTTTCTCTTTTCATTTAATTTAAAAAGAATAATAATTACGAAAACCAATTTGAAGCATATTATGAAAATCATGTCATGGAAATGGAAAAAAAATATTTGGTAGAATTT
Source organism: Rhimphoctona megacephalus (assembly GCA_963989365.1). Taxonomy (NCBI): domain Eukaryota; kingdom Metazoa; phylum Arthropoda; class Insecta; order Hymenoptera; family Ichneumonidae; genus Rhimphoctona; species Rhimphoctona megacephalus. Next base: position 12,480,643 of record OZ022414.1, on the reverse strand, counting down.
TTATTAATTCTGACGGGTCGAAGTTAAGAGAAAAGGGGAAAATACTCGTTTGTACCATCAGGAGAATTAACGATCTATATTCTTCGTTAAAATGGACAACTGGAAAAATATTTCCGGTTTTCCAGGATTGATTCTAGTTCTACATTGAATTTATAGTCGAAATGTCTAGTGCCGCTTTTGATCTGACTCTCTACTGGAGAGTTATAATTATTTACTATTAAATTATTATTAAACGCACTCTTTTATAAAGCTCACTGACGAAATAGTTGGAGATAATAAAATGCATATACAGCCAATCTTGTGGAACATAAAATTTCCTCTAGAAAAACTTTCGACTGCACATTCCTATTCTTAATAATTTAATCCTGACAACGGTTCGCAAAGCAATCTCATTTTTGAGGGTTGCACGTAAGGCGAGCGTTTTTGAGATATTTTTTCGATCCGATATCAGGACTAAGCTACAGAAGATAAAAAAAATACAAACGACTAACAAAAAAAAACGCAAAAAGTAAATAATAAATATATTCAAAACCATTACGAAATCTTTATTGTGCACAAAAAAAATGATATCCTTGCCAAACAAATGAAAAATAATTATATTAATTCACTGTAAAACTCTATTCTTATGGAAGCGAATTGTCGATGGGTTGTAAATGGGAGTTTATATTTATTTTTTATTCTTCAGTGCTTTCTGTAAAGTCGGTTTTGTTGTTCGTTTGAAAAGTTGATTACTTTTCGATTTCCATTCTTTTTTCACACATTCCATTTTCATATATTTGATCATAAAAAAATTATGCCATTCTCTTCAACGTAATGTTTATTAATTGAAACACAACACAACATTTTTGAGGCATGAAATCTCAATGAATAGAGTAATAGCAGTGTCAGGTTTTGAAAAAATAAACATGGGACCACCTTCAGGGTATCTTCTTTTAAAGAAAAAAAGCATTCATCGAGATTGGTAAAACTAAATTAAAAAAAAAGAGGAGAATTGAGAATCTTCTCTTTTGTTGAAGCCGGTTAAAAGAATACGCTTGTGGATTTTTAGTACGATATTTAATGCTTTACAATTAACAAGATTGATCCTACGCATTTTAGCTCTATTCTCAACCATTACAGCGCGTGTATGATAAAAGAGTGCATATTTGCTAATGCCAATAATTAATAACTCATCAAGAAGAAGTCTAATAAAAAAAAAAAAAACGAAAAAAAGTTATTCAACTTTTCAACTTGAAATTTGGTCTAGAACTTAAGTCGACAATTTTGATCACTCAATCTGAGAAAGCCTGTATACAACTTGAAAGAAACATTCAGTGTTGAGTTACTGTGATACAGTAGCTAATCGGGACTCTGGATGCTAAACGCTTCGTTGATTGCCTCCTCTCAACTTCTGTATAGCCTCGAGAGGATATTGAAAATAAAACGCTTTTGTCTGTCAAGCACGAGTCGCAGAGTTCACTGGGCTTGTTAAGGTTCACTGAATCCGAGGTGAATTAATTCAATCTCCTGTAAGTCTGTATAACCTACAGTGCAATTAAATTCTTTTATGGATTGAATGCGATTCGCTGAAACGATATTTGCCGGCAGATTAAATAGCACTTTTCTATGGAATTTATTTATTATTCAAAATTATTCCCTTTTTCCTTTTTCCTTCCCTCGGAAGCAAATTATGTTCAATGAACTAGATTTTTTTCCTCAATAACCTGCGATTTTTTTACATTCCATTTAATTCCATTTTCAATGGGATTGTTTTTTTTTTTTTTATCAAGAATTCACTTATCTTTAGCAAGATTTTTAAAGGAAGGAAAAGTTCTTGAAGATCGAAATTTTACTGTTTTTTATCGACTAGCAATAATCGCGAAATTCGTTTATTCAATTAATCAAATCCATACATAATTTCATAATATTTCGTTCGATAATTGAATAATTAATTTTCAAAGCACGGATTCAATTTCAGTTCTTTAATTTGTTTCTTTGGGAGGTAAAGATTTCTACAGCATTTGAAGGGAAATACGTCCATCATGGTTTCTGTTTTAAAGTTTCATTAATACAAAGACGAACCCGGCGTCTTGGGATACTTCGAACTTAATTTGTTCCGATAGTTTGAAAATTGAAGAACATGACAGAAAAAGAGTGCAGTTACAACGTGATGCAATTCTGTGTTATTTAGACAGCCATACATTGATGAAATTTCATTGAGAGGACCTTTTTTTACTCTACCTTTTGTATATATGCTTCCGGTACGTGCGGCACGACGAAATTTCTCTATTCCATTCGTGTTTTTGGGGATCAATGGCCTCTGCATTGCGGCTCTTGGCTACATTCGCCAACGAGCTAAAATTCTTTTTCGCTCCTTCACACGCTTGATTTACTCGAAAAAAAAAAACAAAAAAAAAGAAAATGCTGAGCCTGCCAAAATTTTAGGAGAGGCATCGTTTCATAATTCTCTCGTATCGCTCGAGTGGTGTCTCAAGTTTTTCCAATAATCGTCATGATCATTTATAATACGGGACAAGAATATGTCAAGAGTCGTCTGGTTGTTATAAAATCCTTTTCTACTCGAAAATCATTTTTGATATTTATAGAAAAAAGTCTTTTCATCTAAAAATAACCTTGATATTTATGAAAAATATTGTTTTAATCATAAATATCTTTAAAATTGGTTAAAAACGTGTATTTTGTTATTAGTTTAAATCTTCTCGAGCTCTGCTTCCATCCAATCCAAATTTCCCACTGAATTGTAGCATTACGATCGATCCTGTTTCGAAAAAAAGTATCAACTATAAAATAGTATTCAAACCGTCTCTTAATTTCAAAAATACTCCATCTCAGCATTGTCATTGTAAAAATACAAACTTCAATTTTGCATAGATGAAAAAAAAAAACATATTTTCCATGTTACGTAAACCATTAGGGATTAAAAAACCCGATTACTTTCTTTATGCCTCATAAAACCGGAATATGGCTTGAGAAAAAGTTAGGATCCGAAAAGGTACGTTCGATAACGATAAATTCTAGTAAAATACAAGCGCAAAAGAGAACAAGTTCGCTCTCGGCGATACGGGGATGAAGTGAGAGTCTCGGTACGTTGCAGTGATCAATAATTACGCTTTGCCGCTTGCCAAGGTATGAAATAACATGCGCGCATGCCCGAGTAACGATGTAATAGCGTCCTATAGCATATGGCCATCTTCTTGTTCTACACAAAATATAAATGTATCTATATTCCCGGAAATAAACTTTTAATAGTGATCCCAGAACCTCGTGTATATAAGACTGTCCCTATCGCTAAACTTTCCGTCTTCGGACCACAGCTCTACCTTTGTTTACTTTCCCTGTTCATCTATTTTGCTCTGTCTATACACGTATAAACATTTCACCCTCGATATCGTCATAGAGTCACAAGAGCCAGTGCCTAACTATTGGATCACGATTTCCAAATTTTTGCTCCATCCAAACTTTGTAAAAGTTACATGTTCGATCAAAAAATAAGTTTCTTTTTCTTCTTTTGTTACTTTACGAATTCCAAACGAAGTATTCCGAGAGATTTATCGATGCTTAATTAAATGGTACGATTTCCTGTAATATTGTTTGTTTAGTGATTTACTGGATCTATTTACAAAAGAGTACGATGTCGATTGAAATTTGTAAGACGGTTCTTGTGGCCTTCGGTTCTTTGGCCGTTCACCTATTTTTACCGGTGGCTTTTTAAACGCTTGTTTTGCTATAATTCGTCCAATTTTAATATATCAAGGATAATTTTCAAACCTCAAAATGTTTCCAAATGTTTGTTCATCATTAAAGAGCGAACCTAAAATTGTGTTTTACACAAAATCCAAAAAAACGCACAATTGGCGGTGCAAATTGGCACCAGTGGGCAGCCGAAGGGTTGAATATTCAACAATTTAGTGAACAAAGTTCCAGATTGAATTATTTTAGCGACTATTATAAAATCTTGAAAACATTAACAAAAAAAAGACCGAAATTATGCAACGATCTTACAGAAATTAATATCAACCGGTTTGTGAAATAACGCTCGATAAAAAATTGTTAACTCGTACACCCAGAAAAAAGTTCCATTTAGATCTATTACGATCGTTTATTCGAATTTTTTTAATTTGGATCAACAAAATTTGTATTTGTTTCACCTAGAAAGCTGTATTTAAATCAAATATATAATACTATTTGGGTCTGTTTATTCGAGTACCCACGTTAAATCTTCTTGCTCCGGCCACCACGTGGCATAGAGCGTCGAGGCATTTCTCACATACGAATTGCACTCTAGATGTGCATAAATTGCGGGAACCAAAGTGGTATTATTATTCTACCTGACTATGTCTATACACTGAAAACCGAATTTTGTTGAAATATTGAAATATTTTGTTGAACGTATTTAACAAAATTATTTCGTCCAGGCAACAAAATTTTTGTCGTTTCAATAAAGTTTCTTTTCAGTGTAATGAAGTTTTGTTGTAATATTTGAAATTTTGTTGCCTGGACGAAATAATTTTGTTGAATACGTCCAACAAAATATTTCAACAAAATTCGGTTTTCAGTGTAGGAAGACGAACGTGAATTTTTGTACCTACCCAGGGTCGCAGACCCATGAAAATATTATTAAATAATATCATAATTGAATATGGTATAATTAATATTATAAATAATAATATAAATATTTTTATTAAAATTTCATATTTGTTCAATTTTTAAATTAAAAATATGTACGATTTTAATACATATATTAATTTTTTCATTAATGAAGAACATCAAAATATTGTGATAAAAAAAAATAATTTCTTAAAATTAAATAGACCTCTATTTGGCCGTGAGAGAAGTACAAAAAATTATTTGATTTGACTAGATCTTAGTTGAATCGACTAGATGTTTTTTCTGCGTGTAAAAAATGATGAATTCTCGTAATATTTTTCATTTTCAATTTATTTCATGGGATAAAACTCAATGAGATGGGTATAAAGAGGAACTTCGAGGAACGGTTATGAAAATGTATAGTGTGTGAATTTTAGCATCCATATTTATTTACGAAGAGGAACGTGAGATTTCGCTCGTTTATTCGTTTTTACCGTGACCTACAAAGCCCCACGCGGCCACGTGGATCGATTATTAAGTTCGTCGATCCATGAGTTTCCTCGATCTCATCCCCCGTTTCGCTCGAGTACACACATGATCGCAATATGCTCGGGGATCTAGAAGTTCTATCATTTATCCTCGTTCAGCGGCGACTTGCAGCAGCGGAGAAAAGCGAACGCGGGAAAAAAGCGAGAAAAGAGAGAGAAATATCCATGCATGCGCGCAACATCGCATCATCATTATAGCGTTTCTCAGCTCCTCACGGTTTAAACTCTGGTTCGAATATGCTTTTATAAAATTCAAGACGATTTGACTAATAAGCTCACTCACAAAATATTTCCTTTCAGTAGATTTACTCAAAAGGTTAATACTGATGATAATGGAAAATAATATTAATGATCATACTGAACTTAAATTTGTCCACAAAATGAATTACCATGAACTTGTTATCACAATTTTTCAAAAAAATACTGTCGAACGTTTTTCAACGGTGTAGATTTTCGTAATGCACGAATAATATTAATATTATTTCAATTGAAAAATTGGTAAGTTATTCAAATCCTAACCATACCAAACATTTAATATATATCCGTAAGTAATAATGATTACAAGCGTAAAATTTTACAAAGTTCACCAAATACTGTTCATATTGAACTCAAACACACGGCTACAATTTAAACGATAAATTATTATATTTTTATTGTAGCGTTGGGCTATGTCGGCATAATGAGAGTAATCGATGTAAAAAATGCGAAGAAATGATATAGTTTTGTTCAATTTTGTGGTAAACGTAGTAACTGCTCCCATTTTTCATTAAACAAATTAAATCTTCTTGTAGGGACGGGATGCTATGAAACACTGCTATGAAAACATGGCATTTTTTTTTTGTAAAATTCTCTCCGTGCATTATTAAGATTTTGACACGATTTTTTTCATGAGGGTACTAAGAAGTTTTTGATATTGATATTAATAAACTACTACACAATTTTAAGAATGATTTAGGAGTTTGTGAGCATTCTGTCTTAGACGCGCACATTCGAAAATTCGAATTTCGATTCGGTTCAAAACTATGGGGAAGGACAGTTCGAACAAATTATTTTCTCGAAAGCGAATACTTCGGCGATTCATACGTTCGGCGTGACCATTTGGGCAAAATCATTGATTCTTGGTGATTCTGAATGATAAATGAGAAAGCACAATTCGAGGAATCCTGACAATCGGAGAAAATAAGGAAACAGCGAAGATGAAAGTTTAAAAAAGAATCAAGTTTTGATGGAGCCTCGTGTAGGCGTATGACGAATGAGCGTACACCTGAGAGGGGTGCGCTTCTATCAGATTGGCGTTCGAACGCATGCGTCTTATGCGGTGAATCTTAAGCGAGTGGGCCGGGGGGACGGGGGTTGATATGTTACATATCGCGATGGTCGGAAGTCTGTGGGACTGGGTACAGTTTGTGCTCGGATGGTCGACGAGCTGGTAGATTAGAAAGGAACGAAAGAGAGAGAGAGAGAGAGAGAGAGAGAGAGAGAGAGAGAGAGAGAGAGAGAGAGAGAGAGAGAGAGAGATGTAGAGATAGGGGTCGGAAAAGAGAGAACGAGATCAAGGGAGAGAGGAAGAAAGGAGGGTGGCAATGGAAGTGGCGTAGCGTGGCGCGCGCGCAAGTTGTTTCGGTCTGAGTTCTCGTTTCTGTGCACAGCTGACTCGACGACGTCGACGACAACGACGACCAAGAGATACTTCGTCACGTAAACCATCGTGTACTGGTGCGGTTTTTATGCGATCTCATTTATACACGTGAAAACCTTTCTTTTCCGACCCCTCGTCATTTCACGTGTATTATAACAATTTTTTTTATTGATTCTCATCATTTTTATCTCTCCATGTTTACCTTCGATGAGTGTCGCGACTGCGAGTGGTAGGACGAGTGTACAAATTTTTCCTAGACTCCTGCGGTATTTTCAAAGGACATAGCGACGGGATTCGCGCTGGAAAAGACACACGAGGCTACCCAGGACGACCCAGAGTCTTCCGAGAGAAGTGGGATAGAACGCGCGAGAAAGAGAGAATAAACGATCGAAGTGAAAATAGTCAGTAGATACAGAATACCGTGGTGGTGGCATATACGTACCGCAGAAAACGTGATGTTTCACTCCCTATAGTTTTTGACCTTCGTTTAGTGTCAACCTTCGTGTGATATATTTTAGTGACACAAAAAATCCTCGTTTTTCAACCCTCTTTTCGCTGGTTCGTATTGATGTTCAAAAAACCTAGAAATATACGTTTATATTTTCATATTCACGTGAATCTATTTCTATATATTTATTTATAGCACTTAAATACATACATATGTATACATTAGATGCATGTGCATTTTTGTATATAAAACACACGTATTAAATATATGTTATGTCATTCACTGCCACATTGCAATACCGGACAATACGACAAAATTGGAATAGGCTCGGTCCTATTTCTCCTAGTATATTAGAAACGAGCCTGCGGCAAAGAGAAAAGGCCCAGAGCGTCGAGACGATGAGCTCGAGCATCAAAGAGAATAATCAAGGTAACACTGCCATTGGGGGGGAGGGGGGGGGGGGGATTTGATGAGTTCTAGATCCTCGAGAAACCAATCAGACTGAAATTGCTCTACTCACATACAGATATATAATTATAATATACATAAATAAATATAAATATAGACTTGGACGTTATTGATTGATGGTAATAATAAATTTATGGCTTTTTGAATGACTTTGGTAAAATGATACAATGACTATTGGAAATTGATGAACATTAAACCCGAATAATCGAATTAAATTAAATTTAATCTCAACGTAACTTTTACGTACTTTTGTGATTGAAACAAACAAGTTGGATAGTTTTTACAATGTTTAAATATATTATTGTTGTAACGAATCTAATGAATATAAAATTTATGTTTGATTGATTCTGAAATATGAGTACTTAAGATTTATTTTTATTAGTGGAAAATAAACGGTTCAGAGATTTATCAATATTTATCATGATTTTTAGATACAAAATATCCAAGTAATTTTTTTTTCATTCGAGGAGACTCACATAGCTAATATTTATGTATATTTGTCTGTGACTAGGATTTCAATGAGAGTTACATTTTGATAATATTTGATGCACGGTCTCTTCGAAGGCCAGGAAGATAGTGTGTCGAGAGCGACAGCTGTGAGCTTTATCGAAACGAGACTAGCGAGGGTCGTATGCATAACATTTATATGTATATATATATCGTGATTGGCCTTATGCAGCCGGAAAGCCGTATGTGATAAGTATACGAGCATCAAAGCAGCCCATCAGGCTTACGGCTTAAAAAATATCGAATATTTTATTCAGTCATTTATAAAAGAATAACAAAAAAACTATATACTTCTAACAAGATTTTTCATTCCGTAGCATCGTAAATCTCAGCGGGATTACTCAAAAATATACATATCGAAAATTTAAGGCGTCTTCTCACTTTGGAAATTTAAAAAAATCGATTTTTTTTTTTTTTTAAATTTTGAAAGTACATATCTTCAAAAATGTCATCTCGAAATTTCATAAAGATCGGACGAGTCTAACTACATTTTTTGGCGACCGTTAGGTGACTACCTGAGAGTACCCGGCGATCCCTTTCACGCCGCTCGGACGGTCCCTGTATATCTGACTCTATACAATTGAATAGCCGTGTTCTTTTGTTAATGTAGTACCCCTTGCTTAGGTATATTCTGTTTTCGGGTCTATACTCATGTAATAAGACCTTAACACGTGCATTTTTCAAAAGAAAATCACTCGGCAACGATGCTAAACTGTTATTTCATCAGTCTAATTTGAAACTTCGTAACGGCAACATCTCTGCGCTCAGGATTGTTATAATGGATAAAAAGACTTCGCAACAAAGTGCCACGTGGCGACGTCCAAGTTCGAAATCTAAAAAAAGAAAATTTCGTGGAGTGCTTCCACACCAGTCTGAAGCAGATACGAGTCATGCTAGTGCGAGTGCAGCAAAATTAAAAAAATCGGACGATACAAGTTTCGATGTACACATCGATCCAACGGCTGGATATAGTATTATTCAGTTTTTTCTTGTTTTTTCTACATTACAACAATATGTGAAGTGTAAAGTTTGTAACAAAGATGTTTCAAGAAATATCATCAAGAAAAACCGTGGAAATTGCTTGCCAAACAGCGGCATGCATTTATAACGAAGGGCTACAACCTGTTTTAAAAATTTTGGAGGTGATGGGTGTCAAACTAGGCCCTATCGCCGTTCAATACGCCGAGAAACGCGACAGTGATCGCGTACGCGTAGGGAACCGCCGCAGCTCTAACGCTTCAAAAGAGACTAGGTCGAGACGAAGGGAAGCTACTTTGGACGAACACACCTTCTACGAAGAATCGGAAGGTCCATTGTATGGAGCAGGCATCGCTGATTAACCCGAGGTAAGGTTTTTTCATGATTTTTCTGCAACCAAAACTTTAAACGCAGTTATCTCAAAACAAGGTTTTTCGGTGCTTTGTTGATGAAATTTCGGAAACTATCCGGCCGATTGTCATGAAATTTGAATGACATATGCTTCATAGTTATGGCTATAGCGCATATCATCAGATTTTTTAAATTTTGATTTTAAGAATTTTTTTTTTACAAAAAACTGCAAAAAAATCGTGGTTTTTTTTTACTTTTTCGAAAAACGTGCGCCATTTTGTTATTTTCGCGAATATCAAAAATCTGATGATATGCGCTATAGCCACTGACATACTGAATCTAAAACAGTTTTATTTTTTTGTTTCAGACGACCCGTCTCGGAGATACCATCAACAAGCCACGACCATAACATTTTTACACGGGTTTTTCAATGCTACTGATGTATTATAATAATTGTTTAAAAAAATAAAATAAAAATTTTTTCATGTACTTGAAAGATGTGTTTATTACATAGGATCCGTTTTATCCCATAATTTTAAGCAAAAATCCTCGAAAAAAAATCGCAAAAACAGCCTATTTTTGAGGCGTTTAAAGTGAGAAGATGCCTTAATATGATTTTTATTTAGGCTGTGTCTAGCCGTCCGGATACCGGACGAATACATCCAGACGAATTCGTCCAGATATTTGTCGAGAATGCGATTATAATTGTTTTATTTAACTTTTCTAATTAACTTTTCTACAGTATAATGGTATATTGAAACTCCCTCGTACGTAATTTGTACGTAATCCATTCGAATATACAATTTATGATAGTTTTCATTTATATCTGGACGAATAGTCGCATATAATTCGTCCGGGAAAACGATTCTCTATGGATTTTGATGGATGAAAAATAAATGAAAATTTATAACTACAGCGGGGAATACTTAGTTTCCTTCAACTATAGCGGGGAATACTCAAAGTTTTTTCAAATGTATCGGAAAATTTTTTCGGTATCCGGACGACTAGACACTGCGTTTTATTTAACCAGAGAACCTCACAACGGGGTAATTAGTTACTTCATGAAAATGTCAAATTTCCTTCCCGAACCAATTTTTTAAAATCATTCCTTCCGTTTTATAGAGTTTTTATCATGAAATATTTACCGAATACAACTTTATCATGCACCATTTTTTTCGTTATCAAAAAACGAAGAGAATGGTACATAACTAAATCTTATTATCGCATATGAGGAACATTTTATGCTAAAGAGAAGATTGGGGTAATTATTTACCTCAGTGTGGGGTTTACTTTGGAAAAAATAGATCGTGGGGTTCTAGGGTTAACTTCAATTTGAATTTTACACCAAGGGCAGTACTTTCTTGAAATTTTTACGTGGGCATAAATAGTGAGCTGATGCGAAGTCTTTTTTGTTAACTATTGACAAAAAAAAATATTGTCTCTTGGTAGTTTGGTTTAAAGGTAATAAAATTCGAATTCGAGAAGAAAATCGTGATTTTTAAGTTGAAAATTATATGGAAAATTAGATTTAAGACCGATTTTGCTCGAGAGAATTGCATGCATGTATTTACAATTACCGCGTGACTTTACGTTGTTTCTCGGTCACTCGAGAACGATCGGCTAATGAATCGTTAACAAGCCCAAGGGTGAAGAGACCCTGTTATGGAAGCCGATCAACCCTTGCAGGCGAGACGAAAGTCACGTTCGAATATCAACGAGGACACGACGATAAATGGAAATTTATTCCTTCGTGAAATTGCTTATAAACATCCTATCGTTGTTTCCTCATAGACACGTTTTGGCGAAATTCCTTTTTGCTTGTTCTTGCTTGGGTATTCTCATTATGCGACGACGCGCAGAAATAAAATTCGAATAAAATGTTGGAATTGGGATGGGGATGCAGAGGAGGGTTATAAATGACCGAAAATGTGGTGCATTTTTTTGAAAAATAATGTGAACTATGTCGTCATAAAATTTCACATCTACATGTATTCAAAAGGCATTTTTAATTCTCTTACCTTCGTTCTTAAAAAGAGAAATTTTAACTTTTGAAAAATATTCCGCAGTCTAAAGGTTTTTAAAATTCTTTAAAAAAACAGAGAGAAAAATCGAATTTTCATATGTTTAGTTGTGCAGGAAAAAAGGGGGTTGAAAGAACTCAGGAAAAAATAATTCTTATGCAAAAACCAGCGTTCATTTGAGTAATATTACTCAAGAAGAATAACAGAAAAGTATTGCAATTCAACTGGTCCAGTTCGATCCGTATGGATAAAAATTATTTTAGTGTTTCTTTTTTTAATCAACGATGAATATCAACGAAACGGACAAAATTGTGCGATTAAGGAATAAATAATTGAATTTTACCGGCGTCAAAGTGAAAGATTAGTGAAAGACTGATGATGTGTCGAAAACAATTGGAAAACCAAGTAATGGACATTCTTAAAAATATGATACGATTGAACAATCGTTCACAAGCGCAAGGAAAAAAGGTTTAAGGACCAATTGAGGTTGGATAACAGATTATCGAGAGCACTTACGCGACGAAAAACAGCAAACATGAAACGCGAAAATGGTTAGTTAGGACGAAGGAGAGTGGAGGTGCGAGTGTGAAAGATGAAGAAGAGAACGAGAAGTTCCTAATTGGAGAATGAGCGGATTTTTCAACTCCCTGAAGAGCCTCGCGTCAGGAGCCGCGAATGCTGCCAGCTCTGCTGTGAAATATCAAGAGGAGGAAGGTGATAAATCAATTTATCCATTTTTTTGCAATATTTTTTCACGACTATTTTAACAGAAAAAAAATACCATGAAATTGCACACGTGGCCTTGTTTATTTTACGTTTCATGCGTTTTTTTTAATGATCCTTTTAACTGCTATGTTTCAATTGAAAATCGGTCAATAGTTGGCTAGAATTTTTTAAACAAATTATAATTTCTATGTGAAAAATGATAGCAGTAACACGGCTTGTTTGATTGAAGCAATTTAATAAAAATAACGACAATATGTTCAATTATAAATTATTGCATCAATATTAAAAGTTATTGTGACACTTTTTTCTACGACATTTTTCAAATTTTCATGGAAATTCCATAATCTTTGACATTATTCTATAATTCACAATATCGAAATTTCAGAGTCTTCGTTTTAACCATAAAATAAATATTGATATTCGATGTGCACCCTTATGAGTTTAGCAGAGATTTTGGTATTAGCGTAATCCAATTTATTAGTAAAGCTTATTTTGACACGCGCGACGCGCTTTAACGTAAATTGGATTTAAACGATCAAGTTAATTATTGGGATCTAACACGATCCTAATGGATCGTGTTAGATCCCATTTTAGTTAGATCCCAATAGTTAATATTAATTAACTATGAATATACTCGTATGTTTTTACTTATGGAACACGTGCAGATTTTTCAGTCCGGAGTATCAAAAAATCTAAACAAAAATAGATTGAATTTGAATGTGAAACAACTTCGGACTTTTTTGTTTACCTGCGTTTTTTTTTTCATTACCAATTTATTGAATGTTAATCAGACAAAATATCAATTTGCATGTACATATGTATATATATATATATATATATTTAAAATTATGTATGTAGTGCAGACATTCGTGGGATTCAGAAAGTATCCAGGGCACCGAAGTTCATTCTCGAGAGTTTGAATACTCGGAGAACTGCTCTCTATGAATGTGAATTTCCAACTGGAACTGGTTTATCGACACTCTTCTCTTTCCATTGTCGAGCTTTCTCGATTATAACGACGTAAAGCATCTCTGACAGTATCGAGAACATTTGAATTCAAAGACATTTAATTTACGTAGCATATATTAACTAGAGCACTCAAAAATTTAATGAGCTCTCGTGTGTATATTCGTAAAATTATATGTATACGAGGATTGTTACGGTCAGTTGAATTTTTTAATTTTCCTTCCACCTGGATTCAGGCTGCGACAACTCGGAAACTACAACAGAAAAAACTTATAGCAATTATTACATATAGCTTTCACCGTAATTTAAAAGAACCAAAATAAATGTTGTCTCTAAAAAAACGACTTTTTACTTCTTTTAATAAAAAAATGAATTATTTTTGAAAAAAACTCACTTTCATTCGTATTTCATTTATTTTTTAAAAATCTTGATTAATCCTAGCTACACACTATAACTTTTAGTACATTACTTTTACACTATCGGTCTATTGGACTGACGACTTTTATTGCTCTATAACATTGTAACAAACGCATCTATTGAGGTTTAATTGCAGTGAAATTGAAACGCCAGACTCCATACAATCTGAAAAAGCAATCGGTCAAGTCAAAAAGTCGTTTGATAAAAAGGTATAACATTTATGAAAAGGCGTGTGGTGAAAAAAAGGTGAAAATGTAGTGTTGCTGTCGGTCCATTGGACATCGTAGTGTTTAGCTAGGGTTAAATTACAAATTTTCAATGCAATGGAAGTTTAGAGTTATTGCGAGGAGTCACAGCTATTTGAATATTTTTATTGAAATTAGGATAAGTCAAACAGTTGTAACTTCTACAAAAAATAATGGTTCATTCTAAACTTGTGCTTAACATGAAGTAATTTTTTTTAATACGCTAAAAATTGCGAGAAATTACCATCAGTGATTGTTTTTGTAGCTCTCATATTTTTGGAGTTATCACAGTCTGAATCAAAAGAGGTAGAGAAAAAATTCAACCGCCTGTAACAATGGAAATAATGGCCAAATCCAATAATCCCGAAAAACGTGTTCGTTTATTTTCGTATAGAAAAAAATATGTGAAAAATTCGTATGAATCAAATGGGGTCAGGGTTTTGTAATAAAAATGTCACGTGAAATGCCGTCATTTATGTTCTTGTCTTTATCTGCCACATGTCCGCATACATCCGTTATGCGAATGTACTTAAATGATCCAAAATACGAATCTTTTTTTTTACTAGTTACTATTGTTTTTTTAAAATATGGATCAATTGAAAAACTAGAATAACTTTTTCCATTATTGGTTCGAAAAAGTCGAGAGAATTTTTCGATTCGTAAATTTTATACGTATTTACCATCAGATCATTTGGTTTCTTCTTTTTTTTTTGTTTTGTTACGAGAATTTTGAATGATTTTCTGAATAAATGAGGAATGCTCAATTACAAATTGATTTTTTCAATAGATTTTTTTTTCTATTCAATACTGTTGTTAGTTTTCTGTTGGCTATTATAAAAAAATATTCTTACAATTAGCTTGAAAAAGCAGGAGCACTGTGTTAGTCGAATTTTTTAAAAATTTATAATATTATTAATAATATATTAATAATATTGCATTGTGTCACGTTTTTTATTCATAAAGAATATAAAAAAAAATTTCAGCCCGATTCTAGGTGGAGCCCCGAATAATTACCATAAATTGTACTGCCATGGGAAAACGAAGTTGAATACGTGGGTAACGTCAATTGATTTTTAGCACTTGTACAGTTAATTGCCGTTTCTCTTCATTTGAGAAACTTTTACATGTCCTGACTATGAGAGACTTCGATATCAGAGAATTTAAGATTTTTTGGATTTGTAAGATATTATGCTAAGATGAAAAGTGCTTAAAAGTCTCCAGCATTATTCGATTCGACCTCCGTCTGCTGAAACCTAATTTAATTAATATTTAATAGGGATTCGACCCGCCAGACAGCGAAATAGTAGAAGAGTCTTTATTCGTGTAAATACGCACACTAACATTTGTACAAACACAGGGGATCGTGGCATATGAGATGAACAAAGCGAGTAAGGCGGACAATGTAATATGATATTTAAAGACCGATAATCCCCTTTGATTCTGCGTTATTTCGACTCAAACCTTAATTTAATGCCACGAGCGAGCAGTACGATTTTTACATTTTATTTAACGTACAATACAGTATCTTGAAAAGCTCTCCTTTGACTTTTATTATTTATGCACAAAACTGTCCGTGCTAGAATTTACTTATTTGTCGACTCAAAAAAACTTTGCTGTGTTAAAAAACGTTTAATATTTAAACACTGCCTCGAGAGGATTTCTATAAATAAACATGAGTGTTTTAGGGTTAATATTTTTCAGTTGTCTCGTCTCCAGAACTGTGAATGTATTTCTCGCTGCTTTGTCTTTTTACAAATTATTACTATGATAAAATTTTCTTTCAATTCGATCCATAGTTATTTGGTTGCAAATCTATGAAAAACAAAAAAAAACAATGGTTTTATGAGCTCTCTTTTCCGCACAAGCCTCTGCCCTGTTTTTGGAACAAATAGAGGAGCTATATACTGACTTAAAGAACAAAAAGGAAAAAAAAACTCGCAGACAAGGTGTCAAGTTTCGAGATGTATTATCGGCTAGTCGCACGTCTAGTCAAAGATGTAACGGTTCATGAACAGAAGGGATGAAAAAAAGTATGTTTGCCACCCTCAGACACGAGTATATATTCTTAGTTCTCTATAGAAAAGTGTATACTGGACGTGTCTACATCAAAGGTGGAGCTAAGAGAATAGCGTCTGGTTTATAGACAACTCTCGTGGCAGACTTTGACCTCCTACTCCTCTTCGCACCGTTCTCTTCCCCATTATCACGAGCTCGCCACTTGTTTCCCGTAACCGAACTAAGCATTGTCTCTTACAAATTGCTCGAATCATCTGAATCGCGTATAGGACCAAAAATTTTATTTTTGGTTCACAAAAGACAGATAGTGCTGCGATAAAATTAGTCTCGATATATAATGGTGTGATAAAATTAGTCTTGATAAATAATGGATCGAAATTTCATGCCCTAAGTATTCTTTCGTACAACTGATTATCAAAATTATTACAAGTTACCATTGTCGTATTACGTAACTGAACCAAACACGGTCTCTTACAAAATGTTCAGAACGTCTAACCCTCCCATACAATGAAAAATATGGTCCTCAAAAGACAGATTGAGTTGCAATATAATAAACCTTAAAATATACTGTTGTGACACAATTACCCTTAACAAATATTGAAACGTGATTGATATTCAGTAGACAATAACCCAGACAATGTCTATCATTTTGGATAACGTTTTACTTAGCAAACCATCTGGTACAAAGGACAAACGAGAACTGACTCAAGAAAATAAACAAAATGTTTTCAATAGATACAATAAACATGCAACGGTGAAAATAACACATGAAGCATGCGTATTATGTCGAAAATAGTCTCTTTATTTTCCAACAAAACGGAATTCTATTATTCTTTTGATAACGTAATATTGATAATCAAAATTTACCATCTTTTTTGCTTAACAAAGTTCATTTCATTGTAAAATTAATAATTTTTATGAAACTAAATTAATAAAATGAACTATTCACATCTGAGTAAGTGTTCATCTGATCATATAATTACTATTTACTTTATAAATACATAAACGATCGACTAGAGCATTGTTACGTAATAAAGAAATGATGATTATGTTGCATTTTTTCTTTTGAAGTTTTAATTTCGATGAAAATACTAATTATTAGAAATTACTGTGAAATTAAGCAAGTCATTAGTTAAATAAATGTCTAATGATTGCAAAGTTTGGCGAAATTATTTCAGAACAATATCCAGAAATCGTTTTTTATCCATGACGGATTATTGACAGATCTAGAAAATGTTATTCATTTTTATTAAACTAATTTTCACTCTATAAATAGGGAATCGTTATAAATAAATACTTTAACAAGGTTTGTGCGCGCAGTCGTTTATTTTATTCTTTTTACCTCCTGGGCGCAGAATACATTGACATTCAAAGAACATACATTGAAGATAAAACTCTGAAGCGTAAATTCGTAAGGTTCGAGATATCCGACTAAGGTACGAGATAACGTAAGTGGGCGTACGAGATTCATTGAGAGACATTGCCGCATCCGTGAATAGTTTATGTCTGCAAGTCCTGTATATCCAATTATCGATTTCAGTTTAACGGCACCTTCTTTCATCTCTTAGTTCGAATTCAATATCCTTCTCCAACGAAGGCAAAAAACAAAAATTTTCTAATACAATTTTTCACACTTTGTCACCTTCATCTTACGCCCCGATTTTTTTTTTTATTGAAAAGGGAAATAATGTTTTTTTTTCGAGCAAAAGAGGAATTAACATATTTTTACTACGTCCAAGTATTCTGAGGATATTTAAAATAATACTTCTTCATCTACCGAATCAAAAATAAAGAGTGAAAATAATACACGTGTCAAAAAAAGCTTGGCCATTAGAAAGTTCAATTTCAATTGTCACGGTAAGGTTAGAACGTTACAATAAGGTCATTTCCTTGTCGGTAATGAAATATCTGATTTTAGGCGTCCATCATTTCTATTAACGATAAATGTCACCTTTTATTCACTAAATTATTAAAAGATTGAATTCAACAGGCGAAGACACGAGAATGCGATTTAGCCTGACCCCCCAGCCTGGCGAGAGTGGCTTCACACAATGGTTGGATGCCATGAAAATGGTCGCTCGGTTGCAAGGTGGAATACCCCCAGAGTTCCGGAAAAGAGTGAGTCAATGTATCCTCAAATTTACTGTCACGATAAAAGACTTGTATTTAATTAAATTAATCTTACTTCTTGAATGTTCACTGTGAACTATCGATCACCGTTTGAAAGAGACTTAGAATTTGCGTTGATGTTTGATGCATCGCTTATTTTGTAAGATAGAACTAATTCGAGTATTCATTATTTTGAACGATTAATAATATTTAATTATCAGATAAATAATCGGGAAAGCTTCATGTTGGTTCTTGAGATACACGTATTAATGACATCATCGGTTGATAATTTAATTAGAATTTTTCTTCTTTAATATTATAGTGACGTGTGAATTCATTTTCATTGAGATAAACTTTCTTGTATAGCCTTTCATGCTAACTTTTGTACTTGAAGTCTCGTCATAAATCTTATTTTCCAAGAAAATGTCAAATTTACGTATTTTAGAACTACGTTGATGCAGGTTTCCAATGAATTTATTTCTCACTGCAGGATAGTAATTAGCTCACGAATTATTTTTATTTCAATATGTAACGAGAATTTTTATTGGTGGCAAACAGTTGTGGCTGACATTGGCAGAACGCCATCTAGATCAACGTGGAGTAGATTGGAAACAAGCAGAGAAACTGTGTTTCAACGAGTGGAGCAATCCCGACGACGAGGAGCTTGGTATACAAATTGTGAAGGTAAGGAGAGAATATACGTTTTGTTGATATACAGTTGTTTCGCAAAAACTCTCAAAAGAAGACTCTCACCTGCTCCATATGAACTACCATATGAATCTTGATTTCCAGATATTTGTTACTGTTTCAAATGTTTCCATTCCGTACACACTATTTCACAGCCTTTTTTTTGTATTCATGTTCATTTGTAAGTGAATTTTTCTTTTGAATTTCACGACCGTTTATCGTACTGAATGAAAATTAATCATCTTTGGAATGAACTGAAAAAGAATCGTGAACTTTTTTGTAAAAATGTTCTCCAGATTTTGCTTTCAAAATTTATGATTTGAACGATAGATTTTCAGTTGTAAACTGAATTAATAGAATTAATAAAGGGTTGAAATATAATTTTTCTCTTCCAATCCAGCGAGAACCATCGATGCATTAATTATTGACGAAAAATAAATGAAATAATGTGCGTTATACATTCTCATTCTCATGTTCGTGCTGCTCGGATTTCTGGTTCCCCTTGCGAGCAATTTCTCGAGAATCTACAATGTCCAGCAATTTATGAAGCATTGTCACACTATTCGTGTAATAAACACGAGCCTGTAATCCCATACGCACATCCACTATATTTTCATCTCTTTCACGGATTAATAGTTTCTGTTTTATGTGCGGTGCATCCCAGCGTGGCGATCTCATTAAATACGCCAGTTTTCGTTAACAATTGAAGCGTGTCACGGTGTACTACTCAAAGCTTAATTTCTCGGAAGACAATTAAAACAGATTTTGATTAAAATAGAGAACAAAAAACAAATTTTATTTTATTTCTTAAGGTGATTTTTCCATTGAATTAAATTCATTTGATGTTTAGAACGATTGAGTATGCATCAAAATTGGTTACCATTTTTTTTTTTTTTAATTTTTTCGTAATCTTTTCAAAACTTCATGATTTCAATTATGTTGACACAGATAAAAAATTACATTTACTAGGCACTGAAAGAATTAATTATAAAAGCAGTTATAGATCATACGAGAAAACATATAAATTGAGTAAGTAAAGGAAATGAAATTATAAATGACGTAAAAAAGCGACTGCTATCACTGACTTCGTATTTTTTGTCTCAACATCCTCAGGGCTGGGATGAAAATGTAGTTTCTACATAATGTTTTGATATACGAGCTTTATGGGTATCAACCTTAAAATAGTCGTGATAAAAATGTATGATGCACGGTGGGATAATGCGACATCCCATTTGCGTAAGAATACATTAGGCAAAGCGTTCTTTGAGTTTCAAAACGAGAGAATTATGCCACGCACGTATGTATTATCGAATTGAGAGAAATTCACACCCATGCTCCTGCGCTATTTTGTTTTTCTACCTCGTACGACAATTTAGTTGTACATATTGCGAACCATATATTTTTTTATCATTTTTTAATGGGAGTATTAAACAAATTTATCGTGTTTGCAATGGTCGACTTTTTTAACGTGTTTTTAGCCATTTCTGGAATGGTCGATCATTCAAATCAGGTCAATATCATTTAAACGGGATTCTGCACATTTTAACAGAACTTCGTTTACTTATTTTTTCTTAGGAACCATTGAATTATAATTTTGATTGCTGACCTCTGTTACCCGAGTTAACTCGACAGGATATGATGAAACTAGCGGAAAAAACCTTCTCTATTAATGCAGACGTTTCTCAAATTTCTAGTAGCCTCGCTTCCAAATGCAATATTCGTACCGGGATGACAGGAAAAAGCTAATAGAAATTGGAATTCGAAAAAGGCTCTCAAAGTTTTATACCAATTTGCACGAGGTTTTGTTGAACCTCCAAAAATATCTTGAATAAATATTCAGAACTCCTCATGACTTGGAAATCCTTACAGGATCTTCACAGGACCGGTTGCAGCTTGTTCTGCGGTGCAGCTGGACGAGACAATCAGGCAGTACTGCGTCGTGTACTCCTCGGATTTGCACGTTGGAACAAATCAGTTGGTTATTGTCAAGGGTTGAACGTTTTAGCGGCCCTTGTTCTTCAGGTTACCGACCGAGCGGAATCCTCCGCTGTCAAGGTCATGATCTATTTGATCGAGGGCGTATTACCGGAAGGCTATTTTGCCGACAATCTTCGCGGTCTGTCGATAGATATGGCTGTTTTTCGTGATTTACTGAGAATGAGATTGCCCAAATTGTCGAGACACCTTGAAGCATTGCAGAGCGACGCCAAGGATAAAGCCACGGGTGCGCAAATTTTTTAAATTGCAGAATTCATTCATTTTTCGAGATTCCCTAGATTATCTAATAGTTGTTTCATATTAAGGCATCATTGCTGTCTAGAATACTGTTTTCAGAGGTGATTTTCAGCATAGAATAAATTAAAAACTATTCGAAGTTGTTTTTTTTTTAAATTTGTGTTCGTGTTTGCTGTTTCTCTAACACACAAATTTTTGAAGAAAAACCCCAAATTTTTATCTTGTTGTTTTGTACGATTCAGTACAACGTGTACAAAGTTTTAGAAAGAAAATTAAACAACCCAGATAGAAATTCGTGCAGTCGGCATTAAGATTACCATGGTGTGCAGTCACCGTGCTGTCACTGTGCCGCGAACTGTCTATCAGGGAATTTTAATTTTATTCTATATAAAACATTTCAGTAAACAAAATTCCAGACAATAATACGGCCTTAAATTAATAATTATTGTTGTTCAGGAAATATCCTATTACTATCATTTCAGGAAGCAGCTACGAACCACCGTTAACCAATGTTTTTACGATGCAGTGGTTTCTCACCCTTTTTTGCCACTGTTTGCCACAAGAAGCTGTTCTACGTGTTTGGGATTTGATTTTTCTTGAAGGTGACGAAGTCTTGCTTCGAACTGCCCTTGCCATTTGGGAAGGGATATCTGAGTAAGTATATTTAAAAAATAGTAATTAATTATTTCAATATGTATCCACATTTTTATAAGAATATTTTGAAGCTTTTCATTTTTTACATCCCAATATTTTTATTGTTAATCAATGTTTATTAAAATATTATTTTACGAATATTCATTTTTATACAGTCGTATTATGACCGTTACGTCTGCCGACGAGTTCTACAGTATTATGGGCGTCCTGACGAGAGAAATGCTCGAATTTACAGATGTTAATAATCTTATCAAGGTCAGTGCTTTATCTTGATTTTCCATCTGCTCAATGAATTTATTTACTCCCTTGTAAAACTGATGAATTGTTTTATTTTGACAGCCAATTATGAGCTCTTTTTTCTGGTTTTCTCCGACATTGATATTTTTAGACATTGTCGTTTTTATTTAATATGCTGATTTCATTTTTGACATTAGACCATTGTAAATATGGGACCGTTATACGGAGTTACGGATCTTCGCGAAAAGCATCGTTATAACATAACTCCGTGGGCGCGAAGATTAAGTGACGAAGAGGATACAGATACCGAGGAAGAAGAAAGAATGGCTGTAGCAGCTGCGATGTTTGGAATTTCTCAACGTTTTAAGAAAGGTTTGAAAATCTTTGGTTGAACCATTATCTTTTTTTCAGCCCTTAAAATACATAGTACATTCTGACAGTGAGTAGACAAATTTTCTGATGAATTAATCGTTATTTTATGCAATTTTATAGAACTTTATGTACAAGATTGTTTCACATTGAAATTTTATATTGTTTATGAAATATATATTATATCGATCACTATTCTACATAATTGTAAAAAAAGAATTAATTTATTTAAAAAAATAATGTACCAAATATGTACTGTTTATTTTTCAAAAAATATAGAGATTTAAGAAAAAAAAATGAATTTAAAAAAAAAACAGAAATAGTTGTTTCAGATGAACGAATAGTTGTTCTTACTCAAAAAAGTATCGTGCGGGATTTCATTGTCCTTTTATACAAATTCTTACTTTTTATAGATCGATCGAACGCGTCGTCGAGTGCCTTGCAGACGATAGGCCCTACAAGTGACAGAGAGAGGCTAGCATTAGACATAAGTACTCTAAAACATCAATACGCGAAATTGCGGGAACGGCAGCGTCAAGCTCACATAATTTTGTCAGGTAATAACAAAAAGAAACTAGAGCATGTCTCAGAACTTGGGTAAAAATATTTGGTGAATGCTCATACTTAAAAATAATTGCCATATATGTTACAATTCGATTAATTTAGTTCAATAATAGGGTATTAAAGGCATCCCGATTACAAAGAAATATCCATGGTTAATTGTATTCATTTTTGTGGATTTAATTTGTAGCCGCCTGTGCAAGGCAATCCATGGTACCAAGCTCGACTTCCCAAGCGATGAATCATCTCCTGGTTGGCAAGAGTGCTTTGGTAAGCGCTAAGACTCGTCAGCTTGGTCCACCACCCGGTGCTATACCACCAAAACCAAGGGTAACAGCGACCATTCACGGTATGAGAGCACAAGGTGGCCGCAAGGACAAACAGGGTGTAACACTACATTGGAAAGATACGAAGAAGTCAAAGGACGCAACGGATGGTAAGGATTGATCATTGAATCATTTTTCAACTAGAGAAACTTTCGGAGAACAAAATAAAAAAGTTTTAAATTGCAAAAAAATGATAAATATTTTCTAAAGCCAGAATCCAGGCTTATCCGGGTTGTGAATGGTGTGCCAGGAGATTTTCTTATGAAATTACTAAAAAGTAGGAGCTCGGATGGTCAATTGCAGTCACAGAAGTCAATTTCCTAATCATGTAATGTTGTGCCAAGTTTCTGTTATTACCCCAGGTCGATATACTCAGTTTTGGTTCTCTTAATCGGTAAAAAAACTGAAGCACTCTCCGCTGTCGATCATCAACCCTATTTTACCCTCTTCCGTCCTGTTATCCACTGGAATATTCCACTGTCCAACCACCTGTTCGTTGCCAACAGGTACGAGTATTGATGCAGGTGTGGCACCCAGGGTCAACATCCGCTTTCATTTATCCCGACCCAGTTATCGGGTCGCGCTACAGTGCTACCTGTTCCACCCCATCTACTAGTCTCGTAATAAAATTCATTCCGTAACGCACCCTTCACTATCTTCGCTCTATTGATTTTCTAACCCAAAAAGACCAATAAAATATTTCGAAACTCTTAAAATAAACCACTATATCATCTTTTCTTTTGATGAAAATCTGGACGTACCGCATAAGGTTAAAAAGGCACGGGTAGCAAGTGAAATCCAGCACAGTGTGTTCGTGTATTTATAGATCAGTTCTCAGATATTTTTCTTTGCTTTTCCAGTGGGAGATGAGGCTGAAACATCATCGAGCATGATCGAATTATCCGAAATCATGTCTTCGAATCTGACCTCCCCGAAGCGTGGTAGTGCCAATGACAGTGACAGTGATAGCACATCGACCGAATTATGCGATGAGCCTGATCGTTTGAGCGACGTTGATAGCGAGGAGCCAACATCAACATCCGATTGTTACGTAATGGCAACCGATGATGAAAAAAGTCCACGTCCTGGCCCATCACCCGTTATTGGTATCACACCCTCGTGTCAACTTTCCGACAAGAATTCAAGCGATGAACATGAAGTAGCGTATCTCGACGGAGAAGGCTATGGGCACGATCCTGAGAGTAATTCTAAACAATTATTAAAGGTCGAGGGATCGTCTTCTTCGATCGCGATTATCACTGATCAAATAAGAAGATTATCGGCCAGTGACGACAATAATTTATCATCGGTTAGTAACATGGAATCTATGAGATTGTCTATGGAAGATCTTGGTCACAAATTCGATCGTAGAACTGAAGACGTAGTTAATAGAAACGACAGAATTCTCGAGAATGTGACAAGGATTGACGAAGACTTTACCATGTCATCAGTTATTCCCGATGGTAAAGAAGCTGCCCAAGCTAATTCTCATGCCATGGAAAAGAATTTTGAATCCTTAGATAGGTACGATTTTTTAATTAACTCTGATAAATCTGGAATATCTGACAAATCGATGAACCCTGCGGTTTCATCAGCAGTCGAATATCATGAGACTGTAGCGATGGAAGTTTCTTCTGTTGCTACAAAAAATACTGGTTCGAGTGTTGATACGATAACTACCTTTGGCAAAATCAATTTGCCTTTGACTATTGAAACCACACGGCTAGAGGGCAGCTTGCGAGGGAATAATGACGTTTTCAATTACGAATTGACGTCGATTAGTCGCGACAGTCCCGAGAGAACGAGTCTTGAATTAACAGATGTGGTAGTTCCTGAGTGCTCTAAATACGAAAATTCACTATCGATATCGTCTCCGGTTGATAATCAGACCGAAAAGAATATAACTGATAGGACATTTTATTCAAGATCTTACGTGATTGGCCATTTGCCGATATCACCGGCAACTGTTAATGAAAAACTCAGTAGAACTTGTGAAATTTCATCTTTGACTGAAAACGTTAGAATATTGAGCACAGAAACCGACAGCTTAGAGCCTAGTACGAGCGAAAGTTTAGACACGAATCTTAGATCCATTGCGAAGGTTAGCATCTCAAACAAAATTACCGATTCCTCGGAGTTGCTGACAAAGAACAGCTGTCCAGTAGATAATTCTCTTGCATTGGAACTTAGTCACGGGATCTGCACGACTGCTGACTTAGATATAACCTCTAGCGGTATATTAAGCATGAATAAAAGAGTTCCTGATACTTTAGAATTGTTTGCTACCACCACAAAGCCAAATGACAATGTAAACTATTTGGATACCGGTAGACAAACCATTGTAAATTTGGTTAATGAGCCTACAGTCTCCGTTCCAACATTTTCTGACACTTCATTGACTGGAAACTCTGCAAATGAGACAAGCAAAGTCACTCTAAATTACGATCTTGGTACAACAATTAACTCCATTTCTTCCCAATCAACAATTTCACAGTTGATTGAAAAAACAGTCGTGTCGCCGAGCGACACGACTGGAAAACCAATGACTACTTTGAGTCCGATTGTCAGTGAAGTGAATACGTCTAAATTAAGTTCTATTTATGTTTACCAAGAAACAGCGTTAACTAAGTTCTACGAAAACAAGAAGAAAAGCCCAAAAACACCAGACAGCGGAAAATCCTTCAGTTCCGGAGAGACGATGGGCCCGGATTCGAGGAATTCGAGCCTGGCAACAAGTCCGCGAAGTATAGCGACGGATTCGCGAAATATACTGATGGACAAGTCCGAACGTTCGTCATTCAGTTCAGATTCAAAAACGCTGACTCTTCGTTCATTGGAGTCGGAAAGTGGCCCACATGATAAAACAAAATTGGACACAAAGTCAGATCTCACAAGACCATCTTTTGATAAATCGAGTCCTTCGACACCCATCAGTACGGACTCGTTGAAGAACAAGTCTGAGATAAGTCCAAAATTTATAATAAGTAGTTCCAGCGAATCGTGCAGTCCTGGAAAAGTGAACAAGTCTTCCGAAAGATCATTCAGTTCGGAGTTGCAGTCACCCGTAAGTGCCAATTCAATAAAGTACAGAACGAGTTACACAGATGGACAGGACAATTTATCGGAATCACCGACGGACATTTGTTCCACCACGTCACCTTTCTATCCTATTGCTAACCCGAATCAAAAGACACCCTCACCCTCTAGCACAACGGGGAAACAAAGCACGAACGGAAACAGTGAAGAAACTTCGCCGGAACAAAAATCAACAAGTTCGAAGGATGAAGGAAATTCTTCAAAGTATAATGTGAACAGTGTGTCATTGGGAGTTACAAGGTGCAATGACGTTAGTAAAAGTTCAAAGAACAATGATGAGTACGATTCGGGCAGACCTTTCGAGAAAGAATTGGCTGATACATTGTCTAGCCTACCGTGTGACAAAACGAAAAGCGAGAGAATAACGACGAGTCACTACAAAGAAGAAGCTGAACTCACTAGTTATAGAAGCAAAAAAATAACGATCGAAGAAGTGAATGAAATTGAGGAACGTTATATAGAAACGGATACAGTTTCGCCTCTGCCACGTGACAAATACGAGGCGAAACGTCCCGCATTTGTCGACAAAAGTGGCTCCTTCAAAGATTTAGGATTGAACGAAACTGACGGTAAGTACTCACTGAATGCGGGGGAGAATTTGAAGCCTTTCGAGAGAAGTTGCAGCAGCCTTGAGAAGAGATTTGGTAAGCTCAAAACCTCGCCATCTTTCGAGGAATTGATCGTTGACACGCACAAAAAGAGATCCAGCGATATACTCCAAGACATTAAACATTTGGAGGAAAAAACTTTGAAAGACGGCAAAGCTGATACGAGTATGTTGACACGGAAAACTGGTTACGTTTGGGAGGATTTGAAAAACCTCGAAGCTCGACGTCAGGACAATTTCAGTGATTCAGCGAGTGAGTTTTCACGTGGCCGTCCCGATCCACCGCGAATAAGTGTTTTCACGGAGCCACGTAAATCTTATATGGTGGAGTCAAAGATCAATCTCGAAGAGGGCAGTGAAAGTATACTAAAGAATTACGCTAGAAAGAAGAGCAAAGGTGAACCAGATGATGATTCGGAGTCGAAGTTAGGGGTATGGACCAAAGTAAAACCACGCGCTGGTCGTGACAACGGTCGAAGAAGTAGCGATCGCGCATTGAAAATAATTCAAGAGAACTCTGCTATACTGCACAAAATATTGACTTGCCAAGCAAAAAAGCGGCTGCCCGACCTCGAGGAAATATCCAAGGAGATCACCATAAGTCCGATAAACGAGGAAATATCCAAAATATTCAGTCCAATATTGGAAAAAATGGGCCTAAATGAGCATGAAATAAATGAGGAATTGGCGAGAATAAATTTCAAAGATTTCGATCAAATGACTACAGCGAGCGGTTCTGAGTTTGACGCTAAGATAAACGATGAATTGTCTAAATTATCGTTGATCGACGACACAGAGATCGTTGATCATATGGCCATCGGAGATGTCATATCACGCGATTATTTAGATACTCGAGAGGCTTTGATCGACCGTCAAATTAACGAAGAACTTTCGAAGTTATTAGCAAATTACGAGGAGGATTCACCGATTTGTATTGCTGGTAATCGCGATGAAGTTTCCTCCTGTCAGAATCCAAG
Organism: Rhimphoctona megacephalus; assembly: GCA_963989365.1. Classification (NCBI taxonomy): domain Eukaryota; kingdom Metazoa; phylum Arthropoda; class Insecta; order Hymenoptera; family Ichneumonidae; genus Rhimphoctona; species Rhimphoctona megacephalus. The sequence goes on along the minus strand of OZ022414.1, from coordinate 12,452,868 downwards.
TGAGATCGAAGCTCTCGATATTTCCAGTATTTCCACCAATGTATTCTCTTATCCATCGTCGAACGAGTCGATGGAAATGAAAACGGATCTCGATCCTATGCAAGACACGGGAATTAGTGGGGATAAATTTTCGCAGTACAGCGAGGATACGATGATGCAGTTTGGCAAACCATCCAAATACAGTCTTCGTAGTATGTCACCTAGAAGCGACATTGACATTTATCAAGAACTCGAGAAACTCGATAAAATATCCTCAGGAGAAATTTTACCGTCTTCTGCGTCGATCATACCTAAAAAAATTATGTCACCGATGTCGTATCCTTCCGAATGTCCCGTTTATCCGGAACTACGTCCATCCTCTATTGAATATTCTATAAAACCGGAAAAAGTTTTTGAAAGATCACCGATGAAGAGTCCCTATGACACATACAAGCCTTATGATTTCAAATTTCGAATTTCACCACGTAAAACACCCAGTAATCCTTACTCGGCACGTTCCTATGACAAACCAGTGATGGACGATCATTTTGACTTTCATGAGAATCCAATTTCACCCTCGAGATTGTACGATCTCGGTGATACTTCCAGATCCTTATTGACCAAGGAAACATTAGAATTTCGTGTGAGATACGAAGACGAAACATCCAAAGGAATGAGGAACGATGATCTGACGTTGGAACCTTATCATTCATCATTAGTGGATTTTGATCGTGGTGCATCTTACTACTCGAACGAACCTCCGGCCTCATTGAAACGTCTCGAGGCTGAAAGAAATCTTGAACAATCTATAGTATCACCTCTCAATTGTTCGTACAATCCAACTGATTTGTACACTCAAAAGTACGATTCCGTATCACCGAAGAATTATTCGTACTTGAAAAATCCCACAGATTATGAGACACCCTATAAAATGGATGAGGATCCTGCGGAAGCTGGATCTTATTTGAATCTCAGGCGTAAACATTCTCACTCCCTGCCGCCGAATTATCAATACGACGATCGCGATTTTGGTGTCTCGATCAATCATTCCTACAGTACAGAATTACCTCACAATCTTGATGAAGCTTCCAAAAGGTCTGTTCTTCATTCTACAATACCAGAGACGACGAGTCAACTTGTTAAATACACGGAAAACACGACTTCAAGAGAAGCATTGAACTATCGGAAGGCTTCTTTGAGTCTCGGACCCTTGGATGGAACGTCAAGTCGAATATCAACTTGCCACGAAGCGACACCAAGTCCAAAATCACTCTTCAGTCCATTTCCCATAAGAAACTCTTCGAGAAAACCGAAAGAGCTCGGCCTCAAGCTGGGGCTCTATTCGCCGTCGAGTCCTAGCTCAAATTCACTCAAGAGGTCATAGTTTCCATTTTGATAAAAATCAAATTAAAAAATTGACGCTATAAAATTTTTCGAATGATTATAGTGACGAAACAATTCCTCCGGTCCAAAAGTACAATTGTTATTATGATTTTTCAGTTTATTTTCCATTGCGATTGAATCTTGGAAACACTTTATGGCAATTGCTTGAAGAGCATGTTCATTAAATTCGATATAATCATTTTTTCATCCATCTTCGACAACGACCGTACGTTCGAAGCTATTGTTTATGCATACTGAGCACAATGTCCGAGTTAAACCATCTGAAAAAATCCGAATGACGGAGTTTTGTGTCGATAATTAAGGTGTAAGATAATTCTTTAATTTATCTGTCGAAATGCGATGAGAAAATGGGCCTAAAAACGTATTGTTTCAGGAAAGAGTGGATGCATGTGTTATATACTGCAAAATCCTATCCGAGATGAGACCCGTTCCTTAAGAACGAGGGAAAAAAGTGTTTCTATATTAATGGGCGATTACAAAGAGAAATCTCGCTTGAAAGTTTCGTAGTTGTTAGGATTTTAATTATAAGTGTACGGGATTAAGAAGAGAAAAAATAAAAGCTTTTTAGAGACGTGGAATTATGTCGGATATCGTTCCAACTTTCGCGTTGGATTATTAATGGCTTGAGGCGAATTTTGTTTTTTCCAAAGAAAAAAAGTTAAGTTTAATACTTAAAATGCTGTTCCTCGATGGTCGGATGCCATTGCTAATCATAATAAACAATGAAGAGAAAAGAATTAAGGCGGGACCCACGTGAGCAAAGTTGCGTCAATTACGTCGTGCTTCGATATTCGAATGTTGATTTACGTGCAATCAAATGTTTGTGACAAAATTTTTTCGTGGGCATTTTTGATAAAGAAAAAAAACACATTTGCAAAGCTCACGATTAGAATTGTGTTATGGCAACGTCATGTGACTACATAATGGAGGGAAAAAAAAGAAAGTATTCGTATGGGGTGGTGAATCAGATGTTAATTTGTGTGGCAAATTAGAATGGGAATGTACGTGATTCTATGAGTTATTGTGTCAGTTTCATTATACGTAATTACTTATTTAACTGTTGTTCGTTAATGAATCTTGTATTGCTTTAAAAGTATAAATATGTTTGACCAAACAATGATGGACAATTTAATGTTATTTAACTTTTGTGTAATTTCAATGTCGAATCAGTTGTTTAAAAAAGAGCTACTTTGTTTAACTTATAAAACAAGAAATCACGTAATTTTTATGAAAGTTTCGCAATGCAAAATGGATCGAAGTTCATTGTGATGAAATCCTGTCTTGGATTGAACAAAAATTCATAGTATAGAGAACAAAGTGAGGGCTTTGTCGGTTGGAAAAAATATAAATAAAACAAAAGGACGTAATGTAGAGAGATGCAATTTTTCGAACGCGCTCATTACGATTGCTTTTTCGCAATCGCCTGTAAATATAGTTTTTGAGTACGGTGAGTTTCAGCGCCGATGTAAGACTGTAATATATATATATATATATATACATTCGAGAATGTATATATATATATATATATATATCCGAGGCGTGGAGGCATATTAGTGTCTTGTGAGAGATATAGAGAAAGATTATAAGATGCTAAATATGATAAATAAATATATTGACACCGAAGCTACATTGTTATGTTCCATTCCCTATCAGACATCAATTTTTTTCGTGAAATTAGTTTATTAAAATAAAAAAAAAACGATCTAAGATAAAACGCAGTTGCTTTGCGGCAGAAATCCTTAAAAATTATTTGAAATCATATCATTTTCGTATACGCCGATTCCATGCAAATTGTATAAAACAAATTTTTTCACCTTGCTATTTAAGTTAGAATGAAATTTTATATTTACATTTTAAACATTACTGTAAGTTATTTTGGAATTTTTTTTTTTTCAATCCAAAAATTATTGCTGAATGCACAATACATATACTTTAAAAGAATCAATTTCTTAGAAGTTTCCAACAAGAATAATGAGAGTGAATATACGATAGCAGTAACGAGACCGAATTAATTTAATAGGTCTTAATACATTAACATACATGAATATAAATTAATCGGTTCAAGGATATCGAGGTATTTCCGAATTTCCTTTTCTTTTACTATCCTCAATGTTCTCTCAAATCTCATGCTGACTGCATATCCGGTTTCATATCCAACCATAATTTGAATTCACAATCTAGGCTAACGTTAATCGGGTGACTTCTCTCGCCAAATGGAGTAGATAGTAAAAAGTTGGATAACCGGTGTCCCTTGCGTGCCCCGCACAAGTTACTACGTGGAGATTAAGCTACAACGACGATGGGAAGAAATTTAATCAAGTTACTCCGTCTCACGTCCTGGTGGCCTTCTCACTCGAATCCATTCATTCTCTTTCTCTCTTTCCCTCTCTCTCCTTTTTTCTTTTGGCTGTCTATACATATATGAAGATTTCTCTCGAACTTGCCCACCTTTACTCCCTCTTTACTCAAGTATCTGATATCGCTTCACTTATACGACCCCACAACCCCGTACGTAGTATACATATATATACGTCTATAAAGTCGACAAGAGTCACGTCATGGAATGTCTCTTATTACTCTTTGCTCCAAGAATTCTTTGCTTCTATTGAACATTTAAGGACACAAACTATAGGAAAAGGTGTCAAAAGGGACTCTTCCAGGACACTCTACTTCCAAATTTAGTTAATATTCATCTCTAATTAAAAAAGAAATGTATAAATTAGTCCGAAAAAATGAGTTTGCATTACTTATAATATTGGCTGAGTAGTGATATTGAAAGTACCCAAAAAGCTCTTTACGACTTCTTTATTTGCAGTATATATTTTTTAATATCATTATTTATAACGCTTCTTCACTTTATCGATGAAATCTTTGAAACTTTGCATTCTTGTGAAAGCCACAGTGCAAGGATTGTAGCTATGACTGAGGTTGCGTCTGTTTTAGTTAACGTTTGCGAAAACGTGCTCTCTCTCTCTCTCTTTCTCTCTCTCTCTCTCTCTCTCTCTCCCCCTGTCTCGTTTCTATCGTGTGGAAAAAAGAAATTCGCATAATCTTGAAAATTATGGTTATTGCTAATGCGAATCGCCACAAATGGCACTTTTCATCGGCGTTCCGAGGGAAAATTGGCTAGAAGTAGTTTCTAAACTTGAAAATACTTGACCTGGCCCAACGTCACCATTGTAGATATAGTATATGTATATGTATACAGCATTGCTGCTGCAAGGGAGCAAAAGGGGTCGTAAAGTTATCTCGGCCAATCGAGTTAAGAACCGTTCGCGTCACGCCCAAGGACAATTTAATTAAAGTTTCACACTTGCGGAGTGAAAGAGATCGCACGAGTTCTCGGATAATAGCTGGTCTCCCAGACTGGAATATCCAAAGTCAACTACGAATACATTTGGAAGGGACGATTTTCATTCGTGGAATTTTCCGAAAGAAACTTCAAATGATGGCTTACAAAATTACTCTCCAGATGAGAAAGAGAGTTGGACGATTTTTTAGAATTCAACTTTTCTTCGGAACGTCGTGTTGTAAGTGAGAGCAATGAAAATTCCTAAACCTGTTCCTTATCAGAAGTTTTTTCATCCGAAAGATATGAAATTTTTTATTTTTATTACATCATAAAAATTTCCATTTTGACTTGAAACTCAGAGAAATTTCGAAGGGCTTGATGCGATTTTTATTAAATTCTTTTCTATCGATTAAAAAGTTTCTAAACAATGTGCCAATTTTCCTGGAATTTTTTTCCATTGCCATTGTGCGGTAAAATAACCAGAGCTATTTCCGAATTGAAATAATAATTGTTCGATCAATCAGTGCGATAGGAACTCTGTATCGTTACAAAAATGAGCCATTTTCAATAGCAGGCTTGGGCCATTGCGTACTAAATTTCTTTTCCTTTTTCCTTTTTTATTGAAATTATTGTCTATGAGATGATTTCGATGTTTATTATCGTATCGAACAAGTGTTGAACGGTCAACGTTATCATAAAATGAACTAAGATGATTGACTGAACAGGATAATATACCAAAGAAAAATTGATATCGGATAAATATACATATATTTAAACCATTTCAGGCCGAGCGAATAGAGGGACAGCTCAATAAACAATTAGAAAATGACGTAATAAATGTTCCAATATAAATTTACAGTATCACACAATAGTTCACTCACACGCCTTCGCCACGCGAATAGAGGAACAGCTCAATAAACAAATAGAAAATAACGTAATAAATGTCCAATACAAATTTGCAGTATCACAACAATAGTTCACTGACATTCCTTCATTCATCACCGATACCAATAATGCATGCAAACTGACAATAATTATAATATTGTGGAATTTGCAATCGAATTAATTCAACAAGCCGAATTATTAATTGTTGATGCTTATTAAAGTTACTTATTGGAAGTATAGTTGTTTCTCCAAAGACTTTGACGGAATTGGTGTTCTGATCCGGAAATCGGGCGTGATTGTTTTTCTCATCGATCAACGATGATGGTCCTTAATTCCAGTAGTCGAGCGTCTTTTTTTCCGATGTACGCATCAACATTGACGCGTATATTCGATAATATGACGTTTCCTAACTTTACATCGACGAAAATTTATATATATATATATTATATATATATCGACAAATACGAAGAAACAAAGCTTGGGACGTCTCCCCCGTATGGTGGAGACTATTTTTTGCGAGAATGAATTTTTGATACAGATATACATGAAATTAAATACGATACGAGTAACTTTCGTCTTGACAACGGACAACGAGAGAGTGTTCAATAATTCGTATCAGCATCGGCGACACAATTTTGGACAGGAGTGGGAAATCACTCTCGGGTGATTATCATTATTTTTTATCACAATGTGCGAGGCATACACTCATACACACACATACATGCTCGCGTATGAGCCTTACGTTACAATTGAATGAATGGCCCAAGCCCAAGCAAACAAAAGAAAAAAGAGAATTATCACTGGCAATTTGTATGTTTCTGAGAATCGTGAGTTTCTTTCGTTGGCTCCATTGTTGTCGGGAGCGGAGATCGCGAGGAAAAACTTTTATCGAATTCCCTATCCCTGTTCCACTCGGTCTCTTGCATTCCACTATCGTTTGGCCATTTATATCGAACCCTTTTCTTTCCTTTAAACATCGAGATATTGTCGACCCGCTTTCTTTTTTTCTCTCCTTCTTTCTCTTTCCTGATAAAACCATTCACATAGTTTTTTCGGTTTCGATTTTTGCCGCAAACTCGCATTGTCCTCGAGTCTTTGGAATTTATTGTAAAAGACCTCGTGGCACAAGCCACTGTGACGTTTGTACGAAGAATGTTCACGTAGAATAAATACAATTCCCCAAGTGATTTTACCAGTCCAAAAGTCTCTTTGGGAGTTATAGTTCACTCATTCTTCTTTTTCATTCTCTTTCTCTTCTCTTTCCTTTTTTCACTCATTCTCTTTATCGTGTTCTGTACCTCATATTTCTATATGTATACTTCTCGAGCTTTTGTCCGAAAATTGCGAGATTTTTGAGCAAGCAACGTTGACTCCCTTTAATACGAGCCATTAAGAAAGACAATAGGGCATTGTGTCGAGTATATTTTATTCGATAGACAAACGCGACAGATCTGAAAATGGTTACTATAGATTTATTAACGAGAGAATGGAGTAGAGCTTCTTTCATACATTCTCTCGCAAAATCTACATTCGGGATTTAGGCCACGCTGATAAAGCTTATGTAGCGTTTATTTTATATTTAATTAGCCTCGTTACTGTTTTAATAAAAGCGAGTGCCAATTCAAATATTGGTACTTATTTTCACCTAATACATGCAGGGTACTGACGTGAAAAGTGGGACCGATGGTCAAAGTGGGTAACCCTCTGAAAAGAATACAAATTTTTTTGAGAATTGAAAAATTACATATGCTCACCCGACTGGAAGACACAACTGATAATACTGTGACACGTTTGTAAATATTTAGACATCTACTAAGTTTCATAATATTATAATTATAATTGATGTTATATTACAAATTCTAATGTTTTTATTAATTAAAAAAAATAAATGTTAACAAGAAATTTGTATTAATCATAAGATGACGATTTATAAACACAAATTATGAATGTAAAACGAAAATCACGAATGATTATTTGATAAAATGTCACAGGTTGACAATCGTTTGATTTATCATTTATTTATTTATTAAAATGTCTTCTTATGGTTAGCAGCGAGTTTACTAATGACTGACATTAAAAGCCATTATTAACATAATATAAAAATTTGTACATGTTAACAAACAATTAAAAAATATATATGCATTTTTTTAATTGAATAATTTGAAAGAATGGAAGTTTTAAGTTCGAAAAACCAGTAGATTCGGAGCAAATTGGCTGTGACAGACGGATAGACAGACAGACACACCAGTGATCCTATAAGGGTTCCGTTTTTTTTTCATTTGGACGTACGGAACCCTAAAAACGAATTACTTACTTAGTGATTAAATCGCTTTCAAATTCACTTTGTAATCATTGAAACCCCATTCAGGTCAAATGAATTGAATTGATTTTTACTCAATTTTTAGAATTTCCTTAGTTAATTGAGAGTCGTAGGATTTTTACAATTATTGATAAAATAATTACCTGCTTTTCTAATTAATATTTACTCAATGGAAATAATTTTTATGAATTATTATAAAAGTTTTTTGCATGGAAAATAAAAATATGGGTAGAAATTATTTGTGGTAGAGTTACAGGCACGAATTCTATGAGCATACGGAAAACCTTATCGAGGCAGAACGAAAACACTCAGTTTAAACAAGTATAGTGCGAAATTGATGACTTTCGTGAACATCTCGAAATTTTTAGAAAAAAATAGATACATGATCAGGTGACAAATTTTGAACGCTGTCTTACTGTTTCAGAAATATCCTTCTATTTTAGCTTCTATTAGGATGAATATTTCTAAGAAACTTGGTAAAACAAAAAAATTAAATTTACTTGAAAAAAATATTTGATAGTAAATGGTATTAAAATTTAAAGCGATTCACTATTCAATTTTTTAATAGCCCAAATAAAAAGAGGGAATGCGGAATCTGTTCGGAAGTTGCGCGACAAAACTTATTTCTACCCTTGTACAACGTGTTCTTGTCTAATGTTTTAATTGCGTAAATTTCGCGATATCTTTTCCTTTTCTTAATTCTCTCATTTTTGTGTATACTTTTCGAGCTTGAGCCCGAAAATTGTAAAATTTTTGAGCAAGCAAGGACGACACCCTTTAATGCAAGCCATTAGGAAAGACAATGGGGTATTGTGTCGAGTATACTTCATAAGGTATAGACACGGAAAGGAACCTAAAATAGTTACTATAAACGTATTAACGAGAGAATGGAAAGGAATTTGCTCGATACGCTCCTTCACTAAATCTACGTTAAAGCCACGTAGATGAAGCTTATATATAGCGTTTACTTTATATTTAATTGCCCTCGTTTTCGTGACGAGAAAAGCGACTACGAATTTCTATATATATATATATATATAGTATATTCCCCCTGTTCCTAAATCTATACATATATAGGTGCAAGTATTCGTTGTGAGGACCGTTCAGGACGTGAACCTTAAAAGTATACGAAAGCGCCGGAGACACAGGCTAACGAATCGGATTAAAAGCTGAAAAGAGTTAATATTATAATTGCACCGACTCCACAATCATTCTCTTCCTGCGTCTCTTTTACTCTTCCTTGCTCTCTTTCTTGTCATTGTCCTGTACGAAAACAGAACTCTTTCACACTCCCTGCCTCTTTATCCAAACCCCTTTTCTCTCGCAAGTTCGTTCATTTTACTGACTAATTAAGATTTCTTTAAATGCCTCGCACAGACCAAAGCTATTCACTTTCTTCTCCCTGCACTTTTTTCCCTTTCGCTCCTAAATTTTCTCACTACTCCTCTCATATTCACCGGATAATATAAGAATGCAGCATGCATATTGAACGAGATGAGGGGAAAAAAATGAAAATTCTGACAAATGATCGTCCTCGTATAAGAAATAACGTCACATGCAGACTGCAACGAAAGCTAACTGAGCGAACAAAAATCAGATAATTACTCACAGAGTTTTGAAATGGTGGTTCATTTTTCTAGGAAAAATGAATTACTAGGAATTAACATATTATTTTTTATGATATTTTTCCTTTTTGTAATTATAAAAAATAATGTCGTTACCAATTCATTCAGGTATATTATTATTATTATTATTTTTAATGTCTCTGCGTTAAAAGTTTCAGTTCTGTTATCATTTTAAAAACGAAGACTAATTTATATTTTGTTTTGTTGAACGGAATTGTACTAATTGTTTCGACTTAATGATTTTTATGAAAGTGTATCATGTTTTTTTACAATTAAAATCTAACATATAATTATTTTCTATTTCGTAAAAAAATAAAGTAAAATAAGGCATATCCTAGCTAATTCTTGTATCTCTCATCGGAGCAATGGTCTCTTTCATTTTTACCCACTATTTCGTCAACCAGCTGTGTTTTTTTTGCACAAAATATACATTAAAATTCCATTCTCGTACGATGGAGTCTCTTCTTCGGGAACTCTGTTAAAAAAGATCGAATAAAAAGCAGGAGAGTAGTGACGTGGTTCGGGATAGGGTGAACGAGGGAGTGACAGTGAATAAAAAACAAGAAAAAGTCTCAGAGGTGAGATGAGAAGATCTTGGTGAGTTACATAACGTGGAAACCGGGAAGCTGGCAAAGTAGAGGGTACATGGAAACGCTGAAGAGTAAGTTGAATGGTGGAAAAAAGAGGCATGGGCAAAATCGCGCATAGTACACGGTAAACTGGCAGGGAAAAGTGGAAGAGACGATAGTGCGCCAGACAGAGAATGAGGAAAGGGCGGTTGAGCGAGAGAACCGGTGGAATAAAAAAAAAAATTAAATGAAAAAAAAAGAAAGGACAAAAAATATGAGAGAAGAGCCAGTGACTTAGAGCGTCGCAAGCGACTAGTTATGGAGATCTAGTGACTGTGCCTGCATTCTTAATCAGAAACCATGCACTTTTATCATACAAGAGAGAGGCGTGACTCTTATATATACTGGAAAAAAATCCCAGGTTTCTGTACACATCCTTTACATAAATAACTTGTGATTTTATGTAAGGTCTTGTCAGTTAATTTTGTAAACATTTTTTTTATCATGACATTGATTTGAAAAATAAATAATTTATCTCATCGAGAAAAGTATACGCAAGAAACTTTTATACATACAGTATTTTTTAATAAATAATAGATAAAAGATTAAAAACTGTGTTTATTAATAGTATTCCTAAAAAGAAAGAAATTAAAGTGTTGTATAGAATTTCCGTCGGATGAATAAATTATTATATTCTTGAAACGGTAAACCGTTTTCCTAGATTAACTAAGTATTCTGTGATTTAAATTACCAACGAATTTTCTTGCGGTTTGTATAAACGAGCAGCATTGTCGTTGTCAATGCTGCAAAAATTGCATGAGCAGATTTAACTTACGAGTACATGCTTTTTGATGAGATCTGAAAACTTCGCAGAGCTTCATAGAAGTGAAAGGGACTTGGTTTGTGCGAGCACAATTATTAAAATTATGATTAAATTACACTATTCCATGGAAACAAATTTCTTCAAATTTCTTCAATGTCGGGGAGTATGGACGTACACCTTTGAATTTTGTATAAAAAAGAACTGACGTTGTCGCTGTCGTGATGCTCGGGTTTGCTTGATGGGACCTTCGTAAACGAGAATTCACTTCGGCAGTATTCAGAGCGAGTGATGAAAAATGACAAGAGGAAGAAAGAGCTGAAAACGAGGATTCAACTTCCTAGGAATAAAAAAATGGAGACGTACCAACTTGTGATGCTGCATGCTGTATTAACATGTAAAAATATGAAGATTGGTGCATTCGTTGCGAACAGATGTGTATGTGTGTGTGCGCGCGCGCGCGCGCGCGTGTGTGTGTAAACAGTCGACTCGAAGGAAAACTCTGAGCGACGCACGACCAAAACCTTTTCCTGCTTCAGTTTCTTCATACATATATCTACTTTCAGGCTCTTCTAAATGCACATCCGAATATCCTGTTTACCGTGTGTTGACTGTATACTTCATTTCGTTCATAGACAAAAACCCTAGAGAGAAACACATAGAGAACTTTCTTGCTCAGGACTAGAGATCCAGCGAAAAAGGAAAAACGAAAAGTATGTCCTTTTCCATAGCACAGTGTAGCTTCGGTAAGAAAGAAAGAGAGAAAGAGATAGATAGATTTTGCTGCTTATGGTACAGTTGAGCAGATTGAAAAGTGCAAATAGTGCCACGTAAGCATCCACGAAAGCCTCATAGAAGCAGAGAAAAGCAAAGCGGACGAGAACGAGAGGAACAAAAAAAAGGGTAGGAAGTCGGTTCTCCGCACTGGTCATGGAAGCTTTCGCAAAAGACAGGATACTACGATGAAGAGAGAAAGTGCAGAAGGAGAGGAATCTCGTTGAATATGTTGGACAAGGAGACCCATGTAAAAAAAGGACATGCGAAAAAGAGACTGTAGAGTTTTGCAGGTTCTGCTGGGAAAATGGCGACGGCCACATCTTTCTCTTCATCGCTGTTTTTCTCCTTGGAATTCTATCACCCTGTTTCTCTCTTTCTCTTTCTTTTTCTACTTACATTCATTCAACCCCTATTCTCGTTTTATCTCTTCATTCCCTTGGTCCCTGTCGACAATCTAACGCTTTCTAATCGTGAATAGGAACAAATTGGAGACCACATCGTCGATGGCGAAAAAAGGAGATAACGCTCAACCAGCTGGGACACAGCCGCACAGGTTTCCCTCCCGAGAGTTCGCGCATTGCCTTTTATTCTTCTCTCTGATATTTTGGCATCCTCATTCTCTAAGAGACTGTTGAATTTTCCTTACGCAGTACACACGGCGACTTTCCTGCCTCTTTTTCTCAACTTTGTCTCCTACTTATATCTCTTTTCGTACTCTTCCTCATCCCTTTTACCCCCATTTCCCAATCTCCTTCATCATTCCTCTTTTATATTTTTCTTTTTTTGTCATTCCCTTTTCTTCTCTATTCGTATTCGCACCTTTTTACCTTATACTTTTGTATTCTCGTTCCTTTAAGCTATTTCCAGCCCTCCTTTCACGCACATTATTATTCCGTCCCTTTTCTCGCGTCTTTGTCACATACACACACACACGATTTCAAACTTCTCTCTTAGATTCTCGCCCGGGGATTCCTTACGCTATACTTCGACGAATTCAATCTCCATCCATTTCCATTTATACTGCGAGATGAGACGGTGAGGTGATGGAGTCCATCGGAGAAAAGGATAACGCTTCAAGAGAGAGAAATTCGGGCTTCACGATGAAAAGGAAGCGCATTGCCACAATGAACCACACAACCTCATCTCGAAAACTTCTTTCTTACCTTCTACTTCTGAACACCCTCGACTTTGTACAGTGATAGTATGGTATTATTATTGTAGGACACGGTTGCATATAGGTCGAAACTAGAAAGAGGAAAAGAACGAGAAAAAAGAGCACAAGAAAACCTCGTCTGGGAAATGCAGATGATTCGTTCATCGAGCTACAATCCAAGCCAATCCTCCAAGGGGACTCCTATTGATACTTTCTCGGATGAGATTTTTACAAGCAGTGGGTGTGAATAATCTACACCTGTGTGCATAGAATCTGTATCCCTAGAAGTGCGACGGAGAGAGCGTCAAATGGAGAAGTTTTATATGCGGTAAGGATAATCTTGTCCTTTTCGAAACTGGAGTCAATATCAGGCTTCTGAATGACTTTTTCTTGTAATCGAATCCTTATATATATCAAGGAGCTTTTGAACTTTGAAAGAAATTGTTGATATTTTTTTTACATTTCATTCCATGAAAATTCTTACCTAAGGTGAGAAATATTCAACGTACGAATAAAAAAAATGAATTAAAAAATGACTGACAAGGAACACTACTTTGGTGTCTGCCTCCGATTTTCTTGAAACTCCTGTATGTGAAAGAGCATTCGAAACTAAGAGACACGTATTTTTTTTTATCGGCGCAAAAACGGTTTTAAGGAGTGAAACCACCCTTCAAAATAAGACATGTCAAGGGGTGGTTTTGCAGTTTAATCAACAAGCACTCAACCGATTTTGATAAAACAAAAACCAAAATGTTTCTTATCCAAAGCGATGAAAAGTCTACCATGCGAACGAAAAAAAAGGTAGGGGTGGACTACCCCTGCATGTATCTGTTTCTTACCCTACATTAAAAAGGGGTTAATAAAATGGAATGGAAGGGGTTCTATTTCCATAAAAACATCAAAATAAAGTTCACATGTTTTTGTATTTTTGAAAAATAGCAACCTTAAGGGGGTGAACTACCCCTTATTTGAATTTTCCTATTGCCGTTGCCTTTTCCCTGTTTTATATATTTTTGCGGATTCAAAATATCACAACAGCTCCGAATCGACGTTTTCTCATGTTGCGAAATTAATACAACACCCTGACAGGGTGAACCACCCCCTCTCGATTTTCCTCTTTATTCGCGATTTAAAAATTTCTCTATTTTCTCAATCTATCTTTCTATTTTGTTTTTTTTAATTTTTTTGTATTTTTATTATTATTTATTATTATTATTATTATTATTATTATTATTATTATTATTATTATTATTATTATTATTATTATTATTGTTATTATTATTATTATTATTATTATTATTATTATTATTATTATTATTTATTTTTGTTATTTTGTATTTGAACAAATCTATTTTGTTCAATCTCCTTCCCCTTCATCGAAATTACGTATTTAATTGTTTTACGCATGTATGCATATTTGCATTAACTTCAATAGGGACGGGGGGGGGGGGGGAGGCAGGGAGCTGCCACTACTACTATTCTGATGATAATGGGAAAATTGTAATCTATGCGTAAACTAATAGGTATTGGCTGATCTACAATTAGTGCCCCTACAAGGCACTTTTATTAACCTTAAGAAAAAAATGGAGGCGTAGAGATGTGATCACGGTGTTTGTACTAGATAAGAATGCTATTAAGTAGTCATGATCACCCGATATTTTTGGCATTCTAATACCCGCGATATAAAAAAAAATAGAGGCGTAAATATGTAATCACGGTGTTTGCACTAGATTAGAATGTTATTAAGTAATCATGATCACCTGATGTTTTTGACATTCTAATACCTGGGGTATTAGTCATGATGAATATTAGTCATCGCCTTTCAAAGCGCTCAAGCGTTGTTATATTAAATAAAACCGTTATCAGGTTTTGCAAGATAAATGAATATTTTTCTGTTCTGATACTTGCTTTAAAAGATGGTTACTATTCGCATTGTACTAGTACATATTTAAGCGAGCTTCGAATTGTGTTTCCTTTTCTGTGCTCTCGGTGTGCTGTGCGTAACATTTTTACCAGCATGAAAGTGAATCCAATTAACGTTATTAAACTGTTACTGACTACATTTGAGGCTATCAATATTACACAAACTCCTGTTAACAATGCAGAAACGGAGATGAAGGAAAATTTTGAAAAAAATTTAATTAATTCTATGCAAGATTACAATGGAGTTGAGATGATACAGGAAGAGACTCTAGATTTTCAATAATCGTTTAAAAAGTACGAAGCAAATGCTGTTGGAGATACCATATGACAAAAAAATTATGAAGATGTCGATTCCGACGCTTGTTCGAGTGACGATGAGCTGAGCTATGATTACAAAAAAAAAGCTGTGAAATACTGGAGATCTGGTAAAAAATAGAATTACAGAGTATCGAAACCGTCAAGCAAAAATACAAATCTGTCAAATCCACACGCCAGTTACGACGCTGGGTACATCAACTGGACACAGGTGGTACTTATAAAGAAAAACTAGCTCGAATTTCTGAATATACATTGCGGAATATAAAAACTGCTGTAGACGCTGGTGTCATCGTTCATGCATGATATTGACGTTCAAAAGTGGGCTCTGCAGGCACAGAAAGAAATAGGCGATGAAGATATACGATTTAGAGCCTCTAATAAATGGCTATGGAAATTTAAGAAATTGCATCGCATTATTTCTAGAAAAATAAATAATTTTGTAACGAAAAAAACTGTGGAGGAACAAGCGTTTCTACAGAAAAATGGAGAAAAATTTATTCAAGATGTTAAATCACTAATTGAAAAGCATGGGTCAAACAATGTATACAATTCAGATCAAAGCAGTTTTCAACTAGAAATTCATTCAGCACGAACTTTAGCGATGGAAGGATCAAAAAAAG
The DNA here is from genome assembly GCA_963989365.1 of Rhimphoctona megacephalus. Classification (NCBI taxonomy): domain Eukaryota; kingdom Metazoa; phylum Arthropoda; class Insecta; order Hymenoptera; family Ichneumonidae; genus Rhimphoctona; species Rhimphoctona megacephalus. Next base: position 12,437,183 of record OZ022414.1, on the reverse strand, counting down.
TTGAATGTGTTGTACAATCAATCCAACCCACAGCTACACGATCCAGCCAACAATAAACGCGAACGGGAAATTACTTTCTCCACTTTTTATAGTGCTAAAAGAGGCAAAAGGTGAATTTGAACCAAGAGTAGAGAAATAATTATTTAGACCAGAAAACGTCATTGTAACAGTATCGAAATCTGGGTAACTTACTTCCGGTGTGTATTATCGTTAAGGACGCATAAATTTTTTTTAAACATATAATAATAAATATATAATTTGTTTTATGTTAACAGATCATTTTAAAATTTGGTTGGAAAAAGTATTTTTTCCTAATGTTGGGAGTGACAACGTATTATTGATCGATTCCTGGAGTGGACACTGTCCCAAAGTTGTTCGCGAAGCTACCCGTCATGATAAAAAAATCATCACAATGATTATCCCAAAACGTACAACTGGAAAAATTCAACCGCTTGATGTATTTGGATTTCGATTATGGAAAAATTTTGTGCGACACTTTTCAAATAGTGTTATATTCATGGATGCTGATATAAATTTACATTCGAGGAATAATATAATCAAACTGCAATCGCTGACCCATAATCAACTGTTATCTCCACGTTATACTAATCTTTTTAAATATTCATGGTTTAAAAGTAATTATTAAACGGAAAAACTGGAATATTTCGAAAATCCTGTCAATTTTGGGTTCGGTCAATCAAAAACACACTGTGAAATACCTGGTTGCAATCATATAACGATTATAAAATGTGCATGGTGTAAAAAGTCTTTGTGTTTGAAACATTTTTTTGATTACTATCATTATTGTGCCAACGTATGAGCCATAATTGCTGGAAATGATAATATAAATGAATCCATAGCATATAATAAGATAACAGGATCATATGTAAATCACATTTTTTACTAGGCGCTTAAGGACCGGAAAAGTGTGACCTCAGTTTTCGATATACTTATCAAATAAAATTCGATTGTAGACTATAAGACTGTTAATTCTTCTTCATCAATTGTCAACATGTATTTAAGCAGAAACATATAAAACAGGGAAAAGGCAACGGCAATAGGAAAATTCAAATAAGGGGTAGTTCACCCCCTTAAGGTGGCTATTTTTAAAAAATACGAAAACATGTGAACTTTACTTTGATGTTTTTATGGAAATAGAACCCCTTCCATTTCATTATATTCACCCCTTCTTCATGTGGGGTGAGAAACAGATAAATGCAGGAGTGGTTTACCCCCTAACTTTTTTTTTCGTTCGCGTGGTGGACTTTTCATTGTTTTGGATAAGAAACATTTTGGTTTTTGTTTTATCGAAATTGGTTGAATGCTTGTTGGTGAAACTGCAAAATTACCCCTTGACATGTCTTATTTTGAAGGGTGGTTTCACCCCTTAAAACCGTTTTTCCGCCGATAAAAAAAAAATACGTGTCTCTTAGTTTCCAATGCCAAATCCAGAAAATCGGAGGCGGACACCAAAGTAGTGTTCCTTGTGAGTAAAAAACAGAAATTTTAATAAATATACAAGGGCAATTAGATGGTTCAGTAAGATGGACGACATACGCAGAACAGTTTAAGATTTCTTAATATTCTCGGAGCTCTTAGCCCTGATGATGCAAACTGTAACGTATGTGAAACGTCAGCAATACGCTGAAACATTACACGGCATCCATCCGGAAGCCTCAAACCTTTATTTTTTAATATTGTACGACTCAAAAGTGAAATAGTCTTGACATAAATCCTTAACATGCAGATGTACCAAAAGTTCAGTTCATCATGTGTATATGGACTTCGTGAAAGAGCATTTTTGCTTAGTTTTCTTTTTATTTTCCCGAAGTATCATATGACCAGCTTTCTTATACAACCGGGCAAATAACTCTGGTTCTGCTAAGTCGTAAGTCATGTTGTGAAAGAAACCCTTTTTGCACGAATGTAGTATCACAGTTCATCGCGAAATGCACTCTCGAGATTGAATCTGACGGTCACTGCAACATTTTTTTACGTACGAGAGCATCAACCAACAACTTTCGATACACGGAAAAGTTACAGGCATTTGATAATTGCTACAAATAACAATAAGTATATTTTTTACTCCAAAAATCGGAATTCTATTGAACTAGCTAGTCAGATTTCAACCTAATTTTAGCAACGAAATATATAGAATTCGTATTTTGCGTAGCAAGTACAGAATTTAATGAATTATATCGAGCGTAAAGTTGCCACGTGATCCTCTTTATGGTCTTAAGTGATAACTTTTTTTTAACTTTGTTTGCCTCTTCCCTTTATGTGGATTAGTAGTTTTCATAACTATGTCAAATTTCAGCTTAGTACCTTTAATTAGTCCAGAGAAATACGGCTATGATGAACATCCTAATGGACGTATGAATAGTGATATCATGAGAGTTTAGTTTTGGCGAAGAAACCCAAAAAAATGAGAGATTTTACGATTTAGGCTTCAAGAACTTTACAAATTCAGAGTATTGAGTATACAACGTATCAACATAAATAAAAATAAATCAAAATGTTTACAATAAAGTAAAAATTACAACTCTCATTCTTCAAGAATATAAATGAAGTATATAAAACAGAAAAAACATCATGAATTTGGAAAACTTCATGGTGCGATAAACACAATTGCAAAATTCACATATTTTCGTTGTGATTGACAGGTACACGTGAATGTGTATCAAATTGTGCTATTCGCCGTATTAGAACGAATGGGTGAGCGAAACGCGAGTTTTTATTTAATTCTATACATGTATGTATATGTATGTATGAAAACTTCTGCGTTGAATATCGTAAGCTCTCTCGCCTCGTTCGGTAACGTCCCACGAAGCATTTGAAGGATCGTATTATAATCACGTTACTCGACGTCCTTTACATTTCTAACTCGTTGATTAGGAGTCCGGAACCAACGAAGCCGTTGCCAAGAACGTTTGATTGATAATCCAAATCCATCTACCGTCTGATAAATAGCTCTTTCCGTCTGATCTATTTAAAACGGAACAATGGTATAATTTATTCTACACTGACAAAGTGTGTTGCAATCTAAATACCATCAGATAAAGCATCGAATAAAATGATGCTAAAAATGTTATTTACAAATTTTTGAACAAATTTTTTTGTTCCAGGTGAAAGTGTACTCAAAAGTTGTCTTCATCTGAACGAAAATTCGCAACAAAATGTTCAAATTATCATAATGATAAATAGATATTGAAACACTATTGAAGAGCTTTTTCGAAAAAGCTTAGAAAAGTAAAGAAACTAATTATGTCATGACGTTTATTCCCTCCTAAATAATAAGTGCGATTTTTTAATCGCGAGTCGAACAGTCTCGGGTTTTTGAAAGATACTGAGTCGTTAAAGGGAATGTGATTGAAAAAGTGGACAAACGAAGGAATAGGCCGGGTCTGGAAATATTTAAATAACAGAATAAATTTGCAATCGAGTATCTAAATTATCAGCCTGATAATAGAAGTACAATGGCAGAGCGTTCCAAAAAAAGGATAAATTCTTACCAAGAGCCGTGGCAGCGGCTTGACGCCAAGTATTAATAAAATCAGCCAGAACCCTGCCGTACTCTTATATACGCAAATGTGACATTTCTCGGACTTTTCTTTTTTATATAATTATACAGAAAATTAATTGAGTGCTGACATTCAATTCCAGGAGGGAAATTGACGTTTTTTCACTCAGAAGCGATTCAAATAGCGTTTAAAAATTAAATCGTTCAAATGGAAGTGTGTAATAAAGGCTACGTAACATATGATCCGACAACAAAATATCCGTGACAAAATATTCGCAAAAAAATATCCGCATGACAAAATGTCCGCAAGACGAAATATCCTAAATCTCGTAGGCTACACCAACACAGTATTCTTATAGCATAATCATCAAATCACACCATAAATAATCATATCACTCCATAACATGCAAACACAGAAGCCATACACTCAGCAAACAATACAGCAGTATTTATATTTGCAATTATTCTTTTATTATAAATATTTCATACATACGCATTTTAGTTTAATGCAAGATTTTGAGAAATACCACGTAAATATTGCGTATTAACTTATATTCGCAATTGTTCTTTTATTATAAACATTTTATTATTATGCCATTTTTTAAAATACCTGATCCTACATAATCACGAATTATAATAATATTGAATAATCACAATAATCATAATAATAATAATGGTAATTAAGTAAGAGGTACAATTACGTGTACGATTTTGCGAACTGGTGTGAATAATAACATTGCATGAATATTTGCGATACCCAACACAACGCCAAGTGATGTTTATTTTATTAACACTTTTTTTGTAATAAACATATCCATCACATATTAACAATTTTCCTCCTTTCTGCGATGGAATGAATTTCAATGATATGTTTATAAGAACTAGCACTGTGCAGTACGAACTTACAACGTACACATTCTACGTGTACAACAGAGAGGAAAACATTCATTGTCTCATGAAGCAAGTCCTCCTAGTTTATGAGTAATGAATTACAGATCAATTAATCATAGATCAATCGATCAACAGTATACCTCGACAGTTAATTACCGGCGGTGGATTTCGTCGGTGATACTGCAATACCGTGTATCTACATAGGAAATACCGAGTAACGGCCGCGATTTTGCACTAGCAACGACGATATAATGTTGGCGGATAAGTTGTCTTGTGGATATTTTGTCCTGTGGATATTTTGTCATCGGATAAAAACGCATATTACCGTAATAAAAGATATAAAAAAATAATGAAGCAAAAGCCTGAGCTTTGTTTGAGCCTCGGGGAGAGTATCGAATGTAACAAAAACAGCAAGTCCGTATGGAAATAAATTGATCTAGGTAGGGTGGTCATTTCGCGCGATCCTTGCGAGGGAATTTTCTCCTACATATATCCATAGGTGTATAAATGCACTTAAGAGTACATATATATATATATATATATATATATATATATATATATATATGGATAGGTTAGAATTGGCGAGATCTAGATGGCATAAATATGGCATATCTTGGCGTGCTATCTGTTTGCGCAAATGCGTAGGTAAACGTATAAAGGGTGGATGAAAGAACATGAGTTTAACGAGTGAGAAAAAGAGAGAGCATAAGAGCGAGAGAGCGAAGGAGGAGGGGGATGAGAGAGAATGAAAGCAAAATCCTTTACCACTGTTGCACAGTATAATACTCGTTGCAATCGCGATGTGTTTCTATACCATCATGGTAATTACACCAGAAACTTCACGAGTGGGCTGCGAGCTCAGGAGGAGAGGACCGGTCATCGTAACTTTTCTATTCAATTACCCATCTCCCCCGCTCTTATGTACATTGGATTCGCTGTCCCATTCGCCGGCTTTTCTCTTTGTCGCGATCGCTTATACCTTTCTCTTTTCGTTTTCTTTCATTTTTTGCTTGCTTTCGCATACCACTCTTGCGAAGGTCTCTTTCGGAGTCCAAGAATACAATCGCTTGGGTAGAAATTTCTCCTAACAAAATTCAAACCAAAGACAGCCTTTTACGTACATATTCAAAGGATGTTATTAGACTTTCTATCGCATAAAAGTTTAATAAATTATTTCTATAACTCCCATGATAGCTCGTCAATGGTTAATATATCATAATTATGCTTTATACAAGATAAGAATCGTTGGGGAAAGAGAAAAGTTAAATTCACGAGTGAATTTTATGTGTGTGTGTATCTGAGGTTAATTAATCCGTGACTACTATAATTATTATAGTACTTGTTCGCTCGAGGGCGAGATTATGAGAAAGAGCTCTCGTTGAGGTTTGAACCTTCAGACAGCGTTAATAATCTCGTTATAACAGCGTAATACTGCACATGATATATACCTCCAAACGTTTTATTTTTACTTTTATTAGAAGAAATCGCGTTTCATCGTGTTAACTTTTCTTCTCTTATGTATGTACATTGGCTTCGTAGATTATGATTTCGCTTTAAACAGTAAGTTAACTTTTCATTGAGTAATTAAAATGAGAGAAAAATTATTCTTTTTTAAATAATTAAGCGTTCATTTTCGAAGAGCTTGTTAAATTATGAATATTTTCACTTTTCAAAATATCGGTATACCCCGGAAATAATTATTTGGAAAAATATCGAATTGAAAAAATATGTGATCGATATTTTTATTTTTAATTATATTTAGTAAATAATTTATTTAATAAATTATTTTATATTTATATTTAATTAAAATTAATTTAATTTATTTTAATTTTTAATTTTATTTAATTAAAATTAAATTAAATTTAATTAAATTAATTAAATTAATTAAATTAATTTAAGATATTTAATAAAGTGGAAAAATTTCAATCGAAATGAGCAAGCACATACGCCCTTAATTAAAAAAGTCAATGTTTTTTTTTGCTCGTTCTATTCAATTAATTAATCATTTAATTCAATTATGATTTATAGAAATTCACAAAAAATAAGTTTTTTCTTGTACATTGCTTTACGGAACAAAGCAAATATACGAATCGCACGTGCAAATTTGTATTGATCTTTTATATTGAATCGTGCTTATCTCAAAGAGTCGCGATAAATCTGCATTAGCCTTATACGTCGGATAATTTTCTATAGCCGTGGGATTTCCATTTTGGCAAATGGCACGTCTATGCAGAATGTTGAAAAGGATGTTTGCTCGCATATTCAGTGAGCATAAAGGGATTGCGGACAGTGGCAAAGTAGTACGAGATTTTATGTAAAAGGGAGAGACAGAGAAAGAGAAATAGCGAGCAAAAAGCCTCTCATTGCGATACATTTTATATACATGAATACTAAATGTGCTAAAAGTATACTAGGAGATGATTCACGATATGTAACCGTCTGATGAGTTGCTTCATTGTGCATTTACATCGCTTCAACAAAACACCGCGATTATTGCGCCGCCACTATGCGGCTCTTCAACTAGATTTAATACCGGATCGTATCTCAAAAGATACTACGTTAGAGATTTTTCATTTTTTTTTTATATCTCCCAAGCTCCGCATCGAGAAACGTGCAAACATTCCACGAAAGATTATTCGTGATATGTATCAAAGTACAATATGAATTATTCTGCCGACCTTTTCGAAATTCCTCAAAAAGTGGCATAATGTTGGCACTAGTACTGAATTTCATTTACATTTTTAATGCAATACTCGAAAGTAATTTAGAAAGATTATAATTATTTCGAAAAACAGGAATTTCTGAAATTAATTCTAAGTCAATCAGAAGCGACCATAAAAAATAATTTGGTACATAGCAGTATTAGCGCTCAGTAAGATTTTGATTCGATATTGTGGAAACCCCAGCCGATATAGGCGACTATCTTTCTACTGAGTTTTAGTTGGCTAGCACCATCAGAAATTCAGAAAACCTACCTCCAGCTTAGCGATTGATGCGTGAGCCGGTCCATGGCTTAGCAGTCACCTAATCAAGTCTCAGCCTCGTCAGAAGCGGCTTAGCTTGGAAGATCGTTCGAGCCATACATCAATCCCGCACCCATTGCTGTCGGTCGGTATATAATTATTATTCCGTATATTTCCGTATTCCATATATAGGTTTCTGGGGTCGCTGATTATGAATTTGAACTAAAAATTCGAATAAAAGCGAACGTTTTCAGTCAATACTATTGTTAGTTTGGATCTCGTACAGAAACGATCGGATCTTTATTTTTTTGAACAAAAACCACCAAACGGAAAATTTTGAAAAAATTTTGAACAATTTTTTGGAGTGTATTAAGATCGTGAAAAAATTGTCATCGCGATTTTCATAGTGGATTAGTAGAAAATGCATTTTTTCATGAAAAAGTACGAATTTGGACTATTCTATTATATTGTTTATACGTGGTATTTATGCAATTAACAAATAATGAATGTACATATTTTTTATATATTTATTAATGTCCTCCGGATCATGTACAAATGAAAAATCAAGTATTTGTTGCGGCAAAAGTAGTTAAATAATCAAAAAACTGCAAAAAAAAGGTGGGGCAACGTATGCCCCACTATGATTTAAAGGGTTAATGGACATGTATACTTTACAGAGCGAAGATTCGAACTTTTTTGGATTAGTAGTTAATGGAAGAGTGCTTGTAATATGGGTTATTATGTAATTCCTTTTATTTAGTGATTATAGTGATCCATCGTGAAAAAAAGAATACAGGTTAGAGGAATATGATATTTATCCGCTTATGAAAAAGTATTAATTAGCGCCGCTAAAATTTTCTGACAGATCCATAATTTTAATACCGAGAGTACTGGACTACACAGTTCCTTTTTTTTCCATCCCTCTGAAGTTTCTGTCTGAACGTATAGAATATTCGACTAGACAGCGCGATACATCATTCTGAGAGTCAAAAAGCTTCTCGCTCTCTTTCTCTTTCTGTCTCTGGTTCTCTGGACTTTTGCGTTTCAACGAGCTATCTCATGCACGCTGCGCTTTTCTGATGCTGGAGATTCACCGGTGATATAACGAGACCAAACGGCAAAGGCACATTGAATTCGACGCCACCGAGTATACAGAGCAAAAAAAAAAGGAAAGACGTCGGAGTTCAGAGGAAAACACAAGCATGATTTGTTGGATCCTCTCACAGAAAGGCCCACGTCGAACACGTATTTTTCTCCATCTCTTTCTGACTCCATCTTGGATCTCGGACTTTTTGAACCTCTCGCCGCATCGACATTAACATAACTCCTCATCATAATCATGTGTGATTGCTTGTGCCTCGTGATTCTTTACCGTTTTTCTCTTTTCACACACATATCTATATATGTATATAGATTTTTGTGATAACCCGACCGGACTGAATTTACAGCTCTAATTTTTTTTACGCGTACACCTTTTGTACATTTGAAAAAAAATTGCACACGTCTCGTAAAGTCGATTTCTCCGATTCTAAATTAACGGGCAACACCACTGTGACGGCTTCAAAAAATCGATTTTTTGAAAACCATTTTAAAAAATCTAAAATACTTTTAAGATTGAAATGCCGTTGGACCCAGGTAGAAAAAATAATTATTTTCGTAGATATTGAATATTTTGTGGAGCGGTGCAGCGGTCCGCGACGCTCGAGGTTCCAACTTTGAACGCGTTTTTCTCAAAACCATTTTTTTGAATACGGCACGCAGCAGAACTCGAGCAATTTTTATCCGATCGACTTCAAATTTTTACTCTATCAATAAAAGTAGATTATCTAGAGAAGTACATAAGATTTTTTCGATATCTCAATAATTATAAAAGTTATAGCCTATTTTCGACGAGAAATTTTGCTCAAAAATCATTCTTTAATTTCAAAGGCGTGCCTATTTTTTAAAAATCAATATTTTTCCAAATCCCTATGTACTTCTCTTCAAAATATCATATTATTAACGAAAACACTCGGTTTTTTTTTCAGATCGACGTTGAAGAGAGTTCTGCTGCGTGCCGCGAACCACTGCGGAGATGACGCAAGAGCTTCCCCAGCGCCACCATGCGGCGTGAAAAATGTGAAAAAATGTTTTTTGATACATTAATAAACAAGGAACAAAACCCAAAAAAATTTTTTCGAATATCTCTTTTTTTCCCACAAAAAAAAATTCTTGAAAAATGTGAAAAAAATAGGGGGTCACAGTGGTGTTGTCCGTTAATGGAAATTATTCCGACGTACGGGAGGTAATTTTTGCTGCAAAAAAAAGAATACTAGACCGAAGAGATTGGACGTGCGAATAAAATGGAGTATATTCAAAGTAGTTTGATAGTAGACAGGAAGAATTGAGGATCGAAGAGAAAATGTTGATGGTTGGAAGCTTGACGCGTTTGAATGGAATATCTCGTATGTTTATATGAATAGTATAGATATGAATATACACAAGTAGATGTGTACACAATATTTATAAGTGGAAAAAGATGAAAACAAGAGTAACAAGTACCAACGCGAATAGCAACGCGATTTCGTTGTCTCATTGTTTCTTCTCTTTTTCTCTTTCACTTTCTGTCTCGCTATTTTATGTTGCAAGAGTGTATCCATATACTTATATATACCATCTTCTGCACTCTCTCGGAAAAGAGGAAGAAGAGTACGGGACTTGCGGAGGCGGTCGAGTTACAGCCGCACGTGAATCCACGTGGATTTTGTATTCTCGCATAGAGCGGTATGTAAAACAAGCTCGACGAGTATACGCTGCTCTTCTCTTGGTTATTTTCCTTCCCTTCGCCCCTTCCTTTCGTACGTAGACATACTTTATCGTTGTACAGACAACGGCGCACTTGGTTTTCTCTTTCTCTTTCTATACAATATTTTAACCATTTGTGTCCACGTATGGGCAAAAAAGCCACACGAGAGTGCGTGCTCTCCTTCATCCCATGACTCTTTCTGCTTTTATGGTTCACTGGCAAATGCGTATGCTGCTATACCTTCAACAGTTTCCCTCTCTTTACACGAGCGTATATATTTCTTGTCCATTCTTTCATAAAACCTATGAATTTTCTCATTCCCATAGAGGGGTCCAGATTATTCAACGTTCTCCGATTTCATCACTGATGTACATTACGTTTATCAAGATAAAACAATCTTTTCTTCTCAAAATTCGAATTAATCTCGGAGTTCTTTGGTACAATTTATTTGTGCTTTTTCATGAAAACCAGCCGTCACGTCATGATCACGTCACGTCTGATTGAAAATATGTCTGCGATATTTGAACATTTTTTCTACTTTCCAAATATGCAGACAAATGGTTCATATCATTTTTAATTCCCAGGAGACTACTTCTGTTCCTGATATTCATAAATATAATAAAAATTGTAATACCATGATTATTACTATAATTATTAGCATATACTTATGACATTAGTTATTACTATTATTGTTATTTGCTATTACTATAAATATAATTATCATTGAATCTGTTTACATCTCCGTAGATTTAGAATAATGAATACCCAAAAACTCATACTTTCACTGTTTAAAAAATTAATAATACAATTTACAATGTCATTTAAATGGTTGGTAAAATTATCGCGAAATCATAAACACGAGGAAACAAGGAGCCCAAGCTCGATGTGTTAGAGCGTTTTGCATTATCGAATCTGGGATGCTGCGGCGTGATAACGCGAAAGGGTTATATGAACACCTACACACACATACATAAATGTACATATACGTGTAAGTATATCGTAGGAAGAGACAAGCAAGAGACTCGAAGCTGCACAATTCAATTTTACGCGTATAAGGGGATGAGAATATGAGGGAGAGGTATATCAGGAATATTTTGGTTAGCTGTTCTGTATGAGGATGTTAGATGTATACTGTGTCAGAGATAAGAGAAAGAGAGAGCTGAAACGAGGAATTGTCTTCAATGTTAGCGAAATGTGTTTTCACGAACGTGCTTTGATCGGTTTTCGAAAGACTCGACATCTCTCTTCAGCGAGCTAGGTCCTTATTATTCCTTCTCGTATTCCTGACTAGTTTCGAAGCAATTGAAGTGCGCGTTACCTTTTCTCGTTGTTCCCAAAAACTCCCTTTTGGATAATCAAGAATTATTAACAGCCATCAAATTTGCTTATTGTGAATACTATCTATGCTAATAGCCGACACAAATTTCGACGTGTGTTGAGCTGTTCAAGGTTTCTAGGAAAACAATGGTGTTTGACAACTAATAGGGTTTCATGCAAATTGAAATTGTACATGTTGTAGAAAAGAGCTCGGCAAAGTTGAACATCATCCCGGAAAAAACAACTTTTTTTATCACTTAAAAATTTCAATATGATCATCCGATTAAGAACTCCCGTTTGCAATCTGTTAGCTATTCGTTATTAATTATAAAAAGAAATATAGAACACAAATTTTATTATTTACAATATGACGTTTTGTTTACATAACCCACATAATTAATGTTATCGTCATCCACTATCGGCACATGTACAATTTGCCAACATTTTCCAATGAAGCCACTGTATGTATCATGAACTAAGCTGTGAAAATTAAACCTTTTCTTTTTTAGGTGAACTAAACACTAAATATGAAAATTTCCGAATTATCTGGGGTTTGAGAGTACAGCTGTTTGTCTTTGTTTGCACTCAAGCGGCTACATATACCTAGGGGAGAGGGGAGAGAAAGCAGAGCAAAGTTTGACAATTTTTTTTTCACCGAACAAATTTTTTTATTTAAAAACTAATGAATGATTTTCAAAGTTGATAGTTTCAAATATACTGAATCAAATTTTAACAAATAAATATTTAACAATGCGCTGTCTAGACGCGTTATCCCGCAGAAGCCGGTTGGTAAAAGTGCTTCTGCGGTTACCATCGTAGCTCAGACATTTTCTACCTGAAAAAGAAACAAAAAAGATTTTATGAAGGTATATGAAAAAAGGAAGATTTTATCGTGGGATTTTCTTTGAAAACATAGTTTTGGATTTATTATATTAATGCAAGAAGTTGATTTATTTTATTTAAAAAACACATTTTTACATTCAAACGGTAGCCGTTTTTCGAAACATCATTTTTTTTTAAATCGGTTATGATGTACTTTCAGAAGATTTTTTTTGTTTCTTTTTCAAGCGAAAAATGTCGGAGCTACGATGGTTACCGCAGAAGCACTTTTATTCATTTGTTAAAATTGTTTTCGAATTACTTCGAAAATTGTTTCTTTAATATTTATTTAACCACACAATTTTGAAGGATGTTTCGAATTCACGTATTTTTTTTCTTTCGATTGTGACTAATTGGAACTCTGTAGCTTGAAGCGTTTTAAAGATATTAATTAAAAAAAAAAATTTCGGCAGAAATACTTGGTGAGTTTTTTCGCTTCATCTATATAATACATCACTCATGGTTACAAACTCGCAAACTTTATGCTGTTTTTTTTGCGAGGTTGAATACACTGAACACGATCAACTTTAAAATAATACATTCATTAATTTTCGAATCAAAAAATTTGTTTGGTGAAAAAAAAATTGTCAAACTTTGCTCTGCTTTCACTACCGCCTAGGTGTATGCAGCCCCTTAACAACGAAAAATTATTACATATCAAAATTTCGAGTTTGCTTTACTGGACAATTATTTTTAATGAAGAGATTTATTTTCCACCGTGATTTAATGTGGCTGGACGAAAAAATCTTTTCGTTCTTGTTAAGGAGGTCTATATTCGGAGCTCGAAATATTATAAATAACAAATATTTTTCAAAAGTTATTATATCAAGAGCCCCGGCAGCGGCTCGACGGGAAGTATTAAAAAAAAAAAAAGACAGCGTGAGCCATGGCGCACTCTTACATACTCGGATATGACGGTTTTCGGGCTTTTTTTATAATATTCGCATTATTATGTGTATATTTCTTATATATATTTAATTAATATTAATTATATATATATTAATAATAATTAATAATAATAAATATTTAATTGAATATTATATAATTAAATTATATATATATATAATTAAGCCTTACGATCTTTTAACATATGATGAATGTCTTTTTTTAAAATCACTTCCATGTTACGTTAAATTTTTCATGACTAAATAGCAAATAACGTTTTTTCTTTAATAAGAAAATGATAAAAAATTAAAAGATTAACGATAACTTTTTTATGATTGAATATTTTGCGATTGTAACTGATTATTTTCTGCATTATGATTGTTATATTGATTAATCCTAACAAAATCATTAATCAATATAATTCGGCAGGAAATTCTATTTAACAAGTTCCATTTAGTTTAAGAATTGTTATTTTTATATAATATTGATTGCAGTTTTTATATTTATATTTTTATATTTTATATTATATTCAATCGAGGCCTTTTCTTAATGCGCAATTGGAATTGGAACCCCAGCGACAATAATGCCCATTCGTAAAATTCATGAAAATAAGGGAATTAGTAAAGTCAACGAAACACGAGAACGTTATATATAGTGCACGGAAAATGAGGTTCATTTGAAACGTCCAAGTGAATGTGGGTTAATTGGGAAGTGTTGGCTTTAATAAAGAGTAATTGTCAGCGATGGTGAAGGCTCTAATTAGAGGGGTAAAAATATAAGTTTCCATCTCTTTCCTTCTAAATCATTCCATATATCCACTTTCTGCGTTTCTTCATTAGAACAAATTATTTTCTCTCTTAAAGAAATTTTTCGAGAATAATGTTCGTTTTACGCGATTATTTGCATCACCTCATTTTTTATAACTAATTCCTACATAATCGTTTCTTTATATGAAGTGTTTTCTCTGGACACAGAAAATGAACATGTTTTATAAAGATCAAACTAACAGTCCCAAGCGAAATAAGTGATTTGTTTAAACTGTATATTGAATTATGTCGTATCGAATCAGCAAGGCAGATATTTAATAATGTTATGGAGTTCGGGATATTTACTGTGTCACAATATACATTCTGATGCTACAATGCCAAAATTTGCCTTGTGTCTGACCATTTTTTTAGTATACTACTATATGTAGATCGTATAAATCGGTATGCCAAATGCCTAATAGAGCTACATGTATCACAGCATTTTTACTATGCCGGATAGAACTTTCTTTTATACCGATGTTTGAATAGGTATGACAATTTGGTACTGTCCTTAAAATATTATGTTCTTATAGCACTAATCCTCTAAATTTTCAACACTATGCTTGTATTTTCTTTCTCGTTTTTCCATGTACATAGCATGTGCATTTATCAAGAGACGCGGTAGCGGCTCGATGCCAAGTATTAAAAGAAAGCTTGCGCGAGCTCTGCCGCACTCTTATATACTCGAATATGACTCGGTCTTTTTTTTTATTTTAAATACGTATACAAAAATACATTACCCTCTTTTGGCTGCGTCGTAGTCGGATGAAAATCGACATTCTCGCATAAACACGAAAGCTCGAACCCGAAACGCTTGAATTGACCTGGACCATTGTCTAAATGAAACATCTATATCCAATCAAACTTTCTCGATGTGTTTCATCCGGTGAATCGGATTTAAATCTCTTCTTCGCGATCTCTAAAAGATTCAACGTACATTCCGTGTCTTTATATGAAAGCCTTTGATAAAACTTGGAAATAGGCATACCGCATGGGATATTTAATGTGGAAAAATGGTTCGGTGTGAAAATAATTAACGATTAAAAAATATTTCGGTGTCAAAACAATTAACTATCAAATAAAAATGAATCCATTTACACGAACGACGAACGTTTACGACGATCGTTTTATACCGATTAAGTTCAATAGGAATTTCAAAATCTTTGCGTAAATAGGTCTCATAATTAATTGGAAGCATTTGCAAGAAGATATCAAATATAAGACTTTCGCATTTTTATACGTCCACGTCCAGAAGGTAGAATAACTATAATAACTTTAATACAAATTATAATTATGTCGAACCTCCATACATTTATCACAAAATGATTTCCAGGGTGGATGGGAAGTTTTTATGAATATATACTACTTTTCCTAAATTCTCCAAGTTTTATCCAACGCGTTCTAGAAAAAAAGTTTTTCACATCTTAGTTTTGTTTTTGTTTCCTCATATATGTATATATATATATGTGTGTTAAGCTTTTCGATACTGAAAGACATTTGAGAAAATTTCCTTCATAAAAAATGTATTAATTCCTCGGCACATGTCAAATGTATATACAGCAGGGTTGCTTCATTGAAGAGAGAAGATCAAACAGTACGTTTTGTGAAAAGAGGGGAAAAAAGTTTTTCTTTTTGCTGTTCCTAGGGCGACGCAGAATTTATAGAGTTTGGCATTGTTTTACATTCGCGGATGACCCTCACGTTGTAAATCGTATGTTTGGGGAAGCACGGTTATACGTGAATTCATTGGAAATAACTGCATATAAGGAATTAAATTTTCATCCACATATCTTTTCTTACTTGAAAATTAAATTCCCTACTTTTTTAATTGGCAAGTTTGAAATCAAATATTTAAAAAGAATTAAAAATTTGACTTACTTACAGTCTTTGTGCATATTGTTTTTTTCTTTTAAACTTTTTTTTATGAATTTGGTTATCACAAAAGTCTTTTGAGAATGCGAAAATGATTACAAAGATTGAAAGAGTGCATGAAAAGATTAATTAACAATTGCAAGAGAAAAATTATAAGATGAAAGGTTGTTTAATACGTCTAATGATTTTACTCAATCGATGTAAGTTGTAATACTTGGTAGGAGTTAACTTGAACTTTAGTGGGTTGTACAAGTCTGCGTGAAATCGGTTCTCTCCTATTTCTGTACAATAATTAATAATACGGCGATACAAGTTGCTGGAACAAGTTATGAAACTCGAACATCGAGCTCGTTGTATGCTGTTCTAGTTCTCCCTTATTCGAGATTATACACGAGGGGGGTCCTTGATCACGACATTGAGAACGACGAGAGAAGAGTATTGGTAATGGTATCCGAGGGCCTTGCACGTGACTCTCGGTGTTCATAATATAACCGGTGCGGCTTATAAACTTCTTCATATTTGGCGCACATTTAATGAACCCTATACAAAGGTTTACTTACATAAATATATAACCTCCTAGAAAAGAAAATACAGTTGCACCAGTAGAATGAAGGCTTTAACGTGTTTCCATGAAAAATTTACATCCCTCAAATAAAATAGCTTCAACCATCTCATTTCCTTCATTTGCTGTCGAAATTTTTATGAGAAACGAGGAGTATTTAAAACCCCCTAAGATCACTTATAAACCTGACAGACTTTTGAAATTTTCGACCGATTAATTTTAGACAAAGCTCTTTCGTTCAACTAATACTACCTGAATATTCAATGATCTTTATCGTTCAACGTGAAGCATAATTATTTCTTCAAGATACAGTGGAGTCTGTGGTTAATAAAGTTGATGAAAATTAAAAAAGTAGCTTATCACTTTGTACTATTTAAGATTTAGGAATAAGCAGCTTTTTATCGTGAGCGATAAATTACTCAAATAAAACATGACTTACTTGTATGGAAGTTAGTGCTGGAATTACACACTTATTCCTATTAATAATTTATGTTTCATATAAATAGCTGATTAAAGAGATGTGAAAGAAAGAGCAGGCAAGAGGAAGAGATAGTAAAAAAGAGAGAGATAGTGAAAATAAGCGAGATTCGCTGCTCGATCTCCAATTCTGGAGCTTCTATTCGAGAGAAGTTTCAATTCCCCGAGCCAAATGGGTTTTCCACTTTTGCCCGAAAGTAAGACAAACCCATTACGACGAGGCAGAGATGGGCCGTTTGAGAACAATGGGATAGGACACTCGTCGAGTTTCGCGTTGGTTTCTCGTGGATAGAGAAGGGAAATAAGGAAGAGAAAGAGAAAGAGGGAGGGGGAGAGTGTCTCGTTCAAGACGCCATCGTCAGAGGACCGGCACGTTTTCTACCAGGAGAAAACCGCCCTTCTCATCGCTTTTACTTCTCTCAGAGGCGCGCGGGTAGTAAATTAGAACAATCCTATCACCAAAAAGTACAAATACGTAACCAGAAGATCTTGTCAAGATGATGTTGTCTGAAATGATGGCGGTGTAGATATTTTCTAAAAAGTTTATGTGACGGCGTAAAATATAAAATAATGGTATAAAAGTTAACGTTGATTAAGGAGTAGCCTTGGAATATTTTTTATTTAGGTAAATGTTTCAATTCACTTATTTTTATGACAGAAGAGAAGAAGGATTTGCTATTAATTGCCCTTGAAATACAGGGAGCTTAAAATCTTAAGTCCGCTTTCTCTACAGGATGTAATTAAAACCTTTCGTGCTATAAACTCTTGCCTGAGAAGAGAAACTTTACAATGCAAACGCAGGCAGGTATTATTGTGCGTAATAAAATCGAGACAAATTGTTTTGAAACTCGCCGGCGTTTCTTGTTTTAAGAACGTTATACAGTGACGAATTATTTTTCGATCAAGAATTTTTTTTTGGTACATGGAATAGTTCAAAACTTAACAAAGTATATTAATAATTGTATGCTTCAAACAGGTGCTGGCAATTCATCAAGAATTTTTTTTCATACATGGAAAAGTTCAAAACTTAACAAAGTATATTAATAATTGTATGCTTCAAACAGGTGATGGCAATTCATGACGTTTTTACGAGTATAATAAGACAATTGACAAAAATGAAACAGAAATACGAGGTTGAACTCTTTGTACAAGATTGGCAATGTTTGCTTTGATCTTTTTAGTTTTTACAATAAATGTCGTAATCACAACAGAGTCAAAGACAAATATTTTAAAGATAAAATACCCGCGGGTTTTTGTTCCTGATATTTAGTGTGATCTCTATTAGTTTACAGAATTTCATTTGATGCAGAAGAGAACAGCAATGGATATTCATAAAGTGATTGAAGCAAAATCTTGAAATAAGGATTTTCTCTTTCTCTTTTCGTCCATAATTCCCTTTTTCCATTATTTCTCATTCTCTTGCTTTTCTCATCCGATTCATTTAATCTATTTCCGAGGATCTCGTATCGCGAATAATCTCTTCCAAATGACTGTTTCTTTTTCTCTCTTTCTTTGGCTGCATCTATTCGAGCTTCTCATCAAGGTGCATATCCGGAGAGCACGAGAGAGCCTCGGATTATGGTATCGTCGGTAAAATGCTTTTTGTTCTCATTAATAGCGGTTATATTAGGTTTCAAATATTTCATATCTCCCGTTTCCGTTCAACTTTTGACGTTTCAAGAGCCTTGGGAATGAAGAAAAATTTGCTATTAATAGCTCTTGAAATATACAAAAATTTAAGGGCGCTTAACGGAGTCTAACGGATGAAGTTATTTTCACATAGCTTTCCGGTTCTTCTCATTATTATGATAATTATTTCCATTTCCATTTTTCCAACTGCCATTCGGATTATCTTTGACAAAGAACAAATTTTCAGTGCTATTATTAGTAATGTTAATGTTTGAAAAATTATTCGGCGGTATTATCGGGCCGATGGAACGGCGGTTTTTTAAAAATTTATTTTCGTTTGACCTTATTCGGTTTAATTTAAGGCATCTTCTCACTTTAAGCGCCTCAAAAATAGGCTGTTTTTGCGATTTTTTTTCGAGGATTTTTGCTTAAAATTATGGGATAAAACGGATCCTATGTAATAAACACATCTTTCAAGTACATGAAAAAATTTTTATTTTATTTTTTTAAACAATTATTATAATACATCAGTAGCATTGAAAAACCCGTGTAAAAATGTTATGGTCGTGGCTTGTTGATGGTATCTCCGAGACGGGTCGTCTGAAACAAAAAAATAAAACTGTTTTAGATTCAGTATGTCAGTGGCTATAGCGCATATCATCAGATTTTTGATATTCGCGAAAATAACAAAATGGCGCACGTTTTTCGAAAAAGTAAAAAAAAACCACGATTTTTTTGCAGTTTTTTGTAAAAAAAAAATTCTTAAAATCAAAATTTAAAAAATCTGATGATATGCGCTATAGCCATAACTATGAAGCATATGTCATTCAAATTTCATGACAATCGGCCGGATAGTTTCCGAAATTTCATCAACAAAGCACCGAAAAACCTTGTTTTGAGATAACTGCGTTTAAAGTTTTGGAGGGATCGCCGGGTACTCTCAGGTAGTCACCTAACGGTCGCCAAAAAATGTAGTTAGACTCGTCCGATCTTTATGAAATTTCGAGATGACATTTTTGAAGATATGTACTTTCAAAATTTAAAAAAAAAAAAAAATCGATTTTTTTAAATTTCCAAAGTGAGAAGACGCCTTAATACGAATTGCTTCGGTTTCTTTCAGTGCGATATTTGTTATTCAACCTTCCCGAGTGTCCGACTACAAATACTGAAGTTTCAAATCATCATATATCTCCGCTTTTAATTGACTAACTGAGGTTTATTTGTAGAGTTTTAAAAATAATTTTGATAGACTTAAAGAAAGAGCATGGTTTGATTCTGACATCTCCATCGGTTATTTTTTAAAAATCCCTGAACCAGACGAAATGAGAAGCAATTCCAAAAGGGCTAAAAAGCCCTTTTTCACATCTGGTTTCACTGTTTTTCGACCAAGTTGATCCTAATTCTTGAAAAAAATGTCCACAACAACGAAATAAAGCAGAACTTAATCGGATATTTCGTTTTAGCCGTCATGCTTGCGGAGTTAATCTAACAGATATTGAATGGTGTGTGAGCAGGAGGAAGATCTCTTTTCAATCGGAGAATATTGGGATAGAACGGTATCAAAACTCGAGTACGAGAAGACGATATTTCGTGAAACGCACTCCTCCACATCGCTGATCTTTGAGTGACTTTTGGACGCGGTACGTGACTTTTCATCTTAAAACTGCATCTTCCTGACGGTATGCATGACCTCGTTGAAGCTTCTTAGTTTGCGAGGGAAAGGACGATAAACTCCAAATTGGCATGGAGACGTCCGACTTCTTTCGTGGTATCCAGCAGTTTTCTCACGAATATATCTTTTTCCCTCGTCCTTCAATATCCTTCTGGGAAACGTTTTTTATCGAGTAAAAAGAGGAAAAAGCGGAGTTCTCACTACGAAAAGATATTGCACCTCCGAGGCAAAGTTTTTACCGTCTTATAATAACCACATGAAAAGTCTTATTCTTTCATTAATTTTTTTAAATATTAATTAGAATTTTCAGCGAACCATATTGCATAGAAATAATTGCATAGAATCATAAAGAGTTACGTCAATTAATATAATTGTCTTCGCACGTTTGCCTTATCATTTTGCGTATATCATTTTGTTTTGAGGTTAAGCAAACTGGACCCTTCCGAAAAACTCGATATCGACATCCGAAAAACTAAATCTTTGTATAAAATTTAATGACGACATAGGTGTGAGAAAAATAATGCAACTTGAGCGAATTGCAAAACTGCCCAATGGCCACGTCGCTCATCTATTTCATCACTCTATGCCATGCAAACTGGATGCAAATTCACGTCAACTTTTGTATTGAATTTACATAAAATTTGCCTTGTCCCGTCGGACGCATTATCGGGCACATTCGTGTTTCACAGGGGATGCAACTTGGAGGGGATCACCGGAGCTCGTAGTCAGTATATGTATATAATACCTTCGAGTTCTTGAACTTTTGGTCACACGTTTATATTATACTGGGAGTGAAACGTTAATGACAACATACTACATAAATACAAATATATATATACATATATGCATTTACATATATTTGGCGTCCACGCTATACAGGCTTTATGAGTTTTGGTTTTATCCACATCCCCTCCTTGCTTGAATGAGGAGAAAGAACGATATAAACTTCGTCATTCTCTATCCGGTTCAACTTGTCAAAATGTTCGTTAACGAGACGAGCTAGTCGAGTGTTCCATGAATTCCAATGAACACTAGAATTTACGTATGAAAATGAATTCTGAATCACGCAGTCGTACAGTATTATTCTCAAAATCCCAAAACAGTACAAAATAACGATTACGACTTTGGTATTTTTGAATTTTCAGATAACAAATCGGTTCTTTAAAATTTTCATAGTCTTTTTTAATTTTTCAAAACAGCATCTATATTATTAATGAGATTAAGTCGCGGGTACGAAATATAATATGGAAACGTGCCAGGATATACTCTGTTTCTACTGAATGAAAGATAAGTTGGGACGTTGATATACATATGACAATGCGATCTAAAACACGGTTGAGAAGTTTAATTCCCAAACCGCTAAAAATAAAAAAGAATGTTCGATTATGATTCCAGAATTTTCACGGAAATATAATATTTCACGTAAACGTTGATAAATTTTTTGTTTTATATACTAGATTAACATGAATGAAATCAATTTTTTATGAAAAATATAATGAAAAAAGTGACGAGGAACATTTGTTCATGGAAAACGTCATTTCAATGTTTTTCACCCGATTTATAGATGTTCGCGAAGGATTAACGAGAAGTTGATATAAGTTTGAAAGCCCCGGTCTCGTATCAGAGTAATTGTGGACAAATAATTGTCGAGAGTTTCGCGTATAAAATTGGGACCGAAGCTGGATATCGGCAAAGTTTATATATCCCTGGTAATATTAGTACATATCTATAGCTAATAATATTGTATGTATAACACGAGATGCCGGGAAACTCCGACTGTCGCGCACTTGGGAGAAATTTTACATCCGGAAAACACTTCCGGTGTGAGCTGCTCTGGGAAAGTTTGCAACCGCGCAAGCCGAGCGTCCACGTCATACCATTCTATCCTTACCAAACATACTGTGTGTTTGTACTGATCTAATTAGTCGGGACAATTAGTAGTTCGGCGAAGATCTAGTTAGAAATTATTCGCTACGATGCCCCTGAACATTACGGCCAAAAGTTCTTCACTGAGTTTCATATTATGCTTTTAGTATCATAGAAAATGTGTGAATATTTATAATATATATATAGAATTACCAAACAAATAGTTGAATATCTATAAATTTTATTCTATCTATAAATATCTATTGTTATTAATAAAATAGATCGACTATTGGCATCGACTCAATCAGTAATTTATATTGTTGATTAACGGGACAGACCTAGTTGGAACGTCAAAAAAAAGGCCTTTTTTCCGATTTTTTTTTGGTCAAACGATAAAATAATTCACAACAAAAGTTCTTCCGTTTAAAAGATACATATATAATGTATATGTTGCAATTTTTTCAACGCAATACATATCGAAATAAGCTGGTGACCGTCAATTGCCGAGGACGCTGCAAAAAAAAACACGGTTTGCGGTGATCAAGCTCACGCTGCAACGGCTCATCTGAAACAAAAAAAACGGAGGGGATTTTTAGTTAATGATATAATGCTCCAGTTGAACGAAGGGTTTTGAAAAATTTCCATTTTTCACAAAATGGCGGCCGTTAAAAGTCAAAAGTGTTTTTTTGACCAAAATATCAGTTCCATTTTTTGCTATTAAAAATAAAAATAATTATCCAAAAAAAAAATCCTTCGTTCATATGGAGGACTACCATGTATAGAAGAAGTGATATAAATTTCAACCCGATCGGTAAAGCCGTTCTCGAGCTACAGTGATCACCGACTTCAAAAACATGGTTTCGAGAAAAACGCACTTGAAGTCCGCTACCTGCTTACCTATGGCTCAGACACGACGTGCTACAAAGTCTTGTATTTCGGCGAATAATGGTCCGATTTACATTTACCTGGGCGGAAAATGTTCGTAAGAGATTCTACTTTTTGAAAATGAAATAAAAAAAAAATCGATTTTTCGAAAATTCTAACTAGGTCTGTCCCGTTAAATCTCAAAGTTATAATGACCTGCCTAATTCTTGAGAATGTTTCTAAAATGACTGATGCAAAAAGGAGTAAAGACCTGGATTTCCATTTTTTTTCTCTGTACGCCATTCTTTATTTTGCTTTCTACTTTATCACTTCTTCCTCTTAAATGTTTTATCACCTGTTCCATTGAGATAAAAAAGAAAATTGCACGATTTGCGTGACTTTCCAAAAAAAAGTCCCTACTTTGATTTTGGAGGGTACTAATTTTTTGGCATATCTGTACATTAATACAGCTCACTTTTAAAAACGTGCGAGAAATAGGACATTTCGCGAAGTATTTGGAATTATATATAAATCTTTTTTTTGCTAAAGCGTTTGTATAATACCCGGGTGTGCTGCTCTCGGACAATGAATCATAACTCTTGGCTGGAAACTTCAGCGACCTGGTTGCGATAAGGAAGAGAGAGAGAGAGAGAGAGAGAGAGAGAGAGAGAGAGGGGGGGGGGAGGGAGGGAGAGAGAGAGAGAGAGAGAAGAGGGTGAACTTTCGACAATTTATGACCATGGAAGTTTTCGTCGGCACGATGAGGCAACGGCAGTATGTGTGTAGGAGGGAAACGACAGCGTTTATTACTTTCAGCCGGTATTCATTCACCTCCGCTTTTCGAATGGAAGTCAGCTCGACCATAGACAGAGAAACGTACAAGGTAGAAGGGAGAATCGGGCAGATGAAACCCACGCACGAGGGCTTAAATTTTCTCTTGGATGTTGAGCCAAGAGTACACAAACTATACGTAGATTTCTTGTCTGTAATTTCACTACTGATGTCACATGGGTAAATACGTGGTTGAAATTCAGAGCACATTATATTATGGGCCAAAACTTCAATTCAACCAACTCCCGTACATATCAAATACATGTATAGTATATACAGTATATGTGTATAGTATATACATGTTGTTGAGCATACATACATGTGTGCAGAGTATGTATATATTAGAGAATGTCCCAGGTTAGATGGTCAATAACGTTTGAGATCTCGACTGAACTTTGAGTTTTGAAAAGTCGAATATACCGCTTTTTTGCACTTTCATGGAATTGGTCTGTGGGGGTGGGGGTAAAATTTTCGAATGACGAAATTTCGAACAGCTAAAATAGCGAATTTTAACATACAGTTATCGATATATATATATATATATATAATTGTATGTTAAAATTCGCTATTTTAGCTGTTCGAAATTTCGTCATTCGAAAATTTTACCCCCACCCGTCTGTGGGATTGGTTAGAGAAAGAGCATGGGTATAATAATTTTGTAGAGCATGAAATTTCTATCAAAGCAGCGATGGAGAGCGCTTTTTTATCCTTAGTGTTTTAGACTCGAGAGCGGCCCAAAAAACCTTCTGATGCATGGTTTCAGAAGGTTTCGTGTAAACACAGAATTTTAAAGATCTTTCTTTGATCTTCATTCAAGGCTAAATTATTGACGATAGAAAAGTGTTACGTAAGGGTAGGAAATTTAAAGCTTTAAAAAGGTTTGGTCTTTAACCATTTTTTTATCTCTATACGCTCTTCGGAAATGATCGCGATAAAATTGTGAGTATATGTAAAAATCGCCCGATCTTGAGTATAGATACTCGGCCCGTCTTGTCTTGGACGCTCAACACTATCTTTTTAATACTTGACTTCAAGACGCTGCCGCGTCTCTAGATATAAATATTAAGACGATTTCTCACTTTAGACGCTAAAAAAGGCTATTTTCATGAATTTTTTTGATAGGCTTATATTATAGATATTGATATAAAAGTTGTTACACTTAATAAATACACTTTCGAAATATATTTAAAAATTTTTTTTTATTTGTTTTTATTAGATTTTGTTAAATTGTTTTAGATTCAGTATGTTAATGGCTATAGCGCATATCATACGATTTTTGATATATGCAAAAATAACAAAATGGTGGACATTTTTCGGAAAAGCAAAAAAACGTGTTTTTTTCACCGTTTTTGGCAAAAAAAAAATAGTGAATATCAAAATTTTTAAAAATCCTTGATATGCACTATAGCTATAGTTGTAAAGAATATGTGGTTAAAATTTCATAAGGATCGGTTCAGTAGTTTCGGAGATTTTATCAACAAGCCGTCGAAAAACGTTGTTTCGAGAAAAACGCGTATACTCTCCGAGCGGAGCAGATGAACGTGCTCAGGTAGTAAAGTAAAGGTCTCACAAAAATACAGTTAGACTCCTCCGATCTTCATGAAATTTTAGTGTGATACTTTTGGATATGTATACTTTCCAAAAATGTAATAAAAAAAAATCGATTTTTTTGAAAATTGTAAAGTGAGAAGTTGCCTTAATAATTAAGCACGCAGTATTCGATCCAGAAATTGAGTTTACGGTAATAGTTTATTGTTATCATCCAAAACGGAATGCTTCTGTGATCTTCTTCCGATTCTTCTGTGATCACTGGTCACATGAATTAAAACTAAGTACGTGTCCAACTCGGACACTCGTCATGATGCAAGAAGTTCAATCATTCCAACGTTGTAGTTGGCCGTGGGACTTGTGTTTGAGGTATTCAGTTTTGAGTAATGGATACATCGAACATTCCCAAAACTTATTTTAAATGCTCTAAACTTTTCAAAAACCTAACTAATTTTGGTACTGACGTCAGGAGAAAATTATTCTCTGTGATATCAACGTGTGCATATGAATTATTTTTGAGAATAGTAGTTTTATTATTATTGCCATTTTGCAAGTCTGTTAAATTATTATTTGAAAATTTTTTTTGTCCATTGCAATTGTCGTTGTAAATGAAATAAGCGAATTTTTATATGTTTGCATGGTTTTTAAATTGTTTTTTTTTTAAAGTAATTTTTGCTTTTTGATTATAAACTGGGGTGCCATATTAGAAATGACATTTTTTGTTATATGGCAAACGATGCAAGGACTGAAATTAAATAATTCTACCACATATTTACACTTTCAATCGAGAATTAATCAAACACATAAATACCATAGGAGAGTTAATATTTTTTTGGGCTCGACTGCATCACCCCAGGCTGTTTTTTATTATAACCTCAATATTTATTCAAACCCAATCTACCTTCAACATCATTTCGTAATAAATTGACTTTTGGAGTGATACATTTTAACTCGTTTGTGTGTTGGGTGTGTATGTTGTTTGCCGTAGTTGCAATATGAGTTATCAAATTTAATGAGGTCCGCAGTGGCACGTTCACAACGATGAGGCTTTTGTTTACAAGATTGGCAAAATAAAGCCATAAAGGAAGGATGAATTTTCGACGTACATGAGTTCCATTGAAAAAAGCTAATTTTTATGTAAACAGTCTTTTCCATTCGCTTAATTTATCGCTCACTCAGCAATGCACAATGTTCATCCATCCTGGTTGGATTAAACTCACTTGTTCAATTTCCCAATTGTTGTCTATCCTCGTAACTTCCGTTGTTTTTATTTATTCAAACGATTTGGCCCATCACGAGTTTTCAAGCGAATGAAATAATTTATAGCTCCTGTATTACGCGAATATAAAGCTTTGAGGGAAGGGATGAACAGAGCCAGGATATGGTGTTCGAGTGGACGACCTATCGTGGGTCAAACGAAAAAAATGTCTGGGCCAAAGGATTGTAAAAAAATATTGAGAATCAAAAAAATAAATACTGAGAAGTAATAACAGAGAAGAAGAACAATAGGTGGGAACAGGCTTGAAAAATGCGAGTAATAAAATTGTTAGTTTTGTGTATACACCGAAAGATTTTCACACTCTGTGAGATGGTCTTGCTCCACATCGTTGTCATCTCCGTCGGGTCGTCGAGAAAGAAGCAGTGAGTATTTTTCGGTACATTTTACGTGGAACGAAGCGGAAAACCGGAAGGACGTGGCAACGGCCAAAAGGAAATCCCGAGATAAATCTTAGCGGCGTTATGCCGGGCGTATACACATACACGTATACATAAAAAAAAACTTATTTATTCGAGCGTAACGATCCTGTAGCTTTTTGTTATATATATAAGTTGGTAGAAAAATAATAACAACCATGAACCAAATGTGAATTCTCGGGTAGCAGTTTTTCTTCTTTGTGTGTAAATTGTTGTGGCTACTTCGCGCGATAAAGTCGATTTTGTCAGGGCAGAAAAAGGGGAAGAAACAGAAAAGAATGAAAATGAGAAAAATGTATTCGGGAAATGAATTCGACTCGATCTTCGGCTTCGAGGGTTTCGGTTTTTTTTCGTTTTTTCGCTAGCCATCGAGAGGGAAAGCACAAAAAATAAATAACGCAAAAGTCAGATAAGAGTGAGTAGAAAAAGAGGAATATGCGGTATAAAACAGTAAGTAATAAAATAGCTGAGGTGAGAAAAATGAAGAGAAGCGAGAACTATGAAAAGGCGAGATAGACTCGTAAGGAATTTCGACGAAGTTCTAGCGTATTATGAGATAAAAGTGAAATAGAGTAATGATGTTTGCTGAGAAAATTTCGCGGTGCGAAGCGTGTTGGATATCGTTGCGCCATCCGACGCCACGAAATGAGAGAGGTAAACTGAATAAACACCAACTCCGAAGGATGACACAGCTCTTGCTAAAAGAAGATACGTTAAGAGATGATGAGATAAATCCTGAGAGAGGCACTTTCTTTACCTGGCACCTGAAAGACAAAGCTGAGGATGGTTGAATATTTTTGAGAATCGTACATGAAAATGAGAAGAATTGTAAATGAGATACTATGAATTTTGCACGAAAATATATTTATTTAACCGATTACAAATAATATTCGACTTGAAATATCTACAAAAATTATAGGTAGTATAGGAATACAGCTATTGCGCTCAGATTTTTGGCTCTTCAAACGCTCTGACTTATAATGAAAATATTTGGAACAATGTGAAAGAACAATTTACAATATTTTCAGAAAAAAGACTAATTAGATTTTTGTGAAGTATAAAATAATAGCAGAATTCAAGTTTAATATGAAATGTTTTAATGTTTAGGGAGTAAAAATGGTGAGGGTAAATTAGAGCTTTTTGAAGATCCTCGAAAAGTAGCACATGCTGACCATTCTGGGTGAACCGAAAAGAAGCATTTTAAAAAAATGTTCAGCTACAAAGTAGGTCTGCTAGAATTTAAAAGGTTTTAAAGATCTTACTGTTTAATTTTCGGTTGGTGATAGTTTTTACACACGTTTAAAAAGAACCGGGTGGATACTTCAGGAGTCTAAATTTGAACTTGAATGAACCAGGGGTGGACTTAACGTTGTATATAGTCATTTTAAAATACTCGTTTTACTGACATACATTATACGTGCAAGCTCTGAAAGTGGCTTGCAATAAACGAATTTTTCAAGCTCGTTGCTAGAGTTTTGAAACCCGCAACGCCGTGAAATTCTGCAGAACTTTCATCCCCTTCGTATCTCGCTTACTCTTTCCCTTTATCCTCATACCAGGTATGACATAGTTCCATGTACCATGAAGTTCCCTAGAGGTGAAGTAATTAACCGGAACTGCCTCGTGGCGTAACGCGAATTTTTTCCTCTGCCGTCATTTTATTTTCCCTCTTCCTCTCCGCAACACTCCTGTGTTCGCTTGAAAGTTTAGAAGCATATAAACTCTCGTACGCTCGAGCTTTTGCCTCTTACCGTCCTCTGCGGATGGGCACGTAATACAACAAGCGAATAAACGGCCTATCCATAAGCAAATGTCAACAACGGTCCTCTGTTTTTATTTCTTTCTCCCTTACTCTTTTACTTTCTCTCGTGTATGTAGAAAATGCTTTGCCGTCGCATTTTCTACATTCACGTACACCATTTTGATATCTCAGAATTAAAATTAGTTAGGGCGACAACAAACCAGTGAAGATAAACCAATTGAAGGGGCTGGACGACTTTATCAATTAACTTGTTAATTATTTCGAATTTGAAAGCCCTCTCGTGCCAATTTTACTACTACGAATCTATGCAACAATTGAGAATCAACGGTGAGGGTGATTTAAGGGGGGACAACCATTTAGAACCTTCAAAAAATCGATTTTTTTTGCTTTAAAAGTTACTTTAATATTTGTAGAATACGAAAAACTTCATGACTTAGGCCAATAGCAGATTAGTTCGTAATAATCGTAATAATCGTAATAATAGTAATAATAACAATCGTAATAATAGTTCGTAATAATCGTAATAATAGTAATAATAACAATCGTAATAATAGTTCGTAATAATCGTAATAATCGTAATAATAGTAATAATAATTAGTTCGTAATAATAATAAAAATAGTAATAATAGTAGATTAGGCGGCATAGCAGATTAGTTCGTAAGTGGCTTTATCAAACACTTTTCCATTGCCAAAACTTTAAACGCATTTTTCTTGGAACTTTTTTTTCACTATGTGTTTTTTTGGTGCCAAAGATTATTCAGAGACTATTGAACCGATCGGGCTAAAATTTTGCACACGTTTTCGCAACATATAAGACCACTTGGTGAACCTAAACATATTTTTAATTTCTCAAAATAAACTAGTTTTTTGATCAGCGAAGAAGAAAAAAAATATCGAAAATATCGATTTTTTTAATTTTATGTCTGCCATTTCTCCAATTCTTAACTTATTATTAAAAGATTAGGTTTATCAAGTGAACACAATAATAGTCATCTCTCTTACATTCATAATGGTTTACCGGACGATTGGTTTGAATGCGTAAAATAGTTGATAGAAAATTGTCGAAACTTAAACTACTCTAAATATTTAAAGGCATCCTTCCTTTTAAGACCATTTTAAGGCGTTTTAACACGGAGCCGCCTAATATTTTGGAAAAACAAAATACCCTATTCTCCGGTAAATGAAGAACAAGGTATAACTTTTAAAAAATTACCATGAAAATTATATAGCCCAAATAGGTGCAATCATGAAAAATTAAATTTCATAATATATATGACTTTCTCATCCTTATCAGGTATCCTAGTCAGAGCCTGATGCTGAAATCACGATTACCTGATCAGGACCATGGGTAAAATTTCTAGTCAGGAGTGAACGATTCCGTGATTGGCGATGAGCTTTTCGGATAATTCGGTAAATGTGCGTTTTGCGTCGCACGATGGGGACGTTTTTTCACATCAGTATTTCCCGAATCAAGGTTTGAGTGTAATCAGTGAATTCGCAATCCATTTTAGCCTGTACATTAATTTGAGTGGTTTATACTATAAATAAGTAAAGACGAGATGCACAGGCCGTAATTCTCGTACGTAAAAACTTACTTGTTAGAAGGGGAGAGACTCGACGCTCATTTCACTCGAGCGGGTGAACATGGCAGAGGGTGAATACAGTTAAGGGGCAACGGGATCACACTGTTTTCCCACATCGTTATCAGCAGAAGTGAAGTACTTGTTTTTTGTTTTTTTTCCCTGTTTTCCCTTTCGTTTCCCACTGTTCTTCTCTCGACAGCCAGAGTTTGCATCTATATGTACCCCTGAGTATAAGTAGTAAAGTACGAAACGCCCCTCGCGAAAGAGTCGCGACGCTAGGGTAGACCAGCAGGAGGGTAAAGATCTTTTGTTACATGAGGATCGCTAACATTCGGCCAGCTTCGAGATCCTTCCTCCTCGTCAGGAGAAATCGTTCCTCGTCGAGGGGGTGTACAACGACAGCCGTTACTTTCCCGCAAGGGTGGTTCAGTTCGCTACCTAGTACCGTGCGTGTATGTGTGTGCTGAATATACGCTATCTCGAAACTCATCAAGAACGACACACATGTTTCCCATCAAACTCGAGTGGCACTCAGCTTGAGGATCTCCGAGAGACTGTGTTGTATGCCTAGAATCGAATTCAAGATCTTGTATCCCGTAGCTATAATCCTCGAGTTTCAATCCATAATTAAGTGATAAACGAGAATTTCGAGAACATTTGTTCGTCTGTGTTGACCCGATGAATCGAAAGTTAGGGAGGAATGAACGGAGGATATGGGAAGGAAGCATGACAAATCATTTAGAGATGGAAAGATAGAAAGATGACAAGAAAGTAGGGTTGACGAGTTTCAGACACTGGTATGGTACAGAATGGTATTTGTCGCGACGGAAAGTTATTATCAAGTCATTGAGGGTCTTTGTGGAAAGGTTGTCTTGCGTCAAAGATGTTCCAGAAACGTTAATGATGCATGATGCTTGAAACACTTGTATATCTACCCCTTTATTTATGCCTGTATATCCGCTTTTTACGCACAATAAAGCTCCGTGTAAATAACTCGAACGGTAGTTATAGAATTTTATTTTTACTACTTGAAAAGTATTTTTTACTTTAAAAATATTTTTCATAGAATATTTTGCGACTTCTGTTTCTGAGTCTAATCTCAAAATCTTAAATTCAATGGTCCAAGGACTCTTTGAACTTTTTTTCTTGCTGTCTTATCGATTAAGATTGTCACTGTCCACAAGAGTACTCTTAAAATCAATGAAAATTAAAATCGTTATAAGGCAGCAACCATTTAGTAGATTCGATAAAAAAATTGTCAGCATATCAAGAAAGATATCAAAAATTTGTACAATTATTGAATATACGTCATTGTGAAATACTTCTATAAAAAATGGCAATCAATAAAAATACATTTTTGTTTTTCGATGAATTATTGAACTTAGAGGTGATTAAATTGTAGATATATTAAGAAAAAATATTGAGGAAATCGTTCCATTTTGTTCTAAAAACAAAATGACATCAAGACAAAAAAATCTGCACTTTTATCAAGTAAGGAAAGGTTGAGATATTTATGTTGTATCATATTTCATTCTAATTCGTATGTCATCATCCATTATATACACGTACAACCGGACATGACATGGACCGTTTTCGAAATGTTATCTATAAGAATGGATGAAGATAATACTAATTAAGCACTGTTGTTACTCAGCATCTTTGTGCTTGCTATTATATCAACCGATAAATGTTACTATAAGGATCATATTTTCACTGGCCTTATCCCAGTTCTTCACAATTTTCTCAGATCATTCAGATGAATTGCTAATTTCTAATGACTCCTTGTTACAACGTTATGTGTTTTAATAATTTTGAAATATAATTATACAATGTGCCTCAAAGGATTGAAGGCTCTCGTGGAAAAAAGTTGTTTTTCTTTTATTTATAGAACGCTATTACAAAATTGATGTGAAGAAAAAAAATCAAAGCATGGCTTCGAAACTTATCTGAAAATACTGTTGATTCTCTACCCAAGTAATTTTTGTCATTTTATTTCATAAAATAGTGAAAAAGGAAAACAATTAATTGTCAAATATGCATTGTAATATTTTTTCTCCGAGCCAGAATCATGAATCATCGTTGATGAATATGCATCATGGACGTTTGAGTATTTATAATAGGATGCAGAGGCTGTATATAGTCGGTGGAGGAAGTTTATACTCAGCATGATGAAAGTTTTCTCTCTCACTTCCGACTGCGCGAGACGGATTACAAGCGAACCGTATGCGAAATGCATATGGTGAAAAACAGCTTTAACAGGATAATCCTGAACATTCGCAACTCTATGAGTGAAAGAGAGAGAAAAATGGAGAAAGCGAGAAAGTGGGAGAATAGTAGTATTTAAACGGATTAAAGGTACAATGGGGCAGAGTCCAACACACATACACTCATATATATACATATATATATAATATGTCGTCCTATCAGTCCCCAATGGAGCAGTCATAGGATATATTCAACTATATATATATTTTATACAACAGTGCATCCCTATTGTTAAGAGTGGTGAGCGATTCAGCAGGATCGGCGAAAGCTCAAACGTAGTTACATAAACTTTATTTCTCGCTGCTCTTTTACCGCATTCGTTCATCCACGGTATCGCCACAAGCAACAAAAAAAGAGGTTTGTAGGGTTGAAAGAACGAGGACACCGAGTTACTGAGCGAGACACGAAAACTCCGCCATTGTTCGGTTTCTCATGTCCCATATATATCGTTCTCGTAGTTTTTCCTAACCACGGTCAACCTGGCTTCGCTTTTTCCATTTTGTTTTTAACTTTTTTTTCATTTTGGATTGGACGTTTTCATTCATATATATTTTTGTGTCAAGGCCTCTCAATCAAAATTGCAGGTTTTTCAAAGAAATTTCCATATAAATTTCAATGAAGAAATTACTTTTCAGTCTGGAGAAAATAATTGGAATATCTCTAAATAATTATTCGATTTGATACACACTTTGGAGATTAGAATATATCATGCGCCAAGTAATATTATAGATAAATAATATCGACTATAGAAGGATTGGAAAAGGGGTAATTGAAAATGCATCTACAATAGATTTCCCATTTCGGAACTTTTATCACATTTTCGTTATATTGGGTTCGAAGTTATTAATAAACAAATAAAGTTGGAATCGATAAAAAATTTCATTTTTCATTGGTATTCCGATTTATTAACTTTACTCCATGTGCTGATTTGTCCCTCTTTTTTTTGTCATTGACAGTAGTAGCAATGAAAAGTTATGTTGTGAGAGAGTGAGGAAGAGGTAGGCGCGGGGAGAAGGACATTTATTGAAATTCGAGGACTGTTACTATTGCTGTTGTAGCTTCGACTGTTTCGAAGCTCTGGTTGCAATTCGTAAATATCAGAGGCCGTCGGTTCAACCGGTTTCTCTCTCTTTACTCTTGGGTCCTTGCACAACCCCTAGCTTACACAATTTCCTTCCTGAATGTACCATTTCCACACTGCACTACCAGCATACACAGAGAACTCAAATAATTATACTAGCGGGTACAGGAAACGCATCGTGCGATTCTATATATACACATATAATATACTGTATATAAATATATATATATATATATCTATATATAGAATTGCACTGTTTGGTGGCGTTATACCCTCGAATCTATTTACACTTGGAGCATAATACACAGCCTGGAGGGTTTATACGCTCAGGGCGAGCGTTCGTCGGGTATATGTGCGAAACACTGGCAGTTTTACCCTCTAAAAGTAGGAAAAGCGCGAAGTTGGCTTTTGGCTGACTATATACACATATATTCGATGTACTAAATCGGTAAAGTGAACGAACCAAGGTAAAGGTACTCCCGAAAATTCCGTCGAAAAAAGTAAAGTGAAATTTTATTTTCTCGTGGACGACGATTCGTGTACGAAAGCGGCGGTAATGGGCACGACGAGAAACTCATCTAGAGGGGTTGGAAAAAGGGATCATGTAATGCAATTACATATCGCCGAGATACAACTGGGCAATGAAAAAAAGAAAATAGAAATAGTAGGAATAAAAAAGGTTAGCTACAGTCTACTAAGTTTTAGTGAAATTCGAGTATTAATGAAAATATTCTCGCTCGTAATTTATAAAAAAAGAAGAATCAAATTCGAAACAAAGTTTCCGTACCAGGAGCAAATGTATATTCGAATATTTGTAAAAAGTTTTTATTTTTTTTACTCAATATGTCTCGTTCTTTTTGTTCGGTAAGTTGAATTTTAAATTGCATTTCGATATAACAGAGTTTTAGTATATTTATTTCTGGATTTACGAAGGGTAAATCTTGGTATGTGTGTATGCGCAAGTGTGTTTGGGAACACAGTGAACAATGCGACAGCGTGGAGAATAGAGAGGAAGAAGCGAGAGAACACGAAATGACATCGTGAAAGATTTCGAGTGCGACGCGGAGCACAGGATAAACCTTTCCAGACGAGGGGTAGTGAAGTGGCACAATAGAGAGCACGGCATTTCTGCTAGAGGGTTGTAGGTGAAAGCGCCAAGTGCGTGGAGGATCTTGGTCTCCATATATACATACATCCCTGCGGATATTTGTATGTGTGTGACGTTTTGATTTGTGCTGACAATCACAGTGGCTCCTCGGAATTCTTTCACAGTTCTTCGATCGCCTACGACGAAGGGGATGAAAATATATGAGAGGGTGAGAGTCCTTGTATACAAAAGGAAGTGTGAGAGCATTGAAAAGTACGTACGAACGCTCTTGCTTACGCAATATACTCATGTATTTCTGCACACATACGGATATATAAATACAGACTTCTGATTCATACACATAACCACACATATTCATTATATATATATATATATATATATAGATATATATATTAAGAGATGTTTATATATTGCTTCTTTTCTCACTTCACCCTTTTCTCGCAATGTCTCATCCATGGGTGGCATAAAGCTGCTCGTGCTTAGCAAATATTGCATTGGATGCAATGGTTTGTTTATCGACAGAGAAAAATAAGTGTAAGAAAAATGGCGCTACACACTGAGTCTCACATAAATTCTGAAATTCCAAATTATACAGACCGAAGCTTTCAAATCAATTTAGTGTATATTGTTCGTCTGTTAATTTGTATGTTATCTGAAATTATAAGACAGTTATAAATTCAATTCGCATGTTTTCAATTATTCATACTGTAAATTCATTTCAAGATTTACGAAAAATCGATTTTCATCATTAAAAAATGACTGCTCAGATTGCTGCATCGTTGAGTATAAAAATAGTCAAAAATTTGGAGAAAATATAAATTTGTTGTTTATTCTGAATAATCCACAGGATAAGTTCGTGATTTTCGTGACGAAAAAGTGCAGGTTTGTGAGATTGATTGCTGTATGAATGTCGTCTCACGTGCCTGAGTGCATGTTAATAGTATCAATTTGAAAGATCTTTTTACGACGAAACCTACACGATTTTATTGACGCACTTATACATATATTTTACATTCCCTTCTTCCTTCTGTGACTTTTTTTGCAGATTTTTTTTCATGATTTTTCATTCGATGCTTTATTCGAGCACGCGATCGTTGTGCCCAAGGCCGGAGTGCGAGTACGTTCTCTTAATTGGTGGGTTCTGTGCCCCCATCTCGGCGTATCTTAACATATACATGTATATTTTTTAGTATATATACGTATGTAGTTCAACGTGAATTTGAGTAGATGGCCAAATCGGCTTGTATACCTCGAGTCCTTCGCATTCTGTGCGAAACTGCCTAAGGATATCTCCCTGTCCAACCGTATTCGAGCCACGTCCAAGTGGAGCCTTCCCCGATACCCTAATGAAGCAAATTTGCATCTATATATACGCGACGAGAGTGAGCAAGCAGGCCTTTCCCAGTCACAGCTCCGGAGAGATACGAGAAACGAGAGATATTACACGAACGTTCATCTGACGAGTCTGAGGTGCTGGACCAAAGATGCAATAAAACTGATTCCAATACGTTAACACAAGCAGTCACTCCATATAGTATCCGTGAGACTCGTTCCTTTTTCTCACATCCGATAAATTCTTATCTTCCTATGAGATCCGCACCAGTAAAACGTTTTTTTCCTGTTTCATCGAAATTATCTGATCATCGTGCCACCTCCCGGGTTGTTCATTTGAGAGGAAAAAAGGAGGTCATCTTGTCGTAAACTGATCAATGCGAAAGAGAAACAAAAAATGTGTTTCATTCATTATCGGCACGAAAGGAGTGATTTAATTTACAAAAAAAAATAATTTCTGGGTAACATCGTTCTTATTTATTTGATACTTTAATAATAAAAAAATGTATAAATAAATTTGAAATGAAAAATATGGAGAACACGATTTTGAATATTGAGAAATTATCATTAAGAATATCCAACCATGAGAAAATAATGAGAACTTTTACTCGAAATAGCGTTTACGTTAATGAGATAAAAAAAGTAAACTGAATATTTTCATTTAACTAGATTTGCTGTCGTAATAACGAGAGTTCCGGTTGCCTATATCGAGAGATTTCTCACTTTTCGAAAATAATTTTCATCCCCTTCATACATATGCAATTATACTTAACTCTTCATGGTCTGTATATAGATTTTTACTAGGTCGGAATCAGCAACCTTTCATCGCAGAGTGAATCATATTTAAAGGAGTTTGGGGAAGGAAGAGAAACTCCGGAGGAATGAAACAAGATGGATTTTTAATGAGACGCCTTTTCATGAGAGGATCGAAATTAGATGTGACGTTAGTAATGCTGCATCAAAGCTTTGTGTATCGGAGAAAGGACATCTTGTTAACACGCACAAGCAGAACGCTTTTGGGTCGTGGCAGTCAAGAATGGATGTAAAAGGGAATCGGTCCGGTGTGCAATAGCGATGATTACAGTTTGTGCATAGGTTAAAAGATGGCGCTTCGGCGGCATAGGACCTGGTATGGAGTAACCCAAGCGACAAGAAGATAGATGTGTCTGCACGCCAGAGAGAACCGAGTGTCCCGTTGCTTTGGACGAGCTTGGAGTCGCATGATAATGATTCAGTCGCAGCATCAGCAGTAGTAACAGCCGCGTCTCACGCGCTTTCGACCATGTCATGGACGTTTGCCACGCCTAACGTTTATCCTGTGCAGTTTGTGTAGTCGTCTGCTTGCATCAAATACATGTACCTGGTTTCCTAAATATAAATACATTTATAAATATATATGGGGCATTCTATACCAAATTGACCTATCAAATGAGTTTGCATCTGCGATTTCGCTACAATTGGGATATGTTTTAGTACATATTGAAAGACATTTCTGTGATTTTTTTCGATTTTTTTCGGCCAATAGCTTCGGAGATATCGATTTTTTGAAAATTTGACGATTTTTTTTTCAAATGCCCATAACTTTTTGAAAAATTCATCAATTTTGGTTTTTTTTTTTTAAATTATTCGTTTTCAAACGTAGTTTATAGAAAAGAAACGAATTAATTTCTTCGCTTCAGTCATCTACAGTTTTTTTTCAATTTTGTGTTGAAATCGCGTTTTTGAAGATGTGTGGGTCCTTCGATTTTTTTTTTTTTATTCTCAAAAAAACTTGACAGAATTTGAAAATTTTTAAGCCTAGTCCCATCGTGGGCCAAGTATTATTACTATATTTTTTCGATTATTGAAATTTTTTTTTTTTTCTCGAAAGATTTTTGAAAATTCTAGGAATATCATTCCGAAAGGACTTTAACAACTATTCTAAGAAACATAAGTTCTATAATAAATTTTTCATTGAAAACAATGAAAAAAAAAAAATTTGCACACAATGACAAGTACTTGTTAGGTAATAATTTTATTGTGTATTCTGTGTTTATTGTGATTCACTCTTTCTGTCGTTTAAACAATTTAACTACTTTTCCTTGATCGGATAAGGAAAATTGCTTAACTGTAATTGATTCATCTTTATTTGGAACTACACAATGCAATTTTTGAGTACCCGTCACTGGTTTTGCTCGAATATATCGAGATTGCAGAGTATTTTTGTTTTTTTCATAATCAATATTTGATGAATATCTTATTTCAATAGACGGTAAATTGTTAGGATGTGCAGCCCATTCATACAGCTCTTGAGGTGTCGTGATCTGTCGATCATATGGTAATTGTAAGCTTGCTCGTGATGCTAATCTTTTAATTGTGCCGCCAACGCCATCGCAAGGACCTTTTCCATGTGCTGTGGCAAAAAAGTGCCATTCAGCATCTACACCAAAATCTTTTTCGTGGTAATAAAGATTCACAAAATTTTTAATGTTCTTGAATTGCTGTGGCGCGCCATCTGAAAAGTAGCAAATTTTCTTTGCACTTTTCGATATAGTTTTGATGTATTCGATAACAATTTTAATGAATACGTGAACTGCATCAGCATCATGAGAAGTGCAGTCAGATATTATTACTATACTTCTGTGACATAATTCGTCATCTGTCTTGAAATATATCACCACTGGAAATATAGTCGCCTGTTTATTGTTCCAATGGAATCCAGGCGCTGCATCTTGAATTACAAATGCGTAATTTTCGGCAAAATCACATATCACAATAAAATCATCGACTTCTAATGATTCTTTTTTGTATCTTAGAAATTTTGCTTGTTCTTTAGCAATGAAAGCATGAGGCAAAAGATTAATCATCTGAGAACAAAAATCTTCTACAAAGTCAAATGAACTTTTTGTAAAAGTTTCAAGACTCGTTCTAGGATGAGCAACCCAGTGCTTGTAGGTTATATCATCAACATAGTTGTTGTCAAGCAGATTCACTAATACATCTTCGAGTTTATCAATTCCCGGACAATTTGCACATTCGCCATAATAGCAGTTTGTCGAAGGATTTTCGCATATAACGATTTCGAAACAGTCATGATAATCTACTAACGGTTTCGCAAGGTTTTTCGATAATTTGCCCAAGTTACAACCTGAAATCGATTAAAAACAATAATAGTAACTTTTTTAAAGAAAAAAAAAAAAAAGATGAACAGTTAAAGTCCAATTTTTGTATGCTTACCTATAATCATTAGCTTAATGTTCTGGTGCATTGAACAAACACACACGGTATGCGTACCGACAGGCCCAGCAAGAACACATTGCTTTGGACGCATCGAAGCAAATGTTGAAAAGCCAATTTTATAATCCGGATAACGCAGTTTGAAAAGCTGATATAATTCTTTGAGATTTGAAAGAATAAGCCTTTTTTGAATGTGCTCACGTTCGCCATTTTCATTTCGTACGGAAACGAAATCTTTCATACCAGGCATCATCATGCTCATTTCATCATCAACATAAAACTCTGATACCTTCAACTTAATATCTTCAGATAAACGACAGCCTAATCAAAAGGGTTGTAGAATGAGTAAAATTACAAATAATAAAATAATATTAAAAAAGAGTAAACTTTTATTTTTACCTAGCTTTGGATCGCGCAATGACAATATTCCATTTTTTTCCCTCAGGCTTTTAGCAGCTTTAGCTAAATATTTTGTCGAACCCATTACTTTACACATTTTATAAATGGTCCAGTTTGGGGGTAACACAGTGAGGATTTGAATTTTTTGAGATTTGTTAGTATCCTTGTCATGAAACTTCAATTTCAAAGCCTCAATCATTGTCAAATAATCGTCTGAGTCCGATTGGCTTTCAAAACCTTGCCCCAATCCTAATGTGATTGACAAGCTGCTAGCAGTATCGGTGATTTTTGTTTTTAAGTATGTTTCATTGTCTATTTTGTAAGACAATATTGGCGATTGGTTCAACATTTTCAACGCATCGTTAATAACGGGTAGTTGCGAAGCCAAACTTATTTGTGACGAACTACTAGGTTGGGATTCAATTTCTTCACTAGACATCGGCTGTGATTCTAAGACAGAGGAAACGTGAAAATTCGGATGATAAAAAACCGTATAAGGTATTTTTTGACAATTTAAAGATTAAAAAAAAAACAAAAAAAAACCTCATGGTTTACCTCTTATGGGAGATTCGGAAATAGCTTGATTCTCATCATCATCGTCGACGTCCATACCATCACCAGCATCATTGTCAGTCGAATCTTTTGCATGTATAAGATTGAATTGCTTTCTACAGTTCGAACACAAATAGTCGGAACGGAGGAAACTGTGTTTTTTCTGCATGTTTTCTGTGGCTAACCTCAATCCTTTCGTGATATTGTGATTTTTCAATTGAAATGGATTACAACAAGAAAAGTATTTTCTCGAAGTTTCCATGGTACAAAAATTTTGCCTACAACAAAATCAATAATAAATATTTTTGCCACCCGTGCAGGCTAGACGAAAAGCGCGAAGACCAGTTGATAATGTTGTGAAAAACACAGCAGTTTTTTTAGGTAAAGTTAGGTTTTACCAGTAGCGAAAAAGGCGATTGCCACGCCGCCTGACGGCGCTGTTGTGATGCAAGATGCAAGGTAGCAAGAGTACGACTGTAAAATTCGTTCGTTAGCATTAAAAATCAAAATACCAAATATTTATTATAAGAATGATAACAAAAATGAAAAATACTGTATTTTTAAATATTGATTGATGAACGAAGTGTAATTTTTTGTCATGCGACATATAACGAAAAAATTCAAAAATAGTAAAAATACTTGGCCCACGATGGGACTAGGCTTGAAAATTTTCAAATTCTGTCAAGTTTTTTTGAGAATGAAAAAAAAATCGAAGGAGCCACACATTCTCAAAAACGCGATTTCATTCGATCAAGGAAAAGTAGCTAAATTGTTTAAACGACAGAAAGAGTGAATAAATATTCACAATAAAAATATTACCTAACAAGTAATTATGTGTGTGAATTTTCTTTTTTTTCATTGTTTTCAATGAAAAAAAAAAAAAATTTCAAAAATCGAAAAAATATAGTAAAAATACTTGGCCCACGATGGGACTAGGCTTAAAAATTTTCAAATTCTGTCAAGTTTTTTTGAGAATTAAAAAAAAAAAATCGAAGGACCCACACATCTTCAAAAACGCGATTTCAACACAAAATTGAAAAAAAACTGTAGATGACTGGAGCGAAGAAATTGATTCGTTTCTTTTCTATAAACTACGTTTGAAAACGAATAATTTAAAAAAAAAAAACCAAAATTGATGAATTTTTCAAAAAGTTATGGGCATTTGAAAAAAAAATCGTCAAATTTTCAAAAAATCGATATCTCCGAAGCTATTGGCCGAAAAAAATCGAAAAAAATCACAGAAATGTCTTTCAATAAGCACTAAAACATATTCCAATTGTAGCGAAATCGCAGATGCAAACTCATTTGATAGGTCAATTTGATATGGAATGGCCCATATAGAATTGTCAACATATACAACATTACGGTCAGGAAGTTTAAAGAATTTTACATGTTTTGCTTAGAATTTAATTAAAATTCCTTCGAGCTAAATAAAACTCGTATACAATTTATCAATCAAGTAAAAAATGATGAATTTCGTTGAAATAATCAACCCTTACCCGGTCCAGGGGGTCTTTTTTGTCCATGCGCAATTTAAACTTCTGCGAGTGCTGTAGATCTTGTCGCTTTACCTGAGTTGGCACTCGCCCTAAAAAAAGTTTGATGTCAAAGGAATCCTCCTGTTCCTTCCAGTACCGAGTAGATAAAATCGCGATAGGACCAAAAAGACCCCCTTGACCCGGAACGTAAGCTTTTTACCGAGTGGTAACTCAAACGAAATTTTAAAAACTGTTATATAAAAGTTATTTTATGAATGGCGAAAATTCTCATTAGTGTTCATGTTTTTTCGCCTCGATGATATTATGAAAATAAAAATAAAAAAATAAGTAAATAAATAAGAATCTTTTGACAATCCAGATATTCCTACCAAGCTCGACATCAATTAGTTTATTCTTTTTGCAAGAATTGTTATATTAACGAAATATTCATTCATTTTCTTTTTTCTTTAATTGGAAAATTTGATTGTTTAGATGTTTATTAACTCATCCCAAACCGTGTTTATTCATTCAAAATGTGTTTGGCTTTTTTTAGGGGTGGCCGATACCAATTCAGGTCGTTAAGGATAAATAAAAAGAACTTCCGTACCGTAAGATAAACAATGAATTAATTTATTCTGTATTCAACGTTTTTTCTAAACTTTCTGTCAGTTAGTGTATGTGCGATCTCCAAAGGAGTAATAAATACCTAGTCAAAAACAGCATAAATGCTGTGAAAAAGCTGAGACAAGTACATTTATGCCCTCCAAATAGTCGTTCCAGTTTATCCCTCCCACCACCCAGCGCCAAAATACCGATCCCCACAAAAATTAATAAAACCCGTCTAAGTCGTTCATGCAAAGATCTCCGCACAAAAATCCTTTCTAAAAACCAACTCATCATACAAAGTTTTATGGGAAACCGCTCTCATTATCTTATCAGATTAAGTCAAATTGTACAGAGGTGGTAATTTCATTCTCGCAAATGTTGTGAGTTCACAAAAAGTTGATAAATAAATAAAGATCTACTAAAGTATATATGGCCAAGTACGTGGGATTTTATTATGTTTATAAAATCTCCAATAAAATCTCCAATCTCCATAAAAGAACAACGAACAAGTAAAAACTTGATTTTTTTTTTAATTTTGTAAAAAAAAATTTCGAAAAATATTGCACCGAAACATCCGTGCCAACAGATCAACGGATCGGAAAATATTCCATAAAAAATTATGCCGAAGAAATACTCCAATAGCATCAGAATGCACTAAAAGTTTTTAAATATAAGTAATCATAACGAAACGAGATTTTGAAACAAAAAAATATACGTACAAAATTTCGAGAGCTAAAGTTTGATTGGAAAAAATAATTTTGGCCGAAGTACTACGAGAGTTTTTTTTTTATAATATTTATTGATTACGAATTATATCTCATGAACAATAGATAAAAAAAAATTGGTGAAGTACTTATGAAATTTTTTTTTCTCAAATCAAATATCTTTTCGCTCAAAATTATTTCGCATCGCCTGATTCCGTTTTGGGTTGCAAGTGCAAATAGAATTTTCATGTATTTAAGGTCTCTACCACTCTAGGGTGGTTTAAAACCATATATAATTCAAACCTAGGGTGGTATCATACACCATTCTTTCAGTTATATAAAAAATGAAGAGAATGGTTTCCAAATAAACTTTATTATTGCATGCAAGAGACATTTTATGGTAAAAGAGAAGAGGCACTAATTTCGACTCCGTTCTAGAGTTTACGTTCGGAAAAATGAATTGTTGGGGCTAGAGTTAATAAAAAAAATTATTTATTAAGGTACTGTTCAAGTTTATTTATTAAATTATACTTTATTTTTGCACTATCACTCTTCTATCTATATATATATAAAAGTTACTTTAACCAAAACTGAAACTGACCGCGATCTTTATAACCTCACGACTGTTCAAAGATATCAAATATTTACCGAATACGAGTTTATCATACACCATTCTCTTAGTTATAAAAAAAAGCAAAGAGAATTGTTTCTAAATAAACTTTATTATTGCATTTAAGGAACATTTGATGGTAAAAGAGAAGAGGCACCGTTTTCGACTCCGTTCTAGAGTTTACGTTCGGAAAAATGGATTGTTGAGGCTAGGGTTAATAAAAAAAGTTATTTATTTAGACACAGTTCAAAAGTTTATTTATTGATTTCAACTTTATTTTTACACTATCCCTCTTCTACCGATAATATAATAAAAGTCACTTTAATCAAAAGTTGAAACTGACCGCGATCTTTATAACCTTACAACAAAGATATTAAATATTCACCGAATACGCGTTTAAAGTCCTGATCTCGAATATGTCTAACCAAAAATCAAATTATCTGCTTTCACACCCGCGATTTTTATAACCTTACTTTTTAACCCCACAACTGTCATTAGTGAAACCGCGATCTTTTTTCTAAACTCACAGCTGTCACTCTTACTTATACATCCTGAAGAAAAGTCATCGGCTGTCACATCAACGAACACAGTCTCGCATATTACCAGAAAATTTCTAGTTATAACTAGTGTCATTAGACAGCAACCGCTAAACGTCAAAAAATGTGTGCGAAAACTGCCACCATTTTTGATGATTTGGAAGGATGAAATATTAATATTTCCAATATGCGTTAGGCTACAGAGTTCTAAATAGTCACGATCGAAAGAAAAAAAAAATAAAAAATACGTGAACTAGCAACATCTTTTAAAACATTGTAATTAATTAAATATCGCCGAAACAATGTTCGAAAACCATTCG
This sequence comes from Rhimphoctona megacephalus, assembly GCA_963989365.1. NCBI lineage: Eukaryota > Metazoa > Arthropoda > Insecta > Hymenoptera > Ichneumonidae > Rhimphoctona > Rhimphoctona megacephalus. Next base: position 12,392,569 of record OZ022414.1, on the reverse strand, counting down.
AAACCGCTCTGCTTGCTGTAAAGACTCTAGTAGCGACTCGTCTTCGCCATCTTATAGTATACGTAAATACCCTGACCGAGATAGTCGGTCTTTTTAGGCGTCTAATTTGCCGAAAAAAAGACCCAATTGGGTCGTTTCAAAATTAGTCGGTTAAATCGAGGTGTTCACTTGACAGTCAGATTTCTGTCGGTTCATTAAAGAACAAAACTTAGAAAAAATTACAAAAAAGACTTAATTGAGTCTTTTTTTCTGCAAATTAGACGTCTGAAAAGACCAAAACCCTATTCGGTCTTTTTTTCGGTCGCTATGATCCGCCAGGGTGTATTTGTCTCGAATCGCTACCGCGACTCTAGATAAATTGTAGACTGTCTAGAGTTGATGGAAAAATATTTATTAGGCACTACTAAAAACTTCATTCAATGAAAACTGTTTTTACATTTATTCGACATTCGTTTTTACTTTTATAGAGTTTTCATTATTAAATATTCACCGACTACGGTTTTTATCTTAAACCATTCTCTCAAATCAAAAAACTAAGAGAATGATTTCCAAATTAACCTTATTAATGCATGCAAGGGATATTTTATGGTAAAAGAGAAGAGGCATAGTTTTCGACTCCGATCTAGAATTTACGTTTGGAAAAATAGATTGTTGGGGCTAGGGTAAACAAAACAAAATTATTTATTTGGGCAATGTTCTAAATTTTATTCAATTACACTTTATTTTTGCATTATCGCTTTTCTATCTATAATAAAAGTCACTTTAACCAAAATTTGAAACTGACAGCGATCTTTATAACCTCACGACTGTTCAAAGATATTAAATACTAGGTTTAATAATACAATTATTTATTTAGACACTATAAAATTTTCTTAAATGACACTTTGTTTTCACACTATCACTCTTCTATCTATAATAAAAGTCATTCTTTACTCGATTATCTATCTATATAAACGCCACTCTAGCCAAACGTTGAAATTGACCGCGATCTTTATAACCTCACGACTGTTTTAAGAAAGATATAGGTCAGCTGTCATATGGACGATCGATCGAATATTACCAGAGTATTATACCAATATCACTAGTGTCACTAGACAGCGACTATGCAAAAAACAGTTGAGCATCAAAAATGTGTGCGAAAAAATGCTCAATTTTTTGGGAGCAACGATTAAAAAAAAATTAATATTATCAATATGCTTTAAGCTACGAGGTTCTAATTAGTCGCGATCGAAAGAAAAAAGAAAAATACGTGAACTTGAATAGTCCTCCAAAATGCTGTTATTTAATAAATATTAAAGAAACAATTTTTGAAAACAGGTAGAATCGTGCTGCTTCCTGTAAAAGTGTCTTGTAGCACTCGCTTGTAAACGTACTTGTCTCGAGTCGCTACCGTGACTCTTAATACTGCAAGTTTTCTCCTATCTACAAATAGTTGAACGAGAAACGAAAAGCGCGCTAGATCGTGAATGAAGTCAGGGGTGTGGAACCTAAAAAACTAGAATCAAGCTTCGTTTGGTTATCTTTCGTTTTTTGTTTCGTTAAAAAGGGGGGATGGAAAAAGAGATTGCGGAAAAGACCAGTAGTAGGAAGGTAGATACGTGGATATGGCAAACGTCAATACAATATGCAGGTATATGTATTTACGTGTTACGCTTTTACGGTCTATTTCGGGGTGTGTCTCTCGCGGGGGTTATGCCGCGATAAACTCGAAGCATATCAGCAACAACAAAGCTCGGTCGGCTTCGAGTTTCGGAATGAATGGCCCTGGTAGCATAACTAAGCGCTGAGAGACTCGCGAGGGATATATATCGAGACGAAGTGCACCGTTGTTTACGAAAAGAAAAAAAAATAGAAAAAAACCAGCGTAGAGTATGCCAGAGCACATAGCAATCGCGGAATTGCGCTCGGCCTAACAAAGATACGAGAGATTGGTAAGAGAGACGGTTATATACACACACACGAATGCATATATACATATGTTCGACAAACAGGTCACAAGGCCTTCCGCAATATCCGTCGACGAGTAGCAAACCCAACACACGAAAACGCTGTGTTCTATTTCCACGTCCCCTATCCTCAATAGGCCCGCATTTTCGTGATACTTTCCACATACCTTCACAATCCCCGTACCTCTATTTCATGGCTCTACAGCAGGACGTGTCCGTAACGTGCACCGTCAACAATTTTCTGTTTTGTCTTTGAGAATGTATTCGCTCATTTGCGAATTTTATAAATATATTTCTTAGTACAACTGTGTATATATATTGGAACGTCAATTTAGAGAATTTATCGGGAAGAGTGTGAACTAACTATTTTAAGATAGATTATGTTAGATTTATGTTCAAATTCTTTCTTTCTGTACTATGAAGGAAAATTTTCAGTTTCATAATATTATATGTAATGACTAATAATTGTAATTGTTTTGTGATCTTTCGATGGGATAAATTGAATATCGAAGGTGGATTTTGATATTAAAGGAAGATCTATATTTTTGTAATTTTTAAACTGGCTCGAGAACCGACTAGTTACAGGTTATTTAAGGATAAATACATTGATTTATTTTTTATTTTTGGGAGAATCTTGTAGGAGTATCTTTTATCGTTTCAACGCATCCTTTAAGTCGGGACACTACGGAAAAAAGCAGGATAAAAGCGTGAAAAACGAAGTACAACAAGGGTTCTTTGGGCGCTCAAAGGGATGACTGGGAGCAGTCAGCCAAGGTCCTAAAAGACACTTCCTACATGTCCTTTCACTCTACTCACGCTCCGACATCCTTTAGGCAATTAGATTCGAGGAATCTTTCCGCCTTGTCGTTTCCGGCAATTTCTTCTCTTTAAGAAGTGACGCGAGAAAGGCCAGGCACCGTAGAACAATTCCCTCATCTGTCTTACGATCTGTGTGCCGAAATCGAAGGGACGAGAATTAATCCACGAGGGTGAGTTTATATCATCTCTCCAACTTCTTTTTCTCTCCTCTCCATAAAAATATCTTGAGTAAAGGTACTTTACTTTGAGTAAAGGTACTTGAGTAAAGGTTGAGTAAAGGTACTTATTACGAAACACAATTTTTTGGGGCTCTATATACGATACAGTATAAGGAAAAAAAATAAAATTTGCATATTATGTATTTATCGCGAGTTACACAAGGAGTTAAAAAAGTTTCGAGACAACCATTTTTCTTTTATGATTTGCACTGTTCAAAAAATGTTTGAAATCAAAGTTTAAGGCCTTTTTGTTTTTCAGAATTCTGTTTTCGGAGATGATTTTTAAGATAGAATAAAATTGAAACTGTCCGAGTTTTCTTTCTGAAATTTTGTACACAAATTTATTGATCTTTCAAGAACATGTGTAAACTAAAAAGAAAAAAAAACATTGACAGAAATCTGGCGAAGGGTTTTTTGAAAAATATGCTTTTTAAATTGGCAATCACGTTACCTCGATAACCAATTGGCCGATTAAGTTGAAACTTGGCTCACATCTGCAGTAGACTGTTTTTCAAACTTTTTAACACCAGTGGAAGACGGATTCCTGAGTTTCTGATGGAACTGGAACTCAGTAAAAATATAGCTGTCTGTATCGACCTGGTTTTTCATAGTTTCCTTTGTTCCTCGTGCAAATACGGTACAGAAGTTAATAAGGAAAAAGTGGCCAACAATCTTGGAGGAGTCTCACAGGAATATGACAGTTAGTGAAGTGTGCTTAAAGTAGTAGGATGGGATGCCTGTGTACACAGGATCATCGAAAGATGAAAAAAAAGTTTGGGGTCAAAATCACTCTGGAAAATTCTGCAAACGTTCATCGAATTCCGACGATAGTTTTTATCAAGCTTTTCAATGACGATATTGAAATATATTTGCTATGGCATCATAAAATCTTGCTGTTTCTCTTTACTAGTGATATTTGACACCTTGAAATGATAGATATGATGATGGAAATAAATTTCCGTTAATACATTAGCGCATTTCATGTACACATGCGTCAATCATTTCGATGACGTTTGAAGATGAAGAATTCATTTTTCGAAACATTTGCACAGTAAAACGTTATAATATTTGCACATAGTTAGAATACGGAAGTCAATTGTACAAAAGCGATTTATATACCATATCTATCACATCGGTGAGAATATAATTAGATATGGTGAATGGAGTTAAGTGTATATAAATGTTGATAAATGACGTCTATATTGTAACTTCTCATTTTTGGTGCAACCATCGTGGTTGTGCATGCGTACTGCGATTTGCAGCCACCAAATCGCGTGCAATCAGGGTGGCCAGTACTACGGCAACCAAATAACTCAAAGCAACGGGGCCGGAAACAACCGGTTTGGCAGCAATCGTACCAGCCAAAATACAATGAACAACCGTACCGTCCACAATGCAGTAAAAGACCACAGCGTCCACAACCCGGTCCACAACCAAACCGATAAGGAACGAGCAACCACAAAGTCGACTACTGCAATCTGAAATTTTGTTCATCGCCAAAGTCACACTATCTCTACCGATTCTCTGTAAGTTACTAAAGTTAAACCTTTATTTCTAGATTTACATTTAAAGTTATACACTATATTTGATTAGTATGTTTATTATTATTAGGAAAAAAATGACCAAAGACTTTTATCTTTGCAATCTTTTAATTCAATTACTACTTGCCGCTTATCCGTATTTCTTTCGGATCTCGTTGTTGACTGGTGCGATGAAGTTAAAGACTTCGATAGCCGAATAGTCAAAGCTTTTAGGTGACTAATAAATAGTGGTATATTACAACGACAACCTATCGACGGCAAGTACTTAAAAAAATGTCGCCGCTGCGTTACCATTTTTTCTCTGCCTAAAATTATATTTAATCAGAATTTACGTTCAAAGCGATTCAACAAAAATCAGGGAAATACTAGCCACATTCGAAAGATTATGAAAATTGATTTCTAATAATTATAAAATGCGAAAAGTGTATCAACATATTATTAAAACATAATTGTAAAACAAATCTTCTGAAGTCAAATTTTTTACTCAACCCGTTTTTCCGTGAGAGCGGTTTAAATAAATGAAAAGTTCTAAAACCGTCATATCTGAGTACATAAGAGTGAGGCAGGGCTCGCGCTGGCTTTCTTTTTTAATACTTGGCGTCAAGCCGCTATCGCGACTCTTGATTATCGAACAATTTTATCTTGTTCTCTGTAATCAGAATTTGTTGATATCTTTGGAAACTTATGAATTGTTTTTGTTGTTCCCACATTATAGTTATGAGTTGTTTTTGTTAATCTCACATTACAGAGTTAATCTCACATTACAATTCTGATTAAATTATATTTAATCAGAATTTACGTTCAAAGCGATTCAACAAAAATCAGGCAAATACTAGCCACATTCGAAAGATTATGAAAATTGATTTCTAATAATTATAAAATGCGAAAAGTGTATCAACATATTATTAAAACATAATTGTAAAACAAATCTTCTGAAGTCAGATTTTTTACTCAACCCGTTTTTCCGTGAGAGCGGTTTAAATAAATGAAAAGTTCTAAAACCGTCATATCTGAGTACATAAGAGTGAGGCAGGGCTCGCGCTGGCTTTCTTTTTTAATACTTGGCGTCAAGCCGCTATCGCGACTCTTGATTATCGAACAATTTTATCTTGTTCTCTGTAATCAGAATTTGTTGATATCTTTGGAAACTTATGAATTGTTTTTGTTGTTCCCACATTATAGTTATGAGTTGTTTTTGTTAATCTCACATTACAGAGTTAATCTCACATTACAATTCTGATTAAATTATATTTAATCAGAATTTACGTTGAAAGCGATTCAACAAAAATCAGGCAAATACTAGCCACATTCGAAAGATTATGAAAATTGATTTCTAATAATTATAAAATGCGAAAAGTGTATCAACATATTATTAAAACATAATTGTAAAACAAATCTTCTGAAGTCAGATTTTTTACTCAACCCGTTTTTCCGTGAGAGCGGTTTAAATAAATGAAAAGTTCTAAAACCGTCATATCTGAGTACATAAGAGTGAGGCAGGGCTCGCGCTGGCTTTCTTTTTTAATACTTGGCGTCAAGCCGCTACCGCGACTCTTGATTATCGAACAATTTTATCTTGTTCTCTGTAATCAGAATTTGTTGATATCTTTGGAAACTTATGAATTGTTTTTGTTGTTCCCACATTATAGTTATGAGTTGTTTTTGTTAATCTCACATTACAGAGAGGTTGGATTCACTCTTCATGACAGTTGGGTTGGGCAGCCACAAAAGAAGTAGGTTATGGTGTTGTACCTTTCAATCACAGAGTTACGAGCAAAGGAATGTACAGGACTCAGCTTGTTTATAACTACGCTTCTATGGGCAATTGGGGAGGAGAGTCTGTTTATCAGATACGATAATGTTTCTGAATGAAATACAAAATACAATGTTAAAGTATGCATTCATTAATGACACGATAAATCAGCTCATTTATCAAAATCGCTATCCAAAATTACAAAACAAACACACGCGCGACGAAGAGCTCGTGGCAATTAATCAAATATAGACATCTATGTACAAAAAAATACAGCCGAAAACCATGTAGTTCACAAGAAAATGACCTTCCTGAAAAATTTAAATAAATAAATTCTGAAAAAAACTCATGAGCACTTTAAAAAATTAATAAATTCCTTTCGCATAACGAATAGACATGAACAAAAGGAATACGAAATCTGAATATTTATCAAAAGAATAGCCGTTCCCATTGCTTCATCGGCGTTATTGTTACAAGGTCTCAAGTTTTTTAAACGAATTTAAGAAGAAGACATTCTTTCTACAGATGAATTGAAACGTTTCGATATTTGGACCCCTTAATCCAAATCTCGATACTTAGGATATTTTAGATCCTCTTCTCTTTAGTAGGAGAGGTTAGTGTGCAGGTTCGTGCACTGGCCGGCGGGTTTTGCCTGGAGTGGGAATCATCCTCCGATTTCAACGTATTGCGATGCGAGGAGATACTTTGAACTCGCCATGCAAGATCGAATACTCTCGTCTGGATAATAGGACGGACAAAAAACGTGAGCGACTATGCTCAAGAGCGTCTATCGTGACACATTTTGTGTCACAGTACTTTAATAGTATGATAGATTGCGACAATATGTCGTTACAATGCTCCGTATTTCTTTTGATTCATAATTTTTGGGTAAGGAATAGGAGAAGAAATAAGGAAACGGTCGGGACCTTATAGGCGTACGGGACGGGCATCTCTGTCGCGAGAGCGCTCCGTCCGTAGCCCTTTAACGGATTTCTGCGAATCAGATCCGCCCAGGGGATAAGGCCGTCCCGTTACAGAATATAAAGTCGAAAAAATCACGAAAACGTGTTTTTTAAATATGTTAAGAAATATTCGAAATTAAAAAGAAATAGTAGTTTTTTTGGGGGTTTTCAAGTTAACGTCCATCAAAACGAACTATTCGAAAAAGAATTAAAACTCAAAAGATTTTATTCAGACAGCCGGACACAAGAATTCAAGCTCGGTAGAAAATACAAATTTTTGACAAGCATTTGTCGAATTTATTAAAAAAAAAATCCTTATTACATAATGCGCAAAAGCAGCTTAAAAAATTTACTACAATAGGTATATGAAAAAACGAATTTTAGACATTTGGATTTGTTTAAAAAAACAAAAAATAAAATATCAAACATTTCGAAAATTATAGAGTTTTGCATATGGTTTGCTTATACGCTCTAGTATTACACTTCACAATGCATGTATCAAATTATTAGTAAGGCTGTATGTATTAGAAGTCTGTAAGGTCATTGAGTTATTTCCATGTTATCCTCTCGTTCTCGTCTATTTTCCTCTGTACATGAACTTGGGCTCATTTACTCTTTTCTGTTCGTATTTTAGGAATTTCAAGCTCTTTTGAAACCGACTTCATAGTACTTTTATGTGTCTTTATGCTGGAACAGAGACGACACAAGGTAATTGCAAAGGGCGTCGATATCCTGTAGCCCTTCTGTTTAGCCTCGAGAAATGAAACGAAGAGATTCCACGCGGTGAAGACAAAGAACTTTGATACCTTCGTTTTATTGGAAGTAATCTCTTTCTCTTGCTGAATAAATAACGAGAAAAAGGAGAGTGAGTTAAACATGAAAGGGAAGAAAAGAGGAGATGTATCTACGTAACCGGCAGAGAAACGGTCTTGTATGTTGGAGCTTTGGAATACTGATGGAATGAAAGAGAAGACGATGAGAAAAAGTCTAAGGGAAATGAGGGCAAACGCTTTCTTGCTTCATCGATCTCTCGCAATTAGGAGTGAAACAGCCGACTCGCTTTCAATACCTTAATGATATACGGGGTCGTATCTTTAACGATAACTCTTACTTAGATTCTTAGAGGCACAACGATAGGAAATGAATAGCCTCCGGAAATAATGAGATCTTGTGGAATTTCGAGGTGGTTGCCTTAAAACTAAATAGACGATGAGTCAAGTATCTTCAAAAGGAAGTATTTATTTGTTACTTTTTTTAAAAATATTTTCCATCGCAATAGATCCATTGTGTGGAAACAGGATTTCGATGAATGTCAAGTACGCAACCACATCAAACAAGCTTTGAAAATAGGCCGATTGAACCTATGATTGATAATCGGGTATTCGCTTGCTTGATCCTAAGCTTTACCTTCATGTTCGACCTACATAGTTCTAGCTTTATATTCTGGAGCGCATACATGTGAATTTAGAACGCTCTATATGTTATCAAAGTGCTGAATAATTTGCCTGCTAATTCACGAAAACCGCACTGATCAATCTCTCCCCTAAATTCGACTCATCAGTTAAAGCGACGCTAACCAACATATTGTTTCGATTGGCACGAATTATTCAAAGTCATGTGTTTTCAATACTATTATATTACCGATATTGTTAAGTACGAACTCATTCGATTCGGAAACCGTGGATTTAATTTTTCCCAGAAAATATCTCGATTTGTTCGATTTTTTAATTCTACAGAAATCCAGTGATGGAAATCACGTAACTATATCCTCTTGGGAATAAATCCCATTTGATCTTACGTGATTAGAATTCTTCGAGAATTTCGCATCCAATTATCAAGTGGAGGGAATATATTTTTCTATTCAACCTAATTGGAAAACTATTCAGGCTTGTAGATAAATCTCGGTTAAATGGCCATTCAGCCTTGATTACGAACGTGGAGTAGCATCTCGAGTGCTTGTTTTACACGCCCGAAAAACCCATGCACATATGAGCCATTTCACGTCAACTTTACATTTCGAAACCCTGATCTCTTTGAATTCGTGACATTTTTTACATGCTTTTCTATACAAGAAATAAGCATTCACGTATTTCGGGATTGGTTAATTTGACCATTTTATCGATTATTACAGTAAATTGAGGGCAAATTCATGAATTTTTGCTTTTCCTCTTTGGAGGTGGACTAAGATAACTCGGAAATTCTCAATACTAATACAACAGAACAGATTGATAGTGATTTTACGCAGTTTATATTGGGTTTTAGACTTAATTCCCGCTGTCTTTAAATAAACAAAAAAACAATTATTTATAGTTTACGGTACATTCTATTTTATTCCAAGTATTGTTCTTCAGAAGCTAATACGAGCTTTTCCCATCTTTCACGCAACAAATGGATTCCACGCCAATAGAAATCATTATTTTTTGAGGCAATCCATTCATCGATCCATTTTTTGATATCTTCAGAAGACTTGAAATGCTGCGATGAGAAATCATTCTGAATCGTTCGAAACAAATGATAATCAGACGGTGCTATGCCCGGTGAATACGACGGGTGAGGTAAGACTTCCCAGTTCATGTCCTTTATATACTTTTTACGGTTTGTGCTACATGTGGCTGAGCATTGTCATGGAGCAAAATTAGTTTGTTATGACGTTTGGCGTATCCAGGCCGCTTTTTTCTCAATTCTTGGTTTACTTTCATGAATTGTTATGTATAGCGAACAGCTGTGATCGGTTCACCCGGTTTCACTGATTCGTAGTACACCATACCTTCTTGATCTCACCAAATACAGAGCATCACTTTTTGAGCATGAATATTGCGTTTGGGCGTTGATGGACCTGATTCACCTGGCAGTACCCATGCTTTTTTTCGTTTGGGATTTTCATAATAAACCCATTTCTCAACGCCAGTCACGATTCGACCTAAAAATGATTTCCTTTCGCATTGTTCAAACTGCAATTCACAAACCGTTTTTCGCTTTTCGAGTTATCTCTCGTTTAATTGATGTGGTAACCAATTTGCCGCTTTTTGAACCAATCCAAGATGATGTAAACGTTTGCTAACAGCCATTTCAGTAACGTTTAATGTATCAGACAGTTCTTTAAGAGTTTGACATCGATCTTCATTGAGTAAGGCCTTCAATTCTTCATCTTCAATTTTTTTCGGCTGTCCTGGACGTTGTTTGTTTTTAAGGTCAAACTCTCCACTTTGGAATCACCTAAATCAATCTTTGCACGTTGTTTCAGATAGAGTATGTTCATCATAAACTTCTTGAAGCAAGCGATGACTTTCAGCAGTACTTTTTCTTAAATTAAAGAAAAAAAGCAAAGCTTCCCGTATATGCTGTTTCGTTGGTTCAAAACCTGACATTTTCGATATTATAAAAAAAGTAGTGTGTACAAGTGAATTCACTCTTGAATACTGAATATTGCAGGTTATGTTCAATACTTCAACAGAGTATAGTTTTAGTGTTACTTCTATGAAAATAATACTAGTTACACCATCTCATATAAAACGGCGGGAATTAAGTTTAAAACCCAATAACATACTTTTAGAAAAAATATGGATCAAGTTTAAAAAAAAAAAATGATTTCTTATTTTTTATCTTTATTTTTTTTTTAAGTTAAATGGATTCATAAAACTTTGAAGCCCAAGGCTGTTTGAGTTTTCCAAATTTAGATAATAACATTTGAATGTCTGAAAATTCTTGCCATAAATCCAAATTCGCACTAAAAAATTTGCAAACTTAACGAGATTTTGAAAAGATTAAAATAACAACAGAATATGGGCCTTCAAAAGGAAAATGAATTTTGCTGACTAATACGTAATCTCCATTATATAGATCAAAAACTGTTTGCGTGTTATCCCCTTCCTATCAGTCAAGCAGCTAATGCACTTTTCCCACAACTTTCCAACCATTTCTTAGATAAACAGCGGTTATTTTCACGTTGCGTTCGACCCAAGTAAGAATACTTTGAAGGTAGAATTTGGCGAGCCTCCTATGTTTCTCTTCTTGTACTTCGTCGATATAATTGTAATAGTTTTTATAATATTTTGCTTTATTTTATATTTGATTTGATTTCATTACAATTATGATTTATGGACATTGTATTTAGTTGATCGAAAATGGCACACTATCAACATCGATTTTGTTTACACAGAAATGTGATTATAAAAAAATATATTTATTATTAAACTTATTTTGTAATAGTGTACATTATGTAAGGGTAGACTCGGGCTACTTATCTTTGTATATAGATATCGGTGAGAGAGTTGTTAATGAACTAGATCTGGGTTTTCGATCTCGATCGAGATCTCTCCAATCTCTATATCACCCGATACCTCACACTTCGACGGTTCGATCAAAAGTGCCTGACTTTTCAATAAATCTCCTCGACCCGGGGAGACTCGGAGAGGGGAGATTTGGTAGATTATTATAGGATCGAAAGTTTCGCGAAATTAAAAACTAAAATTGACCATTATATAATATATAGTTTTTATTCGTTTTAAAAATTAAAGGAAAAAAGTAATAATGTTGATATGTACAATTAACTTGTTGATAAGTGTCTTATTTCCTATTACGTGGCCAATTAAATTCGAGATGACGATACTCGGTCTTACTTTTCTCGGGTAAAGTAGAAAATCCAGAACATGGATAGACGGTGATGAGAGGTGAGATCTGGAGAAACTTCTTCGAGGAAGATACTGGAAGAGCTAAGAAGGAAGAGATTTGGAGTCAACGTCGTGAGAGAGAATGAAGTGACTTGTTGGCTCTGGTCGTCGCTTTTCTTTAAGCGGTCCTCCTTCGAGTCCTCTTTCGCCTTCATCTCTTGTGACTGAAGAGGTAGGATAATTAAAATAAGAGCTTCGTGGTTTCTCCGAGAGTGAATGCTATCGCGCTCGAGCGGTTAACCTCGCTGGGATCTGAAGACATTTTGGCATTCCGAACTTCGTCTTTCTCTGTCTCTTCTATGAGTTTTTCCATAATTACACGTAAATGTGTATACATATATGATACTGGGTCCATCTCTGTCACAGGATTTCGTACCAAGTATACAAAAGTATTTATCATATATAGATTCAACAACTCTTTGAATTTTACTTCTTGACTTCTTAAATTTATTTGCTCTCTATGAAAGTTTCCTCAAGGTGACTCGAGGGGAGCCTTTATTTAAACGTCGCTCTTGCTCCTACGTGTTATGCTAACATATAATGATGTACGCGATTAATGTGAATGGGAAACAGCTTCGAACCTTCTATGAGGCTCGATTTCTTCTGTAGTGATGAAAGTATAACAAGATGAACAATATGATCCATCACTATTATTGTGTAAAATCACAATCAGGTGTATCAATTTTTAAATAAATATTCCCTGATATCGCAACTTTACTTTCATGTAAAATTGAAACATGACCCCAATACAGTTTTTTGAGAAATATATATAACTCCAAGGATCATTGATTCACACAAAATTTGAACATGACTTCTTCGATCAATTATTCACTAAATACGATGACGACTCACTAATTGATTACACGATCTTTCAATGAATAAGATAACTAGTTAATATCATATAATTGTTAATACGGATTCCTCATATTCCACACAATTTGTGCAATGATTAATTACAAGATTTATTTTTATATCAATGGCGACGTAGTTAAATTACCATAAAAAAATTCGAACGGCTTTTCATCCAAACGTTGTCAATGTTTTAAATATATGAGTATGTAGTGTCAAGGGTTGTGGCATGAATATATATATGTTGACAGCAGCACGAGCCTACCGCGTCTCATGTTAGTCTGATTACTCTCTCGTAGACCCAGATGTGTGGTTTGTTGTTTCTACCCAGATAACAACGAATGTTAAGCTCTAACCCTTCTCGCTTATGGCGGATGTGTGTAAGTAGACGCACACGTACGTATAGATGTATGTTCGTGTCTAGTACCCCTCGGGGAATACACAGCGCTATGCTTACCAAAACCCCGTCTCTTCCTAACTTGACGTTTCTCCCCCGTTCCCCCGTTTTCCTGCCACTGCGCTCCCTACCTCATAATGCATCTCTGCCGATGTAAACTCCTATCCAATTAAAGCTACACGAGAACGAGAATAGAAACAGACAAACTCGTAGACTCTGCTGAAGCACATTCGCATATATACGTAAATTATTTGTACATTGATGCTTTATGTATATATTAGCGGGCAATTACTTTTAAAAGGTAAAAAACGAAAGCCAAGTACTAAAAAATCGTGTTCTAAGTTGTAACAAAAATTGCCCGTCACTTACATTGAAATTATGTGAACACAGAAATAAATTGAACACAAAAAATTGTTAATTATAATGAACTCATTAATCATTCGGAAGCTATTAGACAGGTTTTTGACAGCAAAAAATTAGCATCACATTCGAAAAACAGCATACAAATTTCAGGCAAGTTCATAATGAAATAATTATCAACACTTTTGATGCGGAATTTTCATAATACGTGATCTAATGTCAGTTTAGCTTCAAGATTTGGCATATTTTTCTTCTATGCAATTCGTTATACAATATACGGAATAAGCCCTACTACAAAAGCGATTTATAACAAGTTAACAATCATCTTCGGTCTTTATTTCTCGTATACGACAGTGCGAAAAAAACCAAGCCAGATATTAGTAAGCCTTCCTACAGGTTCGTTGCACTCAGTAATAAATATATTAAATAATTGTACACGCTGATGTAAAATAAGAGAAAACCGTTATAAGCTTTGAGAGGTTGAGCTCTGTTTTTGATATAATTACACTAATGTTTGTCGGACTACTATGATCCTACCCTACTAAACATATTACATGAAGACTGCCAACCAACTTCCAAGTATACTGATCTCTACAGAAGTACTGATAGTTATGCCCGTAAGTACTCAACCGGATTGTTTTGAGATTTTAGGTTTTGTGTAAATAAAAGAAGTTGTAGTTTTTCGATAAGTCGAAGACTCTTCGCATCGCGTCGACTTGAAGTTTGAAAGTAACGGAAAATCGCCCAATCTCGAGTATAGATACCCCGCGCGTCTTGCTTTGGACGTTTAACACTACCTTTTTAGTACTTGGCGTCAAGACGCAGCTGCGTCTCTAGATATGAGCAGGGTTTCCTCTATCTTGTCTGTCACAGAAAATTTGCTGAATAATCATATTGAATAATTTACTAAATTTGTAACAACATCGTCACTTGGTGCAATAATTATACTTTGCGTCAAGTACAGTCGAGCTGGTCGAAGTGCCGAGTTGAATGAAAAAGGTTTCGCTAGCTGGATTAATTCGACTGTACAGTGGGATGCTGATTCAGACAACTTGAATTCAATAGTCTAGCTCGTATAGAGCAGTATATTTTAGGGGGAATACTCTCACCACCGTCACAAAGCTACTTTCGACTCAACTGTGCAGTGTTTGGTGAGGAAAACATTTTGCATATGGCCGCAATGTACAATTTAAGGAGTCACATCTAGCTAGTGACCACATCTAACTTTATGAGTTCAACAGTGCAGCGTATGGCGAGGGAAACTTTACGCTTAGTATGGTTCTCATCAGGTCAGTCACTTTAGATGTTATAAATGGCAATTTGTCGAAAAAAATAAAAGTGAAAATCTTTCTTCACAGACCCTTTCATCTCGTTGTTTCGAATAACCTGTAAAAAGTTCTCAAAGCCTACCATGCTTCAGTGAGTGGCAATTGTCACGGGCAATCATTTTTCAACATTGCTCCTAATGTCAATCCGGATGATGTTTATGACACATTTGATGACGCAGACATATATCCCAACGAACTATTGGTGTCAAAATTAGGTGAAAATGGAGATGATGCGACGATGGGAATCAGATTTTTCAGAAAACCATTCAGTGAACTTCTGGTTTTAGGAATTGATGAAGAAGCCATAGAGATAAATGCGCTATGCTACCTCCTGGGTGGTGCAAAAACAAATGCAACGTAAATATTATACGATGTTTACTTCATAGCTCGAAAACGGTTCATCGTACAAAAAGAATTAATTCAAATTATTTTCCAGGATTACTTTACTGTATTACAGTTCAGAACATAACTGATAACTATCGGTTCTGTTATTTCATTCACTTTTATGAGAGTATCCTAACCGAGGTTATGTCTAGGTTGCAGTTATCATTGGATGCCAAAACAGAACATTAAAGAAAATAAATTTTTGTCCATTGAGAGGAATAAAGATAGGGAGCAAGGATGTTAGCCAAGTGAGCGAGAAGGAGAGACGAGGAGAAAGAGCTTCCTTTACGAGGAATCGTTTCGATGATGGTGCGGAAGCATTTTCTCCTTTGCTCGCATTCACATAGATTTCTATGTACATCATACTATACATGGTATCATAAACGAACTTGCCACTGGCTTCATCTCTTTGCGATGTTTACCATCGTATGTCATCGTTGTCGTTCGATTTTTTTCTCCCAAAGGTTATTGAGCGAAATTCGCGCGAGTTACACAGTGCCATCATTTGATCGTTGTTCTCCATACAAAAAAATCGCATTATCAGACTCTACGGGACGAAAATTTTTACTCATCCAAGTATAGAATAAAACGAAATCGTTTTTTTTGTTAACCATGCATAGCATAGTTTAAAAGTGTATTATAACCTATGTTACAAAATGGTAAAATTATAGTCATTTCATTTCATGCTAACCCTATATCAATTGTTAAAAGCCAGAGTAAGACCGAGCAATTGATTGATGGATTTAATGATTACTTTCTGCGATTCACTCTATAATACACTAGAAGCATTATCTTTGAAACATTTCTGTAAAAATCATAGGATGGGAACGAAGACAAAACTCAAAATTCTTAACATTACTATTCGCCGAAATTTGTATGAAAATAAAAATGAAATAAAATCTGTTAGATTTTGACGCTGTATAAATGAAATGGAATTCGTAGTATATTTTCATGTTTATGATAAAAGAATATTCCCAGATTTTTTTTACACAATATTTGATGTTGGATATTGAAGGTTAAAGTGGTATATTGAGAATAATGATTCAAAATTTGCACGTTGCAAATTTTTCATAAATCTTTTAATTTTTTTCCAACCTATAAACTATATATAACTATAAAGGATGTAACATTTGTTATTATTGATCCTGTTTGAAAACAAAGCTGATGCAGAAAAGAGTTCTTTCGAGGTTTAACCGGAGCATAGCTAATCGTACACAGAGATAGAAACAATGATGAGATCTCATCATGGGATTACGTAACGTGAATTGGAGTAAGCCCTGCTTCGCAATCTCCCTGGGCGCAGCGAAGGCATATAACCCAAGAGAAGCAGCAGCTAAAGCAGACGCAAGTGTGGGTCTGGGCCTCTCTATTTCAGTACGACTCAAGGGAGTTGCCGGGTATTGCAGCGCTGGATGAGTGAGTGAATGGAACAGCAGGAGAGGGGGAAGGGTTGTTTCATGACGGTTACAGTGGAGAGGTTTTCTTGCTTGGCAAAAGGTAGAGTGAAACAGCCAGAGAGAATGCACCGCTTTGATGTTTATGAGATTTGATTATAGCTTCTCTGAACGTAGGCTCCCACCTCTTTCCCCCTCATCATAAGCGATATTCTTGTACGTAATTGTACGATGTATGTGTAAAATTCTCCGTATGGAAATGGTCATATGGACTGCTGCATTGTACGTAAGCCATCATGCTAAAAATTAATGTTATGATGGTATATAGACAGAAACAATCGTGAACATCGTGACGATGAAAGGCTGAAGAGAATTGTCCTCATTCCTACGGATTCTTTTCAACGTGCTTTTTGTCACAAACGATACCGATTTATCGATAACTCATTTACTTATATTGCTATATTGTACCTGGGGAATCATGGCCTAGATGAAATGAGAAGTGAAAAATAATTCTATGCTTCTTCCCACATTCGTGTTTTGACTTTTTCTAGTTTTACAGCAGTACAAATACACATGGTGAATGGAATTGTTTTTAAACATCTTTTGGCGTACATTTCTGTTATTATGTCAAAACTCGTTGGTTATTGTTTATCATGCTGTGAAGCTTTGTAGAAATAAAAAAAATTATGAGGAACCTGAGTTTCGAGAAATAAAAAAAATGAAACGAAAAACGAAATTCAGTAATATTATTCGAAAGGTAGTGATCGACTTTATACTTCTATTTTTTTACGAGTGCTAAAAATATTTCCACGCCCGTCCCTGTTTTATATAGCTTTGGCTTAGTACAGTGTATTTTGTAGCTTTACCGTGCAAGGTTTCGATCGAGACTCGAGAGTAAATCGCGAGGTTCACCGAATTGCCACAGCTAGATCTGTTCCGGAATTCACGTATATCGAGAAAAGCGTTAGATAAAGAGAAAGTTAGAAAAGGTAAAAGAAAGCGATGGAAAAAGAGAGATGCTGGGATTACAAATCAAAAGAGATTGGGCAAAACCGGCAGCCAACCTGAAACGAGCCTCGAGCGGATTGGGTAAATTCGATCAGCGTATTGCCGCGCAAATGTCATCGATAATCCTCCGATTTCTGCCTGGTAGAAACAGGTGCTGCTGGCATTGCAAGTTTGGCGAATAATACACAGTAAACCTCGGGAAAAGTTGCTGAACTTGTGTGGAAATAGATTGACACGAAAAAAAAAAAAATTTAGCTGCTTTTCAACTGGTATATAGCTACATGTATACACATGAATCTCTGCATACGATGTGTGGTACTAGCAGATACTATATTTTCAAGTAGCCCAGGATGTAGATACGAGCTCGTAAATTTTTAACGTACCCGTGAGTGGAAACCCCACGAGATTCGTACTTTGTTCGCATTGGACTAGTTCACCGGTTTTTTTCACCAGTTAGTTTCACCAGAGCTTTTGTAAAAATTACAAATAAAATATCGCCCTAGAATTCTCAATATTTTGATAGACGAGCTTGAAAAATCTCTGCTACTACAGATTCTATATTCCCTCGTATTCTCTAGTATTAATCGAAGGATTTATAATTGTTTCTGTATTAAATAGGAATACTTTCAATCGTGAGAGAATAATCGAAAAATTACGTGAGAAGTGTATTAACATTATTTACAAAAAAATGTATTTACTGCGTAAATAATCTCGTAGATCGTTATCCGATTTTTTACATTTTTGTTAATTACTGCAGGAAGCGCTTATGCAGAGTATATACAATATAAAGGATAGAGACAGGATCCCCTTGGTTTACCTAATAGAGCGCAATCTCGTATTTGGTTGCGGAAGCCATTTCCCTAAAGAGCATCTTCCTTGGTGCTGGGCATAGCACATAATGTGAAACTGAGCTAGAGTGGCGTGTGACCGTAATGGAATAATTAAGCATTAGCATTGGTGTTCCAGTAGCACTCAAGACCATTTAGACGATATTGGTCTTCCTTCATTAACCCATTAACGCCGAAGAATCGTGTTTTTTTTTCTCATTTTCAAGCTAGATTCTTATCATCGAAAAAAAATCATTTGCAAATAAAAAATATGTTCCCTTGTACTTTCGAGTGTCCCCTTTCCGAATCCGGAGTCAAAATTGAGTTTTGTCCATTAGAAAAAAAAAATATGGCCGTTTTTAAACAAAAAAAACCGAAAAAATCGAAGACATTTTTTTTTCAATATTTTTTTTCTCATTGAAGACGCGCGAGGACCCCCCCTTTTTCTTCAACCATGAGTGCACAAAATAGTTGTAGTTTAAGAATATATTTTTTTAATTTGTCGACATTGACATTTTCACCCCCAAAATGGCGCTTTTCATCCCTTCAGCAGGAAGACAATTTTCACTCTCGGTGCCCGACAAAAAAAATATTCAAATCTTAACGAAAATTGGTATCCCGGGGTTTTCAAGGTCGCTGATTACGATTCCGCCCTCAAAATTCGAAAATTCAGAATGGCGGATCCAATATGGCGGACCCAAATTCAAAAACTTACTTGAATCGGATGAAATGTGGCACTCGGGGGTTTTCGAGGTCGCTGATTACAAATCTGCCCTCAAAATTCGAAAATTCAAAATGGCGGATCCAATATGGCGGACCCGAATTCAAAAACTTACTTGAATCGGATGAAATGTGGCACTCGGGGGTTTTCGAGGTCCTTGATAACGAATCTGGCATCATCATTTCAAAATTCAAAATGGCGGATGCAATATGGCGGACACCTTCCCGTTAACACCCAGTTATTATCTAACGTTTATTGAAGAATTGACAACTTTATATATTGACAAATTGACAAATTTATAGAAATTCATCACTCCGCATTACTCAACGGATAAACTTATAATTCCTTATTCTACTTAAGAGTATTACCCAGAGAATTACTTAAGAGCATTACCCAGAGAAAACGACATGGACGTGGTAGAAATCCTTTCTCCTTTGGGGTGCTTGATTTGAGTGAGTCCCCTTGCCTCTCACTTTTTGGGGTGCTTGATTCGAGTGAGTCCCCTTGCCTCTCACTTTTTGGGGTGCTTGATTCGAGTGAGTCCCCTTGCCTCTCACTTTTTGGGGTGCTTGGTTGTAAATGCGCCCTTTGCTTATCCCCGAAGCCTGATTACGTGTTTCGCTTTCATACAAGCACTACAGAAGTAAGCATTACAGTCCTTACAGTACGTATATGTTCTTATTGGACAGATTGAACAACGAGCTTGTTTGCTGTGACGGAAATCATCGTGTGCTTTGTTCCGTTTTAGTTTTCCCCTCTCTAAGTAATATTTAGCAATCGAAATTGCGAATTGCTTTGAACCAATTTTTTTTGTTTTATCTCCAGTTGCGTTGAAAATCACGACTGAGTTGAAAATCACAATGGCGGCCTGTATAAATCTAATAAAGACGACCCATGTCCATTTTTTTGAACGGATACTTGGAAGCAAGTTGTTGCAATGTCCATCGTGAACGTCTACTCCGCCCATGAATTTATTGTAGAGATGAAATGCTTGTGGAAACGGAATCTCAATTTTTGAATGTGCACTCGAGCTAAATCTCTTAGACGGTAATAGAGGAGTCACCCCTGCAGCGGTAGAAGCGATCGAAACTGGTTTCGAGTCTACGATAGTTATGTAGTTTATTCCGCTGTTTTGATCATGCTTTACAACATACGTACCTCGTGGAGACTTTTTGTCGATTACATTTTTTTCTTTGACTCGATTTTCTCTTATAGTTCCTGTACATTGTAAACCTAACTTTTTCAAATGTACTAGGAGATCGAAATTCGTAAAAAAATTATCGCAGTAAAGATGGAACTGAGATATCTTCTTAGGAGGGATAGATTTGAGAAATGGATCCAATAATTGCATCACTACACGAGAACCTAGAGCACATTTACCCAATTTATCTCCAATTGATGAATTTTTTCCACAATATAAATCGAGATTCAACAGGTATCCATCGGCGGTGCAAAGACCCCAAAATTTTAGTCCGAATCGTATGGGTTTTCCCCGGATAAACTGTTTTAGCGATGTTCTTGCATATGATTTGGCCATCATTTCGTCAACAGATAACGCAGTCTTCCACAAGCCAAACTGACGAATATTTCTCTGAAATAATTGTAGTAATTTACGAACGCGCCATGCCTTATCACTGGGATCATTGTCTTTAGGCATCGAATACTTTAATTCTGATTTGATTTTCTCAAATGTATCGCGTTGCATTGCAGAAGAAACCACCTCACATAATAAGAAGGGATCAGATGACCAATAGTCTCTTTGAGATTTTCTTTTATTGAACGAGCTTACAATGATGATGCCAATGAAAGTATTCAAATCATCCAACTGCAATTCAAACCCATTCTCTTTACATGAGTCAATAATGTATGTTTTCATTTCCATGCAGAAAAACTTTTCAAACAGTTGTATCGGCTCACTTTTTTGAATACTTTTTTTTACACCGTCAGTTAGTAATAATTTGTCTTCAGTCTCATTCGGGTAGCTCTTTTCACCAACCATCCACTTATATTGGTGATCTCCTTCCAATTTACATTGATTATCTGTGTAATTTTCCGATGCTTGTTTATAAGTGATACTCGAAAGGTGATCGTTTGATTCAAAATCAGAATCGGAATCACTAGAACAACCAGAATTGTCTGGATTCGGAATCGCGACGAGCTCGTCACAATTATCGTCAGAAGTATCCATTTCAAACTCTACATGAGAAGGAATAGATTGCCTTGGTCGTTTTCGAGACATAATGGTAATATTGTCAATATGCTCACGCTGCCGATGAGATAAAAATTATCGAAGAAGTGAATTCACTCAGGAGCAATAAAGATGATAAAACAATATTTTATGAATAAATTTTGTTGAGGTACTGAGCTGAAATTTAGGTATATAAGTGAGTTCGATTTAGTCTCAAGACAAGTTCTACGAAAATAGAAACCAAATTATTCAGATAAGGAATATTGGCAGACCTAAAATGAACACAAAAATTCTGAGCTAATATTTTTTACAGAAAATAAAATATCATTAGCAATGTGAACGATC
The DNA here is from genome assembly GCA_963989365.1 of Rhimphoctona megacephalus. Lineage (NCBI taxonomy): Eukaryota > Metazoa > Arthropoda > Insecta > Hymenoptera > Ichneumonidae > Rhimphoctona > Rhimphoctona megacephalus. The sequence continues at coordinate 12,370,859 of OZ022414.1, read as the reverse complement.
CGCACTCCACAAACGTGAAAAATTGAAAAAAGATGTGATAGGCATATACAAAACTTATTTGCAGACAGAAATATTCATGGATAATAAATATATTTGTATCAGGGATAATATTCAATGATGACCCGTATAAACAAAAACAAGATGAAATGTAAGAAAATCGGAGATTTCTCAGCCTCTGCAACGTCAATTTTTATTCGACACATGAAAAATATAATATATGATCATAAAATGTGAATCAATTGAATGATTATTATTTACATTTATATAAAGTTGTCAATTCTTCAATAAACGTTAGATAATAACTGGGCGTTAATGGGAAGGTGTCCGCCATATTGCATCCGCAATTTTGAATTTTGAAATGATGATGCCAGATTCGTTATCAAGGACCTCGAAAACCCCCGAGTGCCACATTTCATCCGATTCAAGTAAGTTTTTGAATTCGGGTCCGCCATATTGGATCCGCCATTTTGAATTTTCGAATTTTGAGGGCAGATTTGTAATCAGCGACCTCGAAAACCCCCGAGTGCCACATTTCATCCGATTCAAGTAAGTTTTTGAATTTGGGTCCGCCATATTGGATCCGCCATTCTGAATTTTCGAATTTTGAGGGCGGAATCGTAATCAGCGACCTTGAAAACCCCGGGATACCAATTTTCGTTAAGATTTGAATATTTTTTTTGTCGGGCACCGAGAGTGAAAATTGTCTTCCTGCTGAAGGGATGAAAAGCGCCATTTTGGGGGTGAAAATGTCAATGTCGACAAATTAAAAAAATATATTCTTAAACTACAACTATTTTGTGCACTCATGGTTGAAGAAAAAGGGGGGGTCCTCGCGCGTCTTCAATGAGAAAAAAAATATTGAAAAAAAAATGTCTTCGATTTTTTCGGTTTTTTTTGTTTAAAAACGGCCATATTTTTTTTTCTAATGGACAAAACTCAATTTTGACTCCGGATTCGGAAAGGGGACACTCGAAAGCACAAGGGAACATATTTTTTATTTGCAAATGATTTTTTTTCGATGATAAGAATCTAGCTTGAAAATGAGAAAAAAAAACACGATTCTTCGGCGTTAATGGGTTAAAGCATTTATTTTCGTTTTATTTTAAGGACATTTTGGATCTATTTCCAAAATAATACGAAGTCGCTGAAAATTTGTCAGATTTTTCGTTTAGTTTTCTTAAAATGTGATGACAATTTTTTTAATCGTATTTTCTCAACATTTACTAACAACGAATTACAATGATTTGAAATATCTTTGATTTTACTCGTATATTTTTATGGAAAATGCAGATTCTAACCATCGAAATAGTAGGAAAAACATTCACAAAATTTTACGATTGAGTTTAAGCTTTCTCAGCATCTAGTATTTGGGTAGATGAAAATATATGTAGCCAATTCCTTTAATATTCACTATAGGTGGCTAAAAGAGAACATAGGTTCAGTCGAATTCAGGGCATTTGTACTCAATGATGAAGGCTTTCAAACAAGGACTGTAAACAATACCATAAATGATATTTTTTAAGTGTAAAATATCTTAGCAAGAGTGGAATTTAGACCCTGACTATCATTCGAGCTTTTTTCATGTTGATTTACGATTACAAAAAAGGATAGGTATAGAAGCAAATAGTCAAGAGTTTAAAGTATCATTCCTCATTTTTTTATGATTGGACCTTTAATACGTCCTTAAACTGTCGTATAGTAGCTTATTTTGGCTGTGATTTTATAGAAGTTTCTAATATTTTTGGGCAGTTGGAGAAAATACTATCTTGTCAATTGTGTTTACCTTCAAGAATGATTTGACCTAGTAAATTACGATTTGGTAATTAACTTATTTTAAGTTCATTAACTATTCCAGATGTTGATTTATTGACGTGCTCAGAAAAAAGAATTTTAATTTTTCGTCAATCAGGAATAAGCTCACATTGCCGTAGTTCATTAACGGGAGAAACCAGTTTAGGAGGCCGAAATTTTAGTGTTTTTCGTGAATGTTTTTTAACAGGGAAGGAATAATCACAATTTGTTTAAACTTGGAGGATAATTTATTCATGTTTTGAAATACACTTTGTAATTTTTTTAAGTCATTTTCGCCGGAAATAGTGGAGTTAGAAGCTGCTGTCCATGGACGACTTTTTTTCAACTGGTGGGCATTCTAGCTCAAAAAGTTATTGACTAATCGTGTGATTGTGTGAATATTCTTTATTCAATTACAATCTATATGAACCTAACTCTGGGATGATATTATTATTAAAAATATTTTTTTTAATGCAAAAAAAGTGAAAAAACATGACATTGTGTTCAAACACCTCAAAAACATGCAATTTTCAACTTTTCTGATCACAATTAGGTTCATATTCTTAGAAAATACGTTGTTAATGAAAAAAAAATTGTAATGATTACAGATAAAAATTGTGACTTCAGGAATGCCCACCAGCAAAGAACTCGGATGGCGATCGTTCATGGACAGCAGCTTCTAATTCCACTATTTCCGGCGGAAATGACTTGAAAAAATTACAAAGTGTACTTCAAAACATGAATAAAATATCCTCCAAGTTTAAACAAATTCTGATTATTCATTCCCTGTTAAAAAAATTCACGAAAAATACCAAAATTTCGGCCTCTTAAACTGGTTTCTCCCGTTAAGTATTTCTTTTCTATTTCCTAGGCTGGTTTAGCATTTTCACGAAAGGAGTGAACCGCAATAAATGCTCTTTGGAAAACAGAAAAAGTGGACGGCTGGTGAGTGGAGTTCAACATCGGTGAATATTGCCGAATCCTGATACAATACACGTATTCATTTATGCATATACGGATGGCTATGTATGCGAAACACATTCAACATCGTACAACAATAGCTGTTTGTATACGTATTTGTGTATGAGATAGAGACGGGCGAGAGATACGATTTGCTTTTAGATCGATCATTCTACCCCAGGGTATTTGTAGCGGGATAGCCTGAAGGACGCTCTAGTCATATGAGCGGTACATGCAACAAATTTGCATACGAATTATATTTTATAGCTCCCGGAAGAGAAACGAAGTTAACATATACAGTGAAGAGTAATATACGTGTAGAAAATGGAATAAGCTTGTTAATATACAGGAAAAGTCAATAAAAAAGTAGAAGGAACATTATTATCTAGTTCTCTTATCGTAAGAAGGTAATCGGAATGGTTTGACTTAAAAAAAAAAAAAAAAAAATAGTACGTGGTTAGGTTGCGCAATCAGCGAATTTAGAAGGAGTTTAGTTTTCAATTGAAACGGTACAAAATGATAAGGTCTCGCAGCGAAATTGGATGTTTCAAAAACTAAAATAGTAGAAACGACAGCTTGACTTATAAGACATCTCTGGAACTTGTCCTTGGAGACAAGGAAGCGGAGATTCGCTCCGAATGTTTTTACATCTACAGTATCCTGACTGAGGTTATACAGCCGTAGTAGAAACCAGCTACTCCGTGAGAGACTATATAGTTTAGAACAAGAAAAGTCAGAGCGGACGGGGTTTGTCTTACGCGTTAACGCGACATGAGCTTTCGCTCTGTAGAAGCTAGAGCTTATTAGATTCTCCAGGACAAGTAGACAAAGATCGAGCTAGAAGAGACCAGTCGAATCAGAGTATGTTCGAGCGAGACGGGAAGCAATGCCAGCAGGAAGTCTTGAGGATAGTGACGATGCCTGCGTTCATTTCAGCTCCTTCTTCCTCTTCTTCAGTCCTCGTAGCAGGTCCCGAGGCTACCTAGCTTTCCAGTTGAACCGCTGTAAACCCAAGTGCAAATACAAACAGGCTGATTGCCCTCGAAGGTCCCCATTCGCCCCTAACCAGTGATTAAACAGGCCAATCTGCACTCGCTATATCTCCTCGCATGCGGGGCAAGAGGATACATGGAACTCTGGTGCTCATTCTTGCTCTCCTCACTTTGGAATTACTACTACGTGTGCTGTTCCTACTGTTGCTACTGGGTATTGCTGTTGAGGCTTGGTACTATGGACTCATACTCATATATACAGCGTACTGATTGAACGTGAACGTAGATATACCTGGACTTGAATAGAAACTCGGCTTCCGTCAACGCCGCCAATTGAGCGCTGGATATATCAAGCAATCCTCCATATGTATAGCCTGCTTGTGTATAACACTCTGTATCCAATACACATAAGGCAGGAAACCTTACGGTCCTCTGTAACTGGCTAGGAAGGTCAGTGGTGGTGGTACAACTTCGTGCATAAGAGCGGGAGTTGGCTTGATAATCCCTGCCCAGCAAACAGTGGAAAACTGCTGAAACTCAATAAGATTAGATAGCAGCTATAAGTATAACTGTGAGAAATAAGAAAAGTCAACTGGAAAGCTTCTATGGGAGACAGTGTGTCACGCCGCAAGCCAAACATCCGAAGAAAACAAGCTGCGTTTTCAAGATACATCTAGGTGGATGAAAATTATGTTTGGCTTGGACCATGCAAATTCATGAGTCCCTTGCCACCTCGACGTTCGACCAGTTTCTGGTGGCTTTCTTTGTTCCTTCTGCCTTGCAGCAATCCCAACAATCTCTAGCTCGCTCGATGTCACTAAGATTCTTGAGCTCTTTTCTCATCCCTCGAGTTCAAGACTCCAAAAGCTTTCCTCGGAATTCCCTCTTGACAATTTACTCCACTCTAAGAAAGGGGCAACGAGATTGACAAGATTTGATTTACCATAACACTTGCGGTGGAATCCTAATTTGCCTTGTTGTTCGACATTGTTATCAATGCATCATAGATTTTTAATTATTTATATAAAACTGAAGCCGCTTGTACATTTGCCATTCGAAATCTAGGACGCTAGAAGATCATAAACCTCGCGTTAATGCGACGTTAACCCGTCAGTAGGCGCGCTAGGTACACTTTAAACATTGAGCGCGCGATGAGAGATTTTCTCACATGTATAGCTTCAAGGGCTTAATTTCATAAATAAGAATTTGAAAACAATTTCGCTACAGTGATTGTGGCTATTAAACATTTTTATTTAAAAAAAAACAATAAATGCAACGATAATCGACACTAGAAACCAAAAAATTATAATTAAAAAAATTCAAAAACAAAAATTAAAAAAATTTTTTTAACTCTTCTATCATACAGAAGAATAAATTTGGTAAAGATAGACAAAATTTCAAATGCTTATGCCATTTGAAATTTTCGAGTAATCATCGTTTTTATATAAGTGTGAGAAAAAGTCTCATAGCGCGCCTGCTGACGGGTTAAAATAAACCATGAACAGATAAGGAAAGTCAGCTACTTCGATCTGATTACTTACCTCACGACTGACAGCTACAACTGTTTCAGTTTGAGCTCTACTTCTGCTATTGGTACTAGGTTCTAAGTTATATCCTGGTGGCTATGCTGCGCGCCCGAACCATGTTTCTTTACAATACAGCCAAAGTGGTGATCTCAACAGCAGTCCTATGCGACTCATCTTTGAACTATACACGTGACCTCCACTAAGATCCTCTTCGTACTTTCTTGTAACGTCTGCCAAGATTTATGTTCAGTATCATACTTCCACGATTTCTATTGCCCTCTGACATACTTCAATTGCAACGTTCTTGCAGTTTGCAATCCCATGACTGTGCAAAAACTGTGCATATAACGTTTTGTCACCCTTCAGCAATTGGACACGTAGCAGAGTAATGTTCCTCTTGTTATATCCCGAATGTGAGTTGCATCAAACCGCGAAAGGCTCTATAGAAACTCGTCTAAGATAGTGGCCCGAGCGATTGCAAATTTTCCTGGTCGATAGTTACCGTTAAAAAGAAGCGGACAGAGAGGATACATAAAACGTTGCAGTAGCACGGGAGGCGGGGTGAGAGAGATTAAATCGTTCTCTTTTAACTCCTTCAGTGACAAGGTGGGTCGAAACGGGTTCTCTTGCGTCCTTCGTTCCAACGATTTACATTGCAACGTTTGTCATTGTCCGGGTACTAGTGAATGCCAGTGGCTCTGCGCTGAGTCAAGAGTGCAACGCGGGAGGCTCTCGTAGCGGGCTGCTCAAGAACTCTCGGAATCGTGGCTGCAGCATTGTACCAGTCCGGTACACAATGCTCGTTTTTGCTCTTCTCTCTTGGACCTTCGCTTCCTCTCGCTTTTTAGCGCTTTTATCCGCTACTCCATGACTGTTCTCTCGTTCTATTTCACTCTCTTACGGACGTGCCGAACGCGTTCGAACGTCCACTTTTAAATAGTTTAGCCTCACGTTCAACCGCGCTCATCCATTATTTAGCCTTGGTTATTTATTACGTGAAATCTGGACATCTCTCAAACACGTCGCTTTGGATAGGATGTTTTTTAAATGCGTGCATCATTGCTGGAATTCATGATTTATTGTGATAGGACAGTTCACCACTACTAACTATTGGACTCTCACTAATTAATCACTGAGCTTTCAAAGATATTCTTATAATTTTGCAATTAACGGAAGCGCAGTATTCACAAAACAAACCAAACATTACGGATTGCATTGTCGTAGAAATCAGAGATTTGACGATAGAACGATTTCATCTAATAAAATTAGTGAGTCCATGAATGTTTACATGTTATCTATCAGGATTTCGTGGGATACAGTTGGCTCGGAATAGTCGTTAAACTTTCTCGGATGTTACCATCACTGATGCTAGTTGTGGCTACCAGTCGTGAAACACTTTGCCCGTAGAGTCAAGCTTGGTGAGGTAAACCAGTGGGTATTAGGAGGGTCCCGCAACTATAACGAGGTATACGGGAGCTTCCATGTAAAAGAAAGACTGCTAAGGTTTCGTATAATTGGCCTGACGTGGATACACTCATCATTTATTTCGAAAGGACGTTAATTTTTAATTAGGAATGGGGAGAATGAGTATATGGCGATTGGTATGTAACCAAAGAGAAAGGTGTTCAATCCATGAGCACCAATTGCATCGGAGGGCAACGTGGAAAGGGAAATGAATCGAGATAGGGAAAGAGAAAGAAAAGTAGATCGAGAGAATGAGAACTATAGAGATAGATGTTACATGAGCATGAGAAAAGAAGGCCTGAGCAAAAGAGAAGGACGGAAGTATACGTTCTATATACGGTCTAGAAATGGACAGCGAGTACAGGAGAATAGAAGGAGATGCAACGGATGTTGGAAATAGAGTGGACGCGATTACACACAGACTAACTAGCAATCAGGAAGCTGTCGGCCAAGTTGTGCGCGCAGCTTACTTCCTTCGACCTGGCTCAACTAAATCCCACAGCACAACCTAGGCACAATGAAACGATAAACCCTCCAGCGTTTGGCTTATAAGTTCTATGTACTACATATATATATGTGTGTGTGTATGCATATGTGTGTGCGTGTGTGTGTGTGCGTGCGTGCGTGTGTGTGTGTGTGTGTGTGTGTGTGTGTGTGTGTACATAAATATTTTACCTATATACGTGATATAGTAAATGAACCCACCTAAGCAAGTAACTGTCCAAAACAGTCCATCGGTTGGGTTCGATAGAATATGTTGTTACGAAAGCCCAGCTCTACAATGTCAAGTGCATTCCACTCTAGGGCTGATATGAAACTTGGATAGTTTTGAAGTTTGCACAAATAACAGAAATCGACATTCAGAGCCAGGCGATTTCCTATACCACTTCAATCGAAAATATGTCAAGATCAATGAGGATACGATTTCATAATTTCTTACAATAATTTGCGTGTTCCACTGCAACGCGGGTAATGCTAAAAGCAAATGAGATGGAAGGCCAAAAAAAATGATTCGTACATGTTCAGCTATCAGCACAGGGTGCGAACAATTGGTCCATTTTAACCTCCAGCACGAATAAACGTATATGTAAGCGATTGTGAGAACTTCCAAAGGGATAGTAAGCAGACAGTCGGTATAAAAGCAGATCGCGATCGAACCTCACAGAGAGAAGGAAGAAAGAAAGTGCGATGTAGCGGTTTCCAAACGTACTTATCGCTATCCGAACTATCCATTTAGATCCTTTGGACCGCGAGGGGCTCTTGCCCAGCAGGCGAACATTCCGAATAGGCGGAGGTGAGGGAAGGGATCGGAACCGGAAGAGTTCCTGGAATATATCCCACAGACTTGGAACGTATTACTGAACTTTCGATCGGTGCGATGAACCTGGAAATGGTATAGTGCTGTGAAAGCTGGAATAGTTCAGGCACTCCGATAAGAATCTTCCTTCGAATCAAGTAGGATTTCGTACACGGGAAAAAATAGTATGGGGAAGAAGAGTGGCAAGGCTTAGAGTACTTTTTCGCGAAGAGAAGCACCGCGCGAAGAGTAGAGATCGTCGAAAAAACGAACGGGGCTAAGAAATAGATAAAAAAAGAGAAAGAAGTGAATGCAAGGGATGGAAATGAAATGAGGACGAAAGTTACTGACGAAAGAAGTTAAAGATCGACGATTGCTTATATACATCTATATGGATATCAGCATTCGTCGATCTTCAGCTTTTTTCTTCGGTGACTTTTCTCGGGTACACGTGTACGCGCATACATGAAGCATTCCATACCATTTTACATAGCCCATGATCCCGGCCACTTTTTCTTTTGAGGAAATTTGTGTGTAAATTAGAACGGATTGACTGAAACTGTTCGTCCATGTCTATGTAATTCCATAACCATGTAATGTAATGTAATGTAGTGTAGTCATATAAGGTAGAAAACCATGTAATGTAAATGTAATGTAGTGTACATGTAATGTAAGGTAAAAAACCATGTAATATAAATGTGATATAAGGTAAAAAAACCATGTAATGTAAATATTTTAAAAAATGTAAAAAAGTCCATGTAAATTTTTTGATTTTTATCCCAAGCTGTTCAAGAAAAATGATATTTTCCACATTTCGATTCTGGACATTTCTAAATATCTACACTGCGACCCCGATTTAAGGTGATCTATCAGTTGCATGAGTGGGGGGTCGGTAACTGAAAAGTAGATACGCATTTTTTTCGGACACGCTTGATATTTCGAGAAAATGGAGAGTTACACGTTATTTTCTTATTCTTATCAGAGAACAACGTGTAACTCTTCGTTTTCTCGAAATATCAAGCGTGTCCGAGAAAAACATGTATCTACTTTTCAGTTATCGACCCCCCACTCATGCAACTGATAGATCAGCTTAAGGGATCCTGATTGATGAAATTTCTCCCGCAATGCGCCGAATATCGATCGGTATGCGCTCGGTGGGAGAAGCACCCGGTTCCATCCGGCCTTGCGTCAGGTGCGCGAAGATTGAAAATGAAGCGCGTGCAACCCCGATTTGTTGCAAGTGCGATGCAGAGCCGGTCCCGCCGCTGTTCTTCGAATCGGGGTCTCAGTGTATATATCAAAATGAATATATGAAAAATTATCTAGTATGATAACCCATTGGGTATTGTGTCAATTACGAAATATAAACATAAAACATTGAAACATTTTTATTTTATCTCTATTTTACTCCTTTCAGAACAAGCGCTTTTTCCCTACAGCAACAGTCATATTTAGTTACATTACTTTATTAACAGTTACATTATTTGCTATATTTGTTGAATATTTTAAGTGTGCTATTTATCTTTAGGAGATTTTTTTTATTACCTACTAATCTTTCCAGTGCAATTAATGCAGACTTTCCTCTGTAATAATATGTGTATTATGTTTGCATTAGGGTTCAAGCAGGAAACCACATGAAATTCAGTCAATATATGTGGATGTTTATTAAATAAGTTTCAATCACATTAGCGTACAAAATGTAGAAAAAATGTTCGCCACTCATGCGTAAAAATTGATATTCACTTAATTTGTACACAACGAAGACTCGTATTACCATATTTTAAATCACTCGTTCTGAACGTGTCTCAATCGGTTTGAAAATATTTTGCGCTAGCAAAATAGCATATTGTAACAAATGTAAAACAAAGGAATCGCATTACTAACCAACGATCCGAAATTCAACCTAATCGTTCATTAGTGTATGATCATGCATTGTCTGTAGACAGATGAAATAACTGGTTTATGAAAATTGATTTTTGCAAATTGATTTGCAAGACCTGATTGCCCAATTTCGGCCCCTTCACAGTTTTGAAGAATATTCAATTGGGATATTTAATTATTGATTCAATTGGTCTATTAAGACACTTTGTCTTTTTTTTTGTAGTTTTTAAGACATTATTACAATGTGTGAACAGGTGTTTTTATATAAAACACAATACAGTTAGATATAATTTGCGCTTTGCATATAAGTGTATGTAGAGTATCATTTGAATTCGCAGTTTTTTTTAAGTTAAAGTGCTCTTCGATACTTCAATGTCGTTGCGTTCAATATTTATTTAAAATAATTTTTAAACAAAAAAGTTGATTTGAAAAAAAAAGAACAATTTCAACGCAGAACTTGCGAGTACACTGCAATCCCTTAACAAAATTGAACTCGCCAAGTACTGCGTTGAAATTGTTTTTTTCAATTCAATTTTTTGTTTAAAAATTATTTTTGTTTCATTTTTTCTGCTTAAAACTTGTATGCTCATCTTTCCGAATGTAATTGTAATTTTTCGCTGTCAACAATACATTCAACAACTCCCGAGTTAGTAATAGGTTCAATGTATTTCATATATTTTTGTGTTAAATTCTTTCTGAGTAAACACACACCTACAACTTAGGACACGATTTTTTAATGCTTGACGTTCTTTTTTTACTTTTGGAAAGTATTATTATTATTATTGTATTTGCCATTGCCCAGGGTTCTCCCCTTTTTAGCTTGCCCCCCCCCCCTTTCCAAAGACACCCCCCTATGCGGCTGCAGCCGACTTATCCCCAACTGTATCGCATTTGCCGAGGGTGAAAGGAAACTGCAGAAAACCTTGCCGATACAGCCGGTACCTACCTAATTTCCCCGGGTAGCAATGCGAGCATGCTCAAGCGCACAGCTACCAGAGGCGCTTAAGAAAGGTACCTCCTCAGCTGTAATGCAATGAGCTAGCCAGTACACGGCTAGGGGACCACCATCCGTACGATGAGAACCGTCCATGGGAGGCACCCGGATCCGTACACCGACCGCTCAGGCATCACAGCGAGGTCTGGACATGATTTTTATAAAGGTGGAGTCCAAACCACCCGGGATTACAGTGAAAACACGTGAAAAAAATCTCAATTTTTCATTGGTGTTTTGGTCGGGATTCGAACCCGGGACCCACGGCGTGCGAGCCCGAGCCCTTATCCATTAGACCAACCGCTCTCCCACTTTTGAAAAGTAATTTTTCGCTAATATCATTTCTTTTTTGAAAGGGCAACAATATTTCAAGTGAAAAAATAAAAGTTGCAAGAAAAAATTCACAGGAGTAAGTAAGAAACATTCTACCATCGGAAAAAGTCAACTTCCATTATCATAACAGCATTCAGATATTGGATTTTTCATTGTTGAAATTCGGCGGAACTCTTGTTCTTATTTGTCCATATTGTAATTTTGCTAGGGGCGAAGTATTTCATCAGAAGTTTAGATTGTAGTTCCACAGAAAACTGCCGAAAAACGTTTGATGCATTATCATATCTTAAAAAGGAAAGGTTACAAATTTGAAAATAAGAAAATCTTATAATTATTTTAAATCCAAATATTTTTTTATATATATCATATTAAATATAACCGATAGCGATGGGTGTGCGTCCGGTGTGTAGATTTGGCGATTTTCCAAGTTAATAAGTTAGTTCAGCCGAAGCCAGTACTTAGATGAAATATCGCTTAGCTATACACTAGAAAAAAAAATCGGCCGAAGTACTTGGCGAGTTTTTTTTTATTAATTCATACAATATGCTTAATTGAATTCAATTTGCTTAATTCACTCATGGTTACAAACTCGCCAAGTACTCCGGCCGAAATTTTTTTTCAATCTAATTTTTTCTTTTGAAATTTTTTTTATATCCGAAATTTTTTTCATTCTTATTTTTTATTCTTGTTCTTTTTGGGTAGAACAGCTGTACTGTAGGACATCCGTATTTTTAATGAATTGGAAGATTTTTTATTAGAAGTTAATGGGCTTTAATGTATTTTACTATTAATGCTTTTATATTAGTTTTCATTCATTTTTGTAAAGTTTAGACTTAATTTTTGGTCAGATTTGAATTGGCATCTTTTGTGAGATTATGATTTGATTGGTAAATTTTTGTGGGATTCTCCTATAATTTTTTGAGTGAATTTTTGCAAGGTTGGGTTTTTTGGGAGTAAATCTCTTTTATAACTTTTTGTTAGTGTTCGCGTTCAGAAGGAGATTTTTTACTGGAACAACTATTTGGGGGGAGTAAATGTACTTGTATCAACTTTTTTTTTATAGCATATATGCTGTTTCTTTGCAGGGATTTGTCGATTTTTTGTATGAAATTCATAGCTTGCCAATTAAACATATCCGTATTTCGTACGTATCTGAGTGATGCAAAAGAATTAACATTTTTTCCGGTATTGCAGCAAAATATGGTAATATTTTATCAAAAAGTGATTTTCTTAAGAATTGGATCCTGAATAAAAATTTTGAAGGTCGCTCAAGCGATTTTTTCAATGATTTTGGCTAAAAATGGATACACGAATTTCGAGCTGGTGTATCGCGACTATATTCGGATTAAAAATGCAATGTGAAATATTGATCTAAAGCCCGCTGCACACAACGCTTGTTTTGCTGATGGATCGTTTGCGGGGAGCTAGGATGGGTCCCGTGTCGGCTGCGAAGATGGAAAATGGCGCCGCTGCGGGCGCCGCTGCGTGGTCACTTGCTGGAATTCGGTGATTGCTCCGGTGCTATTTTTCGTGCTTGTTCGCTTGCGGGTTTGCTGCCCGTTGACTGGTACGGGCCTCCCATTGGCCGATACGAGATCCAACGGGCTAAGGGGGGGGGGGGGGGGCGCCACTATCGAGGCCCCTCCAAAAAGTACAGAAGAAAAGAGAGATGTAGACCGGTGTCAACCACAAACGAAAGAAGAAGAAGAAGAAGAAAAGAGAGATTGCTTGCGGGTCAAGGCTAGGAGTCATACCGACTGAGCCGCCATGAGTGCGAGAGAGATAGCTGCAAATTTCGAAATTGAAATTCTTCGACACGGTTTGACCGATTACAAAAAGGCCCTGTCAGCCCATTTTTGCTATCGTCCTGCATGGGCTGCCAGATCTTTTTTGTAATCGGTCAAACCGTATCGAAGAATTTCAACTTCGAAAATTCGAGGTGAGGTTAGGTGATTGACTCATCCCCTTAAGGTAGCCCTAGCGCGAACCCGATTAATAGATAAAAATTTTAAGTATTTAAAATTCTACCGTTGAAGTGTACAGGAACACGCCTGCAAATTTTTAGACCTCATCACCGACTAGTAGAAACAATAAATAATTGATAAAGTTGCTAAATTTAACACACAGCTTATACAAATTTCGCTTCGACAGGGATTAAAGGCATGAATGTGTAGTTTTTGCGATTAGATATATTTTCAAATAAAATTATAAATCGACCAAAAAATTATAAGGATCATTTATACGCCATAAAAAATGGGGGTTACCGAACAATTGAAATAGAAATCTTCGTTTTAGTTAACTAATAACTTGGTACGCCCATGCATAACCTCGAATTGTGAGTCAAATGAGATTCACATTAAAGAACTTCATAATAAATAAAATACCATAAATGATCATGGCGCAAACTTGTAAAATCTTATAATTTCGTAATACTATTAAAATAATATCCAAATCTATGTCACACAGCATATTCACAGTTTTCAAAGTAATAGTATGTCTCTTGACTAGCTGCTGCGCTAGGGCTACCTTAAGATCGTCAGCCGCAATAATTTTTTGTACTTCAACAGCTATGATGCAGCAGAGGTTAGGAATACCGTCACATTCGCACGCACGCAAACTGACTTCGCAACAAGCATCGTGTGATGCCAATCTCCCGAGCGACCCAACACAGCTCCCAGCGCCACACCAGACTTGCCACCTCGCAGCGAAATCTAGCGAGCGATCCATCAGCAAAACAAGCGTCGTGTGCAGCGGGCTTAAGGGGACCGTATGGTCTAGAGCACGAAAATTTCACCTATTTTCACGATTTTTTTTTTGCCTTAAAAAATTTAAAAATCGATGTTTTAACTTTTCGGGTTTATTACTACCTTTATTAAGTATACAAAAAATTTTTTTTTTAATTTTAAAAACAGTGTTTATTATCATATAATTGGCATTGAAGACGACCCTCTCGAAAAATCCGACCCGGACGGTGAAGATCGATCCGAGACTTCTACTCATCTGAAACACAAAATTCAAGAAGATTCTTAATCAGAAAGAGTGCAGTTATGGTCGGGACTAGAACAAATCGAAAAAATTAAAAATTGACAAAATGGCGCGCTTTTGAAAAAAAATTCGTAAAATCGGGTTTTTTTTTCACTGGTTTTTTAGTATAAACAATGAGAAATTATTTAAATAAAATTATGATTGTAGTTCCGACGATAGCCATACATGTTGTGAACAACATATCCAAATTTCAAGTGATTCGGTTGAATAGTTTTTTTGTTTTCACCTGCGCAGTGCCGAAAAAAGTCGTTTCGAGATAAATGAGTTTAAAGTTTGAGGTACAGATATTTTCAAAAATTGAGCAAATTTTGAATACTTACAGTTAATCCGCGATTCCGGCACCATATAGGATTCCTTCGGAACGTTCATAATTCAAGATTTCCTCACTCCTTTCATTTCTTCGAGCTGTCCGAGCCTCTTTGGAGTTGTCCGTGCTCCTACGGTTGGCGCTCGATACTCGCAGCTCGTCCCGGTTTTGCGCTAGTTGCTCCGCTTGTGGCCCGATTGTTATGCCCATGGTCTCCATTATTTTCAATAGGGATGCAAATCCTTCATTGAATATGCAAGCGGAAATGTGAGTGGCAATATCAATGATTTTTTTTCCGGCAAACAGATGTTTCGGCGCAAGGTGCCACACGCAAGCATTGAAACTTTCGTTATTGTTCTGCGTATTACTGCCAATACACCTTTCCAATAAAGTCTCTGCTGTCAATTCTTCATAAATTGGTTTTAATATCTCTTGTGCTTCATCGCACAGAGCAGGTGGGTGCTCGTAGGTGTCTAAAGTACCTGCAGCCTCACTTTGACGCCACTTGCACCACGATTCGGAACCTGGAGGACAGTACGAGTGTTGCGGATTTTCATCTGTTGAAATTTTGTGATAATATGCTGCCCATATTTCACTTCTCATCCCTTCAGTCGAATCTGAATTACGTCTAATTGCTAGACCGTAATAAGTTGACAGCTCTTGCAATAATTTATTCGTCAATTGTTGACGCTTCGGTGTTTTATTTATCGATTTCCGCTGTGTCTTTTTTCCCTCTTCTTTTTCTGTCAATTTCTTTGTTGCTTTCTTTATTTGTGCATGTTTTTTTTTCGCATCAACAGCACGTTTGTACAAACGTTTTTTAACATGCAAAACACATTCTTTTTTGCAAACTAAAAAATCATCCCCGTAAGGCTTTGTGTCCAATAAGGCTTTGAACGTTTTCGTGTCGCGGACCGCTCTCTACCTGCGTTATGGGCTGTAGAAGCTGTAATATTGAGAATTTCCGCATGAAAATTTCACAGTATATTCTTGAGATACTATACTTTCGACATATCGAAAAAAAAAAAATCGATTTTTTCAAATTTCTAGACCATACGGTCCCCTTAAGAAGTGTTCAAATGAATTCAATCTTTGTAATTAACCGTCAATACTTTTTTTTATTTTGTAAAAAAAAAAATTCAAAAAATATTACACCGAAACATCCATGCCAACAGATCAACGGATCGGAAAATATCACTCTTCTATGTATATATATAAAAGTCACTTTAACCAAAAGTTGAAACTGACCGCGATCTTTATAACCTCACGACTGTTCGAAGGTATTAGATATTCACCAAATACGAGTTTATCATATATCATTTTCTTAGTTATCAAAAAAACGAAGAGAATGGTCTCTAAATAAATCTTATTATTGCATTCGAGGAATATTTTATGGTAAAAGAGAAAAGGGATCGTTTTCGATTCCATTGTAGAGTTTACGTTCGGAAAAAAAATTGTAGGGGCTAGGTTTAATAAAAAAAATTATTTATTTAGGCACTATTCAATAGTTTGTTATTACACTTTATTTTCCCACTATCACTTCTATTTATAATAATAAAAGTCACTCTTTACTCGTCTATCTATCTATAAACGCCACTCTAACCAATAGTTCAAATTGAGGCAGGGTGTCAAGTCGTCACGGGCCTACTGTCTACTGTGTCAACTGGATCGCGCAACTCGCCATTGTGTAACTCTCCAACCGTAGCAAGTCTACCCTGTGTGGAAAGTCCCCGACCGTGTAAACTGGATCTAGCGCGAGCTCTAATCCGTAGTATTTTGATATTTCCCCACTTGCCCGGCGTGTACCTAAGAAAGGCGGTGAAAGTGGGGATACGCGAGCGTCGGGGAAATATCAAAATACTACGGATTAGAGCTCGCGCTAGATCCAGTTTACACGGTCGGGGACTTTCCACACAGGGTAGACTTACTACGGTTGGAGAGTTACACAATGGCGAGTTGCGCGATTCAGTTGACACAGTAGACAGTAGGCCCGTGACGACTTGACACCCTGCCCAAATTGACAGCGATCTTTATAACCTCACGACTACTGTTTTAAGAAAGATATTGGCCAGCTATCATATACCACGAGATATTTCCAAATATCACCAAATTATACCAATATTACTAGTGTCACTAGATGATGGAAATGAAAAAAATGAATCGCCAAAAAAAGTGTGCGAATATTTTGTACACTTTTTAGCTTCGTCGAAAAATGAAAAATATATATCTTCAGTATGCCTATAGCTACAGGGTTCGTATTAGTCATGATGGAAAGAAAAAAAATAAATAAAAAATACGTGCAGGCGAATCATCTTTCAAAATACAATAATTTATTAAATATTAAAGAAAGAATTTTGAAAACAGTTGTAGTCCAGTCACCTTAGGAAAAGTTTTATTCAAGAGGTGCAGAGGTTAGCCAATTTTTTTGTAGGTTGTTTGGACCCATGGGAATATAGCCCTGAGTTTTCGTAAAAATCCATCCTGCATTTCAGCAATAAACAATAATTGAAAAAAAATCGGTTTTTTTGAGTTAACACTTTTGGAACGCGTCCTATCGAAAAAAGTTTCAAATAAAATTTGTTCATCATAATGTCCTTTATGAAAAAGGTTCTATAAAAAAATACGCCAGCATTGTTATTTAAGCGGTTAATTGCAAATGAACCAACAAATTCACAATTTTTTATTTGCAACCGCAATCAATTGTTTGTGACGATATCGGTTTGAAGTCCATATATGATATAGAGAAGGGAAACCCCAAGAGAATGGTCCAAGATTTATCGATCTACGAGTTATAGTTTTGCAACAATTCGCGATCTTCGAAAAAACTTTGACCTTCAATAGAACTTGTCGATGAAGGCCCACAGTGTGGAAAAAAATTGAGGAGCTTCGTGTCATCATGCACAAAGTATACAGAAAAAAGAAATCGTTTTCGTTGATAATAAATACTGCTTTTTGACGATTTTCGTTTTTTGCTTATAAACAAATAGCAATTCTGACCAAAGTTATGAAAATAGCTGAAAAATTTTTTCACCATTCGATGCATTTTTGAAAAACGAACAATTTAAAAAAAAAAAGTCCGAATATCTTGATTACACACCTAGATATGAATATTTTAACGTTTTTTCAATTTTCTTTTGTTGTAATTGAGATTTTTGCAAAAATCAAATTCGATAGCTTTCCTTAGGCTTACATCTACGGGATTCAATAAAATATCGACCTTTAGAAGGAACTGTGTCACTACAGTTATCAACGTATTCTAGTCGATGGCGCGCGGCCGAGCGCGCGGCGCTGGCCGCCCGACCGGGCAGCGCGGTGTGGGTACCTCCTATCGTTCCGCAGCCCCGCGCGAGCGGCTTAGTTAACAAATTCGATAACTTCCCTCAAAATGGTCGTAGAACAAAACTTTTTTTTTTAATTTTACGTGATTTTTTCTCGCGAATACGATGGTATCCTTAAAAATCATGTTCACTCCATAGCAGACCCATGACCATCGTTTTTACAAATTTTACATATAACCGTGCTTTAAAATCATTTTACTATAAATGGGAAAGGGTATCATAAATAAATCTTTTCTCCGACACTGTTTCATTCATTACAATAAGTTTATTAATGTGAAAGAAAAATTCATTACAAAAACTCTCTTTTCACTCTTTTTTCGTTAGGCTCATACTCGTCGTCACTATCTACATTTGTTGGAGCCGTTCGAATGCAACTTATGATTGTATGTGCTATAGCCACGATCTTTGATGAAAAATTGCCCTCTTCTACTCCATTTTTATCAGCGGTAATGACATTGTCCAGAAAAACCTTTAGCGATTTTGGACTGACCGTTGCGACATTTTCGAAAAACGATTCTGAAGGCGGATAACTTGTTGTGTCGCATTCCATCGAACGAATATCGTCTTTAATTATCGTAGCAGTTGTTTTTACTATTTTCAAACGACCTTCGGCAGCGTCTTGTGCATTTTGGAAATATTTTAATAATATTTTATGGCTCGTATCGCGGAGTTGAATGATTGGCTCCGAACTCGGGTTTGATGTTATAACGATGTCTTCACCGAGTCTTTCGTATAATTCCTTTTTCAACCATTGGTTATTAACACTACCACCCTATACATTATCGATAATTTTTCTCAAAGAAAATTCCTGTTCATGCGGATTGTCTTCAATGTATTATTGGATCACATCGATAATATGAGGTGTGTTACTTTCTGAAATATCTGGTTTTGACCCGTTCTCAAAAAACCGGGGATAACACGAAGCATGGTAACGGGGCTTTGAACTTTCCAAATATTCGATACCAACTACGCGGTTTAAAACTTCTTCGCTCCAAGAATCGGAACGTGCAGCTGCTGTATTTCTAATATTTACTAGCGCTCTTGCGCCGTGAGAACACTAACTGGTTGCGATGACAAATTTCGGTTTCGCATCTTTTTTATGACGAAAGATTCTGACGCATCACTCCCACAAAATAAACATAAATTCTCGAAATCGAATTTTTGAGAACTACGTCTAGTAGAGGTACTCGCGGTCGGTTCTTCACTTCTACGCAAGTAAGCTCTAATAGAACTTGTGTGTGTGTACGATTTATAACATTTCGAGTGAACAATTATAGATTCTTTGCCCTTCAATACATACTGGTTGTGTTTTCTGTCTTTCCTTTCTTTGCTAGCAGAAATCAATGATTCGATGCCTTTTCGCTTCACTGTTGAGGTTTCTTGTTCTTCCAATGATTTCTCGCAAATAAAACATACAACTGAAGCCATTGTTAGGAGTTGTCCACGAACATCTGATGTACCAGTCGTTTTATTTTGACTCTCCACGGATAAGTGTACAAAAATCTGTGATCAAAAATATTATATAAATATATTGCGATGCTTCATGAAACGTTTTCAAATTGGTTCATTACTTTCACTAAATTCATCGATTTATTTAAGGATAACATTCGTACTTACCAAAATATGGGTTATTCAGAACTTCGCCATTCGATGAGAAATGCGTAGGAACGTTGTTGACTGACACAAATGCGTCCGCAACTCGAGTAAAAATCCTGTAACACGATTCATTCATTAGGATCACAAGTTTTATAAATCACAATATCGAAATAATAATTAACGTGATATATGAATATATTCACAAATTGGTAAACTTACTTTTTCAAAGATTGGAGTACACAGGCACGTTTTTCAAATTGAGGAAAAAAACACTGTAACTTTGTGACTACAGAATAACTGTACTCGGTGAATTTGTAGACGAGAATGAACGAAACTGAAGCAAAAAGGGACATCTGTCGGCCCCTGCTTACAGTGGGAAAATTTGCTCAAGCTGAAACGATGAATAGGCCCCCTTCTCATAAAAATCAGCCAATAAGAATCGGAATTATAATTCTATCTCTATCCTTCTCTCTCTCTCTCTCTCTCTCTCTCTCTCTCTCTCTCTCTCTCTCTCTCTTTCTCTGAGCCTACCTGAAAAGGTTTTCTAATTCCGAACGGTCCTTCGACCGAAAGACAGATAGGAATCTACTTGTGTATATGTCGCGACAGTGGTACGATTCAGGGAACTACACTCTTAACCAAAGTAGGAACAATACTGCTGAGAATTTTCTATGCGAAATTCGTTATTCTTTTCAGTTTACTTTCGAACTCAAAAACGAAAATTGAAAATAACGATTAATTTCTTCGGAACTAAATATATTTCAAGTGTACAACTAACTTATTGTAAGGAATGAAACAG
The DNA here is from genome assembly GCA_963989365.1 of Rhimphoctona megacephalus. NCBI lineage: Eukaryota > Metazoa > Arthropoda > Insecta > Hymenoptera > Ichneumonidae > Rhimphoctona > Rhimphoctona megacephalus. Next base: position 12,350,539 of record OZ022414.1, on the reverse strand, counting down.
TGTCGGCTAAAAGATTTATTCGAGATACCTTTTTCCATTCACCGTAAAATAATTATAAAGCATGGTTATATGTAATATTTAAAAAAACGATGATCACAGGTCTGCTATGGGGCGAACACGATTTTAAAGGGTACCATCGTGTTCGCGAGAAAAAATCAGGTAAAATTAAAAAAAAAAGTTTTGTTCTACGACCATTTTGAAGGAAGTTATCGAATTTGTTAACTAAGCCGCTCGCGCGGGGTTGCGGAGCGAGAGGAGGTACCCCCACCGAGCTGCCCGGCCGGGCGCCGACGCCGCGCGCTCGGTCGCGCGCCATTGACTGGAATACGTTGATAACTGTAGTGACACAGTTCCTTCTAAAGGTCGGTATTTTATTCAATCCCGTAGCTGTAAGCCTAAGGAAGGCTATCGAATTTGATTTTTGCAAAAATCTCAATTACAACAAAGGAAAATTGAAAAAACGTTAAAATACTCATATCTCGGTGTGTAATCAAGATATTCGGACTTTTTTTTTTTAAATTGTTCGTTTTTCAAAAATGCATCGAATGGTGAAAAAATTTTTCAGCTATTTTCGTAACTTTGATCAGAATTGCTATTTGTTTATAAACAAAAAACGTAAATCGTCAAAAAACAGTATTTATTATCAACGAAAACGATTTCTTTTTTCCGTATACTTTGTGCATGATGACACGAAGCTCCTCAATTTTTTTCCACACTGTGGGCCTTCATCGACAAATTCTATTGAAGGTCAAAGTTTTTTCGAAGATCGCGAATTATTGCTAAACTATAACTCGTAGATCGATAAATCTTGGACCATTCTCTTGGGGTTTTCCTTCCCTACATCATATATGGACTTCGAACCGATATCGTAACAAACAATTGATTGCGGTTGCAAATAAAAAATTGTGAATTTGTTGGTTCATTTGCAATTAACCGCTTAAATAACAATGCTAGCGTATTTTTTTATAGGACCTTTTTCATAGAGGACATTATAATGAACAAATTTTATTTGAAACTTTTTTGGATAGGATGCGTTCCAAAAGTGTTAACTCAAAAAAACCGATTTTTTTTTCAATCATTGTTTATTGCTAAAATGCAGGATGGATTTTTACGAAAACTCAGAGCTATATTCCCATGGGTCCAAACAACCTACAAAAAAATTGGCTAACCTCTACACCTCTTGAATAAAACTTTGTGAAATATGGCCTAAGGTGACTGGACTATTGCTAACGCCGCTGTCTCCGGTATAAGTGTCTTGTAACGACTCGCTCATCTTTGAATAGCTATAAATATACTTGTCTCGAGTCGCTACCGTGACTGTTAATTTGAAATACAGAAATACATTTTTTTTAAACGAATATAAACGATCTTATAATAGAATTTATTTTCTAGCTTTTAATAGCGCGTGCGCCTATCGCCTGGAGTTATCTCAAAGAAAGCATATCGAACGAAGTAGTTCGAGCTTATTTCATGTATATATGGCTGACGTTGCTCTTTACTTAGGTGCTGACAAGTTGCAGGCGAAGTCCGATCTGTTGGAAATTTTATCGTTGGACATCGAACTGTATAAAGTACGTACATATATTGAAATGCGGAAGAAAAATTGGTCTTGTAATTTTTTTTGCAGGAAAAAAAAATTGCGCAATAGAAGAATGAGAAATAACATTTCCTTTTTTAAAATCCATTCACAATTTTTTCCCATATACCGATTGAATGAAGCTTTATGTTTCATGAATAAAAAAGTGAATCGAATTGTTCGAATCGCTATATTTGAAACGTATAATGAATAAAAGCTTCCTCTCCATTTTATCGATAAATTACTAACATCTGCGTTTTTAGAACTGTAACCATTTTTTTCGTATTTTACTATATGAACGCCCGCAAAGGAATTTTAAAAATTGCACCTTTCTACTTTATGGAAATTGTGCAAAATACAAAAAAAAGGTTCTTCGTTGCATAGAATTTTTTTTCGAATTATCCTCAATTTGCAGCCAATTTTCGCGAAAAGTTAGTCAAATTTTTTAGTCCTTTCTCGCAAATCGTTCATGTAAAACAATTTCAAAAGCTCAACAAATCATCAAGCATTTAAAGTTTACGCAGCTAACCTGGAACGATTTTGCGCAGGTTGCATTTCTGGAAAACGAAAATCGTGATTTGTATCATCGATACACTAAAATGATTGCTAGAGAACTGGAGAGAAAGTATCCGAAAATGCCTTTCAAAAAATTTTGAAACGGAGACGATTTTTCTGTAGTCCAAATGGAAGTGGATGCGGACACCATTAATAAATTGGAAAAATGAATGTTAGCAAAACCGAAGAAAGCTTTGGCTAATTGGGTAATCTGGTGATGGACGATGAAAATAGCAATGCAATGCGGTTCATACATTGCTCATAGAACGAAAATGATAAACCAAGTTCTTTACGGAAATGCAGAAACAGAGGCCAAGTGGAGAGAATGCGTTAAAAAAGTTCGTTCGGATTTCCGATTCTTGCTGAGTGTTTTGTATCATGGGCAATACTTGAACCAAAGTGTTGTATACGATTCGACTGAGCTATTCACCAATATAAAACAACAATTCGCCGGATTTATATGTAGATTTACAGAAATGGTTGTCACTTGATTGTTTCGCTTACCAATTAATTAACTCTGAATCACTAACTCTCTGAGTTAAGTCATGATATTAACTCTGAATTAAATCATCATTCACTTATGAAATTGAAATGAAATTATAAAACGTTAATTGTTCTCAAAGCATTAAAACTTGCATTGTTTGAACTCAATGACACCATTTTTTTTACGTTTCACTATTTTCGAAATTCTTCCACGCCTTTAACTTGAGGGTCCGTAGTAGGCTTAAAAGAAAGTTGTCAAATAAATCAATACGTAAACTTGAAAGAAAAAAATGTATTTTGGACTATTTAATTTGCAGCTTTTAGTCATTTTTTCTGTCATTTTGGCAGGTTGAATGGTTGGATAATTGTACGAAACAACATGCTCTCTAAAAAATGGCGAATATGAGAAGCAACCTTGCTGCTTGCCATGAATTCATACTCGATGATAAATCAGACACGTTTCATCGTGATCTTAAATTATCAGACGGTTTATTAGTAAATTGTAGAATAAATGTAACTAAAATAATGAACCTGATACATTCAAATGAATCACTAAGTATCGTTGAGGAAAACAGTGTGGTAAAATGTATAGATTTCTTGGAAATTGTTTCGCAATACTCTTAGAGCGATAACTATGTGAGTAAGTTTTCAATTAATTATCTAGATTTCATCAAAAACTTTACAGAAATGTCGATTTTTTTTTCTTAGTGTGTAAATATTCTTGTAAGCCGAAATAAAAATGTAAGTATAAAATTTCGATATTAATTGATATACTACAATTTCCGAAATTTCAAAACCCATTTATAAACTAAAAAATATTATAAAACCAATAAAATAAATAGAAACATTTGAATAATTGAAACAATTGCTTGTTAGAAGTTTTAATCATCATTAACAATTAACGGGACAGACCTAGTTAGAATTTTCGAAAAATCGATTTTTTTTTATTTCATTTTCAAAAAGTAGAATCTCTTACGAACATTTTCCGCCCAGGTAAATGTAAATCGGACCATTATTCGCCGAAATACAAGACTTTGTAGCACGTCGTGTCTGAGCCATGCAAACCGTACTCAAAACTTTAAATGCGTTTTTCTCGAAACCATGTTTTTGAAGTCGGTGATCACTGTAGCTCGAGAACGGCTTTACCGATCGGGTTGAAATTTATATCACTTCTTCTATACATGGTAGTCCTCCATATGAACGAAGGATTTTATTTTTGGATAATTATTTTTATTTTTAATAGCAAAAAATGGAACTGATATTTTGGTCAAAAAAACACTTTTGACTTTTAACGACCGCCATTTTGTGAAAAATGGAAATTTTTCAAAACCCTTCGTTCAACCGGAGCATTATATCATTAACTAAAAATCCCCTCCGTTTTTTTTGTTTCAGATGAGCCGTTGCAGCGTGAGCTTGATCACCGCAAACCGTGTTTTTTTTTGCAGCGTCCTCGGCAATTGACGGTCACCAGCTTATTTCGATATGTATTGCGTTGAAAAAATTGCAACATATACATTACATATGTATCTTTTAAACGGAAGAACTTTTGTTCTGAATTATTTTATCGTTTGACCAAAAAAAAATCGGAAAAAAGGCCTTTTTTTTGACGTTCCAACTAGGTCTGTCCCGTTAAATAACTCATTGACTGTACATTCAGTAGAATCAACAAATTCTATTATATTCGATGAAAAAAAAGTTGCTCATTCACTAGCCGTTTTTTCTTTATTTGGACAGCTTGATGGCATTATTATTATAATTGAGAATCACTATTTACATCATCACAAAACTGGTTGATGATATTTGGATTTTTATCGATTCTACAAGTACTGAAATTTGGACTGAATAATATACAGCAGACGTTACTATAAATACTTTATCTTACCCAGCTGAACCGTTTTTTTACTCAGGGTGATGATATGGCGGATAACATAGGAATCAAGGCGGCATATTTGGCTTATGACAAATGGGCAAATGAACATGAGCCCGAAAAACAATTGCCTGGTCTTGATTATTCACCGAGGCAGATGTTCTGGATCGGCATGGCCAACAAGCTTTTGTTCAAAATACCGAACAGAATTTTTAAGATGTTGTGTTTACGAAGACGCACATTCTTCGAGGAAATTTCGTATCAATGGGCCTCTATCAAATATACTAAAATTCTCCACTAATTTCACTTACAGTCCAACTTCTTAAATGAATCCCGAGAAAAAGTGTACCATCTGTTAAGCTTTTGTAGGAAATATAATTATGGGAAAACTTGCGAGGCTGCTTGTAATTCGCACATCGGGTTAAAACTTTGCACGGATCTTCCTTTTGATTATGATTACTCCTGATTATGATTATGATTGACTTATGTTTATAATTATGCTTATGCTTATGATTGACTTATGCTTATGATTATGCTTATGATTGACTGCTCCTGAAAATTTCTTTGGCTTTTTCCATTTTTTAATAAAAAAATCTTGGTTGAAAAAAAGGCTTGCAATGGCAATAACATATTTACTAGGCCTGAGAGAGTATTAAATTATGGTAACCATCCGATTTTATCCCATTCATGCATATTATCATTCATTCCAATCGCTCATCCGACTCACTTTTCCGCATTTAAACCTAAATATTTTTAGCAAAAAATAAAACTATTTTAAATCAAAGTAGTGTTTGGAAAACGAGTAGAAAGCCAGAGCTGTAATTTAAAAATATTAATAAATTCTTCTACGATAATTGGGAGCGCCACTATAATCCTCGGAATTTGATTGCGAACAGTGTACCAGTTAGGGATCGTAAAAATCAAGTATGCCTGTCAAGGCTTAATAACTAGACATTTGCAAAAATGTGTACTTATATAAACGCATGTTCACATTTAAGTTTTTAAGTGACAACAAAAATGTTTATTTTTCTAGAGTGTCCTGCGATTTTTCACCTCTTCCCTGTATTTCATTAATATTTTGCTATAAAATGATAAGCAGTTTTCCTTGCATCATTGGGATCTGATAAAAGTCGATATGGCATCTGGTGTTGAATTTTAGACTGCGGAAAGGGTGCTCCATTATTAGACAGGCATGTAACACAATCACATGTCACACGTAGGTGTTACACAGCCATGTATGTATGCACCCTTTTTGACGCCATATTGGCTTAGTCACGCCTCCATGTTAGATCCCAATTGAGAATCTGATTTGTATATAGTCTGATGTTTCTCTGCTATTGCTTAATTTTTCTCTCCGACGCTTTTACTTACACTTTTTTATCGAAGAAATAAGATATAATATGGTTGATCGAAATGCGCGTGGGTGCTTAGTCTACCAGGCGCGTCTATCCAAGTGCCATAAAACTATTTGCCAATGGCGTCATGACTTATTGTTATGCCATCACGCGTCAGTCGCTATTCTTCACGTAGCCTGGTTTTCTCCGCTATAGTGCTGTGTACTCAATCTTTATGAATACCCGTCTTGAAACGCGTATCTTGCACTCGACGCGAACATTTTTTTTCTCACCCCCGTGTAGGAAAACCTTTGGATAGTACGTTCTCGCTTTTCCATAGTCTGAACTCCTTGGGTCCCGTCTTTGTCCAACCAATCTTTGTAAAACGACTGAGTCGGTGCTCTACGACTTCTCCTTTTTACTTGTATTTTTCTCCTATTCGTCAGACTTGTATTCTTTGTGCCAAGCTGAGAAGAATGTAACACTTAACGTTATTACATCATGTCAGGAGTTCGGAAAATTCTGATTTTTTTTTTCGAAAAGAATTCTTGTTTCAAGAAAAAAGGTTGCAAGATTCGGCATTCATGAGGGAGTTTTGAATTATTCATTTCTACTCGAACCTTTTTGGAAAAGATTTTTGGGCAGAAACCAATTTGATTCGAATCTATTAAATACTTTTTATTATTATATTAGGTGCACAAAAAAGTTCTACCCATTTCAAATAATGGCGTGCAGCGAAAGATCAAGACTCGCCATGGAATCCTTGAGCAGCCAAAGCATTGGCAAAGGGTAGCAGAAGCCTGTAGAGACTGTGAAGACCGTGGAGACTGTTTGTGTGTATGTGGTTGATTAAAATTTTTATTTTTATAACGGATACAAAAGTTATTTAAAACGGGTAGAACTTTTTTGTACTCGTAATAGTTTATGGTAAGAGTTATTTGGAATAATGCCAAATTCATAAGGTAAGCTGAACGTAGTGCAGAAAGACAGAGCTTTCGTTAACGTAGAAAAAAAATACTATATATTTTAGAATTTTAGTAATTCCATTAAACTCTTGTAAAAGTTCTGGTTTACACCACCATGCTATAAAACAGGAATTGTATTTGCAATAAAACTTTTATTTGATCTAAAAGCCAGATGATTCGTCAAGAATCTCGAGTTTCATAATGAAAGGCGCAATTAACTTTATTGTCATGTCATTTGCTAGCATTGACAATAAAAACAACAAGAACTGTAAATCGGTTGCAAGAGACTTTCTCCGGTTTTATATCGGCAACAATCGATTTTTCGTTGATTTTATTATCATCTGGGTTTCCTTATCAAATCCAAACGGTTCCAGTCGTTCGGTTCGTCCAATCACTGTATTTAATTTAATCTCCAACAGTTTATTGTGCGTGGTCTTTTACGCAGCCATAAAACAGTCGTTAAGAGAACATCGACAAATAGGGTGGAAGTCGAGCAAGAGAACCGAGTACAAAAGAGAGATTTAGTGTCCCGTTTGTATCCCTTTCTACCCTTCTACTCCGTTCTCTGTCCTTGTACCGCACATAGTACTTCTTCACAGTAAGGAACGGCCAGGGATTTTACTTGATGTTCTCTTTCAGATAGAGTTTTCTTAAGATATCCACGGAAATCTGTGAAATAGTGACAAGAGAAAGTATCATACAGAAGGATCCGAGTTCATTAAATAGACAAGTAAATAAAAACTAGCTAGATTGCGTCTGGCAAATTTACTTTTGAGCGTATTTTGCCATTTTTCATGAAATGCTTTTTGGAATGACATCATTGACATTATTAAAAAAACGAAGCAGCCATAAAAGTGCAAAAATTGACTTTCATGTCATTTTTGTGTCCAAGAAACGACGCATTCTTAGCTCAGAAGAAAATAAACAATTTCAAAATTAGCTTGAAAAGGGTTTAATCCGATTATACTGAAAATGATGAGACGTTAGGGCTTTTTTTCTTTTGTGAAACTTATTTTGTTAATAAAGAGTAGCGCATAAATGAAAACGGAAACTGTCTTGTGAGTGCCTCTGGCATTGCATGACCCGTTTCCCTCATATCCGAGCTTCAGATTTCTTTTTGGTAGCTCGAAGGGACACGGCGACGTTGGACAGACGACGCTGTTCTTGAGTTTCTTATCCTCTCAGAAAATACGTCACTCTCGGCAACAGGAGGGATGGAAAACACTATAGGTATATTACAGTCATGCTTTGCAATATATACCCGAGAAATACATTATTTCACGTCTATCTCTCGTTGCAACAGGAGTCGTTTTTCATCGTGTATAAAAGTATAAAACCACCTTCGAAAATAAGGATCAAATTTGTTCAGAGAAATACAAGGCCAACGAGATTTCCGGTAAAAACGTTACTGCTTCCTTGGGAGACGATGCATTGGAAGACTTATCGTTTTGTCTTTGTCCTTTGATAGAACCAGAGTTCATTTTCTGCTTTTCTGTCTTCCTATATGGGTTATGTGCAACTGTCCTCGTTGCGCCGTCAGGTAGCCATGTTTGAAAACGACTGCCTCTTTCTTTGTACGGTGCCTCACGGTGTAAATAATATATTATTTAATAACCCAGTGAATTAATGGTAAATTATTGAACCCTTTTTATATATGCAACGTAAGTTTCCATTATTTTTTAATGTTAATTTTAATCAGGCGTTACTCAATCTAGATGCTCGCAAATTTAAATTATAAGACGATGTGACAGACTAACCTTCCTTTTTCCTCATACGTCAAGTTTTGTTTACGCAACATTTGTTTCCAGCTGACCTTTTCGACATTGCTGACGCACCGATTCGACGCGCTTTTTGGTTATGGTATGTATTAATTGCGCTACGATTGCGATCGCTCGCCTGCATGAGAGAATTTCTTCATAAACAAAATACTCGTATAAAAATGTTAACAATTGGTGAACTTCGTTGATTTCAATAATAATATTTTTTACCGCGATTACACGTGATATTTGTACAAATGGGGACAGGAATCGTGTTTAAATATATGAGACAATATGAGTTTAAACATATGTTTAAACATATGAGGGCTGCAGCCGTTTTCTCATTGCGCCACCGCGAGCGTTACAGTCGAAAAATGTTTGGCCCCGCCCACACGCACATAACCCATAGGTTATAACAAAAAAATAACAAGCCCAGAATGAATTATGTGCATCCATTATTCACTTCAAAATTTTGATGCAATTTCGATATTACACATCGCTCCGGTATTACTAAAGAATGTATCTATATAATTTTGTATTAAATGTTAACGAATAAATATCATATTGAATTTGATTGTAACTTTATTTGACGTATCATGTCATATGTCAAAAAATCATGTATTTTTATTACGAAAAAGCCCGGATAATTTCTGATTTTAATTATCGTTTCTATGAATTATTATAAATGCAGTGCTATTTTAAAATATTGAAATATAATACGAAAATAATTGGTTGATTCTACAGGATTGAAAAACTTTAAGGGCTTAGACCTGAGTAGAATTTTGTGAAAATCGATTTTTTAATATTTCGTGAAAGTATATAGTTCTAAGAATATTGTATTAAAATATTATTAAGAAATACGAAGAATTGTAGAAGTTACGGAGGTTTCACTGAAGCGCGGCGGAGCAGCCTGAATTGGAAATCCAAACTTTAAACGCGTTTTTCTCGAAACATGATTTTCAAAACTGGTGTTCAGGATATCTGGAGAATTGATCGATAGAGCTTCTTCAAATTTGGACATGATATTCTTGGATGCTTTGTTCCATTAGCTACGATCAGACTTTCCAAAAGAAATTTATACAAATGTTTAAAAAAATGAATTGTAAATTAAAAAAATTAGGTCAAAAATTGACCTCAAATTTTAAAATTGCAAATGTTTAAAAAATGAATTATAAACTTCGAAAATTAGGTCAAAAATTGACCTCAAATTTTAAACAGCCGCCATTTTGCGATTTTTTTTCTGACTCGTAGCTAATATTGTTGTATATTACTAGTTAGGAATTCGATGCCTATATTTGTTTCACAGATGATTTGTCAACTCAAAATGGTGAACACTGCAAAGGACATTTCTAAAAATAGGGCTTACGCTAACTCTAATTAACGATATTTATGGTGGATAAATTTTGATAAAAAAATTCACATACATACGAGAATACGTGATCTTTTTAATAGAATTTTTTTTTCGAATAATGTAATTATTTCCCGAGAAATTTTTTTAAAAAATATAGTCTCTCTTTTGCCCAACTACTAAGGTGTAAGACCTTAACTACAAATTCATCAGTGATTCTCATAAATTGACTCGTCAATCATGAAAAAAATTTAATATATTCGTAATAAAAAAAAAAAAAAAACAATAAATCCCATATAAATATACAAATTGTACATACACCAGAATCCGCCACAGACTCTAATCAGAGTTAAGGGGGATATGCGTTCGAGGGACAGGTGAATACTCGGTTAGAAGCTCGATGTGTGATACTCAGCAAAATAAACACAATTCAAACGCACATGGCAGTACGTAGACATGGGGACAGTCTCGTTGCATATCTCGTGGATAGTCAAAGCTGACGTTGACACGTTTGAACAAACATGAATGCATATACGCATATATGGATGCATATTATGTATATTCAAACGTATATATATGTCTATTCTCTCCCTCTGGCGTTACACGATTTCTCCAACATTAACATAAGCACTGCGTATCTTGTCACTCGAAGTTACTCGTTGCATATATAGTGCATCTCTTGCTTTTGCTATCCCTGCCTATATATATATATATTGCACGGAACCTTTTGGATGAAAGGACGTAAGTGACAGGATTTAACACGTAAAGGATCGTAGATTGACTCTTTCGTATTCCTGTCTATACCCTCGTAAACATACACCTAAACACACATATACATACGCATATGTACGTATATAATTTGAGAGGACTTTAGGGCCGTCTATCACGAGTTACGTTGGTCCATTGTACGTGTTCGCGTATGCGAGAACCTCGTGAAATGCCCAAGTGGATTGAACCAGCCACTGAGACCCATAAGAGAGAAGGAGAGAGAAGAGGGAGATCTCTTAGTCACTGGGAAGTGTAATGCCATTGCTGTCGGCAAAATTGGGCGAAGAGGACGTCAGTGTGAGGCAAAGTGGCACTTTAATCGCGACGTTGAATCGCATCTTACATACATGATACAACTAGCCCTATAAATTCCCGACAAGCCTTCGAATTAGTGGTTATGGTTATTCGAGTCTTCCTATGGTTCCATTTGGTTGTACTTGGTTAGGATAACTCAAATGTTTAACGAGTTATATCTAGTTGTGCTCGGGGAAATTAACCTTTAAAGGACGGACATATTTTTGGACGACTTTTTCAGTTTAAGTGTTAGAATTTTTATATTATGGTATATGAATTGTATACCGAAAAAGATGGCGCTGCGTCCGCGCCACTATAATGGCTCCCGGTCCTTTAGCGGTTAAAGGATTTTTATGATTTTTGTTAGCCATGTTAACATCATTCTATTAAAATACACTATACGGTATCAATTACTGCATATTTTGAGGTACTTATATAAATTTTTTTATGAAACATTTTTTACAATGGGGGGAATATGGCCGTTGACCTGAAACATCTTTTTTTGAACATCACTCGCAGTGAGCATGATATCTCTGGAATGGCTCATTTGAAATAAAAAAAAAACAAAAAGATTTCATTAGTATAATACTATACGCTCTCCGTGAACGAAGGGTTTAGCGAAATTTTGATTAAAAAAAAAAAGTCGACGATTTTTCCGAAAAGTTCGATTTTTGAGGTTACAAAAATTAGGTTTTATGTTCACAAATACTTGTGAACATTCGTTCACAAATAAGCCATTATAATTAGAAACAAGCTCTTGAAAAATTCAAATTGATTGGTTAAATTGCTTTCGAAAAATCGTGCTCACCCCAATAGCACTTTTTAACAAACATGATTCCCAGATAATCGCGTTTAAAGTTGTCGATCGCTGCGTTCGAAGAATCGCACTCTCAAGTAGCGCGCGTAAATATATTCATTCTAGTGTTCAGATCCTTATAATATTTTGGGAAAACGTTCTTAGGATAATGTACTTTGAGAAAATTCAAAAAAAGAAAAATTTTCCATTTTGTCAATCCAAACAACTAAATATAACCCCTTAATGTGATAGGAAAATATGGTCTGACTTATAACCGCAGTTATTCTGTATGTTTTACACGAGGTACAATATCTGTTTATGCACAGAATCATTTTTTTAAATCATTCTTAGCTGATCCGTGAGAGAGAGAGGGGGAGAGGTAGAGAGAGAGAGAGAGAGAGAGAGAGAGAGAGAGAGGGAATGAATTTTATTGCTTCACTTGTTCAAATTACTATTTATCATTGGATTATACGATAAATACGATATTTTGAAAAAACGTTGTTTAATGGTCAATTCAATTAATATTGATACGATACTGGAGTAGGATTATGAAAACTACCTTTTTTACATATTTATACCACGTAATAATTAAGCCTGAGTTGCCACAACTTTGGAACTTTCCTTAGTTTGCACTATATGATATACCCGAGCACTTCTTTTTGTATTTTGGCTGCGAAGTTTTATTTACGCGATGAGAACGATGGATGGATGGCTTTTTCTGGGTAAATGCTCCCGGACTATAATACACAAATGACGTTTAGTTGAAATGAATGCGTTGGAAATGAAGTTGCTAAACAAAAAGGGGTGAATTGAGAAAAATGGCAGCCTTTTAGCTGTCGACTTTTTGACTAACTTTGTGAGTGTATATCTATGTGTCGATAGCCTTGATGTAGTAATAGCACATGTATATTCTGACAGATGTATATACATATACATATGTGTAATGTGTACATAAAAGTAGTCTGAGCGAGACGAAATGGACTACTTCTTGTGCCCCGTATGTTCTGGACGTATGTATATATTATGAGAGAGTTTGTCATCGTACACGTTGGAGTACTGCTCGTGATGCTTCGTCAACTCATCCGAAAGTCTGAATAAAACGAAGCAAGCGAGCGAGGGAGAAATTGGTAGAGAGTCAAAAAAACAGCGACAATAGCGGTCATGAATAAAATAGAAAGTTTAAGGGCGTGTAAAAAAAGTTTTGGATTATGTATAAGCGATCAGAGTGAG